>JAMXBD010000709.1:0-713512 GCA_024138025.1 Combretum micranthum
ATCATCTAAGCCATATAAGCTGCAATGGTTTAATGCTTGTAGAGAGGTCAAGATGACAGAGCAGGTGTTAGTGGCATTTTCCATTCGTAACTACAAGGATGAAAATCTTTGTGATGTAGTGCCAATGCATGCTGGTCATATTCTTTTGGGCCATCCTTGCAATTTGATAGGAGGGTTACATATGATGGCTACAAGAATCGCTATTCCTTTGTTCTAAACAAACAGAAGGTAAAATTTAGTACCTCTCAAACCATGTGAAGTACATGAGGATCAACAAACGATATTGAGTGCTTTCAAAGTAGAGGAAAACACACAAGTGCTTAGGGTAAGAATGTGAGTGATATACTAGTGAGGAATGAGAAAACAAAATCAGAGTAAAACTCAAACACTAGTGAGCGATGTCAAGGGTGTTTTGTTTGCGAGACATGTTGCAAAGAACGACCTTAATTTCTCTGTTTCTAGTAAGAATGTTTCTTTATTGCAGAATTAAAAGATAAAAAAAAAAAAAACAATCAAATTAAACTAGCAAAGTAATCAGAAGGCCCAGCAGCACATCAACAAGAGAACAAAGCCATATGATAAGAGTTGAAAGCATAATTCAAGGTTTTCACTACAACAGTGTTCCAATTTGCATCATAAAAACAAGATTTGAGGTCGAATCTTTTCATATAAGGGGGAATGATAGGAATCAGGTGTCATCTAGGCATTCTAGACCTAATCAAGTTCAACAATCCTCCACAAGGTCCATTTACATGAGCTCGGGATCAAAATAAGCTCAATATGGCTAGATCAGAGTCCTACACTGCCTACACTGCAGATCCATGCCGCTAGCCTTGCAGTGGTGTTGAAGGGGAACAAAAGCGAATTCTTTAAAGCCATCTCCAACATCGCTAGCATTTTTATTAAGAGCTTCTTGAACACTGGCAGTGTTCCTCGTCTACATCGCCTGTGTTGCCAATGTATGTCGCCAACGTACGTTGCTTCCAAAATGTGAATTTTTCTAGTTTTTTTAAAGGCTTCTTGTGTTAAATTTAAGGTCGCCAGCATACTTGTTCGACAGAAATAATTGTAATTGAGTCTTTTAATTTTCCTTAAGGCTTTATATAAGTGCTTTTACTTTGTAATGAACATATAACTTTGAATACACAAATTTGAGAGATTTCTCTTAACTTCTTGACTAAACTTTCTAAACTTATAGGATCTATTCTGTGGCGTTCAATTTAACCTATCAATCGAATTTCGGTCTTCGATTATGTCATTTACTAATTATACCAAGGTTCTCGCTGTTTCCATACGAACAAGACGATCTTGGGATTGAATCCAAGCATATTGGTATCGGGTTTCATCATCAATTGGCGTAGTTCATATCAAATACTTACAATTTTATTTTGTATATCATCATCCGATTGTTTATACACTTGTTCTAGATTTCTTTTTAAGTAGCAATATACATCTTCAAACAAGTAGGTGGTGTTTTATCATCCTTTGTATTCTATTAAGTGAAATGATAATCGATATTATTACTTAACTTATGACAATTAATTCAAAAATAGCATTATTATCAATGAAATAGTACTAGGTAACATTCTTACCAATTCATTGCGAACTCTAGCTAATGTTTTTGTTCCATAGTATGACTATTCTTATATATTCCCCGTTAATCTTGTTTACAATAGACATTTTCTGCTTATCCAAGGAATCATATTTATTATTTTAATTATAAATGAAAAATTAACAATCTAAATATTCGTTATATGAAACAATATATCATACCTTTGCTTTATCAAAATTCCAATAATTCAAAAGATATATAAATTGTTCTTCAAGTACATTTTTGGTAGGTGCCGGATCCAACAAATATATTATCCTGCTCTCAAAATTTATATAACTTGTATATAGCAGCGAGCAAGGTTGATCTATAGAGATTGATGAAATCTATTTCTATTTAGAGATTAGAATAGGAAAAGAAGAACAGGAGGGGAGGGGAGGAGGAGAGGGTTATGAAATTCAAAGAAAACTAATTATATCTAAAATAAGCAAACAAATTAGGAGTTAATTCAATATCAAAGAATTCATAACCAAAGGTATTACCATAACTCAGTTCACAGAAATGATCATTGATGAAAAAATCTTATTCTTTGTCTCAGATAAATTGATTATTATTATTAAAAGCTCTAAAAACTTATCTCTCCTTACTTTTTCGATAATCAAAACAAGCTATTTTATTATTTCCCTTTTTGACTAAACAACCCTAAACAGACTCTTAGGATTTAATTTATCAAAAGCCTGAAAAATAAGAGAGACAATCAATCCAGACCAACAAATCAAACGTTAACCTATTTAGATCAGATTATAATCTCATAACCCAATCAATCATCTATTTCATAACTGATCATGTCATTGTGTCACAAACATTAGAATAATCAAACAATTATAGATTTGATATTCTAATTGACAGATTATCACCATGCTAATTGAAAAAACGGATCTAAATTTGCATCAATCAAACAAGATAACAAGAACAAAAAGATCAAAGGATACACAAATACCTAAAACAAGAGCAGAAACAAAATAAATCAATTCAATCTTACAATTCTTGAAGAACTGAGTCTTGTAACAATCCTTGGCTAGAAATAAGGATTTAGCCACTCATTATAATACAATGCTCTCTCTTTTCTAGGGTTTTTAGAATGTCTAGGAATGAATACAAAACAAATCTACTCACACATCTTATAGAATAAAGCTTGGAATTTGCACAACCACGGTGTACACCGGTAGTTACCCTATGCCAATGGCGTTACTTGCCGGTGTTCGTTATAAATTTAAATCAGATAAAATAACACTGCTGGCTTTCTTCTTTAAACTGTCAACATTGCATCTACATCGGTTTCTACACCGGTGGTGTAGAATCAAATCTAGCTGGCATTCGTTGATTTTAATCAATTCTCTAGACATGCTACACTAGTAGTGCAAGGGTCGGCTTTGGAGATAGTGTTAACAATTTGGCTACTGCGCATGGTCTGCACCGCCTATATACCGACATCATAAATCTTCCAAGAGTTGATGTAGGATGATAGCATTGAACACTGGTATTGATCATTGATGAAGGTCGGTGGTGTTGCTGACAATGCTTAACTTTTCAATTCTATTCATAGCTTACGTCGGCCATACGCTGATAGCACTAAATACAATTTTGCCGGTGTACGTTCATTTTTTTGAAGGCTAATGAACTGATGCGAGAACCTTCGCAATCACGCGTGAGAACCCTTTTGGATATTATGAACCCCCAGCACAGTAATACGAAAACCCACGAATTCTATCGGTAATCAATCCCTAAGATGGATTAGAAATAGGTTTGTCTTAGTGTTTGATCTAAATAGATAGAACAAGGTCAGCCCTATCTCCGAAACACTCCACAAAGAAGGCGATCAAGATCTCCTTTGAATGTTCCTTTAGCATGTATTCTAAATCAAGAACACAAAGAATTCAAGCAAAAGCTTTGGTTTTTCATTCAACAATAATCTGTCTTCTTTCTCCATACAAAGCCCATAATATATACAAATGAAGAATAAACTGAAAAAGCCTAAAACAGTTACGTGCATTAAAGCACACCTAAAACAGTTACACTATTTTGAAAAACACTTTAAACCTAAAACAGTTACAATATTTTGAAATATACTATTTAACTTGAAACATTTAAACTTAATGAACAATAAATATCCCTAAAAATCCTTTAATCTCTTGTATCCCAAACTTTAACTTGTGATTTAATGATCATAACTCCCGTCAACAAGCCTTCTTTTCCTTTAACTGGATTATTGATCTTGAACTTGATGGGCTCAATTGATGATGCTATATGGATCACATCATTCCCCCTTTCCTCAAGAAGATTCGTCCTCGAATCTAAAGGATAAAGAATCTGCAAGCTATGATCTATATCAAGTAATAACTTTGGCATCTTCAAATGAATGAACACCTGCAAAAAAAGTTAGAGATAAAAAGACAATAAATTCCCTCACAAGTGTGTTTATATCCTTTCAATACTCTCGTGTATCGCTCACACTCATGTTTAACATGTGTATCTCTCTTCACATAAGGATTATCATATGGAGCACAAAACACCCATCTCTTAACATAGTTCCAGTGAACACCATACAAGTAAGTCACATCCATCACATAATCACAAGATGCTTCACTCTTCATAGCAATTCCTGAATCATTCACACTTGAAAACAACCGCCTCACCTCCCACTTGTAGGCCATCTCCTGCACAACTATAGTACCACCAACCAAAAGAACACTCCTCCAATACATGAATCCATCATAAATACTCCAATGAATCCCAACGCAGATAACATATGATCTCATAGGCATAATACAATCATGGTAATCAACTCCTCCTCCCAATCCCATCAACAGATTAGAATACAACAAATTAAATGATGGAATAAGGATATAGAAATACCGGTGTCTGTCATTAGCTCCTGGAGTTCGGGGAAGTGGCTCTAATGCTAGCATACAAGAATCAACACACGACTCCTCCACAAGAAAACTATGGCTATTCTCAGCAACAACCATCTCCTCCTTATCAACATCACCTATACTCTCCTCTACAAGGCTACTATTCTTACCATGTGTACCATCTGCTTGCTTCTTTTGATCACTCATTGGAATCTTTGCACGGATATCATTACTAGCTCTTTCAATCTCATAACCCTGATGAGTGTGAGTCACTACTGAAGAAGTTATTACTGTATCCCCAATTGATAGAGATATCTCAGCCCACAAAGCAGCTTGGATAGTTTCCTTTAAGGTCATGTAGCTATTACACCCAATACGTTTGACAATATCAGAATTTAATCCCCTCTTGAACCTAAGAATAAGGCGCCTAGGTGATTCATCCAACTCACAACGTCTGACGATTGTTTCAAACTCTTGTGCATATTCCTTAACTTTCATACTCCCCTGCATTAACAATAACAATTTTTCATATAGTTGATCTTGATAATATGGTGGCACGAGTTTTTCTCGCAAAACCCCTTTCATGTAATCCCATGAAACTCTATCACCATACCCATTTATCTTCATCCTCATTAGATGAGCTTTCCAGAAAATGCCGACCCGACCAACTAACTTCTTACCAATGATTGCCCCCAAACGAAGGCTAGAATATGGAAAATCATCAATAATATAATTCACATCCAATTCCCAATCTATATAATCCCCTGGCAGATCACTATCAAACTCAGGCAAGTCACACTCAATTTCATCCAGTGCACAGTCTATCAAATAAGCTTCATGATTATATCTATAACCCATAATTCAAGACTAAGATGATATGAGTGATACAATTGGAAATTTTCTCTCTCCCTCTTTTTTTTTTTATAATTTCTAAATTTTTTTTTAACTCAATTCACAAACTTGAAGATTTCAAAACCCTAACTTGTGTTTCCCTATAGATCTGAATAGATCACACCCAAAAAGAGATCAAAGAACAAATTTTTATGATGTAATATGAATAAAGGTGCAAACTTTTTGTTCTCACAAGAATCAAGATGTGAGCTTTATGATCTAAAAGAAATAAAGATGTAATCTTTTTGATTGATTTTTTTTTTTTTGAATTTGAATTCAAAGAAAACAAAAGATAGATAAAAAGAAGGATATAACCTGATCTAGAGCCAAAGCTCTGATACCAAATGATGCGAGAACCTTCGCAATCACGCGTGAGAACCCTTTTGGATATTATGAACCCCCAGCACAGTAATACGAAAACCCACGAATTCTATCGGTAATCAATCCCTAAGATGGATTAGAAATAGGTTTGTCTTAGTGTTTGATCTAAATAGATAGAACAAGGTCAGCCCTATCTCCGAAACACTCCACAAAGAAGGCGATCAAGATCTCCTTTGAATGTTCCTTTAGCATGTATTCTAAATCAAGAACACAAAGAATTCAAGCAAAAGCTTTGGTTTTTCATTCAACAATAATCTGTCTTCTTTCTCCATACAAAGCCCATAATATATACAAATGAAGAATAAACTGAAAAAGCCTAAAACAGTTACGTGCATTAAAGCACACCTAAAACAGTTACACTATTTTGAAAAACACTTTAAACCTAAAACAGTTACAATATTTTGAAATATACTATTTAACTTGAAACATTTAAACTATTAATGAACAATAAATATCCCTAAAAATCCTTTAATCTCTTGTATCCCAAACTTTAACTTGTGATTTAATGATCATAACTCCCGTCAACAAGCCTTTTTTCCTTTAACTGGATTATTGATCTTGAACTTGATGGGCTCAATTGATGATGCTATATGGATCACATCATGAACTCTGTTCCTACACCGCCTGTGTTGCATTTGATGTTTCCTATGTTGAAGTGATTTGATAATGTAGGCTAGCGATGTTGGATCTATTTTGGCTGGTGTACAATATCCCTTTATTCCAAATGTGATAAAACTTGTCCAAACTTGTTCTATTCACATTGTATTTCGTTAAAGACCTGAAATATGACATTTAAGCACACTTAAGTATCAATTCATCATGATTTCTACAAAATCAATAACAATTAAGCATGGTTTATGTAATGCCCTAAATTTAATTAAGGTATTACTACCACGTATAATACTTAAGTATTACACGCTCAGTTTTCCTAGAATTATATGTTTATATTGAACATTGCTAACTGATTTTAATTGATGAAATGCTATAATTCATTTTTTTTAACTAGATTTACATTTCACAAAATAAACTTTATAAAAATATTTCAAAAACTACTCTCATGAGTAAATTAATTATCAATTACAAAATCATACCATTAGGTATCCTATATACATTTCATGATAGTAAAAAAGCTTTAGACCTTTAAATATAAAACATGGGCTCTAAAACTAAGCTCTTAAAGAAAGTACATACTTTAAAGATAAATCAAACTCTATAACAAAACAAAAACAAATACAAATGAATCCACAGTCCTAGCTCACATCACTCTCCTTCTCAAATTTCTAGGATCTTCAAAAATGCCCATAACCTGAGTCAATGATCATCACCAACATTATCATCATCAACATCAAGATCATCAACAATCATCATCCAATCGTCAATCATCGACTCCTCATCATCATTAAGATACCTAGAAAAAGAATAACAATAACAGTAATGAGTCGAAACTCAGTACACAGTAACACAAGCACACATAGAATGTCATATGAGCTTAACTAAATGCAATGGAACAAACAATAAGTTATTGTCTTTAATTTAAAGTAAACGAATCAACACCATAGCACTTATACTCCAGAGCAATGTAGAAAAATTTTTTTCCATCCCTGGCCCACCAACGTAGCAATGAGGGAACGCGCCGATAACCTCCATAGGCGACTACCCCAGGACAGGAATTTAGGGGTCCTAAGTAACCATAGCTACTCAAGTGGTCGATATAAGCAGTCCAACTACTTATATCTCCGATAACATCACAAGAAAATAGTTTCATCCAGGGCTCATAGTCATTACACACACTCTACTCATCCCAGTCCATAACATCGTCTAGTTCAGTCATTCCTATAAACGTGAACCAGATCATATTACTTCTTCCCGAGCTTAAATAGATGTTACACCGATACCGCTTACCCCATCGGCTACCTACCAAGCCACCTATTAGAAGTCACTGCATCATGACGAGTGACCTAAGCATCTAAAATACCATGTCCTTTCAAACAAGGTGTCGCTCCTTAGACCAATTCAACAGTGAAAGAATAACTATCACTCATCATTTATTAACCGAGATTAAGTTTTAATTCGTTTAGAATGCATATCCTAACAACCACCACGCAAATTACTGCGTATCTTTCATACTAAAAATCCAAATAAGGACAAAGGGTAGATTAAAAGCCAACTTAGAAGATATATTAGATATACATATCTGTAGATTCAAGAATTTAAACTCATATAAGAAACTATACTCATCATCCATTTATCTCAAACTTTATTAAGACCCTATTTGATTAGACACTAAATAAGAACCCTGTTATGGATGCGAAGATCGCCCTGCCAAAATATGGATAGTTCTCTTTTGTCTGTCATAGTATTTCTTTTCACTTTGATTAGAGTCATTTATTACAAAAGCATCATCACATCATTCATATTCAAATCAAACAAGCATTTGAAACAACATATTCTCCATATTAGACTAAGGTTTACCCTATCATATTAATCTAATCCAATAATTAGTTATTAACCCATTTTAACTTAATCCTAAGTAAATCGATTGGAGTTAATCATTAAGCTAAGTTAACCAAACTTAATCAATCTAATCCATTTTAACTTATTCAAGCCCATTTAGTCAAGTTGGAGTAAGATTATTAACTAATTCATTTTATAACTAAGATTCATATTAACTTAAGTCTATTTTAGCTTAATCTTGGCTAAATTGATTAAATTTAATCAATCTAATTCATTTTAGTTCATTCAAGTTTATTAAGCCAAGTTGAACTTAGATTATTAGCTAAGTTCATTTTATATCCAACTCTAAGTAAAATCAAATTATCTATTAAATCTATAAATTCACTAAACTCGTGCTTAATCATATCATTCAACAAACGTGAAACATTAAATATCATTTATCTATCTCATTTTAGCTCAAAAAGATTCATTTTTATACTTAACCACACACTTTTATCTAGTAAAACAAGTTTTCAACTTTGTTTAAAAAACTTAGTAGCTGGAAAGAATTAAAATTTCGACCTTGATACATTTTGAATTTGTAAAAATTTAAAACATGAAAGTTGTAGGTCTCTTTTTAAGATTTTCAACACAATTTGAATCACCTCAATATGAGTTTGTATAAAAAAAGTTATGATTAAATTATAAAAACACTATCGCGCTACCAAGGGGCTTATCACGCCCGTGATTAGGGAAAAATGCATGATCAGAGGCTATCACGCCCTTTTATCATGCCTATGATTAGAGAAAAATGCATGATCAGAGGGTATCACGTTTGCCCGTGATTATCCTTAAACTTCAAATCCGATAGAATAACGAACGTGATCATGCTAGTGATTGCTCCCCTATGTTGATTTTTCACATTTTTCCTTTGTCTTTACTTCAAAATTTAACTTCTTAAATATGTCATATTTCACTTAAATATTACATAAACAAAATACAAATCCAATTTAAGTTCAAATAACTTTTCTATACTGATTCAACAACTTCAAACACCATCAACTCCTCCATCAACCCTACAATTACTATGATAGTAAAGTAATTAGTTTCATTGAATGCATAACAATTAAACTAAGGAAAAAAAAATAAACAACATGTAACTTGCCTGCACATATTCCCATAATTCATCATTAGTTGATATTTTATGCCAACTCATAACATTCAATGGTGCCAGAGTTGCAATCTGAGCCAAAAGTCCCTAAAATGTTACTAAAATTCAAAGTCTTGTCATCTTGGCCAATAGGCTGGTTGTACTCATTCATAATGATTGGTTTGTGATCTTCTTTAAATCGAGCATGAACATCCTTCAGTGTTGTTAGTCCTCTAGTTTTCCTCTTTTCTAAATAAGTTATACAATATAATAATAATAGAAAAATTAAAATACAAAAACAATGCATACAATTTAATAAGACAGCATTTTTATTATTGTGGTGATGCTAAAAAATAGAAATTCATACCTCTCTCTTTCGAATATTGTTCATTTTCAAGAGCATCAACTTGTTCATCTTGTTCTTAATGTTGCTCTTCTTGGTGCTCATCTTGCTCTTCATTGTGTTGAGCCGTAAAAGATTACTGCAGAAAAAAATCAAGAAAAAAAATCAACATTTTAACCTTTTACATTCTGCAATTTGCATAATTAAATAATGCATTAACTAAGTGTAAGTAATACAATTTATATAATTAATCGTAGCCATATTATAGAGCAAGACCTATAGTTTCCAAAAAACGAAGCTTCCTTTTCTACAGTTGGTTAGTTCCTTATCTCTTCCTACTTTTTTACCCAACTAAGTATAATACCGGATTAAAGTATACATCTAAATTATTTTCTTCCTTTACAATTTACGAGTAGGTACTCTTTCAAAAATAACATTAAAAAAATTAAGAGTTGAAGCTAGAATCAAAGTAAATCCCTAAACCATATGTTCCACAATTAGGAATTGAAAATTTCTTAAAGATAAGATAAGAAAATAAAATGGTAGTCACAATACACAACACTAGAACCAAAATGAAA
This sequence comes from Combretum micranthum, assembly GCA_024138025.1. Lineage (NCBI taxonomy): Eukaryota > Viridiplantae > Streptophyta > Magnoliopsida > Myrtales > Combretaceae > Combretum > Combretum micranthum. The sequence continues at coordinate 10,238 of JAMXBD010000709.1, forward strand.
AAATAAAAAAATAATAAATCACACACAACCAAGCATAGAGAGAGATGTAGAACTAATATGCAATTCCTTCTTCTTCTTCTATTGCTGATGCTGCTATTGTTTAGTGAGAAGAGCAACCAAGGTTCAATGACCAACCAAGATTCAAGATATAAACTAAAAACATGAAAAGTAAAATCAATTAATCTATGAAAAAGTGGGATGAATCACGAGAAAAGTAAAAAATAATGAGCAATGAATGAGAGAGAAATTAATGACCAATGAATATAAGAAATAAGTGAGTACGGTTAGGGTTTCTTTTTCTTCTTCCTTAATAAGAGAGCTATGAGATTGTGAGTGTATGAAATACTAGGGTTTTGGTTTTAGGAGAGCTTTCATTTTCTTTAGCAACCTTTTTTTGTTGACTAGGCTGTCTAAGAGCCTTTTTTCGCAGCATGAGCATAGGCAATGGTACAAACCATTGCATTTTATATGAATGAAGTAACATTTTAGAAAATTGTTGCTTTAGATGAGTAAGGTAATGCTTTTATTATGAACTATTGCCTAAGCCAAACACATAGTATTACAGTTTCAAACTGTTGCATTATAAATCTATGGTAATATTTATAAAACCGTGCTATGTATAGTGTTGTGTAGGGTCCTTTACGTAGTAGTAATCAAGTGAAAACTAGATTATAAAACAAGGATGAATTGTTTCTAATAAAGCCAACTATATTTGTAAAACACGACACTTGTTTTATGGTCATTGGTAAGTTGATTTTGGATTTTCAAGAATGGAAACTACTTGCCACATAGAAAAAGTGCCTTAGAGTGAACTAGCTAACTGGTTTCATGTTGATTTTACGACTTACCCATGAATATGTTTTTCCATGAATTAGCAATCATGAAGAACAAAATAAAGTTAAGTACACTACTTACATAAAAAATTCTAAAGAAGGGTTGACGAATGAGTTAAAACAGTGCTTGTTAATTGTTGGTATTGTTGATTTAGATTCATAAATGATGAAGCGTAATATAAAATTAGAGTTTTAGAACATGGTACCACCTTCTTGCCTAATAGGATAGAGCATGGAAAATAATTGATTTGATTATAAATCTTCTAAATGCAAAGTAATGGAAACTTTATAAACATGTTATAAAAGATATAATAGATTTCCTTGGACAATTCGTAGGTTAGCTTTTAAGCTTAGTTCTACTTCTACATAATTGGGTAGGTGGGTTTACACATTAACTGAAAACGAAATCGATGAGATCATTTCCAAAATCTTACGTTAAATTTTAAGAATTTATTCTACATGATCCGTTAAGTGGGCTTAATCAATAATCCAAAAACTGAATCAATGGGATCATTTCCAAAATCTTAGGTCAAAAACGAAATTTGGTTTTTAATAGAACTAATTGTTCGATTAACCCAATTATTAAGTCAAACAATCTTGTTTTACCTTATGCTATTATATTTTAAGAATTTTATTATACAAAAATATTATAAATGAACCATATGCCATAATAGTATGCTAGCTTTCTCCTTATTCTAGATAATTTTTTTGAAAGAATTTGATCTTTAAAACTTATGTCTTTTAGCTTAGAAGCAAACTAATCCAAGACAGATTTTGATATAAGAGAATTCATATATATATATATATATATATATTAGTAATTGTAACGTGAAGAGGAGATTCAAATCTATACCATGTCTATAGAGGAAAAGATTTGGTATGATCTTGCACAAGAAAAGTTTCTCACTTTATGATGCTAATAATTTGCCTCCCTTCCCTTTTTCTTCCACTTTGACCATAACAAATCATTGTCCTTTAGTCTTCATAGTAATCATAAAAGATATGTTCAATTAGTGATAGAATCTGCACAATAATGCTTAAATCATGTCCAATTATTGATATTATATGCGCATAATACATGTTTTAATGACAAAGTAAGCATTTGAAAATTATAATATTAAGGTATTTGTCACTTTCAGTACATGAATATTATAAATTTTTACAATGAACTACATAATTTTTAGGGTAAAAGACAAAAATTTACCCGTATTTTTGGGTTTTTACAAATAACTGACTTGTGAATTTTTGTTTAACAAACAGCTTACCTAAGTTATGCCCTGTCATATTTTGTTAGAAAAACTATTAAGTCCAGTAAACCCCATGATTTTTCATAAAAATAAAAATAGATGAAAATATAAATATGGAAAATAGAATGTTAATATAGGATTCAACAAAGACTCTATAATAAAATTACAAGTAGTAATGAGCCTATATAGAGTTTCAAACCCTAAAATAAAGTTTTCTAAATAGTATTAAATAATTTCATATTAGGTATTGAAAACTCAAGATATAAGGAATAATTTAGTTAATATTTTTAATACGATAAAGAATAAACAACTAAATACGCTTATAGTTAGAAAACAATAATTTAGGAATGAACAGTTAAGATTATAAATATACAATGAAAACAAAAACAGATCCATGAACATAACATAGACTCCAAATAAATATTTGGATCACATCATTGTTTTAATTATAATATTCTTAAGCTATTCGAGCCTAAAACAAAAATTGACCCATTGAACTTAGAAAACCCTAATCGCGGGAGATAAAACTCCAAAATAATTTATTGCGTAAACCTTAAACCTAAAGTTGAACTCAATAACAATCTAGAAAATTTATAGAACTCTATATGAATTTTTAGAGATAAAAATTTTGAATAATTGTTATTTGTACCCATTAAACTTAATGAACTATCTTATAACTAAGATAATTAACTAACTAAATATTATTATATTATAATTCATCCAATTTTTGGTGCTTTTGGTGAGGATGAGTGGCTAAAATTTTCTCTATTTTTCCCAGCCGAAAACCATAGCAATTTGGTCAAGAAAAACAAATAAAAGTCAAGGCAAATTATGGATAAACCAATGAAGATGTCCTAAATGAGCCAATGCATTAAATATATATATGGGACAAGCATTACAAGTTACCAAATTTCGATGGAAATTGCTTGTAAGATTTAAGCTGCAGCTGCCTTCTCCTTCTTCATTTACATATAATATGTACCTTTAATGAACTACAAACCAAGACCAATAACTGACATAAAACAACAGCCAAATAGCAACAACAACAGTTCAAAAAAATTCGTTTTACATCAATTCCATAGATAGCCAATATAGTAGACAATCCAAACTCAACAATATAAACTCCATTAACAAGCCCAAGCTTAGGAAAGGAGCAATAAAGGTAAGTTAATTTCATTTTGGGTAAGTTTATGCATTAAACATTTTCTTAAACAATGTTTTTTACTGATCTAGGTTTGAAACTAGCTAAGAGGAGAGTTTATCACCTTCGAATTTGCTCAAACAAGGTAATACCTAGTCCTAAAGCTCCATTAATATATTACATTACATGTTGAAGTTAGAAACTAGGTGGAATGATGATTAGAAGAAGTAATATGTACTAATATATCACATATGATACATGTAGAATGTAGAAAAACACTTAGGAGAAGTTTTAATACAAGTATAATACACATATACAATAAGAAAGTTAAGTTTCAAATTGAAAAAAAAAAATCGGAGAAGATGATGAATAGTGTCAACACTGTCCTTACATCGGCAGTGTATACGCTCAACATGGATGGCGTACATGATTAGGTCGGTGGTATTAAGACGGCTTACACTGAAACAGAAGCTACGTAAAATCTATTTGCATGTAAATGAACGAATGCTGGCCAATTTAAATTATAAGCTAGCAGTGTAGAAGCCAGCGTACGTTGTAAAGCTGGCGGCTTACAGCCAGCATACACTGACGTAAAATAACATATAAAACATTATAATGCCGGCATGTGGGTATCAACGCTGACAGCATTGGAGTCGACGTACATGCATAATCCTCTTGCGTGAAGTTTTTTTACAGAAACAAATTATATATATAAATAATAAATATATTATATATATAAACAAAAACAAATTTTTAATAGGTAAATAAATAAATACAAATACTTAAATAATAATAATAATAATTAAACCCTAAAATATTAAACCCTAAAAAACTATAGGAAAATATTAGTGTTATTAGCAACTATAGTTGTTAATTATATTTTTTATATAGATAAATATATAAGAATCGAAATCTAAATAAGCTAAATTTATGAATAATGTGATATCTAAAAATGACAAAATAATTATATGAAGTAGATTTAGAAAAACATGATGAAACTAAATAATAAGAGATAAATACTAGTTACCATAGTAGGTTAACTAAAGAATGATACAAAGATAGAGATAATAAAATTGATAAAATATCAAACTACTAAATAAAACTTCTACGACTACCCAATAAAAATATATAAATGTCAAACGAGATCAAGAAAAGTAAAATGAAAATAAAATATTAAATAATAATTGTTATTATAAGACCATTAAAGGATCAAAATAGTAATAGAAACAAAACCACATACCAATATAGGATACTTAGACACTCATAAGAGTTTAGTTATATAATCTATGCCTTATCAATGAATAATTTTTATTCATCTAGGTGATTTTGACACTATAGAGGACTTTCCAGCTGATTATTACGACTAGCCACTATGAGCAGGTAAGTAACATAGATCTATTATATTGTTTGTGCTTGTAACTAGTAGCATATGTAATATAAAGATGATAATATAGTTGTTGTGAAAAGCCTGATGAGAATGAATTCTGATTTGAGCTGATTGCTTGTGATGCTAAAACGAGTTAATGAAAGTGATAAAACTATTGTATGATGATGTGAAATAGTATGATGATTATTGCGTATAATGTATGATCACTATGAATCTGAATAAGAACTATTGACTCATTAAACAACCTGGTCATGCATTGAACGTACTGCATTATTGCATATACAAAAAGAGTGACAGCCTGCTACGTATTAATATTCCGGTTCTCTGTTAATACTTGATTTTTTTAAAGTGTCAATTCTTCCAAGATTTTCTTTGTTTTGTCAATTCTACAGGAACTAATTGGCAACGAAGAACGCCACCTGTAGTAGCGTTTTGAAATGTTTAATACTTAGAGAGTTTCAAAGGATTGATATAGGAAATGGTCAGTTAAAACATTATTAAACTAAAAGTGATAATCTTAAGACTAGAAATCGTTGATTTTCCTGTGAGCTTAGTCTCTCCTGGGTAAGTGGGTTATAAAGTAATTATTCTTTAACCCTAAAAAGAGGGCGTGAATCTTTTTCCTGTTTGGATTCTATATAATCCAATCTTGTATTTGAGCATATGTTTGAATGATTGCATTACATATGATTTATTAATAAACTTGTTTAGTGTGTAATATGTCTAGTTATTCACTGAGCTCGTGGTTTTGCTCACACTCCTAAAAACATTTCAGGTTTACCCTATGACCATAGCTAATTACATCGAAGAGTATAGCCCCGGTAAGAGCTTAAGAGCAGGATGCTCATGGGTCAAATCGGGATAAGTTGTTTTCTATTTATTCTAGTATATTAGATAGTATATAGATTATCAGTTATGTATTTAAAGTTTCTTAGAAAGATTATATGGTTTGTAATATTTTTATGATACCTATTACTTGTGATGGTAATTATTTGCTAATTTATGTCTTACATGTATTTATCCTTTTTTATCAAAGCAACTAAAAGATCCTGCTGTTTGAAAAATATATCACTCTCCGAAGGTAATCTAGTGATAATATTCAAGTGTGGCTTGTTTGCTACTACTGGGGTGTTTGCTACTACTGGGGTACCCTCGGGACGTGACAAGTCCCACATAACATGACACTCACGTGAGGACTCTGCTCCTACCTTTTTCTTTTTTCAAATTATTTTCCTTCTCCATCATTACATCAAGGCAAGACCACCTATGAATCTATCACAAAAATACCCTAAGCCCTAATCATAACTGTAACGCCCTAAATTTAATTAAGGCATTACCGCCACGTATAATACTTTATGTATTACACACTTAGACCTCCTTAAATGATTGTTTATTTTGAACATTGTTAACCAATTTTAATTATTGAAATCATTTGCTTAAATTTCTAATCTAACTGGATTTACCAATGGTAAATTAAACTTTCTTAAACACATTTTAAAAATCTCTACTCTCATTAGAGTAGACCAACTTTCTAAGAAGCAAAAATTTATAAAAATATTTTATAACCTACCTTAAAGGTAAATCAACAATTACAAACACCTAGGCATCACCAGGTCCTTTAAAAGAAAAATAAAGAAAGTCATAAGATAAATCAAGTTTCTCATACAAAACAAAATATAAACTAAATACAAATAATCCAATGCCCTGTTTCATTTTATTCTCCCTAAGCATCTCCAGATTGCCCATACCCGAATCATCATCCTCATACATCATCATCCTCTCATCTCTCACCATTACTAACATTATCATTATCATCATATAATCATCAACTTCAATCATCCATATAATACTTGGAAAAAGAACAACAATAATAATAATGAGTGAAGCTTAATACACAGTAACACAAACACATACGGAATGGCACACAAGCTTAGCTAAATGCAATGCACAAACAACAAGTTATTATCTTTAATTTAAAGTAAACAAATCAACACTGGAGCAATCACACTTCGGAACAATCCATTGGGAATCTAGAAGTCCTGAGTAACAGTAGCTGCTCAGGGGGTTAATATAGAAACTTCATATATCTAACTGAGAAAGTGAAAAAAGCTGTGAATGGGCTTAAATAATTAAAATTGACATAGGAACATAACTTTAGGATCCATTACTTGATTTTTAGCCTATTAAGCCTATTTTCACCTAAATGGGCCAAACTAAATCCTAATGAATCTTCCTTAGCCATTTAGGGTCTAAACCTTTAAAATATAGACAATACATAACTGTACGCTTTATGGGCTTAAATTCCATAATACGGGCCCCATACCCTTATCTATTCCAATTGGGTCTGTTTCCAAATTTTTAAGTCTATTATCGATTCCAGGTATTGAAATACCTAATTGAGCTCAAATTCTTTCCATGAGCTCCAAAGCCTTAAAACATCCTTAATGGGCCTATATAGGATATTAGAAGGCCCAATAGCTTAATTAGGGTCTAAATTATATTCCGATTGGGCTTGAACAAAATTCTTAGATCCATGACCAATATTACTCCCATTAGATCTAAATTCAAAATAAAGCCCAAATCCATTGAATTCAACAATTATATTTCTTAATGGGCTCAAATCCTAATCACTAAAGCCCGTTATCATAAAAACTTAAATACATAGAGATTCTTCTTATTGGGCTTAACCTAAGAACCCTAAAGGCCCAATACATCTAAATAATAATTCGGTTTACATTTTTTTAGGCTTAGTCCAAAATATTTAAGTCCAACTATCCAAATTGGACCTAACTCAATTATAAACCAATTGCTTATACTATAAGACCTTATGTTAATAGATTGATTAACATAACTTGAATCATTGGTTTATATACTCAAATTTTATATTGATTAACCTTTCTTGACAGATATTCAATCAACCAGTTGTAATACTTGTGAACCACAGCCATCTTCTGATACGATATCAGGTATGCAGTGACGTGCGTGTTGCTTGTTAGGATAGGCATCCTAAATGATCTAATCTAAAGACGAATAATAATCGAGTGATGTTTTGTGCTTAGTCATTTTTAGACCTGGGCCGAGGAGCGACAACCCTGCTGGGCGATACCAGCATGGTAGCTAGGCGCTTAGGCCAGTGGGTAGACGATAGGGGAGATGTAGCAGGATAACATCTACTTACGTTTGGAGAGAAGTTATATCTGTTCAGTTTAGATTATGGGCTCCGTTAAACCGAACAATATAATGGACTAAAATAAGTAGAGTCTAGTAACGGCTGTAACCCTAGACGAAGCTACTATCAGTTAGAGGTAGGAGATATAGAGAGTCAGCCTATCTATATCAACCCCCTGAGTAGTTGCTGCTACTCAAGACCCCTAGGTTCTCAGCGTGTTGCCAGAGTGTGAGTACTCCACTGATGATTTGCTATACTTAAATTAAAAAGATATAAAATGATGATTGTTGCATTGCATTTAGAATATGTGTGTGTGAATCATTACATGTGTGCTTATGTTGCTGTGTACTGGGCTTCGGCTCATTCTTTTATTTTTCAAGTGACTATGGTGATGATAATTGTTATGATGATGAGGGTTACGGTACTGATTTCGAGTCTTTCATTGAAGTATGGCGATGGCCATAGCTCGTGATTTGATGGACACGCTAGAAGTTGACCACGTGCATTATGATCTATATAGAGTTAGAGAGACTCTTGATGAGTTTGATCACTTCATGATGGTTTTCAGTATTCCTTTTTTAGCTATGTTGTACTAGATACTAGACTCGTTTGATATACCTTGAAACTTTTGTTTTGGGTATTGTATGATACCCTAAAATGGTTTTGCTAAAATGTTTTATTGAGACTTATATATATATATATATATATGCTTTGGTTACTCATGGGAGTAACTTTTTTGTGAAAGTTTTTGTAAACCTATAATTTTTTTCCACGCATTTTTTTTTAATGTTTTCAAACCTAATTAATGATTTTGGAATATAAAATTTGGTAGCAAACGATCATGATAAACATATGGTTAGAGTAGCCTTAGCGTATAATGCGCAAGTGTTATACTTGGCAGAACTGAACATGCCTTGACTCAATTCGGTGCGTGACATAAGCACTTTAAACTAGAGTGCTAACTCTAATACCAATTAAAAAAACCTAATAACACCTAAGAAATGATGATTATGCACTAATTTTTCTCTTTTAAAAGTTAATGTCTAATTCATACACAACAAGTAAACAATAATAATATAAGGTACAATAATAAAGGAGAAGGGGATAGAAGAGATAACACCACGCTATAACATGGAGTTTGGTCCATCCCTTATTCTCCACTGTCACAACAATGTCTCACTCTAGAAGGACTTCACACTTCATTCAACACAAGAATAACCACAATGCTCCACCGAAGCTACACCAAAACACAAAACATAATTACTTGAGTTATGTCTTTACAATAATCTCAACACTATAGGCACAACTTAAGATTTCAGTAATTTGCTCATGAACATTTGAGTAGTGCTTTGTAATGGATAGCAAGTTAGTATACCTATAGCACTATTCAACTCTCTTTTTCAATATAAATTACAAGAATAAGTTTTCAAGAATGTATACAAGATTTTGTATGTAATAAATAAGCTTAACTAACTTCTTTCAACTACCAAACAACTTGTTTTTATAGCCTCTTAAAGTCTCTTAGTAGTTAGGTTTAAAATTCTAAAAGTCGATTATATATTAAATGATCCAACGACTCTTTTTGCTATAACATGGTGTCTAAACTCTACTTGCAAATTAGAGCAAAGGATCATTTGGCGTCTAGACACCACATACTAGCATTGGACGCTAGACCTTGGATGCTAAACCACTGGAAAGTGATCATAATATTTTTAATACTTTGTTTTTTGGGCATAAGTTTCCCATCTAGACTCCCATTAAGGTAATTCAAGATACAAAAAGCTAGAGAGCTCTATGATTTTTATATTTTGAGCTTTAAGTTCTAAAGAAAACAAGGCTTAACACATGTTTGTATCAATTAAAATAACAAGCACAAACAAAATCAAAGCAAAACAAGTTCAAATATTTCCAAATCAAATTAAGCACTTGTTTTTCTAATTAAGTGTAACTAATCAAAATTGAGTGGTTAATTATGCATTCCATTTCATCATCAAAACACACATTGAACATATAAGTTCAATACAAAACATATTGGTCTTATTTGTTACAGCTTTACACCATAGCAAGTTATTTAAAAGCCTAATACTACCAAGTTGTTAATATAATCACATTGGTAAGAAGGATGATATATCATTGCACCATACCAATATGATAAAGTCATAGTATTAAAGAGAGGAGAATGGATGCACTCATTTATAAAAGAGTCATTTTATTTAATATTCATCTTTACTATCATCCTCAAAACCCTAATAATTTATATCATACTTCTATATTATTTGAGCAAAGAATGAAGCTTTTGGTGTCTTTTTCTATTTCCCAAAATATCCTTTAATAATATTAACTTTTCATGTCATTTTCCAACTTATTGTAGATAAGAGTTCTTACTTGTTTGTTATTTTATCAGGGTCTTAAATATCAATTACTTAGTTCACACTTTATATTGTAAATGAATGATTTTATATGTGCAAATCCATTACTATCATTATCATATTTATGGTGTTACTATTATTACTAATTACAATAATAATTCCTTTTATAGTTTTTGTACATTAAATCCCTTCCTATTCCAATTATTTCCATATTCATCAATCTCTTTCACTCTTGGTTATGTTTAAGGGGAGATTGGGTTAAAAGCTCCATTCTTGAATTCCCCAGTTTGTCTTCAATCCCATTAAGTTTTCATCAAATGTGGCCACTACACAATTTATGTAAATTCATGAGGTTGATTATATAATAAATTAACATTCTTTTTCTTTTAAGGTTATAAAAAACAATGCTGTTGGATCTAAATATTTCATAAATTCCCATAAATTGTGTTATTATTGCTTAAATTGTTGTTTCAATTCCAATGACCCTAGAAGAAAGAATTAAAGTAATTTGATTAAAGATAGAGCAAAAACAATAAGAACTTGAGATCTTAGCCGACCGCCCCTATGATTGAAATCGAGGGCACTTGAAGGCAAGGCAAACAAGATAACTACACCCAAGCCATGCCCGCAATTAACTCTATGATTAACATTGAGCCTCAATTGTGTCCCAAGTTGAAGCTACACATAGAGCCAACTATGCCACTGATCAAGCCTGTTATTACAACTGCGGTTCAATAACTAATTCCAACATTGATATGCATGTAGCAATATTGAAAAAGTTTGGTATAAAGAATATACCATGTTAGCAATAAAATCTTCATATATTTTTCTCGTGCCTCACATCAATAAATAGATGTGTATAGTAGATTGTAAAAAAGTTGTATACCATATCATCAATAGATATTCATTATAACTAATTAAAGAGAGAGAAGTCTAGTGAGAGAAATACTACCTACTAGGGTTCTAGCTCCTTTGCATAAATTCAATTATTGATTTGAGTTTGTATAAAAGATTATGAGATTCCATAGGTGATATCTGTCTTCATTTATCAATTATTTCCCTTAATTTCGTGCTATTAATTGATTAAATCCATGGAAAAGTAATTGTTTGAACTTGGATTTTGTGGATCCAAGACTAATTAATGTCAATTCAACATGCATTAATTGAATATTGTTGAGTACTTGTAATTGATAACTTGAACTTCATTTTGGTGGATTTACGTATGTGCATCATGTGAGTTCACTTCCGATTTAAACTAAACAGATTGAGAAATTATTCTTTTGAATAGACCTAAGCTATTAATGAGGTTTGCTAATAATATTTATAAATAGAGTGGTGATAATTTTCCGTCACTTGATTAAGAATTCAAAACATGTTTTTAATGAAAGGATTCTTGTTCTTAATACGGATCTAGGTTGCTAATAGCTTGAGAAGAGATTCTAGCTTTTTTACCTAGGTTTAGATGCACGCCCCGAACGGTACCATAAACGTGGCAGTCGGTTGTACACAATACTAAAGCCTAGGAATGACTACCTCAGTCATGCAAAGGCTTCCATATCATGTACAAGGCGTACATCACAACTAAGGGAATGCATCGGAGTGGTGCAATTTATATTGATAATAATTAAGTAACAAGGCAAGGAGAATATTTATCATAAAACATAAACATAGTAAGTTATAATTCTTTAGGGGCATATCCCTCTATTTTATTCAAGTGAAAATAAATACATTTCTTAGAAATTTTCCAAAACACTAACTTAGCATACATACATATAAGGAACCTTACAAAATAACTTCATCCAATGTTCCCATTGTCTTCATGAAAGTTTAACATCCTTCCATGACTTTCTTAATGTCATGATATTCGATTTAAGCTATGGGTATGCCTGTTTCAACAAAATCTATGGGGGTATAAGCTTACAATTAACTTAGTGAGATATTCCTTTTCATTCGCACCACGATTTCAAACAAGTTCATTTAATTTTTCACACATATGCTATGCAAACAATGCGACAATTACGTGATTACATAGATATATATATATATAGTTATCTTGAAACCATATATAGAATAGATTTACCCCTTCGTATTGAAGGTTAGGGAATCAGTGTTGAAGATCTGCGACCTTAAACTGCTAATCCCCAGGTCCCCACCCAAAGTGGTTGGTTGGCTTAGCTTCGAACCTAGAGTCGCATTCCCTAGGCGATTTGGATTCTCTAGGAATGAACATAGCCCAGGACCCACTACGATAACAGCCAATCCAACTCTACGCGTAGGAGTAGCAGCCTTCCGAAAGAGATGTGACTCAATGGATGCTATGCGTGAGTATTTTATTTTTCTTAAGCCAAATCTTAATTAAGGTTTAATAGGGGGTGATCAATCAATTTGGCAAACAATAAGTAATCATATAAGTAAGTAAACAAAACACTTAAACAAGCAATTTGAAGTTACGATATTCTTAATTCTCATTTCACACATAAGTATAGAATCACATATATATACATATCCACGAATTCCCTATACATATCCATTTTTATCTTTACTTAGTATACTAATGCCACTACTTTACAAGCACAAGTAAGGTAACGAAATTAAGAGGAATAACTCACTCGTCATTTCGCAAGCTTCTTAGCCGTAGAAATCCTCAGGAAGGGTAATCTCGTATCCTTCGTCACCTAGACAAAAGAAATACTCGGGATGAGTATTTTATAGAAATTTTTTAAACTTATATAATTCTATTTCACTATTTTCGTCAAAATCGTATAGAATGAAATTCCAATTTAAAATAGCCATAACTTGCTCATTTTAACTCGGAATTTCGTATATAATATACCGTTTTCTACCTATTCGAAAAGATCTATCCATTTCTAAGGTTATCTTTGTCATATTAGGTCATTTGGGTTCTGAAAATTTAGGGTACAGATTTAAAACGAATATTTCTAGATTTGCGAAAAATTTTCCAACTCCACCTCATTAAAAAATCCTTTAATAAAAAAAAATATTGATATATATATATATATATAATTGATAACCCCCTTTAGTATATAGATAAGCTCACTTTATATGAAAAAATTCTAATGGTAGTTTCTCAACAATTTATTTATAAAACAATTCATTTTGAAGTGTTAAAACTTAACTTGACAAATTTTCTTTTCAAGTATTTTGAAGAAATTTTATATTTTCCTAGGTTATTATAAATAAGTATATTTTTATTTTATTTTCCTCATTCCTTTTTCCAAAACAAGTAAATTTTTCTTTTAACTTTGGTCTTTTATAATTTCTACTTTTAGTGATAAAATATCAAAATTATCAAAAGTATATTAAGTTGTTGATGACCTATTTATAAATTTGTATTTAGAATGGTCTTAGAAAATGAGTCTTTTCCTTTTTATATTTCTTGCTCAAAATATAAGTTTTTGTTTTCTAAAACTTGGTCTTTTATTTTCTCTACAAATTTTATTTGAAAGAATCCTCTTTATTGATAAAATTTTTTTTATCTTATCATATTTGTATTCTTTGAAAATAAGTTCTTCGTTAGAAACTTGAAAATCATTATTTTCCTAAGTGGGTTTATAACTTTATAGGTTGATTTTTATCTTAACTTTGAAAATTAGTTTGCTCTTGGTTTTGTTATGGAGTTGAAAAGAGTTTAATCTTAAGCTTTTTTGTGAAAACTTTAAAAACTAACAAATTATTTTACTAAAACTTAGGTTACCATATTATAAAAAGAAAGTATTTATTTCTTATGTTTCCTTGGTAAAGCTATCTTTATTATTTGAGAAAACTTGTATTACTTCATTTCTATGTTGTTGATAATAACTCCATTATTTAATAACAAGCCATATAATAAAAAATTTTAGTTTCAAGTCCCTTTATTAAAGAAAAATTCTACTTTTAAATTTAGTTGAGACAATATCATTATGGTTATGCATGTATGAGCATGTAAAATATAAATATGAGAAAGATACTAGAAGCAAATAATAATAAGCAAGATAATAAAAAATATCAAGTATTGGGACCCCTAGCTTCATTAAGGTATCCCGGTTAAGTATTGGTAACTTCATCAAGGCATCTTGGGACTAAGAATAGACTAGTCCTAAAAAGAATAAAGAAAAGATTGTTTTGACTTGATATGGACAAATCTAAGACTAGAAAGACTAGTCATGAAATAAATAAATTGCAAGGCATGAAATTAAATAAATAACAAGTGAGCTTATATGCTTTAAAGATTATATATAAATACATAAATATATTTAGTTAGATATGAATAAGAAGTTAGCATAATAATAACAATGATAATAACGAATAATAAAACATATATATAATATCAAGATAATAAAATAGGATTTTCATGTGCAAGAACAAAACATGAACATGTTATTATTTTTACTACTCATGTGAGTTTCAAAACAACACCATAGTCATGTTAAGTTATATGACACGGATAAACTAAATGGTTGGAAGAAATTTTACCTAAAGTGTTTGTGTGGTATGAAGATGGTAGTGAATGTATGGTTACGTGGTTATTGAGAAATGGTAGTTAGATTGTATATAGAGAGAAATTTTGTAAGTATTTGGTGAAAGAGAGTTTTCGTAGAGGAAAAATTTGTGGAGAGTGTTTGTGTAGAGAATTTGAGAGAATTTTGGTAGTGAATGAGTTATGTGAAAGAATGAAGGAGGAAATGGGTATTTATAGAATTTTGGAGTGAAATTAGATGTAATTAAATTAATTGAAAAAGAAAATAATTGGAAAGGGAGGAGAGAGAGGGGTGTGGATGGCAATGGGAAGAAGGAGAGAGAAATTTGATTAAAAATTAATTTTTAAAGAAAAGTATAAGAGAAGTTTAGTAATATGTGGTGTAGAATTTTTATTGGAAAAGAAAATTGTAAGAAATAGGTATGTAAGTATAAGAATAGGTAGTAAGAAAAAGTAGAGATAGAGGAATAGTAATGAATAGTAGAAAGTACTATGAATAGTTATCCAACAAATAAAATACCGATAGTAATAAAAATACGTGTATAAATGTGATATCTGTAATTTTTAACCACTGAAAAATTCTAAAACTGATATTTTTGAAAACCTTATATTTTTACGAGTCTATTGGTATTAACGGAATATTTTTTCTGTCAGGTGTACCAGGCAGGTTTTTGAAAACTAATCCCGTTTGGACCGAAGGACATTAGAATTTCGCGAATATGATATTTTTAAGCTTCCCTATATTATTAGAACTATTATCAACAATTATTTCCATTTCGCTGTTTAGGGTTTAAGAGCACGGAATTGCTGGATCTTAAACATTAAGATTTGTTGTAAGCTTTGTTAACTTTTAGGTTCGGTTTGACTTCTAGTTTTTGTTGAGTTATTCGTAAGATCATAAAATTTTGGAGTTTTTCCCGTATTATATTTTTAGTTTGACGTCTATGATTTATCTCATTTTATTTGTGATTAATTAATATTTTTCAGTTCTCGAGATCTTTTAACTGAATCTAGGGTTAAGAGTTGACTTAGTTTGACTTTTGGTGAAATTGGAAACTTGTGATTCTAAAATTCACCGAATGATTTAAGATCTTAGTATTTCATTGCCGAGCGTTATTTGAATATATTGTCTTGATTTGTGTGTTAGGAATCGGATAGATGATTTAATGGTGTACGGATGTCAAATTAACCGATAGTTGGATTTTCTATTTTGTTTTGAGGGTTCTCTTTTTCTCAAGATTAAGAATTCTCATGTTTGACCTTATTTAGAATTTGGTTTTAACTTGGGTCGATTTTCGGGGTTTCGATTTTGGTGTTAGACTTCTAGGATTATTTTCTAAGAATTATGAAAATTTCAGGAGTTTACATTAGATGTTAGTGACACTCGAGAGAGACATTAGTATAAATTTGTGAATTCGATGGTTCAAGCATATTCAACAAAGAACTTATTGAGTTTTTTTTCTAAGAATTCATATGATAAGGAACTTGGTGAAGCAAGATCTAAGTCATTCCTTGTATTTCAACTTATCTTTTGGAATAGCTAGTTTAAATATATAAATATTAGCTTAGTTTTGTGAATATCTTGTACATCATAAATTGTTGAATTTTCCTAGGCTAGATATTACACCAATGTAAGGTGGGTAGGTGCTAACAATCCCTTGAAATACGACCTAATGTTTCTATACTACTTTGATAGGTGCGCTAGCCTAAATTAGTAGTGATCAAATTTAAATGCAACCATTATCTATTTATAAATTTTTAAAACTTCAGCTTCATGTTTTTAAATCGATACCAAATGATGTGCAGTTTTCATGCTCTAAGCATTAACAACAAGTTCCTATCTGTTCACCTTGTTTATTATTACTCTATAATTGTAGTCAATTTTACACTCATGATCAGGGGTACTTGATTTTCCAAATGGGCTTGGATGGGCTTTGCATGCTTGATCCCTCTATTAGTCGGACACCATGGATATATCCTCTTGAAACCACATCAGATGTGATGTAAGTTGTTTATGTTGATTTTGTTCCATTTTTTTTCATTATTATTGTTTGTGGTATATCAACAATTCTTTTTTTTTTCGAGATATACGTGAATAATATTGTATAAGTATTTAGTTGTATTCATGCTTCCACACAACTTTATTTTTATTTCAACATATAAGATATGCCAACATATGTATAATAAATTCTATCATAATAGGTCTTCATTTGTCATATATAACCTAAAAATAACTAAAAAAATTGTTTCTATTTCTATATACAACCATTTTACCAATTTATTTCCCTAATGTGTAAGGGCACATTGTCACTAAAGCATGAATTCCTATATCTTTCCTTTGCAGTAGTATTTAGTAAAATTACCAGTTAAAGCTAATTGACTCAAAATTCAAATTATTCGTAAGGTCAGATGAACAAATAGTTGCAACTTCATGCCTCATTTTCTTTGGACCACATATAAGGACTCCAGTACTAGATCCTTCACAACAAGCAACAACCCGCAATAATTATTGACCATTCTTAAAGTTAGCAAACTTATCACAATAGGATAGGTAAAAGTAGATATTTATTCCATCACTAAGCATTTCATATATCATATAAACACCCATTCACTATTTTATCCTATGTTAAGAGGATTATACTTACTCTTGAGGTCAGGTCTTTCACCAAAGTGTATGTTGGTAGCTTGGGTAAGCGATTGATGTGAAAGGTTTTCTACTTCAATATCAAGTCGTAAATTAGGAGAATGTGCTTGTGCTTGTGCTTGTGCTCATGCTGCCATATTCCTGATCTTCTTTGCTTCTTTTACATTTTGCTATTTGTTCCAATGAACAATAATGCTAGCTGCAATGCCAATGCAAGCCCATATAACTGTGAGATTAATGGCATCTTGTGAAGTAGTTGAATAATATGTGTTTTTGTTGTGATCCATTAGATAAATGTAGTAACGGATAATGATTCCCACCAATATGAGAAACATCACAAAAGAGACCGATATAATGGCACCAACACATAACCAACTATTAGGACCTAAAATGGCTAAGAACGGTACATTGGTTTGGTTTGGTTTGAGTCACAAGGTTCTTAAAGTTTTTTCAAATATATACTGGGTTCATGTTCCCTTATCTCACAAGCCTTGATTTGTAGCTGCATATTGGACAAATTAATGGGGGTACTGGAAATTGGAAGCATAAGGTCTAACATGGTGAGATCATAGGTGTTTTTGAAAGCACATATTAGGATGATTTTTTGTGTCTTGCAATTCAATGTTGTGCTCATAAAGATGAACTCGTGAATGATGGAGATGAATGGAGTTATGCTACTACCTCCGCTTACCATCACTAGTGTATCATATTTAAGGAAATGAGTGGAGATAGGTCCATAAGGTCCTTCAATCGCAACATTAAGATGCTTAATTGATTGGTGGAGATGATGATGAAAGCATATCATAAAGTTTACGAGACCAACTTCCTCAATGATGATTGTTAGGTTGTTTTGGTCCAATTTACTACCAGAAGAAATAGTGAAAGGATGCCATTGAAGCTTGGGTATGCTTGGAATATTTAGGAACATGATGCCGATGGGGTTATATTTTAAACCTGTCGAAGTAATAAAGGGAAAAAAAATTTGTGTCAGAGCAATCCAAATACAAACTCTACTTTTATATAATTTTGTTTCAATGATTACAATAGAGGAAGGGGGATTTGAACCTGATATTTCTTACTTAAGAGACCAGGACCGATGCCATATCCTATATGGCCATTAGCATTTGTATGATTACTTTTTATAATTTATCAGTATTTATTTCACAAAAAGTGAACTTTTCAAGATTTTCTCTTAATATTTGTTATGAGGATATTAACTTTAAAAGATTATAATTATTTATAGTTGTTGGTACACAAATGTGGTTGGTAGTAATTACCAACCCATGTCCCTAACTTAGTTAATTATTGTGAAAAATACTAATTAAAATTTAGGAAAATGAATCGAGTTTAAAAAAAATAAGAAACAATTTGTTGATAGTCATTAAAAAAATCCATTAAAAAATGAAATAAATTCTACTTTTCTTTATTTTCATGAGATTTTTGTTAATGCTATAATTAACTAATCTAAAAACTTAAATATGGACAAAAGGATATAAATTGTCATATTTATTACTTGTGAATGAGAATTTTGATTAAGCCCACCAAATGAACTTAAGTTTTGATATCATGTTAACATTAATATTACAATTAATTAATTAATACATAGATAGAGTATAATCTGTTATATGAATTACTTGATGATTTCTGCAATTAACAACCAGAGTCCAAGGCCCAACTCTTACCATATTTTCCTCTATCATTAAAATTTACTTGTATTATATCTGGAACCTATTAAGAAAATTAAGCAATATTTGACAAATTGCAATGATTTTGTTGTAACAAATATATATAAAGTTCATGAAATTAAGTTAAATTATGATCAATTGTCATAAAAGTACATGATCATTACTTGGTCTTTGGAGAAATTAAGTTCTAAGGTGTCAGTAGGCAGGATTCTTGCTGAAACCACTGCAATCCTTTGTCTAGATTGAAGAAATCTCAAGTATCCATTAGTGAGAAAAAGATAAAACCCAGGTAACATGTGGTAAGAGTAAGAGATGTGAACATGGAATATGAAGAAAAACATGAATAGGATATAGAGATGGTGAGTGTAAAAGAAGAGCTTAAACATCCTCCTCCTAATACGAAGAGATGTTGTTAGCCAAAGACCTAATCTAACAAGCAAGGAAATCTCTCCGGCTAAGTTTGGCGTAACCTTAGGCGTTGTGTCCCATTCAATCATCTGCATTTCACCAAAGAGGTTAACAAGGTAAACTATATAAGATTAGTGATGTCATGATTTAAAGGAAAGAATGTTGTAAGAAAATCTATATTGAGGTGAAATAAACCATGGAGTTGCTAACTAAAAGTAAAAAAAAAAGAAAAAAGAAAAAAACACACACACACAAATAAATAAAAATGCATGAATAAAAAATAATAAAGAGAATGAATCAATAATCTTCATATTAAATATAACTCCATGACTAACTGTAGGAAAGTCAAGATTTATAAATAAGGATAATGTTTGTATTTGGTACCTGAACTTTGAATAAACTATTTATTAACTACTTGAATTTTGAATTATTAATTTTAGTACCAAATTGAGCTTTTCAGTTCAATAATACTACATGTTTTAATCAAGTCTAAAACCATTTGCATGTTCAGCTTTCTTTTGACCAATTATGAACTAGTGTGTATCATAAAGGATTATTTTAATAAAAATATTTAACTTAAAATGCAAATACATGTGAGTAGTCAAAAAAACGCGGTGGTCTATAATTATTTAAAGGAAAGCCCTATATTTTAATTGAAATTCTTCATCAAAGTTACATAGATATGTGGTTGTGTATAATTAGTCAAAAAAGCTAGTCATATAGGCGGTTCAATATGGAATTAATATAAGTAGCAAAAATATTGTTCAAAAGTTTAATTGGGTATCAAAATTGGCAACTTAAAAGTACAGTAAGTTAGTTGAATAATTGGATAACAAACTTCAATACCAAATTGTATATATATGATTTGTACTCTTAAAATTATTACTTATGATTCTCCATAATTTTGGACTGAGATTTTTATCAAAGCCTTTAAACCATATATTGAGGATTCAAATTCAAAATCTCAACTTCTTTATCATATTGGATTCAGCTCAACAAGCAATTTATCTATAAAATATATCATGTTTGATGCATTTTATTATTTTTATAATTGATTACTTAAAATTTAAACATAACCGTTTCATTGTAATTTTATTTATTTTTACAATCAATAACCAATCTACTTTTTTTCATTTTATAATTAACTATATTTAGATTGAGTTAGTTTAGATAGTATTAGTGATTTTAGAAAGTTCGTAGATACTAAATTGATATTTTTAATTTTAAATAATTAATTGTAAAAGAAATAAAATTTATATAGCAAATATAATTTTTTTTAATATATTATTATATCGAAACCTAGTGTGACAAGATTGTCTCGATCCGTTGGATACATGTTTCTATTCAATTCCCAAGGTTAGCCATGTTAAAGTTATCTCCTTGTCTTACTTGTTATTCTATTTATATGTTCACAAATGAGCTTAAATCAAACATGGATTGGATTTTCAATTGTTATCCGGTAGAGTTAGTGTGATCATGTTATATGTCTTCAATGATGTAGAAGCAACCCAAACAATGATGTAGGAAAGACCATGGGCTGTGAAGAAGACCATGACGATGTGTCCACCCATATATGTACTTCATGCTTCTTCCGATGTTAGGCCAAAAAATGACAATACCGACGACCCACGGCTCACCGGAAAAAATAACAAAACTAGACCTATGTTGCCTACTATTCCCAAATGGACACTTATAATTTCTAATTTATATTGCCACCTGCAAATCACCATGACCATATATGGCAATTAGGGTTATGATTATTCATCCAGGAATAAAAGGATAAAGTGTCAAAATCCTTGAGACTGGCGACACTAAAACAATGAGGAAAAAATAGGTGAAAAGTCCTCAAGTTTACACCAAAAGTCAATCCAATATCTTATATTTTGATCAAATCATCTGAATCTCCTTCGGTTATACTAAAATTCAATTTAAATATTTATATGTCAAGAGTCCTTTAAATAATTTATGTTGGTATTGCATCGCCAATTTAGAACCTTTTTTAAACGTCTAATCATGCATGGCTATATATAAAGACTTACATAATTAAGTAACCTAAACTATATTAAAAACTTAGAAATTTTAATTATGATTATGGAAAACTTATTAAATTTTAACGTAGAGGATCCAAATAACCACTTTTGCATGGTAAAAAATAGACCACTTTTAAAATTTTTTTTATAGACCTTTGTACAATTGTAGAGGATTTTAAATATACTTCCAATCTAGTCCGACTTGGATTTTTTTTTTTTTTTTGTTTATTATTTATACTTCAAGATAGTCTGACTTAATTCAACATCCGTACTTTACGCACAGCTTCTAAGTGTCTGAATTGAAAAAAAAAAAAAAACGAAAGTTGAATTGATCTTACATGTTCACATTAAACAGTGCAGGAACAGGGTTATTACGTAGGATCGAAAGTATAGGGCAAAGAAGATTCTCGTATCAGGACGATCAGACACTATTTTCTGTCTTTTTATATATAGCGTTAATGATATAAATAGTATCCAAACTTTCATAAAATATTTAATTAGATATTTTAATTTTATTTTAAATAATTTATTATCCGAACAAAGTTTTAAAGATTATTTTTTTTATACGTAAGGTTTAGCTTTATCAATTTTGGTACTTGAATAAAGTTTTCGTAAACTTTTTTCATATCTGAAGCAAATTCAATCAGATATGAAAGAAGTCTGCGAAAACTTTGTTCAAATACCAAAATTGGCAAAACCAAATTTAATGAACTTTTTACAAAAAGGTTCAGGTATCAAATTATTCAAAATAAAATTTTAAGTACTTGATTGAAAATGTTATAAAATTCAGATACCGTTTTTGATATTAACTTTGTATATAATTATCCTAAGATTTAGAAAACTTTATTTGTACTATAAATGTAAAATTAATATTAAGACTTTTCATTGTATCTACATCTATACCTTGCAGCTGTATCTAATCGCACGCAGTCTTTAAGAACCCTCCATTGTCTACATCTTTTTTGACATTATTTACATCTTAAATTTTTTTTTAAATAAAGGATTAAAAAAACTTAAAATTTATTTAAATGTTTTACCTGGCGAATAATGACATCATTTAGCATTTTCTTTATGATTTTATAAAATAGCGTGTCATGAAATTTCTCACATAGCTTTTAGGAAAATTCTTGTAAGGGTGGAAAATTCTTTCTTCCAACGCAAAACGGTCAAATTTTCCCACTGTGAACGAAGGAAAATATCAGGCCACAAACCAGTAATCCAACTTTTATAAAAATCCAAATCCGACTGGTACGATGAGATTCCCCATGTGACTCCCACCGCCTTACTTGGAACTAGGAAGACGGCACACTTGGCTCCCTATTTTCCAGTCCAATTCTCTTTCTGCTTTTTGACTGTTAACAATTTTATGGGAGTTCCTCCACCTTCGACAGCGACCCAAGACTCAAATGGATGTTCATTTATATTATAGATACTTAACCTATTAAAAGGTTTGAAAAACTTTTATGATGCTATTGGAATGGAAATTAAGGCTGGCTTGCGGGTCATGGTAATGACTTAGTAAAAAATCCAATCCCAAAATATAATAAATTAAAGAATAATTAAATAAAAGTTTAATTAAAACAAAAAAAAGTGTACATGGTTTAAAAAAAGTAATCTAACATAAATTTTTTTTATTTCCACTTTATATCTTGATTTTATATAATTTAATCCAATATTAAAACAACCAAAGATAAGACAAGATGAAAAAGGCAAAAAAAAAAAAAGGAAAATACCTAAATTAAGGAAAAAAGAGAATATATTTTTATATCTTTTTTCATACAGAATTTATGTCAATATTTTATTTTTCTTTTTTTGTAAAACAATTAAATAAAGAGAGAAAAACCGCACGAATATTCATCAAATAAATTTTTAAAAATCTTCATATTTAGCTTTACTCCAACTATTAAGTTGGTACTAATAATATAGTGATCATATAATATCACCATTTTGTTATTATTTATTTTAACAAAAAGTTCCTTAATCAAATATATCAAGCTTTCATAAATATTAGATCAAACGATGTGAGTATAATAGTAAAAGCCCTAAAGTGTTTAGGATCGAGTTTAGAAGATCCTATAGGAAAGCAAATACATTTATCTTTGTATGACCCATCCCATACCTGCTTCAACTCCAACTATTGTTGTTGGATTCGAATAGGTGAATTAGTCCCAAATAATCGGTTATCATCCAAATGAGGTCCCATTAATGGTCTAGACCTAGGTCACAATCAAACAATATGTATATATATATATATATATATATCTTAATAACACAATCTAAACAAACTTAAACTAAAAATTAATGCAATAATTAGAAAAAAAAACAACATATAATATTTAGACTATATTATATGTTAATTGAAATAAATTATTATCTATTTACAATATTCAATGCATTATTTAACAATATAAAAATAAATATAGTGTATTTTATACGGAGTTCTACTGAAAAAAAGAATCCAATTTCTTAACAATATGGGATTACCTTTTCTTTTGCAATCTTTTTAAAAACCTTTGCAGCATGTTTTACTTCCACATCACTAGTATTACAACTAATATGGGGTATGTCGTTGGGTATAAAAAAAACAAATATGCTTGATAATTCTTTATAAAAATGGGTTAAATACTATAATTTTTTTATAGATAAACTTTTATTTTGAATGTAAAATTTTATTACAATTGCAAATGTATATTTTAAAAAACAATTCATCATCTGTTTGTTTTGCCACAATTAGTCCATGAACCAGTGCAGTTTTTTGTTTCTTTCTAATAAAATAAAAACCTAGGAAGGATATATTAATTAGTAGTTTCAATAAACACATATTATTGATTTTTCTGGAAAAAATAAAACATAATGGTTTTATTTATTAAAGCTTTACATTAAAAATAGTTTATTAAAAGCCTGATACCAACAACTTATTGATATAATCACACTAATAAGAAGGATACAGCGTTCCACTACACTTGGGATATGATAAAGTCATGGCATTGAAGAGAGGAAAGTGCATTACACTAATTTCTAAAAGAGTCATTTTATTTAATAGTCATCATAATATAATGTATCATTTTAATCAATATTATTAAGTAAATATCCTCTGAATTTGGACTCCAAAATAAAATTCTATTTAAATGACCAAAATTACGTATTTGTTCTTTTGAAATAAACTAATAAATTCTTTTATGAAAGATCTTTTTGGAATTTACCTAAACAATGCAGTTGTTTTGGGTAATTATTAGAGTAAGTACAAATTACTTATCAATCATCTGTATTTATTTCATATTTTATATCTTCTATACTTATTTCCCTCCTCAGTTGTATTTTTGCCCTTTTAGGTTTTTCGCCTTCTCAAATTTCGTTGGGAAGTTTCAAGTAACCCATTATGTACAACGATTATCGTGAGAGCAGTTAAACTCATTTTTGTGACGAAAAATGATTCAACGTCTCTCTATATCTTAATTTTCTTTTTCTATTTTTACCTGTTGCTTAAGCTTTACCTTTTAGTATTTCTCTTTCTCCTCTGTTTTTTTCAAGAAACGCATCATCAACCAGGTGCAAAATCTATACACCCAATTTGCCAATTTTAACATTAATGATTAACCTCCATCATCAAAGAGGGCGACTCTTTTCTTTTCTTCTCCATTTAAACTTCATTAAACCATCAACAGACTCTGGCATTTCCTTGAACACACTTCTACACTCCCTTTGCTTTGTAGTTTTTATTAGTCTTTTTCTTTCTCTTTAATATTGGGTTTTTAGCTTTTTCTTTAAAAATATTCACTTTTTCATATTAACCTTATATATTTTCGAACAAAAAAAGTAGCTGATGACTTTAAAAGATTTTATCAACCGAATCAGTTTCATTATAACTTTTTAATTTTTTTTCAATTATTGCAAGAAGTTTATAACTCCATAACTTCTTTTTTCTATTTTATTTAGATAACTTAGATGATTAAAGTTTGTTAATGGCAATCCAACGTGTTCTTTATGTACTTAACTAGTAGTAGCGTGTTTTGTTTCACGAACTCTTGATAATAAAATAATTAGAGGTCTGTTCCCTTTTCAATTTTTAATCCGTTGCCATCATTTTGCAGAGAATTTGTCATATAGTTCAATCATGCTCATGAAAATGAGGTTCCATTTTTTATTTGTCATGTTAGGGTATAGTTTTAATTTTTAGATTGCTTCCATATTATCATATTTGAATTTACTAGAGTGTGAGAATTAATTTCTGTTTTCAATACACTGAGCATGCTATAGTTATGCGGTGTTAATATCTTAGCTATGCTAGTAGAATAGATTAGATATGGCCCCTTAGTAATTGGCTTACAAAATAAGAATAAATCAGTGGGCACCAAGATAGTTCTCAATGTGAGCACAGAGGTCAAGTTAATATGTATTAGAGTTATTAAGTAAATAATACAGCAAAGTGTTGATTAGACATTACTAGCTTGTCCTTGAAGGATACCCTAAGGTGAATACATTTAGAAAGGGAGATTGGAGGGGTATTGAAGATGAAATTTTAGAAGTTAGTCATTTCTATACAAATGAAAAAATTAACTCTCCCTCTCGCTCTCTCTAGTTGTGGACCATGGAGCTTCTAGAGCATTTAACATTTAACTTTTTATCTCTCAAATCAAATTAAGGAAGATATTGAACATAGAGATGATGTAAACTATCAACTTTCCTATCATGTTCACTATAATTGAAGATTATAAATAGATGCTTAAATTCAATTTAAGTTGGCTCAATTCTTTGGAAGCTTACTTTTTCTTGTGCTTTTAGATGTAAGAGTTATAATTTGTTGGTGTGAATCTAAAATTATTTAAGGAGGTTATTATGAAAAAGAGATTTATCTATAACTTCATGTAAACTTAGTGAGGGAGTTTGACTCGATTTTTTATGTGTAATATTGTCACTCACATGGAAAATATGGATTCCACTCTCTTCATTATCCCTTGAAATAGTTAGTGAATAGTACTCCTCTTTTGCCCCAAAAATTTTGTTCCAATATTAGGATTTTCCTCCTAGAATGCTCATTTTAATCTCTTTTCTCATATTTCATGATTTGGAAGTGTATGGCCCTAGATTTATTTGTGGAAAAAGTCCACATAGAATTGAGCCATCTTAGATGAAGGTAGTTTTGTGTCAAAAATGCCTAAAATTTAAAACAATTCACACTTGCTACCTTACTTATTATATTATACCGCTTTTGGAAGTGTATGTGTCCTAGATTTATGTGCAAGGTGAAGCCATTGATACCACTTGTTAAAAATGTTTGAGCCCTAAATTTATGTATGGGGGAGTCCATGTGAATTGGGTCATTTTAATTGAAGGTAGCTTTTTTGTGAAAAATGCCTAAAGCCTAGAACAATCCATACCTACTACCCTGATTGTTATAATTTAGTTAATTTGGCCCCAACTATTCCATATGGAACTTTTATATTTTTTTCATTTTTCAACACATGGTTTATATGTTTCGTATGATTCAACCTTTTTTTTTTTTTAAACACTACACTTTAATACCCATTCATCAGGTTGGAGTTGTGTGGGAAAAAATCCTTAAGGAGTATCTTGTAGAAAAGGAAAAGTATATTTGATTGATCTTACAAGTGTTAGGACAAAATCTCTAGTCATCGTCAATTTTCACTATGAAACAAAATTATGAAGGGTTAATATCACGAATGCTACTTGAACTTTAAAATTAATCAATTTAGTACTTGTATTTTGAAATTAATCGATTAATCAATTTAGTACCTGAAAGAACTTGACAGAGGTACTGCCGACGTGTGCAAAAAGCTTTTTTTAGGTACTAAATTGATTAATGATAAAGTTCATATACTAAATTGATCAATTTCAAAGTTTAAGTATCTAATTGCATATTTTGCCAAAGTTTAGGTATCATTTGTGACTTTACCCAATTATAAAAGCTAGAATAAAATTTGCTCAGAGTTGAAAATGGTAGTTGTGTTTATTCACATCCCCATTATATAGAATTATCTAAAGTTTATAAGATAAATACCTATTGTAGGCCAACATAAAGTTATGTCATTATTGTTTTTCCAAATAAATCCTGTAGGCTTTGTTCTTCTTTTTCCATCTCAATCATTGTATGTTTAGGGAGGATTAAATTTTTTTATAGTAAATAATTATATCATAAATTGGAGACCATAAAACATAAAGTCAAGGAAGAAAATTGAGATACACTATTTTACATGATTTAGTTTGAAGTTTATGTTCATGGCTAGAGAAGAAAACAAAAATTTCACAAAGGGGAGAAAAAGGTAAAAATTAAAAGGAAAGAGGTACTCAAACTTAGATATCAAACACTCCTAAATTCAAAATTTTTAAGATATTTACTAAATTATGGCTTGAAAAATACACTTAAATATGTTTTCCCCATATCTTATCTATAATTTAATAATTAAAAAAAAACATTCATTGCTATTAAGTATTGTTGTTGTGTTTGTGTTAGTCTTTATGATGATGATGCCTTGGATAAATACTTGATGGTGAAGCGAATCTTGGTCCAAAAGCTTAAATCTATGGCAAAAATTAGTGGTGGTGGGTTAAACAAACTAAATGGTATAGATGGGTTATTTTTTATTGATTATCAAGTTATAAGCTTGCAAATGAAAGTAAAAGTTGGTCTCTACGTTCAAATATGAGGTATGAGTTTGAGCCACCCCACATTCATGTATATGTTATGTCGGATTGGTATAGTAATCATTTCAATTATTTGATGGTGTCTATGTAGTATAGCATCCATCCAAGAATTGTTTCATCCCTTAAATTTTCTTGTTTATTTTATCAAACCTTAAGAATAAAAGAAAACATTTACTCATTCAATAGTCCTTGAATACAAGCAAAGTACTTTATACAGATTGATGGCAAAGTATATTGGTGCAGTTCTAGCCAAATAAAGTATAATTAGATGCTTATACTATTAAACGAAGGGTGCTCAAACCATGAATTTCATCGTTCAAGGTTGATATTAAACAATTCAATTCTTCTAAGTTATGTGCAATGCAAATTACATGATGATCCATATCTAGAACTTTTTATTAATACAAATTTAATTAAAAATGCACAATTATTGGTTTTGAGAGTTTTACCTCCTATAGTCATTAAATCAAATATTTTTCAAATGGCCTCAACATATTTACATTATCAAAGAAAGTTATTGAATAAACACTTACAAAAGATTTATTATGTATTACATGTTATGTATATGTATAACTTAAAACATTTTAAAGAGTTGTATAGGAAAAATCATTTGATATGGTATCAAATGATCTTTTTCATGATAAAAAAATTTAGAAGACGATTTTGTTACAAATTTTATTTCACAGTCGCCATTATCCTTCCTAAACTAAAGATTCATATCACTATTTTCTTTATCTATATATTATATATACATATTTTCTCTTGTTTGAATATTCAAGAACAAGGAAAATGTTGTATAGATTATTACCAATACGTTAACAGAAGCATTAAATACTTTTTGGACATGTTTAAGCGTATATGAATAGATCAAGTGACACCGAGAACGTTTGAATTTTTATGCACTAATATGTATAATTTATACAAAATACAATTTATTCTTTGCAATGTATGATTGTCAAATAATATGCATGTTGTGTCATGCAATCAAGAATTTATAATTTTGGGGTACTTTAATAATTAAAAAAAAAAGTTTATAGTGGACTTCACTTGCACAAAGTTTAACATGACTCAAAATTATAATTCTGGCTACTTCATTTAGACATTACAAGTTATTAGTTTCAAACTGAGAGTCATATTCTTAAGGTATGTGTATATACATTGAGAAGACAAACCAAAATTTAATTCCTATCTAAACTTTGTTGATTGTCTAAGCTCATATGCCAATTTGATACATATATAAAATTTAATTTTTTAAAAAAAAAAAATTAAAACATTGCATTAGCCATTCTAAATGTGTTGTATCTAAAATATTTGTGCAAAATCCAATCTTCTCATATTATTTTTATGTATGTTACACTTTGATGATCATCATGATAAATAATAGGACAGATAACATAATCTAACAATGCAAGTTGAGATTCTTTTGACTTAAAATAACATTGTATATGTATTCAGTTGTACTTATTCTTCCATACAACTTTATGTTTATCTTTCAACATATAAGGTATGTGAACCCATATACAATAAATTCTATGGTATGTAGGTCTTATTTATGTTCATATATAACACAACAAAAATAAATATCTTAAAAAATTATATCTATTTCTATCTTCAACTATTTTACCTATCTTTAGGTACATTGTCGCTATAAGGTGCAAATTCCTGTCTTTCCTTTACAATCCTCAACAACATCACCAACTGAAGCTAATAGACTCAAAATTCAAATTGTTTGCAAGACTAGATGAACAAATAGTTGCAACTTCATGCCTCATTTTCTTCGGACCACATACAAGGACTCCTATACTAGATCCTTCACATTCAAGCAATAACCCTACAAAATTTATTAACCATTCTTAAAGTTAGTAAACTTATCACGGCAAGATAAGCAAAAGTAGACATTTATGCCACTACTAAGCTTTCATACGAAATATAAAGCCCCTTCGCCCTTTTTGCCCTATGTTAAAAGGATTATACTCACTCTTAAGGTCAGGTCTTTCACCAAAGCGTATATTGGCAGCCTGTGTAAGGGATTGATGTGGAAAGCTTTCTACTTCACTTTCAAGCCATGAATTAGGAGAATGTGATTGAGATGCCATATTTTGGATCTTCTTTGCTTCTTGTGCATTTTGTTGTTTTCTCCAAAGAACAAGAATGCTAGCTATAATGCCAATGCAAGCACACATAACCATGAGATTAATGGCATCTTGTGAAGTGGTTGAGTAATGTTTGTTTTCATTGTAATCCTTTGGATAAATATAGTAACGAGTAATGATTCCCACCAATACGAGAAACATCACAAAAGAGACCGATATAATGGCACCTAGCCATAACCAACTATTAGGACCTAAAATGGTTGAGAACGGTACATCAGTTGGTTTCGGTTTGAGCCATAAGGTTCTCAATGGTTTTTTCAAATCTATGTTAGGTTCGCATTCCCTTGTTACATAAGCCTTGATTTGTAGGTTCATATTAGACAAATTAATGGGGATCTTGGAAATTGGAAGCATAAGGTCTAACATGGTGAGATCAGAGGAGTTTCTGAAAACACATATTAGGATGATTTGCGGTGTCTTGCAATTCATAGTTGTGCTCATGAAGATGAACTCTCGAATGATGGAAATGAATGGAGCTATACCACTACCTCCGCTTACCATCACTAGTGTATCATATTTAAGGAAATGAGTGGAGACAGGTCCATAAGGTCCTTCAACTGCAGCATTGAGATGCTTGATTGGTGGAGATGATGAAAGCATCTCATAAAGTTTTCTAGACCAGCTTCCTTCGCTTTTAATGATGATACTTAGGTTGTCTTTGTCTAAGTTGCTGTTAGAAGAAATAGTGAAAGGATGCCATTGAAGCTTAGATATGCTTGGAATATTTAGGAACATGATACTGGTGGGATTGTATTTTAAACCTGCCAAGACGAAAAAAGAAAAACAATATGTTAGAGCAATCTAACTATCAAGTATTAACTCCACTAAATAATTTTGCTCACCATTTTGCAATTTATTATGTGTTTGTATAACAGGAAGTATTGTTTTCATTTTATTTTTTGAGATTTTTTTTTCTTATATTTGTTATGATGTAATAACTTTAAAGATTCAAAGTTATTAGGGATTATGAGTAAACAAAAGTGGTAGGTGGTGGTTAATAGCCCATGTTGATATTAACCATATTCATATCTATTTAAATTTTAGAAAATGAACTGTTTTTAAAAAATGAGAAAATAACTAGTTAACGGCCATGAAAAAAAATTATTTTCCTTTATTTTTCATAATATGTTTGTTAGTGCTATAACTAACTAGTTTAAAAACCTAAATTCCCAATATGGTATAAATTGTTATATTTATTACATGATATTTTCCCTCACTTGTGAATTGGGATTTTAATTGAGCCCACAAAGTAAACTTTAGTTTTGATATTGTGTTAAGATTAATACTACAACCAACTTAAATAAAAAAATTAATTTTTAGACATAGTATAAATTATTATATTTATTAGTCGATGATTTCTTCTAGTAAGTAGTAACTAATTACAAGTGCACAAGGCTTACTCCTACCATATTTTTCCCTCTATCCTTTAGCATTGAGAGTTACTTGTATTATATCTAGAACCCATTAAAAAATTTGCAACAATGTTTGACAATTTGAAATGATTTTATTGTAACAAATATATGAAAAGTTCGAGAAATCGAGTTAAATCATTGACAATTATAATAAGCATAAGATCATTACCTGGATCTTTATGGAAATTAAGTTCTACGGTGTCAGTAGGCAAGATTCTTGTTGAAACCACTGCAATCCTTTGTCTAGATTGAAGAAATCTTAGGTATCGATCAATGAGAAAAAGATAGAACCCCGGTAACATGATATAAGAGTAAGAGATGTGAACATGGAATATGAAGAAAAGCATGAAGAGAATATAGAGATGATGAGTGTAAAAGAAAAGCTCAAACATCCTCTTCCTAATACGAGGAAATGTTGTCAGCCAAAGACCTAATCCAGCAAGCAAGGAAATCTCTCCTGCTAAGTTTGACACATTTGAAGGCGTTGTGTCCCATTCGATCAGCTGCATTTTCACCGAAGATATTAACAATGTTAATTGTACAAGATCATTGATGCCATGATTACTCCATGACCAAAGGAGATAAATGTTGTAGAAAAAATTATGATTAGGCGAAACTTAAATAGAGTTGTTAGCTAAAGTTAAAAATAATATATATATATATATATATATATATATAAAGAATGCATATAGAAGGAAAAAGAAACAAGAAATTAAGAGAATGAATCAATTAACTCTTTGTATTAAGTATAATTCCATAACCAACTAGTAAGAAAATCAAGATTTGTAAATAAGGATAATGTCATATTTGGTATCTGAACTTCAAATAAATTCTTTGTCAACTACTTGAATTTTGAATTACTAATCTTATACTTAATTCAATATTTCAAAATCAAGGATGCTTCATGTTTTAACTAAGTCTAAAACCATCTACCCAGTTGGCTTTCTTCTGATCTATTATGATCTAACATATATGCTGAATGTTTATTTTAATGGAAATATTTTACTTAAAAATACAAATAATGTAATTAGTAAAAATGATATACACATGTGGTA
Source organism: Combretum micranthum (assembly GCA_024138025.1). Taxonomy (NCBI): domain Eukaryota; kingdom Viridiplantae; phylum Streptophyta; class Magnoliopsida; order Myrtales; family Combretaceae; genus Combretum; species Combretum micranthum. The sequence continues at coordinate 42,911 of JAMXBD010000709.1, forward strand.
GTCTATAATTATAGAGAAAAAACATATATTGCAAATGGAATATTTTCATAAAAATAATTACTTAGATACATAATTGTTATAATTAGTCAAAAAAGCCAGTTACACAGACGGATCAATATATAATTAATGTATGTACCATGAATAACCTTGAACATCTAATTGGTTACTAAAATTGATAATTTAAAAGTACATGTCGTTAGCTTAAAAAGATTAATGGGATACCAATGTTTTATACAAAATTGTAAATACGATTTGCACTCTTAGAATTGTTACTTATGATTCTCCTTAATTTTGCACCTGGGAGAGTTAATCTGAGATTGTTATATGTCTCCAGAATTTCGACATAAAAGGACTAATCAATTCCCAAAAGTTTTCAGCCAAAAAAAAGAATTCCAAAAAGGGTTACCTCGGACCATTGATGAGAAGCAACCCAAACAATAATATAAGGAAGACCATGGGCTGTGAAGAAGATCATGACGATGTGTCCCACCCATATATGGTACTTGATGCTTCCTTCCGATGTTAGGCCAAAAAAGGACAGTATCGACGACCCACGGCTCACCGGAAAAAATAATAGAACCAGACCTATAAAGCCAACTCTTCCCAAATGGACACCTATAATTTCTAATTTATATTGCCACCTGCAAATTACCATGACCATGTATGACCGTTAGGATTGTGAATATTCATCAAGTTATTAAAAAAATTTAAAAAGGGTTAAAATGTCAAAATCAAATGATTTAGATTGACGACATTAAAACAATGAGGAAAGATGGTGAAAAGTCCTCGAGTTTACATCAAAAGTCAATATCTAATATCTTATAGGGACATGCAATTAAGAAATTTATATGTTTAAATGAGCTATTTAATTCGGTCAAAAAAAAAGAGCTATTTAGATCTTTTATATTTGTATTGCTGTATCAACGAAGTATCTCTTTTAGAATTGCTGATGCATACCTATATATAAACAACTTGATAATATGTAATGATAAAAAATAGCAAAAAGAAAAAAAAAGCGCTTAGAAATCATAAATATGACTGTAAAAACTTTATAGTAAATTTTAGTTTACATATAAAGGATTCAAATAATTAATATATGTATATATATATATAAAGGACCTCTTATGAAAATTTTTATCCACTTTTAGTACAAATGTGAAAGATTCTATAATATACTTTCAATCTTGTCGGCTTGAATGAACACCCGTACTTTACACGCATGAAAAATAAATCCATCAGATGATTATTTCCTAACATTATAAGCATAAAATTAAAAGGGACATATAGCGGGAGACAGAATCAGGATATCGATTGTCTAAGCGTAATTAAAAAAATATAAGAAAAGTTGAATTGATCTTACATGTTCAAATTAAACAGTGCAGGAACTTCAGGTTTAATTCCAGTGAGTCGATTTCGGAGGTAAATGGACAACGACCAAACCAGAAGTGCAATGAACATGAGAAAGAAGGCCACCTCGATGCTTGACACTACTCCTAGAGGACCTTTCACCAGCATTGGTTGCCTTAAAAAGGCCATACCACGACTTTTCCTTTTCCCACTACTGTAACCATGGAGTTCAATATTCGATTTCAATTTGGAAAAGCAAAAAAAAAAAAAAAAAAAGTTGAAATTGGTAAAAAAAAATAAAAAAAATTCAATAAAGGAAGGCCATACATACCTTCCAAGTTGGATGTTGTGGTGTATTTTGTTGCCCAAGTGGAGATACACACAGCTTAATGAAGCCACAAAAAGAATAGGAAATGTGAACATCAACAGCGTATCACCTGTTCCATTGATTACATCAAAATAAATATAATATATATATGTATATATCTTAAGAAAAACACTAATCAATATATATGTATATGTGTGTGTGATCAATAATATTGTTTTCCTAGTTACCTTGGTTCCCGAAGAAGGTTGAAGTGGTAAGTTTATTTAGATGATTGTCATGGAATCTGCTATATCTTTGGGTGGGACGCACTATCCAGAGTACTAGATAAGCCATGCAAATCGCCATAATTAGGAGCCATATTCCTTTTCTCACTATCTCAACAGCAAGAGAAAGTGATTTATCTTTAATCCTCTTCCCATCCATAGTTTGTTGTTTCGGTTGGGGGATCGATGGGGAGGGAGGGAGAGAGAAAGAGAGACAGAATATTTTAGTCTCTCGCAAACTTGACAGGAAGAAATAAAAAAGTGGGGGGAAATAATAAAGGAAATGTGTGTATGTTGCAACGACTAATGAGTATTTAAATTATGAGAAACACAGGACAAACACAATTTTCTGTCTACATACATACGTAATTATCCTCAAAATGTAAAACCTTTATATGTACCGTAGAATTAATGGATAAAGGTATGGTGGACGCATGTGTTTTGAATTTTGGTAATTTGTTTTCCGATATTTGATTTAAAAGAATAAAAGGTTTTTACTTTTGAAAATAATCTATTTTAGTGGCTCTGTATACTTAAAATTGAACACCTAAAATATCATCATTTTAAAAATATAGATATATTTTTACTCAAAATCAAACATTAGCCATCGATTATCAAAATCTCAAAATACAGACACCACATATACATTTATCTCGTAAAATTAATGTAAAGACTTTTTAACCTATCTATCACCATACCTTGCAGTATCTAATCGCACGCAATCTTCAAAAACCTCAGAGCCATATATACATATTGGTATTTGTGGGTGGGTACATACTAAAATAAAAAAATAAAAAAACTAAAACTTTTTTTTAAATGTTTTACTGAGAAACTAATGACATCATTATTTAACATTTTCTTTATAATATTATAAAATAGCATGTCTTGAAATTAAATTTTTAACATCATAGCTTTGAGGAAAATTCTCGTAAAGATGGAAAATTCCTTTTTGCAACATAAAACAGCCAATTTTTCCGACGGCGAACGTAGGAAAGAGACCACAAACCAGTAATCCAATTCTATGAAAATCTAAACTCAACTTGTACGATGAGATTCCCCTTTTGACTCCACCACCTTAGTTGATCTAGGACCACGTCACCAGATGGCGCACTATTTTCCCTTTCCAATCCTCTTTTTCTACTTTTGACTATTCCCAACTTTACAGGAATTCCGCCATTGACGATCTGAAACATTAGATGGTTTCATGAAACGGATTTGAACCACGACTCTGCACTATGATCATAAGCGGGCGGGTTTTTATAAGGTATCCGATCTATTTAATCCGATAAATATTGTATAGAGTAATATCCTATAAAGTTTGGGACTATTCCCAACTTTACATGAATAATTATAAGAGTTTTTTTCTTCGCTTGTAAATTAGGAACGAATCGAAAATAGAAAAAGATGAAAAAAAATTATAATGATGTTTTTAAATATATTTTATTGTGTGATGATTCTAATTTTATTATGTAATGAATAGAAATAAATTTTCACTATAAATATGAAAATAGTTTAAATACTTGTTTATTATTTACATTTTTTCCTTCTAATTTTCTCTTCTTCTCTTTTTTTCCTTTTTCCCCTTACTTTTATTTTTTTATTTTTCTTTTACCATATTGAATTTAGCTCAACAATTAATTTCTTTGATAGATAATATCATACTTTATACATAAAGTTTAAATATAAAAATTTAGCATCAAAATTTTGTCCATATTTGCGATCAATAATCTAAATCAAAGAATTTCTTTCGTTTTTATAATGAACTACTTAAATAAAGCTAGTCTAGATATTATAAACAGTCTATGAGAATTTGTAAGGATTAAATTGATAATTTTGAATTTTAAATAATTAATTGTAAAAATAGATGAAATTTTAGATACCAAATCTAATTTTTTTTCTCAATATTTTATTATATGGTGAATGTATGAGATTTGAGCTAAACCTAGTGTGATTAGATTTTGTCTTAATATCTTTTCATCACAGGAGGAGACATACCACAACCTACGGTAGCACCTGGGAACTGATCCGGGATAGCTAGTTTTGATCCGAATGAAGACCCACTATTGGACTAGATTCAAGATAAATGTCACTATTAAAAATCTTTCCTGGAGTTGATCCAGAGTGCTTGATATTTTCTAGTTATCTTCGTAGCATAGATATCTTTTTGGAAGTATCATCAACTATTTTTTCAGCCAAGGCGAGCCTCGTATTGATGTTTTCAGTGTTTGATCCAATCTTATTCAACATTCGATCTTGTGCTAGAGTATTATTAGTCTACCAATTGAGAACATGTAATAACTCAAATTTCTACAACTCAAATATAATAATCATCAAGTAAATAATGTAAACTTTTTAAAAAATGTTTTAAGAAAAGTCATAAGAATCACTTTTATTTATTTATTTATTTTTTTTTGTTCATTTAAGAATAATATATGAACAATTCAATTATCATTTAAAATTTTGAATTGTTATAAACAAAACTTCAAGATATAATTTTTCTCTAACATCTTGATAACACCCACAAGAATAAAAAGATTAAAATTTGATATATATACACACACACACACTTGACTGAATAAAAAATTAGATATTTTAATTTCAACTTCAACTAAATGATGGTATTAGTAAAAGTTATAAAATATAATATTCTTGATATTTAAAGAAATGATGGTGAATCTAATATTCAAATATCCAGATGTTTCATAAAAACGAAAATTACATGAAACTCCAAACTAATATAAGAAAAGAAAAAAACAATGTAATAGTATAATACAAGCAACAAACAAACATGAAATATAGAAATAATTACGAAATAATATCGAGTTTTAAAATGCTTTAAATAACAAAAAACAATGAGGCATATCAAATAGACATGATAATAAATACACACATGCAATATACAAAATTCAATAAATTGTAGATTGCAAAATAATTCAATTTTCAATATTAGTGGAACGTAATACCAAAATTTAATTTAAATTAATTAGAATAACATAATGGATACATAAATGAAAGGATAAATTTTAAAATGATTAAAAGCTTGTGAATTATAAAATTAAAGTAATATACAAAATGTCAACTACTAATAGATTATCAAAACAATTGTTTGTCTAAATTAGATATAGCTTAATTAACTAGTATAATAAATTATTAATTTTAAACCTTGATTAGAATGCAATTTAAAAATTAAGCTCATATAGTTTAATTAAATTAAGTAAATTAAACTATAGTATATAATTAGATAGATAAACATAATCAAATTAATAATTGGATTTAAATGAATTTGAGATTTCAAAATTTCCCTTCCATTCATCTATTTGCTACAATGCTCATCTCACCAATCAAATTTCCTAAATTTCTCTAACTAACAAATTTGAATTTTATTTCCTTCAATTTGTCTATTTACATTAATCATTTTCCAACAAATCAAAATTCGTTATCATTTCAATCACTTTTAATTAGAACCCCTATTCTTTCAATCATCCAATAAACCAAATTTTAAAAATTCAATTATCTAAACTTTGCAAAAGTCCTAATTAGCCATTCTTCATCTAAATTCTGTTTTCTTAATTCCCATAAAATTTGAATCACATTGCTTATTCACAAATATCAGTTCTTAAGCCTAGACTCTAATTAAATATCAAAATTTTACAAATTAAACTTTTAAGCTAGATTTCCATTGCAAGCTAATAATTTTTATGTTATAAACTTTGAAATTATTTTCCAATTATTTTTAGTAATCAAGAAAATCATCTGAAAGGTTTAAGCCATAATCCTTTACTAATAAAAATCTTCAATCTTTATCCTTAAATTGCCTTTTTCCTTTTGACTTTTGTGGCTACCCTTTTCATCTTCTTTTCTCATTCTTTCTTCTTCCTTTACATTTCCTTCCTCTTCTTCTTTTTCTTCTTTCTTCTTTCTCACTCAAATCAACCACAAAATCTCAAATTCAAGAAAAGATTGAAAGAGAAATTGAAGATAGAAACAAGATGGAAGATGTAGACCAAGCATGAGGAAAAATATCAGTAAAGAAGAAGTAGTAATGAAGTTTTTGGTGCTTGAGTTTTTCCTAAAACAAGGTTCTTTTTCATCTTTGTTTGATTATCGGCAATGCTTATAAAGGATAAGTTAGAGCTAGAAATAAGTAGGGATTGTGATCAAATTTGTAAACAAGGGATATATGAACATATATAGCAAAACCTAATATATGTTCAAGAATGTATAGGCTAAGAAGTTAATGGAATGATTTTGGTGATGTATGATAGTGAAAATATATTTATAAGTGTTTAGATATGGATTATAAGTTATATGTTGTTGTAAAGCTATTGTGTGCTGAGTTTTGAAGATAAAACAAGTGAACAAGTAGAAGGATTAGGTATGAACTTCAAGTTTTGAGGACAAAACTTTCTTTAAGTGGGTTTGTAAACCTCAAAGTTTTATGATCAATTAAGCTTAAAGCCTAATTATGAAGTCAACCGGAAATCCTAAAGTCAACAAACCCTAGTCAAACGTAACCGTTCAAGTCCGACATTCCCGATTAAGCAACCCTAAGAAAATAAATAAGAGTTTAGTATGTAGAATAGTTCATAATAACCTGAGCAAGCTTAAAAATATCATATTAGTTAAACCACCATTCGTTTTGAGCACGATCGGATATAGTTTTCGAAAAACGCATCTCAGGGCTCAGATTAGTAAAAATATTCCTAATATACCGTTAGAATCGTAAAAATATAAGGTTTTCAAAAATATCAATTTCATTATTTTTTTGTAACTAAAAAAATCAGATATCTCAATTATACGTGTATTTTCTTACTACCGGTACTTAAATTGTCATGTCTACTTTACATTACACTAATTACTACTATTCTACAGTATTTATCTATCTCTACTTTTTTTACAACCTACTCTTACAAACCATACCTCTACTTTCTTACAATTTTCATTTCCAATACAACTTCACATCTTTCATATCTTACTTTTCATTAACAAAAATACAAAAAAAATAAATTTTTCTTTTCTCTCCCCTCCCCTACATAATTTGCGCCGGCCCCTCTCTCCAACTCCTCAATTTGTTTTGTTTTTCAATTATTTAATTAACACAAATTTCCTTCCACATTTTCCTGTAAATACCCCCTCTTCCTTCCACTTCTTTCACACCTTCCATACACTAAACTTACCCTCTAAAAATCTCTCCATAAACTCTCTCAAGTTTTCTCTAGTTTCTACTTCTTCTATAGGTAATAGTTTTAGCTTTCTAAAGTGTTTATTTACTTAGTATGAGCTTAGTGTGTGTTTTCTAAACCATGAAGATTAAAGAAAGCAAAAATAAGTTCATACTTTGTTTTGTTTATAAAACTAATTTCTTTTATGTTGCTTTTATATAACTAAATATATCTATGTAGCTATATATATCTTTTAGAGCATATAAGCTCCTTTGTTTTGCAATTTATTTATTACCTTGCAATTTATTTACTTTCATGTTACTTTTAAGACTAGTCTTTCTAGTCTCAGACTCGTCCTCATCAAGTCAAACATTTTTTTTTCTTTTTGGGCTAGTCTATTCTTAGTCCGGAATACCTTGATGAAGCTAAGGTTCCAATACTTGATATATTTTTTACTAGTTTATTCCTTTAATTATTATGTTTTCTTATGTTTTCATGATTTATATTCATAATCATGCATGAACATAATGATTTTGTCTCACTAAGATAAATGAGGAAAAGTTTTCTTGAAATAGAAATTTTTCTCTAAAACTAATAGTAGGAAGTGATTTTCATAAAAACTAAGGATTTTATCTTAACAAACTTTTCTAAGAAATCTAGAGAAGTTCATGGGAAAATTCAATCATACATAACATGAAAAGAAATTCTTGAATAAACAAACGTTTTACTAAACTTAACTTTTTCATCAATACTAGTATGACAAAAGAGATTCCTTTCATAAAAATAGAATGATCTTAAGGAATAAGGAAATTATTCCTATAAATATAGAATTGTTATTACTTTCAAAAAGTATTAAAAACTAAGTTTAGAAAATAAAATCATTCTTTGGAAATTTAAAAAGACTAAGGAAATGAAATTAAGGAAAAGAAAAATACTCATTTAGAATAACTTGAGATATTCTCTAGCAAAAAAAAAGAGGAATTTTCAAAAGTTTCATTTTTCCAAAATCTTTAAGACTTTACTTTTACCAAAAATTCATTGTTTGAGACAACTTCATAAGCTTCATACATTTGATATGAGTCAATAAATATATGTATATACATTTCAAAGGTTTCACAAACTAGTATAATATCTATCTCTTTGATATGAGTTTTGATAAAAAGAAGGAATACCAGTTTTGTAAAAATTCATGGTGAATCTGATCACCACTGTTTCGGAGCCCAAACGACTTAGTTTGATGAAAATAGTTTTAGAAATGGATAGATCTTTTCGAGTAGGTAGAAAACGATATATAATATGCGAAATTTCGAGTTAAAATGAGCAAGTTATGGCCATTGTAAGTTGGAATTTCCCTCAATCCGATTTTACTGCGAATTTAAGATAGATTTAGAATCTTCAAGAATAGAAATTCTATGAAAGACTCATTTTGGGTATTTTATCTTGTTTAGGTGAAGAAGGAACCGATATCGCTTTTCCAGAGGACTACTTCGATTAGGAGCGATCATCATGGAGTGAGTTAATCCCTTACTAGTTACATTTCCTTGTTTGTGTTTGTAAGTATAGCACTAGAAAATAAGGAAAAGATAAATGAACGAATATTGTGTGATTTGAATTCATGACTGATTGAATAAAAGTTAAGATATCGAAAGAGGATTTGATGAATTATGTTTCCTTGCAATGATATGATGAATATCGTTTTGATCACCTTTAACATGAACTTAACATTATTGGTTAAGCCTATATTGAAAATACTTCATGCATATCATAATTGTGAGTCACATTTATTTTCACTACTATTCTTCGTGTGAGGAAATGAGGAGTTGTAATGGTGGCTAGTAGGAGCCAGAAAGTCTACATGGACAAGTAGGAGCCAAAAAGTCTACAGGGAGAGTAGGAGCCAGTAAATCTGCAAATATTGATGGTCGTATGGGTCTGTAACCACCCAACCCCCGACATTGAGGGCATAAAATCCATGCTACACACGGTTTCCGGTTAATCTTGTGTATTTTGTTTGCTCATGTGATTGGTGCATTCTCATATGATTGTTTAAATACTTGTTTGAATTATGAAAATGTTTTGTAGATGGGAGTTATCTCACTAAGCTAGTTTTCCTTATACCCCTATAGCTTTTTTTATAGTATGATTACCTATGGTTAGCACCGAGGAGGCCGTTTGCCAGTATGAGCCAAAGCTACTAGGAGTTTTTGGGAGAAGTTATATGTTTTTAGTTTTGAACATAGACTTCTAAGAAAATCTCTATAATAGCTTATGTTATAATTATATATATTTTATTGATGAGGTTGTGTTTCGATTATCGTGAGTTAAATAAGGTAACTATCAAGAATCGATATCCTCTGCCAAGAATCGATGACTTGTTTGATCAGCTGCAAGGGGCTTGTGTGTTTTCATGCATTGATTTGCGTTCGGGATACCATCAGTTAAGAAAAACCTGAGGATGTACCAAAGACGGCTTTTCGTACTCGTTAGACACTACGAGTTTTTGGTGATGTCGTTTGGGCTGACTAATGCGCCAGCCGCATTCATGGATCTCATGAATAGGGTTTACAAGCCACTTTTGGATAAGTGTGTGATAGTCTTCATATATCCTAATATATTCGAAGACCAGGGAACAACACGAAGAACATCTTCGTTTGGTGTTGCAAACCTTAAAAAAAAACAAGTTGTACACCAAATTGTCCAAATGTGATTTTTGGTTGGACAGAATATCTTTTCTTGGACATGTGGTAACTGGTGGGGAATATCAGTCGACCCCGAAAAGACTAAGGCTGTAGTGGAATGGAAATAGCCACAAACGGTTACTGAAGTAAGAAGTTTCTTGGGATTGGCGGGCTACTATCGCAAGTTTGTGAAGGATTTCTTAAAGATAGCCAAGCCGCTGACTCAATTAACCCAAAAGAATGAGAAATTTGTTTGGACGGATAAGAGGGAATAGAGTTTCCAGGAGTTGAAACAACAACTGTATCAGCACCGATTTTGGTTCTACCAGACCCGGAAAAGTCTTATACGATGCATAATGACGCATCGAGGAATAGCCTTGGATGCGTATTAATGCAGAGGGAAAAGTTATTGCATATGCTTCTCGACAGTTGAGACACCACGAGCAGAACTACCCTACACATGATCTGGAATTGGCCGCAGTTGTCTTTGCCTTGAAGCTATGGAGACACTACTTATATGGACAGAGGTGTGAGTTATACACAGATCATAAGAGTCTTAAGTATCTGTTCACACAAAAGGAGTTAAACATGAGACAAAGAAGATGGTTGGAATTAATAAAAGATTATGATTTGGGAATAAATTACTGTCCGGGGAAAGTTAATGCAGTCGCGGATGCCCTAAGTTGGAAAAATTATGGGGAAGTAGCCGCCTTGATCACAAGTCAAAGAGATTTGATTAGGGATTTTGATAAATTAAAGATTGAGTTCATCGACCAAAGCGCTGAGCTAGAAATAGCTAATCTGGCATTGGAGCCGACCCTGATAGAGAGAATCAAAGAAGCCCAAAGGTATGACGAGGTGATACAGAAGATTAAAAAGGAAACCCAAATGGGAAAATACCTGGACTTCGCAGTTGACGATGAGGATGTAATCAGAATGAAGGGAAGGTTGTGTGTGTCGGAAGACGAAGAATTGAGAAAGGAAATAATGAGTGAAGCTCATAACTCCGGTTACACCATGTATCCGAGAGGTACCAAGATGTACCAAGTTTGAGAAGCCACTATTGGTGGAACGGCATGAAGAGGGATGTAGCAGATTTTGTGATGAAGTGCCCAGTTTGCCAACAAGTGAAAGTGGAGCACCAAAGGCCAGGTGGATTGTTGAAGCCTCTACCCGTTCCCGAGTGGAAGTGGGATCAGATATCTATGGATTTTGTGTGTGGATTTCCAAAGACCCCTTCAGGTTGTGATGCCATATGAGTAGTAGTGGATCGGTTAACCAAGTCGGCGCACTTCTTATGCATAAATATGACTAATTCAATGGAAAAGCTGGCTAAGATCTACATCCGGGAGATTGTATGGTTACATGGCATACCAGCAGGGATTATTTCAAATAGAGACCCAAGATTTGTGTCTAAATTTTGGACAAGCCTGCAAAAGAGTTTGGGTACCAAATTGCATTTCAGTACGCCATATCACCCTCAAACCGATGGATAGTTTGAGCAGACGATCCAAACCCTAGAAGATATGTTGAGAGCTTGTGCCTTCGAATTCAAAGGAAGTTGGGATAGTCATGTGCATCTCATCGAGTTTGCTTACAATAACAGCTACCACTCAACTATTCAAATGCCACCATATGAAGCTTGGTATGGACGACGCTGTAGATCCCCTCTGTTTTGGGATGAAGTGGAAAAGATAGCTATTGGGCCAGAATTGGTACAAGAAGTAGCCGATAAAGTGAGGATAATCCAGCGGAAAATGAAAGAGGCTCATGATAGACAAAAGAGCTGGGCAGACCTAAAAAGAAGAGAACTCGAATTCAAAGAAGGTGACCATGTGTACCTAAAAATAAGTCCGATTAAAAGTATTGAAAGGATGCGTACACAAGGGAAGCGAAGCCCGAGATATATTAGACCCTTTGAAATTTTGGAAAGAGTCGGAGATATGGCGTATCGGTTAGCTTTACCACCGAATCTATCTGGGATTCACAACGTGCTCCATGTGTCAATGCTGAGAAAGTATGTGCCCGACCCAGCAAGGATTTTGGAATTGGAACCGATTCAACTGAGGAAAACCTGGCATATGAAGAACACCTCATAAAGATATTGGATAAGAAAACCCAAGGCTACAGAACAAGGACATTCACTATGTTAAAGTATTATGGAAGAATCATGCCTTTGAGGAAGCAACTTGGGAAGCTGAAGAGGAGATCCAAAGGAAGTACCCCGAGTTATTCGAAGGATAAGGTACGTCAGTTCAGTTTTGAGGACAAAACTCTGTTTAAGGTGGGGAAGTTGTAAACCCCAGTATTTCTAGTGGTCAAGTAAACCCCGGGTATCGAAAAGCAAAACTCTAATCCAGTCCAGTTCAAGTTTAGTGAAAGAAGCTTAGAAATCCTAAATCCGGCTTTCCTTCAGTTTCATATAAATAAAAGAAGTTTTATAAAGTAAATGAGTATGAATTATTATTTTAAAGTATATTTTAGACCTTAGAAAGTTTTAAATTCGGGAATTTTTCAATTTCGGGCCTTCCCGAGCTCAATTACAGAAAAGCGTGCCCCGAGATCATAAACTCAGAAAAATATTCTGGAATATTTATTAGAACCGTAATTTTATAAGGATTTCAAAAATATCAATTTTATAATTTTTCGGGCTATAAAAATTACAGTTATAGCATTTTTCCCGTGTTTTCTTTACAATCGGTAAAGTAGATGTCTTGTCTACTATTCACAAGTACAACCTACACTACACACTACCCATACCCTATTCTTACATCCTTACAACTACTCATTACAATTTTCTTTTCCAAGAAATTTTGTTTCCTAATTAATTATTACATTTTATTACATAAATTACAAATTTTATTAAATTTTCAATTCTCTCTCTCCCTCTCACACCCCATGGCCGGCCCCCCCCCCAATTCCCCCTCATTTTTGTTTTATTTTTACTATTTTTATTCAATTAAAACCCTAATCTATTCATTATATAAGCTCCTTTTTCTCTCTCTCTCCTCATTTTCACTCTTACAAATTTTTACAAAGGTTGAAAAACTCTCTCTTCCTCCTCTCATGATGCCATGACACACACACACACACTCACAAGCTTATTTTCTCTTCTTTTCATCTCCAAATCTCCATTAAAGTGATGATTCCAAGCTTGTTTTTCCTAAATCTTGTAATGGCAAGGCCATTCTTGAGTGTTTTCCACTTTAAATCCCAATGAGCATATGCTAGGGACAAGAAAACACTAATACAAGAATGTCAAGCCATCACAAGAAGTGGATCTAGTGTCTAAAAGAGTTTTTGTTGAAATAATATTATGTTCATGCATGTAAAGTAGAGATCTTGTATGAAAGTTATGTTCATGCCATGAAACTCATGATTCATGCACTATATATGGTAGATCTAGTGTTTAGACATTCATACCTTCATCTACATTTATGTTCATGTGGTTATTTTGAGCTTGCATGCATTTATGATCATAAAAGCTTAGCCTTGCATGTGAATAGATGTGTTAGATGATAGATCTTTATGGATATAGGACAAGAAACTTGAAAAAGAAAAGATTTCGTTAGGAATGCCTAGTGGAAAATTCGGATGGAATTGGAAACCTATTTTAAAAACCCTTGAAATCACTTTGAAACTCATATTTTTCATGAAAAATGAAAGGTTTATGTAATAGGTATCTCTAAGGAATGATTTTTACAAGTTAAAGTGAGTTTAGGCTTGAGTAATGTGCAAAACAAGTAATGGAATTAAAATGAACATTTTGAGTTAGTGATCAAATTGTTAAATTCGTAATTTAGAGTAATGCCTACATAAACACCTAGTATTCAAGCTCAAATTGTAAGTTTTATGAGTTAAATGAAGTCCTTAGACAATAGATTAATAAAGCTTCAAATTTTGATGCATTAAACAAGTTTTCTCATAAGAAAATGCAAAAATGAAATTTTCCAAAATTCGATTTTTGTGAAAAGCTTGTTAAAAACACATTTACAAAGTGAAAAATGTGAATTTCTATGCATAAATGAAGGCCATGGATAGTATAGATGTTAAGGACTCATTTTTATTTAGATAACAAGTAAACTCCAAGAATAAATTCCAAAAACCCTAGGGAATGCAAAGTTGGAAAGAATAGATTTTTAAAAGTGCCTATTGTGGAGTTTATAATAATTAGGAGTTCATAAGAGTTCATCATCAAAAATCATCAAGACCATGCATATATTGAGCTCATTACATGACATTCATACTAGGAATTCATTCATATTCCATCTATGCATGAATTATTAACTAGAAACATTTTTACTAAATGCGAAACAATTTTTCAGAAAAGGGAAAGTTACAGAACAGATCTGATCCCGCTGTTCCGTGACCTTACTTTTTTTCAAAACTTGAAAATAATATTAGAAATAGATAGATCTTTCGAATTAGATAGAAATCGATATAAAATTTGCGAAATTCCGAGTTAAAATGACCAAATTTTGGCCATTTTAAGTTGAAACTTCCGCAAATAGCGAGAATCACGATTTTGTTTAGTTTAGATGTATAGTTTGAATTAGTTAAGTGATGAGATTCTTATTAGGTTATTCTTAATTGGTAGGTGATCTCGAGCACGACGATATCCTGCCACCCGACTACTACTATTAAGAGACCGGCATACCATGGCCGAGTGAGTATCAGTTCCGATTTCAATTATTGCTTGTGATTGTAATAATAGTTGCACTAGTTGTTAAGCAAAGATAAAAAGAATGTATATGCATGGTGGGGATAGTTGGGAATTATATTTGTCTGCTGTTGATATGTGAAGTTGATCTTAAAGAATATCGAAGCCGGGTGATAAGTTATTGCTTGTATAGAGATGAGCTAGAGTTGATTGTCTGTGAATATTGCTTGGCCACCTAAAAGAACTTGATTAATCGATTATTAGACTTCAATTATAACTGAACTCATTCATGTCACTCTGGGGATGGAGCATTAGCATTGTTGGTTAATCGTGATCCATAAAACGAATTGTTGGTTAATCGTGATCCATAAAACGAAATGTTGTTCAGTTGACCGTGAGCTTAAACGGCGTCGTACCGCAGGATTCGTTAATCTGCTAACCCGAGATAGAGGGTGCAAGTCCATCCACATATGATTTCCGGTCGGTCATATGTTTGTTAAACTCACTTGTTTGATGCATTCACTTAATTGGTTAATCACTTGTTTGATTGCTATGTTTTTAATTGTAATATGGAAGTTTTCACTCACTAAGCTAGCTAGCTTACGCCCCTATAGTTCTTATTTGTTGCAGCATGAATTCATTTGGCTTAGGCCGAGGCAAGCCACAGCTCAGGTACCGGAGCTAGGAGTTTCCTTTAGAAGTTTACTTCGATTTTGTTTAGACTTCCGTTGGAAACTAAAGGACTCCAGATGACTGCAATAGACTTAATATTATTTTGCGGGGGAATGCCCCTTAGATTTTGTAAATTAATTATGTGTTTTGATTTATTATCTATGGCTAATGAATGCCATATTAAACTTCTTAACTCCATTGAATAGAGTATTCTATTGTCGTAAAGGGACGCTTTACATCTATACAAGACCCTCGAAGGGCTCTGGTAGAGATTCGAGAGTCTTATATAGTGTGTGTCACGCCCCATAGGGTATCCTAAACGTAACAACCGCCACATACTAAGTAAGACTCTCGAGTTCCCTACCCGAGCCCTTCGGGAGTCTTAAGTAGATGTAAAGCGTTCCTTTACGACAATAGAATACTTCAATAAATGGAGTTAAAAAGTTTAATGTGGCATTAATTAGCCATAGATAATAAATCAAAACGCATAAATTATAGTTTACAAAATCTAAGGGCATTCCCCGCAAAAGAATAACAAGTCCATTACAGTCATCCAGAGTCTTTAGTTTCCAACGGAAGTCTATACAAAAATAATGGATTAAACTTCTATGGGAAACTCCTATCTCCGGTATCTGTGTTGTGGCTTGCCTCGGCCTAAGCCATATAAACTCGTGCTGCAATAGATAAAAACTATGGGGGCGTAAGCTAACTAGCTTAGTGAGTAATAACTTCCATAACACAATTAAATACAATCATTCAAGTAAGTGATTATTCAAGTAAGTGTATGCATCATACAGATGTGATCAACAAACATATGACCAACCGGAAATCATATGTGGATGGACTTGCGCCCTCCATCCCGGGTTAGCAGATTAACGATCCTGTGGTACGATGCCGTTTAAGCTCACGGTCAACTAACAATATTTCGTTTTATGGATCACGATTAACCAACAAATTCGTTTTATGGATCACGATTAACCAACATATTCGTTTTATGGATCACGAAAAACCAACCAATGCGAATGCTCCAACCCCATCGTGATATGAATGGATTCAATTTACATTTGAAACCGAATATTCATTAATTCAATTCTTTCAAGTGACCAACAAGTGTTCGCAGACATTCATCATAAGATACTAGCTAATCAGTCAATAGCTTAACACCCGGTTTCAATATTCCTTACGTTCCAATTCACATATCAGCAGTAGACAACATATATAATTCCATATACCCCATCATGCATATACAATTTCTTTTTATCTTTGCCTACACACTAGTGCCACTACATTACAATCACATTCATTAATTGAGAGTGGAAGTAAAACTCACTCGGCCATTGGACGCCAATCTTCCTAGTAGTAGTAGTCGGGAGGTAGAGTGTCGTCCTGCTCGAGATCACCTACCAAGCAAGAATAATCCTAATGAGACTCTCATTATGTAACTAAATCAAGCTGTGCATCTAAACTAAATGGATTCGGATTTCTCGCTATTTACGGAAGTTCCGACTTAAAACGGCCATAACTTGGTCATTTTAACTCGGAATTTCGATCTTTATCTACTTCGAAAGATCCACCTATTTCTAGTATTATTTCCAAGTTTTGAAAATAGTAAGGTCACGGAACAGTGGGATCAGATTTGTTCCGCAAATGTTCCAATCTCAAAAATTTGTTTTGCTTTTGATAAGAAATGTTCCTAGTTGATGATTCATGTATGAATGATATGGGAATGAATTACTAATATGAATGCCATGTGATGAACTTAATATATGCGTGGTCATAATAATTTTGTGATAATAAACTCTTACGAACTCTTAAGTGTTGGAAAATCCCATAAAGGTTATTTCTAAGAAGGTATTTTTTCCACATTATACTCCTTAGGGTTTCTTTGACTTTTAATCTTGTAATCCACTTGTTATCTAAGTAAAAATAAGTTCTCAAAGTCTATATTAATCATGGCATTCATTCATGCATAAAAATTCCCATTTTTCATTTGGTAAACATGTCTTTGAACAAGCTTTTTGTTAAAATCCGAATTTTCCAAATTTCATTTTCTTGCATTTTTCTTAAGGAAAAACTTGTCTAATGCATTAAAAAGTGAGGATCCAATATATATATTATCTAAGGACTTCATTTAGCTTATAAAACATCCAATTTAGACTTAAATTCTAAGTGTTATTGTAGGCATGAACCTAAATTACGAATTTGACTACACATCCATATTTCAATATTTTCCATTCTAACTTTATTCCTTATTTTTACATTTCTATCATGCCTATACTCACCTAAATTTATAAAAATCATTCCTTCACTATACCTATTACACCTACCCTTCATTTTTCTTATGAAACATGAGTTAAAAAATGATTTTGGTGGCTTTTAAGGTAGGGCTTCCATTTCATCCGAATTTTCAACATTTCATATTTGACAAAGTCCTTCCTTTTCAATGTTCTTGCTTCCTATATGTAAAGATCCACTATCTAGCATCTCTATACATGAACAAGACTACATTTTTATGATCATCAATGCATAGAAAACAAAATAAACCTATGATCATGCATGTACATGAAAATGTGGTTGTCTAAACTTTAGATCTACTATATATAATGCATGAATCATGGATCTCATGGCATGAACAACAATATATGTACAAGATCTCTACTTTACATGCATGAACAAGTTGATATTTCAAACAAAACTCATTCAAAGACTAGATCCACTTCTTGTGATGGCTTGAGATTCTTGTAGTAGTGTTTTCATGTCCCTCGCTCATGCTCATTGGGATTTAAAGGAGAAAACACACAAGAATGGTCTTGCCATAACAAGATTTAAGACTAACAAGGTCTAAAATCAACATACCAAAGGAAGATCAAAGGAGAAATGAAGGAACTTGAGTTGAAATTGTGAGGGAAGAGGGAGGGGGGGAGCTCTTAGCACTTAAGGGGGAAAAGAGAGAGTTTTACTCTTTTTCTAATTTTGAAACAAGAAGAAATGAAGAGAGAGAGAGAGAAAAATATGTATATATATGAAGTGAATTAGGGTTTAGTTAAGTAAAATGAAGTAAAAATAATTTATTTGAGAGGGAAACAAGAGGGAGGGGCGCCGGCCATCCCATGTGTGTGTGTGTGTGTGTGTTTTGAAAAATTGAAATTTTGTAATTTAGTAAATTAAAATGTAATAAATGTGATAATTGATTAAGAGACAAAATTTCTTGGAAAAGAAAATTGAAATGAGTAGTTGTAAGGATGTAAGAATAGGGTATGGGTAGTGTGTAATGTAGGTTGTACTTGTGAATAGTAGACAAGACATCTACTTTATCGGTTGTTCCGAAAACACGGGAAAAGCTATAACTGTAATTTTTATAGCTCGGAAAATTACGAAATTGATATTTTTGGAATCCTTATAAAATTACGATTCTAATGAATATTCCGGAACATTTTTCTGAATCCGTGGTCCGGGGCACGCTTTTCCGTAATTGAGCTCGGGAAGGCCCGAAATTGAAAAATTCCCGAATTTAAAACTTTCAAAGGTTTAGAATGTACTTTTAAACAATAATTCAAATTCATTTACTTCATAATATTAATTTTATTATAAAACCGAAGGAAAGCCGGATTTAGGGTTCCTAGGCTTCACTCACTAGACTCAAACTGGACCGGATTAGGGTTTCGCTTCCAACTCCCGGGGTTTCTTGACTACTGAGAATACCGAGGTTTACAATGTGGCGGACTGTTACGTTTAAGATACCCCTATGGGGCGTGACACATATTTTGCCTAAAATAGCATTTGAGTAAGTGGTAGCCTATTACGTGTTAGTATTTCGGATCTCTGATAATGCTTGGTTTATATAGGCAAGAAAGTTAATAGTTAATCGCAAGATTACCTTTATTCTGTTGATACCATAGGAACTAAATGGTAAATGAAGGACGTCACTTATGGTATTTGATAGGCACAATTTATCATCATTTTAATTGGCAAATTGGGTATATTTTATAGTATATTGGTGGGATTCTTAATAGATTAGGCACTTAATTAGTATATATAATATATATATATATAGATATATATTTCAGGTCAATTTTGAACACATTTGTAATACAAGGAAAAAATATGTGGAGAATCCAATCAAATTCAAGCAAAGGAGCAACTAGCACAAAAGGAGTCCAGATGTACGGCCGTACAATTATCAAAATGGAGAAAATATGAAGGCAGTGGCTAGTACGGGGTCTTGTACGCCCGTACATGAAGTGATGAGGAAGGGAAATGAAGGAGATTCATGTTTGCACACCCGTACACACTTGAAGAATGATTCCAGTACTTAGTACTCTCTTTTGTACGTCCGTACATGATGCAAATTGTCAAAGAAAATGTGCATTGTACGGTCGTGACTCTAGGAAATGGGTCATTAATATTTTCCTACGTGTTCTTGAAACAGTATGACTGTTGAACACATCGTTTGTTTTAGTAAAAAGTCGTGTTTTTAGACACCACACCCATTGAATATAAAGGAGGGGGATTCATTCTGAAGAGATATATATATATATATGATATCATATACTTAGAAGAAAAAAATCGAGGAGTGAGTGGAAGTATAGTTGGGATTCCAAGAAGAACTCGAGAGAAAGACTTTGATCCAAGTGTTCGTGTGTGTACAAATATCTACGTTATCATAATTCAAAGGGGTTTTCATTTTCTTTTCTGATTTTATTCTTATTGTATGTGCATTCCATTATCGTTATGTTTGTTCCATATTGGTGTTCGTATCCCAGCATGCATGAATAGTGATTAAGGTATTACGAAGTCATATTAACATGAATTGTATATGTATTTGTTATTAATCTTTTTAATTACGAATTTCTAGTGATGGGTCTTCAATAAAGTTAGGAAATTGTAGTGCACGACATGATCCTACATCAGATCTAGATGGAAAATGTTGAGAAACAATTCCATCGAGTAGATCTAAATTACTAGAACAAATTACTCCTGGTAATAGAGATATTATTAGGAAATTTGTTGCATGTTTAAGGAGATTTAAGGATAATTAGAATACTCTAAAGCAATTCTGTTTTGTCCATCTATTTAAGAGAGATTTTAGTAGATGCAAATAGAATTAGAATTGGTTTATTATGAGAATAAGAACCATGAATTGAGAATCTCTGCAGATAAGTAATTAAAAGGATGAATTGTATTGTAGTTCATGTTAATATGATGGAGTAACCTTGTCTTATTATGATTTAAATTGTATTAGAGTTGTGTTCTGCATAATATTAGTGAATATGTGTAATTAATATTGTTTAGTTGTTAATTATAGATTAAATTTAGATAATCCAATTTACTCGATTGCTAGATAATAAACAAGAGGGTGAGTAGTAGTACTTATCAGGGCCCCGAGGAATACGACCCTATAAGCCATTCCTATACTACAATTGATAGGTGCACTTGCCTATTGTTGATCCGATATTAGGAAAGGATTATTGGATATTAATTGTTAAACTCAGATCGGAACACATCAGTATTGCTTGCAAATGACCAACACTTAGTGGAGTTTCTAAAGCTAAAGCAGGAAATGAATGTTGAGACACAATAAATTCAAAGAGATAATTAAATTGAGCATTGTTGTTTCCTGAAAGCTTAGTCTCTCCTAGGTAAGTAAGCTATAGATTGCGATCCTTCAACCTAACGAGAGGGCGCAAATCTTCATCCTGTTTGGATTCTAAGTTATCTAGGCTTGTATTTGTACATATGTTTGATTGATACATTTCATATGATTGTTAAATAACTTATGTGTTTTGTAATGAATTCTGGTTATTTACTGAGCTCGTGGTTTAGCTCACACTCCAACAGTCCTTTCAGGTTCACCCTGCGACCTTGGCTCATTACTACAGGAGCATGGTCCCGGTAAGAATTTAGAAGATGGAAGCTTAAGGAACAATATAGGATAAGATATATTTTCTATCTTTAGTTGCAAGTATCTTGCATTGGAAACTTTAGTTATGTATTTGAAGGATTTTATAGAAATGATATGGTTTGTAATATTTTTATTATTCACATATCTGGTACAACAATTATTTACTAATTTATGTCATATATATTTGCTCATCTTATCCAAGCAACTAAAAGATTCTGTTTATTGAAAATATGTCAATCTCAGAAGGTAAACTAGTAATAGTATTCAAGCGTACCTTATTTACTACTACTAGGGTACCCTCGGGGCGTAACATTTAGGCTTCATATAAGTCTTTTTGCTTTGTAATGAACATATAACTTTGAATACATAAATTTAAGAGATTTCTCTTAAGTTCTTCACTAAACTTTTTTCAACTTATCGGATCTATTCTGTGGCTTTTGATTTGACTTACCAATCAAATTTCATCTTTGATTGTGGCATCTATGAATTATACCAAGGTTCTTTCTTCTTATTAGTAACAAGTCGTGGTTTCCATATAGACAAGACGATCTTGGGATTGAATCTAAGCATATTGGTTTCGGGTTTCGTCATTAATTGGCGTAGTTCATATCAGTTTGGTATCGAGCCTAGGTTTATTTAGGTTTGCTTATCCTTTATTTATCAAAAAGTTTGAGTCTTTAGGGTTTAGGAGCCTTAAAATTTCTCTTTTTAGGGTTCTTGGTGTTCTTGAAATTCTTTTTTGTCTTGTTATTGAATCTTGATTTAGATTCATAGTAGTTGTTAAAAAATTTTCATGCAATAAAAAAATCATTCAATTGAATTCTGAGGAAAATTTTTGTCTTATTGGTTCCAATAATATTATTAGGCTTGAATTGTAATTCTAAGGAAGATCTGCATTGTTTTGTTCTTATAGTACCATTAGTAGGTTTTGATTGAATACTGGGGTAGATTGGTTCAATTAGTTCCAAAAGAACTAAAAGAGGAATTAAAGGTGAAGAGCAACATTTGCTTTATGTGAAAACATGAGAGAATTGAGTGAATCATCTGTAAAGTGAAACACGTAAGAGAGTGAATTGTGAGGATTGTTTTATTCTAACCTTGTTTTCTGCAAGAAATAAAATATGTCACAGAAAGGTTCATCTGAAGGTGAGAAAGGAAGAGTTGATACGAAATTGATTTTGGATGCATTAACAACAAAGATGAAGAAAATGTTTAGGGAAGGAATGGAAGAAGTCCATGAGAAGGTTGAACAAAGCATGGAGTAGTCGAGAGGTGTTCCTCTTTGACATAGGAGATAGAGAAATCCTAGGAGAGGAGTGACAATAGAAGAAGAATATGAAGGTTTTAGTTCAAAAGAAGAGTTTCATAAGCGATCTATTGATAGTAACAGGAGATATGGGGGGAGGTTTAGAGAAGCTAGGAATTTGGAGGATGATTACTTAGGCAGTATAAAAATGAAGATTCAAACCTTTCAAGGGAAGAATGATCTTGAAGCATATCTTGAGTGGGAGAAGAAGGTGGAATTGGTGTTTGACTGCCACAACTATTCTAAATCTATAAGAAAGTAAAGCTTACTACCATTGAATTTTTAGATTACCCCATAGTTTAGTGGGATCAATTCGTGTTGAACAAGAGAAGAAATGGAGAGCCACCAGTAGAGACATGGAGGAGATGAAAGAATAATGAGGAAACGGTTTGTTCCAAACAACTTCTGCAAAGAATTGCACAACAAATGGCAAACTCTTCGCCAGAGAAACAGGAGTGTGGATGAATATCATAAGGAAATGGAGGTTACAATGATGAAGGCAAATGTTGTGGAAGATCGTGAAGCCACTATAGCTAGGTTTTTAGCTGGTTTGCATCGGGAGATTTAGAATTTAGTGGAGATACAACATTATGTGGAGTTGGAGAATATGGTTCACATCGCCATAAAATTTGAGAACCAACTCAAGAGGAAGGGTAGCTCGAGTTCATTCAATAGGAGGTCTGATCTCTGAAAGAGGGAGGAGAAGCAGCCCATCACTAAGCCAAATTTTGATAAAAAAAAAATGAGGTGGCCAACCATGGAAAGCAAGGTAAATCAGATTCTTCTATTACTTAGATTTGAGAAGTTAAATGCTTTAAATGTCAAGGCAGGGGTCATATAGCAAGTGAATGTCCATACAAGAGGGTTATGGTGATGAGGCTCAGTGACGAGATTGAAACAGACTCAGATCATGATTCTATGCCTTCATTAGAAGATGTTAATAATGACGAATTGCCTACTGAAGGTAAATTGGTAGCCATTAGTCATACTCTGAATGTGCAATCTACAGAAGATATTGTTGAGATTCAACGTGAGCACATTTTTCATACCAGATTCTTAGTAAACAATAGGTATGCAGCATGATGATTGACAGTGATACAACACTAATATTGCCAGTACTTTGTTGGTAGAAAATGTATTTCACTTACATTGAATCATCCTAAGCCATATAAGCTGCAATGGTTTAATGCTTGTAGAGAGGTAAGATGACAAGCAGGTGTTAGTGGCATTTTCCATTCATTCGTAACTAAGGATGAGAATCTTTGTGATGTAGTGCCAATGCATGCTCATATTCTTTTGGGCCATCCATGGCAATTTGATAGGAGGGTTACATATGATGGCTACAAGAATCTATTCCTTTGTTCTAGACAAACAGAAGGTAAATTTAGTACCTCTCAAACCATATGAAGTACATAAGGATCAATAGACGATATTGAGTGCTTTTAAAGTGAGAGGAAAACACACAAGTGCTCAGGGCAAGAATGTGAGTGATATACTAGTGAGGAATGAGAAAACAAAATCAGAGTGTAAAACTTAAACACTAGTGAGCGATGTCAAAGGTGTTTTGTTTGCGAGACATGTTGCAAATAACGACCTTAATTTCTCTATTTTAGCAAAAATGTTTCTTTACTGCAGGATTAAAAGATAAAAAAAAAAAAATCAAATTAGACTAACAAAGTAATCAGAAGGCCCAACAACACATCAACAAGAGAACAAAGCCATATGATAAGAGTTGAATGCATAATGCAAGGTTTTCACTACAACGGTGTTCCAATTTGCATCATAAAAACAAGATTTGAGGTCGAATCTTTTCATATAAGGGGGAATGATAGGAGTCAGGTGTCATCTAGGCATTCTAAACCTAATCAAGTTCAACAATCCTCCACAAGGTCCATTTACATGAGTTCGGGATCAAAATCAGCTCAATATGGCTAGATCAGAGTCCAACACTGCCTACACTACAAATCCATGCCACTGGCCTTGCAACAGTGTTGAAGGGGAGCAGAAGCGAATTCTTTAAAGCCGTCTCCAACATCGCCAACTTGCACTTCTATGTCACTGCCATTCAACATCTACACTGCTAGCGTACGTTGTGTTAAAAAGTGATTAGTAGCATTTTTATTAAGAGCTTCTCGAACACTGGCAGTGTTCCTCATCTACACCGCCAATGTTGCCAATGTACGTCGCCAACGTACGTTGCTTCCAAAATGTGAATTTTTCTAGTTTGTTTAAAGCCTGCTTGTGTTAAATTTATGGTCGCCAGCATACTTGTTCGACAGAAATAATTGTAATTGAGTCTTTTAGTTTTCCTTAAGGCTTTATATAAGTGCTTTTGCTTTGTAATGAACATATAACTTTGAATACACAAATTTGAGAGATTTCTCTTAACTTCTTGGCTGAAATTTCTAAACTTATCGGATCTATTCTGTGACGTTCAATTTAACCTATCAATCGAATTTCAGTCTTCGATTATGTCATTTACTAATTATACCAAGGTTCTCGCGGTTTCCATACGAACAAGACGATCTTGGGATTGAATCCAAGCATATTGGTATCGGGTTTCATCATCAATTGGCATAGTTCATATCAAATACTTACAATTTTATTTTGTATATCATCATCCGATTGTTTATACACTTGTTCTAGATTTCTTTTTAAGTAGCAATATACATCTTCAAACAAGTAGGTGGTGTTTTATCATCCTTTGTATTCTATTAAGTGAAATGATAATCGATATTATTACTTAACTTATGACAATTAATTCAAAAATAACATTATATATCAATGAAATAGTACTAGGTAATATTCTTACCAATTCATTGCGAACTCTAGCTAATGTTTTTGTTCCATAGTATGACTATCCTTATGTTTTCCCTGTTAATCTTGTTTACAATAGACATTTTTTGCTTATCCAAGGAATCATAATTGTTATTTTAATTATAAACGAAACATTAACAATCTAAATATTCGTTATATGAAACAATATATCATACCTTTGCTTTATCAAAATTCCAATAATTCAAAAGATATATAAATTGTTCTTCAAGTACATTTTTGGTAGGTGTCGGATCCAACAAATATATTATCCTGCTCTCAAAATTTATATAACTTGTATATAGCAGCAAACAAGGTCGATCTATAGAGATTGATGAAATCTATTTCTATTTAGAGATTAGAATAAGAAAAGAAGAACGGGAAGGGAGGGGAAGAGGAGAGGGTTGTGAAATTCAAAGAAAACTAATTATATCTAAAATAAGCAAACAAATTAAGACTTAATTCAATATTAAAGAATTCATAACCAAAGGTATTACCACAACTCAGTCCACAGAAATGATCATTGATGAAAAAATCTCTGTTTTTTTTCTCAGATAAATTGATTATAGTTATTAAAAAGCTCTAAAAACCTATCTCTCCTTACTTTTTCGATAATCAAAACAAGCTTTTTTATTATTTCCCTTTTTGACTAAACAATCCTAAACAGGCTCTTAGGATTTAATTTATCAAAAGCCTGAAAAATAAGAGAGACAATCAATTCTGACCAACAAATCAAACGCTTAACCTATTTAGATCAGATTATATATCCTCATAACACAATCAATCATCTATTTCATAATCGATCATGTCATTGTGTCACAAACATTAGAATAATCAAACAATTATAGATTTGATATTCTAATTGACAGATTATCACCTTGCTAATTGAAAAAACGGATCCAAATTTGCATCAATCAAACAAGATAACATGAACAAAAAGATCAAAGGATACACAAATACCTAAAACAAGAGTAGAAACAAAATAAATCAATTCGATCTTACAATTCTTGAAGAACTAAGTCTTGTAACAATCCTTGGCTAGAAATAAGGATTTAGCCACTCATTATAATACAATGCTCTCTCTTTTCTAGGGTTTTTGGAATGTCTAGGAATGAAAAAAACAAATCTAGTTAGTCGCACATCTTATAGAATAAAGCTTGGAATTTGAACAGCCACGGTGTACACCGGCAGTTACCCAATGTATGTCGATGGCGTTACTTGCCAGTGTTCGTTATAAATTTAAATCACATAAAAACACTGCTGGCTTTCTTCTTTAAACTGTCAACATTGCATCTACACCGGCTTCTACACCTGTGGTGTAGAATCAAATCTAGCCGGCATTCGTTGATTTTAATCAATTCTCTAGACATGCTACACTGGCGGTGCAAGGGTCGGCTTTGGAGATAGTGTTAACAATTTGGCTACTAGCATGATCTGCACCGCCTATATACCGACATCATAAATCTTCCAGGAGTTGATGTAGGATGATAACATTGAACACTAGTATTGATCATTGATGAAGGTCGGTGGTGTTGCTGATAGTGCTTAAGTTTTCAATTCTATTCATAGCTTACGTCAGCCATACGCTGACAGGATTGAATACAATTTTGCCGGTGCATGTTCATTTTTTTGAAGGCTAATGAACTCTGTTCCTACACCGTCTGTGTTGCATTTGATGTTTCCTATGTTGAAGTGATTTGATAATGTAGGCTAGCGTGTTGGATCTATTTTTGCTGGTGTACAATAGCCCTTTATTCCAAATGTGATAAAACTTGTCCAAACTTGTTCTATTCACATTGTATTTCCTTAAAGACCTGAAATATGACATTTAAGCACACTTAAGTACCAATTCATCATGATTTCTATAAAATCAATAACAATTAAGCATGGTTTATGTAATGCCCTAAATTTAATTAAGGTATTACTATCACGTATAATACTTAAGTATTACATGCTCAGGTTTCCTAGAATTATATGTTTATATTGAACATTGCTAACTGATTTTAATTGATGAAATGCTATAATTCATTTTTTTTATTTTGAACTAGGTTTATATTTCACAAAATAAACTTTATAAAAATATTTCAAAAACTACTCTCATGAGTAAATTAATTATCAGTTACAAAATCATACCATTAGGTATCCTATATACCTTTCATGATGGTAAACAAAGCTTTAGACCTTTACATACAAAACATAGGCTCTAAATTAAGCTCTTAAAGAAAATACACTTTAAAGATAAATCAAACTCTATAACAAACAAAAACAAATACAAATGAATCACAATCCTAGCTCACATCACTCTCCTTCTCAAATCTCTAGGATCTTCAAAAATGCCCATAACCTGAGTCAATCAACATCATCATCACCAACATTATCATCATCAACATCAAGATCATCAACAATCATCATCATCCAATCATCAATCATCAACTTCTCATCATCATTAAGATACCTAGAAAAAGAATAACAATAACAGTAATGAGTCAAAACTCAGTACACAGTAACACAAGCACACACAGAATGTCATATGAGCTTAACTAAATGCAATGCAATAAACAATAAGTTATTATCTTTAATTTAAAGTAAACAAATCAACACTATAGAACTCATACTCCGGAGTAATGCAGAAAAAAAATTTTCCATCCTTGGCCCACCAACGTAGCAATGAGTGAGCACGCTGATAACCTCCATAGGCGACTACCCTAGGACAGGAATCTAGGGGTCCTAAGTAACCATAGCTACTCAAGTGTCGATATAAGCAGTCCAACTACTTATACTCCAATAACATCACAAGAAAATAGCTTCATCCAGGGCTCATAGTCATTACACACACTTTACTCATCCCAGTCCATAACATCATCTAGTTAGTCGTTCCTATAAACGTGAACCATCATATTACTTCTTCCCGAGCCTAAATAGATGTTACACCGATACCGCTTACCCCATCGGCTACCTGCCAAGCCACCTATTAGAAGTCATTGCATCATGACGAGTGGACCTAAGCGCATCTAAAATACCATGTCCATTAAACAAGGTGCCGCTTAGACCAATTCAACGAAAGAATAACCATCACTCATCATTTATTAATCGAGTTTAAGTTTTAATTCGTTTAGAATGTCTATCCTAAAACCACCACGCAAGTTACTACGTATCTTTCATACTAAAAATCCAAACAAGGACAAAGGGTAGATTAAAAGCCAACTCAGAAGATATATTAGATATACATATCTGTAGACTCAAATTTAAACTCATATAAGAAAATATACTCATCATCCATTTATCTCAAATTTATTAAGACCCTATTTGATTAGACACTAAAAAGATCCTGTTATGGCTGCGAAGATCGCCCTGCCAAAATATGGATAGTTCTCCTTTTGTCTGTCACAGTATTTCTTTTCACTTTGATTAGAGTCATTTATTACAAAAGCATCATCACATCATTCATATTCAAATTCAAACAAGCATTTGAAACAACATATTCTCCATATTAGACTAAGGTTTATCCTCATATTAATCTAATCCAATAATTAGTTATTAACCCATTTTAACTTAATCCTAAGTAAATCGATTGGAGTTAATCATTAAGCTAAGTTAACCAAACTTAATCAATCTAATCCATTTTAACTTATTCAAGCCCATTTAGTCAAGTTGGAGTAAGATTATTAACTAATTCATTTTATAACTAAGATTCATATTAACTTAAGTCTATTTTAGCTTAATCTTGGCTAAATTGATTAAATTTAATCAATCTAATTCATTTTAGTTCCATTCAAGTTTATTAAGCCAAGTTGAACTTAGATTATTAACTAAGTTCATTTTATATCCAACTCTAAGTAAAATCAAATTATCTATTAAATCTATAAATCACTAAACTCGCGTAATCATATCATTCAATAAATGTAAACATCAAATATCATTTATCTATCTCATTTTAGCTCAAAAAGATTCATTTTATACTTAACCACACACTTTTATCTAGTAAACAAGTTTTCAACTTTGTTTAAAAAACTTAGCAGCTGAAAGAATTAAAATTTCGATCTTAATACTTTTTGAATTTGCAAAAATTTAAAACATGAAAGTTGTAGGTCTCTTTTTAAGATTTCAACACAATTTGAATCACCTCAATATGAGTTTGTATGAAAAAAGTTATGATTAAATTATAAAAACACTATCGCGCTGCAAGGGGCTTATCATGCCTGTGATTAGGGAAAAATGCATGATCAGAGGCTATCACGCCCTTTATTACATGCCATGATTAGAGAAAAATGCATGATAAGAGGGTATCACGTTTGCCCGTGATTATCCTTAAACTTCAAATGATAGAATAACAGGTGTAATCATGCTCGTGATTGCTCCCCTATGTTGATTTTTCACGTTTTTCCTTTGTTTCTTCAAAATTTAACTTCTTAACTATGTCATATTTCACTTAAAATATTACATAAACAACATACAAATCCAATTTAAGTTCAAATAACTTTTCTATACTCATTCAACAACTTCAAACACCATCAACTCCTCCATTAACTTACAACTACTATCGATCATCTTCTCTAATATGCATAAACCACATATATGTATCATTCATCCATTTTTATCACAAATTCAACCAAAATCTAGCATCAATGCATTATATACACATGTAAACAACAATTAAAACAAAGAAAATAACAAAAACTTATCTTGGTAACAACTCAACCTTCTTGATTTCTTTTTCACTATCTCTTAAGTTCTCAAAGCTTCTCCTAAAGTGATTTCCACCTTCTATCTCCATTTCTATCCTTGATTTTTTCCATGATCTTGTTTAACTTAAGATTTTGGGGTTGAAATTGAGAGAAAGGAGAGAGAAAGAGGAGAAAGGAAGAGAAGAAAAGGAACGAGAAAGGAAAGAATGAAAATAGAAAAATAAAAAAGGAAAAGGAAAGAAAAAGGTAAAGATAAGGATAAATTAAAGATATTTTCAAAACAGAGTATTAGATTTAAACCTTTCTAATAATTAGATTAATATCAAGACTAATTAGAAAATGATTTGAGAATATATTTAATACAAATAAATATCTTGATTTAGAAACTCATTTTTCAAGAAACTGATATTTTAGAGCAGTAAATGAAATCAAAATTCATGAGAATTAAAGATATGGTAACCAAAATGAAATTTGAAGGTTTAGAAGTTTGTAAAAACATATAATTTGAAAGTTTAGGAATTTAAAGATTTAAATTTCAAGAAAGGAGTTTATATTTGTAAAATTAGAAGAGAATAAAATTTCAATTTGTAAAGAATAGTTATATAAAACAATTAAACAATTAGAGAATAGATAATCTAAATCTCAATTTCAAATTAACCTATTTCTAATTTAATTATATCAATTTGCCTATTCATTAAATATATATTTGGTGAGGATGAGTGGTTGAAATTTTCTCTATTTTTCCCCAATCGAAAACCATAGCAATTTGGTCAAGAAAAACAAATAAAAGTCAAGGCAAATTATGGATAAACCAATAAAGATGTCCTAAATGAGCCAATGCATTAAATATATATAGGACAAGAATTACAAGTTACCAAATTTCGGTGGAAATTGCTCTTGTAAGATTTAAGCTGCAGCTGCCTTCTCCTTCTTCATTTACATATACATATGTACCTTTAATGAACTACAAACCAAGACCAATAACTCACATAAAACAACAGCCAAATAGCAACAATAACAGTTCAAAAAAATTCGTTTTACATCAGTTCCATAGATAGCTAATATAGTAGACAATCCAAACTCAACAATATAAACTCCATTAACAAGCCCAAGCTCAGGAAAGGAACAATAAAGGTAAGTTAATTTCATTTTGGGTAAGTTTATGCATTAAACATTGTCTTAAACAATGTTTTTTACTGATCTAGGTTTGAAACTAGCTCAAGAGGAGAGTTTATCACCTTCGAATTTGCTCAAACAAGGTAATACCTAATGCTAAAGCTCCATTAACGTATTATGTTACATGTTGAAGTTAGAAACTAGGTGGAATGATGATTAAAAGAAGTAATATGTACTAATATATCACGTATGATACATGTAGAATGTAGAAAAACACTTAGGAGAAGTTTTAATACAAGTATAATACACATATATAATAAGAAAGTTAAGTTTCAAATTGAAAAAAAAAAATCGGAGAAGATGATGAACAGTGTCAACACTGCCCTTACATCGTAGTGTATACGCTCAACGCTGGTGCGTACATGATTAGGCCGGTGGTATTAAGACGACTTACACTAAAATGAAGCTACGTAAAATCTGTTTGCATGTAAAATGAACGAACACCGGCCAATTTAAATTATAAGCTGGCAGTGTAGAAGCCGGCGTACGTTGTAAAGCTGGCAGCTTACAGCCAGCATACACTAACGTAAAATAACATATAAAACATTATAACGCCGGCATCTAGGTATCAACTCAACGCTGACGACATTGGAGCCGACGTACACGCATAATCCTCTTGCGTGAAGTTTTTTTACAGAAACAAATTATATATATAAATAATAAATATATATTATATATATAAACAAAAACAAATTTTTAATAGGTAAATAAATAAATACAAATACTTAAATAATAATAAATAATAATAATAATAATTATTTTATTATTATTATTATTATATATTATTATTATTATTATTATATTATTGAGGAATATTAAACCCTAAAAAACTATAGGAAAATATTAGTGTTATTTAGCAACTATAGTTGTTAATTATATTTTTTATATAGATAAATATATAAGAATCGAAATCTAAATAAGCTAAATTTATGAATAATGGATATCTAAAAATGACAAATAATTATATGAAGTAGATTTAGAGAAACACGACGAAACTAAATAATAAGAGATAAATACTAGTTACCATAGTAGATTAACTAAAGAATGATACAAAGATAGTGATAATAAGAATGATAAAATATCAAACTACTAAATAAAACTTCTACAACTACCCAATAAAAACATATAAATATCAAACGAGATCAAGAAAAGCAAAATGAAAATAAAATATTAAATAATAATTGTTATTATAAGACCATTAAAGGATCAAAATAGTAATAGAAACAAAACCACATACTAATATAGGACACTTAGACACTCATAGGAGTTTAGTTATTTAATTTATGCCTTATTAATGAATAATTTTTATTCATCTAGGTGACTTTGATACTATAGACGACTTTCCAGCTGACTATTACGACTAGCCATTATGAGCAGGTAAGTAACATAGATCTATTATACTGTTTGTGCTTGTAACTAGTAGCATATGTAATATAAAGATAATAATATAGTTGTTGTGAAAGCCTGATGAGAATGAATTCTAATTTGAGATGATTGCTTGTGATGCCAAAACGAGTTAATGAAAGTGATAAAACTATTGTATGACGATGTGAAATAGTATGATGATTATTGTGTATAATGTATGATCACCATGAATCTGAATAAGAACTATTGACTCATTAAACAACCTGGTCATGCATTGAACGTACTGCATTATTGCATATACAAAAAGAGTAACAACCTGCTACGTATTAATATTTCGGTTCTCTGTTCATACTTAGTTTTTTTAAAGTGTCAGTTCTTCCAAGATTTTCTTTGTTTTGTCAATTCTACAGGAACTAATTGGCAACGAAGAACGCCGCCTGTAGTAGCGCTTTGAAATGTTTAATACTTAAAGAGTTTCAAAGGATTGATACAGGAAATGGTAAGTTAAAACATTATTAAACTAAAAGTGATAACCCTAAGACGAGAAATGTTGATTCCTATAAGCTTAGTCTCTCCTGGGTATGTGGGTTATAAAGTAATTGTTCTTCAACCCTAAAAAGGGCGTGAATCTTTTTCTGTTTGGATTCTATATCATCCAATCTTGTATTTGAGCATATGTCTGATTGATTGCATTACATACGATTTATTAATAAACTTGTTTGGTGTGTAATATGTCTAGTTATTCACTGAGCTCGTGGTTTTGCTCACACTCCTAAAACATTTCAGGTTCACCCTATGACCATAGCTAATTACATCCAAGAGTATAGCCCCGGTAAGAGCTTAAGAGCTGGATGCTCATGGGTCAAATCGAGATAAGTTGTTTTCTATTATTTCTAGTATAGATTAGATAGTATATAGATTATATGAAGTTTCTTGGAAAGATTATATGGTCTGTAATATTTTTATGATACCTGTTACTTGTGATGGCAATTATTTACTAATTATGTCTTACATGTATTTATCATTTCTTATCAAAGCAACTAAAAGATCCTGTTGTTTGAAAAATATATCACTCTCCGAAGGATAATCTAGTGATAATATTCAAGTGTGGCTTGTTTGCTACTACATGGATGTTTGCTACTACTGGGGTACCCTCGGGACGTGACAAGTCCCACATAACATGACACTCACGTGAAGACTCTGCTTCTACCTTTTTCTTTTTTCAAATTATTTTCCTTCTCCATCATTGCATCAAGGCAAGACCACCTATGAATCTATCACAAAAATACCCTAAGCCCTAATCATAACTGTAAACCCTAAAATTTAATTAAGGCATTACCGCCACGTATAATACTTTATGTATTACACACAGACCTCCTTGAATGATATGTTTATTTGAACATTGCTAACAATTTTAATATTGAAATCATTTGCTTAAATTTCTAATCTAACTGGATTTACTAATGGTGAATTAAACTTTCTTAAACACATTTTAAAAATTTCTACTCTCATCAGAGTATACCAACTGTCTAAGAAGCAAAACTTTATAAAAATATTTTATAACCTACCCTTAAAGGTAATCGACAATTACAAACACCTAAGCATCACCAGGTCCTTTAAAAGAAAAATAGAAAGTCATAAGATAAATCAAGTTCCTCATACAAAACAAAATATAAACTAAATACAAATAATCCAACGCCCTGTTTCATTTTATTCTCCCTAAGCATCTCTAGGATCGCCCATACCGGAATCATCATCCTCAATAACATAAACATCATCCTCATCATCTCATCACCATCACCAACATTATCATTATCATCATATAATCATCAACTTCAATCATCCATATAACACTTGGAAAAAGAACAACAATAATAATAATGAGTCGAAGCTCAGTACACAGTAACACAAACACATACGGAATGGCACACAAGCTTAGCTAAATGCAATACACAAACAATAAGTTATTATCTTTAATTTAAAGTAAACAAATCAACACTGAGAATCATACTCCGGAACAATCCACTGGGAATCTGGAAGTCATGAGTAATAGTAGTTGCTCAAGGGTTATAGAGAAACTTCATATATCTAACTGAGAAAGTGAAAATAGCCTCATCTAGGGTTTACAACCTTCATATACTCCACTCATCCAAGTCCATAAACAATTAGTTCAAGGTCCCATAAAATGAAATAAAACATGTTACTTTATTCCTAGCCTAAGTAAATATTACACCAAACTATTTACCCCATCAACTATCCATTAAGTCACTGATAAAATCACCATTGCATATTGGTGTACCATTGCATCATGGCATTTGTCATTGCATCATGACATCTCAATGCCTAACTACCACATGCCATTACATCATGACAGGGTTGCCACTCTCCAGACCATATTTAACGATACAAGCACAAGTAGTACTCAATTATAAATGTCGTCTTTAAGTTTTTAATTCATTTTAGTATGCATATTCTAACATCCAACACGCAAGTAATTGCGTACCTTTCATATGAAATCCCAATGAAGATTCAGATGCCATCTTAGAAGATAATCTAGAAGATTCAAAATCCAAACTCAAACATCTGTTTAAGAAAATTAAACTCTATAAGAAACTAAATTAATTATCTACTTCTTCAAGTTCATTTTAAAACCTATTTGATCAGATACTAATTAGGAACCCCGCTAGCTGTGAATCTCGCCCCACCAAAATATGGACAATTCTCCTTCATCTATCAAAGTTTTTCTTTTCACTTTATTATGGTCTCTTATTATAAAATATCATCAAAGTATTCACATACCAAAACATCCATATTCAAATCAAACTTATATTTGAAACAACATATTCACCATGTTATTTATGGCTTATTCCAACTTATTAACTTAAGCTAATTATTAACTCTTAACTCATTCTAACTAAACCTAGCTAAATTGATTAGAATTAATCATTTAATCCAATTACTAAACTAAGATAATTAAACTTAATCAGTCTAATCCATTTTAGCTTGCTAAAATCTATTTTGTCAAGTTATACTAAGATTATTAACTAATGTTAACTTAATCTTAGCTAAATTAATTAAACTTAATCAATCTAATTCATTTTAGTTCATTCAAATTCATTAAGTCAAGTTGAACTTAGATTATTAACTAAGTTCATTTTATATCTAATTTATATTTAATCAAATCATTTATTAAATCTATAAATTCACTTAACTCGTACTTAATTATATCATATAATAAACACTTCACATTAACTATCATTTATCTATTTTATTTTATTTTTCTTTTCTTCTTTCTTTTTATTTTTCTTTTTTATGAACAGCTCTAGGGGACAAATCAAGTCCTGATGGAAACCGTGGTCGTCATCACCGTCTTCTTCATGCCTGTAATAGGGTATATAATCTCCATCATTTACCTCATCACGGTCGTAATGGAAACCGTGATGATCAATATGGTCCTTGTCACGTCAATGATCAGAGGAGATCACACTCCTCGTCACGCCCGTGATCAGGCCATTATGTTGCAAAATGATTTATGCCATGGAGATCATAGGCCGTGTAACAGCCGTGATGAACGGAGAGATCCACATGCATTGTTCCTTTGTGTTTTAACAAATCTTTAACTACTTAGTCTATCATATATCAACAACAACAGCTTATTATAAGTATAAACATGCATAATCTTGTCTCTTACACACCACTATATACATATTTACATCTAATTATGACAAATCATTTCATCAAATACTTAGTATACCTAATTATGCATATATTTAAGCTTTTAACATATAGGATCATATGTTGCTAACTTACAAGTTTTATCACAAGATTTACATCTATCTAGCTCTAATATAATAATTGCAAGCAAAATCAACAACTAAAACAAAGAAAAAGAAAACTTATCTTTTGAGAAAAAACCCAACATATTGATTCTTCTACTCCTACTTCTCTTAGCTTTTTGGAGTTGTTTCTTATATGATCTTCACCTTCTATCTTGTTTCCTATTTTTAATTTCCTCTATATTCTTGTTAAAATTGAGATTTGTGGCTTGAATTTGAGAAAGAAGAAAAGAGAAAGAGAAAGAGAGAGGAAAAGAAATGATGGAAAGGAAGAAGGAAGGCAACTAACAAAAATCCAAAAGGAAAAGATATTTAAAGGCAAAATTTTGAGATATTTATTAATAAGGGTTTAGGCTTAAACTTTCAGAAATTATATTAAGTATCAAAACCAATTTGAAAATAATTTGAGAATGTATATTATAAAAATTGATAACTTGATTTAGAAACATACTTTAAAAGTTTAGTTTACAAGAAACTGATATTTAAATTGGGTTTTATTCTAGAACTGATATTTTTAAGCAAGTAATTAATTTCAAAAATTTATAAAGAATTTATAAAATGCAAGATAAATAAAATCTAAGGGTTTAGGAGTTTTCAAAACATATAAAATATTTATTTTGCGATTTAGGAATTTGAATTTGGAATAAAGGGAGTTTAAATAAAAGAATTAGGTTTAAAATTAGATAGTTTGATTTGTTAAGAAAGTTATTAAATATATGATTTTGTAAAATATTTCAAATCTCAATTTCAATTCAAATCTATTTACTTATTTAATTACATCAAATTGTTATTTTTTTCTATTATTTACTTATTTGATCCATTTAAACTATCTATTTTATAAGATTTAGGGTATTTCAATAACATTTCAAAATCTCACTTTCCTCTTTCAACAAAACCCTAAAACCTCAATCATGATCAAGCAAAAATCAATGGAAATAGAGAATAAAGCATGAAATTTCTCCATTTGCAAATTGTCACATGCTCTGTTTCCGTCCAATCGCATATCATCATGCCTTTGTGTTCCATATCATGAGCAAGATAATAATCGATGAACTTGAGCGCTGCAATTTAGGTCTCTTGAGGCAAGTAAAGAAAGTTTCGATGGGAAAGAAATCGTTTGAATCACCGAGCGCATGCTCTAGAGTAAACTAGATCTTCAAGTCATTGATTTCGATGGTCTCTTGTGACTCTAGCTAGCTTGAATTGTGGAAATCGACAACAATGAAGAAAAGCCACCTTCTTGTCTAAATTCCTCATCATCAATGAGAAGTTTGTCGAAGTCAAATGTTGCTACCACAGCAATACAAAACATATCGATAATGACTCCTTCGTCATAACTTACTCTCTCTCTCTCTCTCTGCTGCTTTTTTATTTGTTCAAGTGAGTGTCATGTGAGGGACTTAACAGTTTTCCTAATGGAACATGACGCAAGATCACTTGGGTAAGCTGTTTGTTAAAAAAACATTCACAGATCACTTATTTGCAAAACCCAAAAACATAAGTAAGTTTTTTTGTATTTTACCTTGAGTTTTATTAAATTTTATAATTATTTTCCTAAATTTTTTTTATTTATAATTAACTACATCACTTAGATATTTATAAATAACTTCAAAAGTTTATAGATAATAAATAATTTTAAAAATTCATATAATTAATTACATAATTTGATAAAATTTAAGTATCATATATAGCTTTTACCCTAATATTAATCGTGTGGGTACAACTTGCGAATGTTTAGTTTAAGTGGGGCTAAGTGTCAAAGCACTGACAGCATATATTTTGAAAAGTAATGTTTGAACTGAGCAACCATTCGTCATTAAGGAATTTAAACAAAAAAAGGGAAAATACCTTAGAAATTATTAAAGTATGCCGACAAGTATATAAATATTAAACACTTATATTTTAACTTACCTAAAACCTATATACTACTAGACAGTCCACATGATTTTTTTTCCTCGTGTTAACTTACCTAGATGTCGGCTATAAGATCAAAGAAAATCTTTCCATTTATAGATGAAAAAATAATTTTTTTTCTTTTTTTCCATTTGTTTATGATATCTTTGCAACAGACAAGGTATTAATTAACCTGCCTTTCTTTCTATTCCATCTGCAAAGACATATTGCCACACATGAAACACGCTTAGACCAGCATAAAGCATTACTCAAGCACGAGTTGTACATTTCTAATGTACTGAATTTCGCGTGATTATAATAACAAAATCTGTCAAAGACTCAAATACTTTTAATGCTAGAACATACCTTGGTATTTCATTTTTAATCCTTTCCACCGTTAAGATTGTGAAATCTTGTCTAATGCACCATTCTAAGTATGCTTCTTCATAATTAATGAGTATTATATAACGGTCTAACGAGTAACTAAACAAGCCATTTGTAAGATGTGGGCTAAAAAAAAAAAAAAAGCCATTTATAAGACGGTGAGCAATAATTTAGATTAATTTTTTGCTGTTTTAGGACATAAAAATATAAAGTACATCAAGCATCTTATACTGTTCATATTTTTCTATAAGAAAACAACATTGTAAAACTATCATTTTTTTTTTTTGGGTAAATATCTTTTTCTATGTGTAAACTAATATAACTTGTCTTTTATGCCATATGATATACAAAAAAAAAAATTAGTACAATATATATAAAAATTTCCATGTAAAAATTAAATCGATATATTCCGAAATATAATACCACAAGTAAACTATTTCGTGTTTCTTTTTAACTAATATGTATTATTACAATCCTAGAAAGTAGATTTAAATCCGTTCTATCTCAACACTTAATCCTCAATCATCCCAACAAAAAAATAACACATGCACTCCGGATTTTGTGCGATTGAATGATTTTAAGAATAATACGAGCGTGACGGATGATTTTATTAAAATTTAGTATATTCCAAAGCTCTCCTTTCGGGTCGGGCTGCATGATCCTTGCGGTAGGCCCAAGTCAGCAGATAGAATTATTTTGGCAAAAGCCAGAGAATAATTGAGTCTAAACTTGCCATTTAACATTTGGAGAAAAAAAATAAAAGTTAAGACAAGTTGTACATGCAAATAAGTACATTATTACTTGATTTTTTTTACCATGTAGAAAAAGTGATTTTCATGCAGGTTCTTCTTTCTCTGGTAAAAAAAAAAAAAAAAGAAAAATCTTAATTTCTCACATATACACAAGATTATCAAAAAGTACGTCTAAAATAGATACAATACAACTACCTTATCCCCCTGTATAAACCGTACGTACATCCCATATACCTTACTTGCGAAGTGATCCCTTATATTGTATAATTTTTTGGCCATTAATATTCAAAAATCATAACTTCAAACATGAATCATGCCTAATGATAGGCCGAAAAAAAAAAGAAGAAGAAGAAGAATCAAAATCATGGCTAATGGTAGTTTCCATATATGGTATCATGATAAAGTGATGTCATTACCATTTCATCAAATGTACATAGACTTGGCAGATTAAATAAAATATATTGCATTATTACATAAATTTCCTCCTATATGATAGTGTGGTTCCAACTATCATTCTCATACTGTGTGATCAACTATTCAAATCATTCAAGGGATCAGTGAGAGAGATAATGAAATCTCAAGGAGTTAGGCAAGCAATATGGATTCTTCTTATGTTGGTGTTCATGGGTCATATGTTAATTTGGTTTTTGTTGCCCACAAAAACATATCGGCAGAATTGGGTGGTTAGGCTTCGAAAAGAAATCGGGTCATCGACCTACTTTGGTCCTCAAGTATATATAGGTTTTAAATGATTAATTCTTTAAATTGGTACATTTTCTAATCATCTGGGGGGGGAAGGAAAAAAAAATGCATTAATTAACATAGATATATGATAAAAACTGTAGATATTCTTCCATGGAATTGTGTTATTATTTAATATTGGATTAGTGGATATTTTCATTTTGGGACAATAGTTAATAAAATGTTATGAACTGAAACACATTTCTGTGAATATCGTAAAATTAAAAGATATGTGAATGGCTAACTAAGAGTTCAATGCAACAGGTCTCCAAATTACACTTTTCATCTTTCCTGTTCTTTTCGTAGCTGTGTTTGGTTGTATATACATCCATCTAAGCAAAAAATCGAGCGATGACAACAAAAAGAGCACGTATCTGAACTGCAAAATAATCTCCAATATTTTCTCTGTTTGTGTACTTACTTATTTTGAAATCCAGCATTTAAACTTCTAAATCTTTAAAAATATGCTTTGAGAAGTCATCTTTCTTTTATTATTATTATAATTATTATGATAGCTCCAAAAAGGGAGTTAAAGGTAGTGAGATCCGTGCACATTTAGAGGCTTCACAAGGAGAGAAATGACCACTTGTTTCTCTCTCCATTGGATTTGAATTGTGTATTTAACAAGATAAATTAAGGCCTTAACCATAAAAACACCCTTGTGGGTCAATAATTTATTTTTTTTAATTATTTCATTTACTAAAAAGTTATCAAAATGAGATCTAAAAGATACATTTGTCAAAAATTTAAAATGGTAAATGCTCGATTCCAAGGAAAATAAAGACAAATAAAGTAATATAAAAAGTATTTTTGTAATTTATGTTATTTTTACCAATATATATATATATATATCATATACGCACTTATGGTTTGTGATAGTGATAATCATTTCTTGAATTTTTTAACCGGATGGATAATTTTCAATGAATCAATAGCAATGAGAAAAAGAAGACTCCTTGTTTGGCATCATGGAGGCAGCCAATTCTAGTGAAAGGTCCTCTAGGAATTGTGTCATGCATAGAACTAGCCTTCTTTATCATGTTTATGGCACTTTTGGCTTGGCCATTCACATGTCGGGTTCAGACTACATTCCGTGCAATCACACCACAATCTGTGGCTAAGCAAGGAATAAAAATGTAAGCCAAATTTCCTTTTTGATTTAATCCCAATTAGTAGCTACACATTATTCTTTTTTATTATGTCTGAAATTGAAAAAGAAAATGATAAAGAGAAATATATTTCTAGTTCTTCAAGTAGCACTAGTAGAACAATATTTCGTTACTATTGAGCTGACAGCTGGGAAGCAAGATTAAAATATCTGGATCATCCCTAGATATTGTTGGGAATATTTGTCTAGCATTTTTGTTTTATCCGGTGACAAGAGCAACGTCGGTGCTGCCAGTCTTTGGCCTAACCTCGGAATCAAGCATCAAGTACCATATATGGTTAGGCCAAATTATGATGACTCTCCTCACAGGCCATGGCCTTTGTTATATTACCTATTGGGCAGCTACTGATAGTATCTCCGAGGTAACTGATAACTGTTTGAAATAAATAGCATGGTAAAACTATTTTCAGAAATCAAAACATGGATATGGAGAGATTTTTGTATTGTTGGCACCTTTTATACTATCTCAAAATTTTAAGTGCCAAATGAAATGAGAAAAATAAAAAGACATACTTAAATGCACTAAATATAAATTTATATGTTAGTTGCTAATTTATAACTCAGAAAACAAAGGACACAAATATTTTGAATCATATTTCAACAATAATATTGAAGTAATTAATATCTACCCTAGCTCTATGCTTGGAGTAGAGAATTGGGAGGAATTGATTAAAAAGGGGAATAAATTACAAGTATTAAATTCCATCCTCTTCTTTCTTTTTTTTTTTTTTTTTTTTGAAAGGGAAAGGTAAGGGAAGCCAAAATAGATGTAATATTTTATCTAGTTTTATCATTTTTTTTATCCCTTCAAAATGGAGAGAATTAGGAGGAAAAAAGGAAATTCTTTTAACTTACATTTATATCATTCTTTTTTAAATTACTTTTTTTTTAAAGCATATAAATAACTTACCATTATATTTTTATTTTATCATTTATAATAATTAATATAACACCTATTTTCTTCCCTTCATTATTCAAACCCTAGAATGATCTACGTTCACTAATTCCTCTCCTCTATTTTCGTTTTTTTTCACCATTTTTCCTTCCTAATTGATTTCATAAATCCCCTTCTAAAAATTATAGTTATGACTTATGGGTTGAGTTTATAATAAGTTTTAAGAAAAATATATGGTACAGGATCGGGCCTGTCAATTATTTAAGAGGTTGGATTCATACTCTACTATGATTGTACCTCTAAAATACTTAATAAATCACTTATTATATTTATTTTAATGATTTAATTATTGACTAAATAATTCAATGATGAGACTATAAAACTTCCAATAAAATTCTTAATCGGTTAGGTTCAAGCGAACTAGATAATTAGAAGTTCACGCTCATCTTACACATTGTGTTTGCTAATCATAAAATAAGTGGAAAGCTTTTAGGGGGAAAAAAGGAAAAGAGAAACTAGAAATGTAATGTTTGGATATTTAGAATGAATGTAAAAAAGGGTATAAATCAAGGGAGTCAGTGGAAATATTTCAATTCTTAATCCCATTTTTTTTCTTTCTATTTTAGAGACATTAAGGATAAAAATGGATGTAAATGAGATAGAATAATCAAAATATTTTAAATCACTTACGGTTATGTAGGTGTAAAAACTAGAAAATGGAATTATTCATCTTATTCCATAAATTTCGATCTTGTGAATACAAACTAAAAATGAAAACTCAATATATCTTTTTCTTTCTTTTTATTTCTATCCATTTCTATAGTTTTTAAGATTTCAAACCATAACCTCATATTGAGCTTAATAAATAATAAACTCATAATACCAAGTAATGTGTCACGGATTAATTGATCAATAGCAAAAATAATTATTTTTTTCTAATTTTTCCATTTATAATTCATTTCAATGCAGATGACGAAGTGGGCAAAAGTGGATATATCACACGTTGCAGGAGAAATAAGTTTGCTTGCCGGATTAGCACTATGGGTGGCAACAATACCTCGTATTAGACGAAAGATGTTTGAAGTCTTTTTATACACACACTACTGTTACATCTTGATCGTGCTCTTTTTCGTACTTCATGTTGGCATCGGTTACGCTTTCATGTCTCTTCCTGTTTTCTATCTCTTCCTTGTTGATCGCTACCTTCGATTTTTGCAATCTTGGAAAAGAACCGTCTGGTTTCTGCACGTGTGCTACCCTGTAACACCGTTGAACTTAACTTCTCGAAGACCCCAGGTGATTATTCCATCAACAGAGCTTTTATAAGTAGGCATTGGCAGAAAAAAAAAATATCTATATATATATTTTTTTTTTTTATTTTACCCTAGTGTGGTTGATGTTCTATCCTTGCACTGAAATTATTTAATTCCTTTAATTTATTTTATGAGGTTAAAAACCATTTAGAACATAGAGTACAACAATCTAAAATTTTAAGTTTTAATAGACGCATAATAGCATTCAAAAAGTGCAAATTCCATTCGATTAAAGACGATATTTCTTTTCATTTTTTTGCATTAATATAAATCTGACTTCCAAACTCAATTTGATTAGGTTTAAAAGTTAATGAAGCTAAATATTATAAAACTTATATAATAATTGATGAGTAACTTGAACATAAACTTTACTAGATAAACTTTATGAGATATTCAAATAAGTATCGTCAAGACAGAATCAGTAACTCATAAGTATTTTCATTTACATTCTTAATTATCTAATTTTGTGTTTTAGTATACTTGATGTGATCCTGAAGCATCAAATTTAAATCCAATCAAGATCAGGTCCAAGCTTTGCTTTAAGGGGTTAGAGATTCAATAGCTGGAGTTTCAATGCTGAAAACCCAATCAAGCAAACCAAGGATGTTTACAAAAGTTTGGGACTCGTAAGATTGAAGTGGTGGAGCTGCTACACAGGACACTGTCGAGCTTCATTATAATTTGATGACTTTTTGAATTTCTTTTGTGGCTTTTCAAATTTCTTTAGTTTTATTGATGTAGGATTAATTATAATTATGTTTTTCAGTTGAGTGATTGCCACAATTATGTTTTTCAGTTACGTTATGTAACTGCCACAATTATGTTTTTCAGTTATGATTATGTAACTGC
Source organism: Combretum micranthum (assembly GCA_024138025.1). Lineage (NCBI taxonomy): Eukaryota > Viridiplantae > Streptophyta > Magnoliopsida > Myrtales > Combretaceae > Combretum > Combretum micranthum. Next base: position 87,100 of record JAMXBD010000709.1, read on the forward strand.
CTAGTAAAGCCTTTATATAAAGGCTAGTAGATATTCAATGTAATAATCAGATTATGAGTTATTTCTTTTAAATGAAATCGAGAGTTTTCTCTCTGTATGTTCTTGATTGAACATGTTCATGAACTTATCGGATTTCATCTATGGCATTCAAATCCTTTGACTTATCAATCGAAACTCCATCACCGATTATGGCGTCTTCATTGTACCAAGGTTCTTGTCTTCGTATAGGCAACGGGTCGCGGTTTCCACCAGAATTCTTAGACGGTCCTTGGGTTTGAATTCCATCATCGATAGTTGGGTCTTAAGTTTAATATACCTAAGGTTTTCCGCATCATTTTGGTACGAGAGCGAAGGTGTTCTAAGATTCAATATCCCAGTTCAATTGAAGGTAATTCAATCGATCATATCCTTAGTTGTTTTTTGTTGTTGTTGGTTTAAGATTTTTCCGATCTGGAAGTGTTAGATAAAAAAAAAAAAGATTTGATATTATTACATTGTTGGAGTTGTTGAGAAAAGATCTGATCTTTGGAGGGTTTGATCGAAGTTTTTGAAAAAAGGAAATTCGTGTAAAAAAAATTTGTGTCTTTTAGGTTTTCTTGAAAACTTTGTATTTTAGAGCTAGTTTTTTTTTTTTTTTTTAATGAAAGTTGATAAAGATGATTGGGAGAAGATGAAGAAAATTTAGGAAGATGGATTTACAAAGTTGTATATCAGTTATGGTATTAGTTTAGATGAACTTGAGTTTCCACCCAAGCATGGAATTGCCAGAAGACATAGATGAAAAGAAGGATTTTCATTTAAGTGAGATAGATGAAACTCAAAGGAAAATTGAACAGCAAGAAAATCCTACAAATATATATGAAATAGAAGAGATGAAGCTGAGGAAAATTTTGTTGAAGAAAAGAAAGAGGAAGAGGAAAAAAGTGATGAAAATACATTGGTGAGCAATGAGGAAAAGGAATCAGAATGTGAAACACCAGAGAGTACAATTAACTTAATAACTAACGATCTTTCTTTTCCTAGTACAATTATTTCATCACTGCAGGATTCTCAAGAATTGTGTCTTCAAGAACTTCAGGATGAAACATATCCTTTATTTGAATTCCTTCCTTGCACTCATGAAGAATCTAAGAACGAAGATTCGAGGACGAATCTTTTCAAAGAAGAAGGGAATGATGTGATCCTAGAAGCATCAATTTAAATCCGATCAAGATCAGGTCAAGCTTTGCTTCAAGGGGTTAGAGATTCAATAGCTGGAGTTTCAATGCTGAAAACCCAAGTCAAGCGAACCAAGGATGTTTACAAAATAGTTTGGGACTCGAAAGATTGAAATAGTGGAGCTGCTGCACAGTACACTGCCGAGTTTCATTATAATTTGATGACTTTTGGAATTTCTTTTGTGGCTTTTCAAATTTCTTTAGTTTTATTGATGTAGGATTAATTATAATTATGTTTTTCAGTTGCGTGACTACCACAATTATGTTTTTCAGTTACGTTGTCAATTATGTAACTACCACAATTATGTTTTTCAGTTATGATTATGTAACTGCCTAGTAAAGCCTATATATAAAGGCTAATAGATATTCAATGTAATAATCAGATTATGAGTTATTTCTTTTAAATGAAATCGAGAGTTTTCTCTCTGTGTGTTCTTGATTGAACATGTTCGTGAACTTATCGGATTTCATCTGTGGCATTCGAATCCTTTGACTTATCAATCGGAACTTCATCACCAATTGTGGCGTCTTTATTGTACCAAGGTTCTTGCTTTTGTATAGCGGTTTCCACTAGAATTCTTAGACGGTCCTTGGCTTTGAATTCCATCATCGATAGTTGGGCCTTAGGTTTAATATACCTAAGGTTTTCCGCATCAATACTTTTTCTTGATTATTTTAGCAGGTTTGAAGTATAATCCAACAAGCATTATGTTCTTAAATATCCCGAGTGTATCTAAACTTCAATGCCATCCATTCCCAATTTCCTCAAACAGTAATTTGGAACCAGAGAGAATAAGTGCGATCATCAAAAGTGAGGGAAGATGGACTCAGAAGCTTTACGCGACGCTCTCATCCCCAGCATCTATTGATCGTCCGGAGGCCTTAGTTGAAGGACCCTATGGACCAATCTCAACAAACTTTCTCAGGTATAAATTTGTTTTGTGCATTACATTAAAAATCATTGTTTTAATCAATCTTTACCAAGATTAAGAGAAATGTTAAATTTACTATATGAATGTCGGATGATTTTTTATATATATTATACATAATCAATTGAATTTTTTAATTATCAAATTTACTACCCTACCTTAAATTTGTTCTCTTTGACCAATTGAAGGTTTGTTAAGTGATTTTATAAATGTAGTAAATTTGTCATGTGGGAGTTCAATTGTGCATAAAAAATCAGTAAATTCAAATTTCAGATGTGAAATTTAGCCAAAAAATAAATAAATAAAGTTATAACATTTATCTGTTATAGTTGAGAGGCAATTTTAATATCATTTATTTTTGGCAACATCCGAAAAGATTCAATGGGTATTACATGATATATGTAATATATACGTAGTGTCTAATTATCAATAGTTTTCTAACACGTGAATATATAAGTGATGGTTACTTTAAAAACTACCTAGGACATTATTCATGTGTTAATATATAGTTAGTAGTTACACACTACATGTATATCCATATAGCATGTATGATCCACTCAATAATTTTTCATTGAGAGTGTGCCACATAAGAAAGTGAAACCACACACCGTTCCATAATCTTATTTACCAAAAAAAAGTGGTCGATCATCTTTTCTTTTTTTTTTTTTTCGATTTTTCCCATCTCATGAGTCATGACTTGTTATTATTATAACGTACTAATGTTACATCTAATATGTTGTTTCCCAAGGCATGATACGCTTGTTATGGTGAGTGGTGGCAGTGGTATCACACCATTTATATCAATCATTCGAGAGTTCATCTTCATAACCACAGCAACAAGGGGCAAGACGCCACAAAATCATTCTAATATGTGCATTCAAAAACACCTCTGACCTTACCATGCTCGACCTCTTGCTGCCAATCTCAGGAACACCCTCCGATTTGTCCAATCTAAACCTACAAATCGAGGCTTATGTAACCAGGGAACAAGAACCCAACTTTGAATCCAAGAAATGGAAAACATATGGTTCAAACAGAGCCGAACGGACCAACCCCTTTCACCCATTGTAGGTCCGAATATTTGGCTTTGGCTTGGTGCAATCATTGCGGTTTCTTTTGTGATGTTTCTTCTATTGATTGGAATCATAACACGTTACCACATTTATCCGATCAATCAAAACACGAATGAAAACTACTCGTGGTCTTCTAAGGCTGTCCTGAACATCCTAATTATGTGCATACGATCGGTGTCACCGCGAGTGCAGCTTTTCTTGGGACAAAATCTCGCAATGCGAAAGAGGCAATGAAGATTCAGAACATGGAAGGGGCAACACCTGTACAGTCCCCATGATTGTTTTTGTATAATGGTGATAGGGAATTGGAGAGCCTCCCGCAACAATCCTTGGTCCAATCAATCAAAGCGCACTTTGGAAAACGGCCAGATCTTAAGAGTGAGTTAAATTTATCGGCTATTTATACGAGTATACTAGTTTATATTTGTTGATTATATATATTTCTTGTTTTTGTTTCTATTTTCGACGTGGTATGTATCACCCACTCAATATCTTAAGAAATGTTACTCGAGTGCCAAGGATCAAGTGTCGGGGTTCTTGCTTGTGGTCCAAAGAAGATGAGACATGACGTTGCAACTATCTGCTCCTCAAGTCTTGCTAATAAGCATTTGCATTTTGAATCTATCAGCTTGAGCTGGTGATATACAAATAAGGGTCTGTTTCAATGGTTAAGATTTTGGATGCTCTGTATACAATGCTTGTGTTTAAATCCCGTTATATGACATCTTCTATTGCCGGGGCAATTTGGAAGTTTGAAGATTTGCTACAAATTTGGATGCGTTTGTGGTCGAGTTGATTGTTTCTTACTAGCCTGACTATCTGATCTTGGTTTTCTCTTTTCTTCTTTAAACAAGTCATAGAAGATGCGAACAATCTTCCCTTTGGAAGCAACGTGTATTGAATAAAATGAAAGGATTGTTTATTGTGAATAATTATATCCTCATTTTCAATATTTATTATCATACGATATTCATCATTACAAAATATTATAAGATAATAAAAATATTTACTATATTACCTTTGGATAATCTATGATGCTTTGTAAAAAGTGAACCCAAAACATATGGAAAACCCCTGTTTTCTTCATTTTAAGGGAAAGTTTTTTCCATTGATCAAAAAATACATATATTCTTAATAAATTGACTATTTTCATCTACTTAAAATACGTCAGCAAACAGCTATTGGTTTTTTTCTTTGTTTTTTTGGCCACTAAGCTATTGGTTTATGTGACGGTGATATATCACTCTTATTAATGTAAGAACGCATATATTAGTAAGAAACATCAATGTGATAGAACATAATATGGAAATAATGGATACAAAAAATATGAAAAAGAGGAAAAAAAACAAAGGAAAGGAAAGGAAAGTAAATATAGAAGAAAATCAATGTAACTTTTATTCTAGTGGGAAAATAAATTCAGATGATATGTGGTGGTTAACCATATTTAAAGTTTGTATTATGTATTTATTTATGTACCTCTCCCTTAAAAGAATATGAAATAGATATTTTTAATACAATTTGACATGTTAAGAGATTTTTTTTTCTTTTTTGAAGTTCTCCATCATTATAGAAATGTCCTTATAAAATCTGACCGTAAGCTCCTTTGTGTTGTTTTGGGTTTATCCTTTCCTCTTTTTTTTTTTTTTTTTTTACCAGTATGAAAAACCAATTTCTTATACTATCTAAACATTGGCTGGAACCAAGACCCAACTTAGATCGATCATGGCAAGTCATGCACTAGACCAGTCCTGGCAAGGCGCTTCAGACCTACCTAAAGGACTCGCCATGGTTGGCAGATCCATACCAGGCATATGTGGTGGACCCAGCAAATCCAACAAGTCCTCAAGGGTAAAAAAAAAAAATAAAAGAAATAATAAATAATCAAATCGCAGCTCCTTCCGTCAAGAAGATCAAGTCGGTATGCTTATTCCCAACATGCTAAATGACTCATGCTCCATAAGTGCAGTGCATAATTCTTTTTTATTTGCAGGGAAAATTGCATGGACAATCCTTAAAATATTTTAAAATTACATGAATAACCATGATTTCAATAAGTCATATTCACTTGATAACGTGAAAAAAAAATAAATAAAATATCACATCAATTATTTTAATTATTATCTTAAAAAAGGATGTGCACATTTTCGTCTCTTTCTTACTTTTGAAACAAGAACAATTTTTTTCTATTCTAGTTTCTTTCCCTTTGTTGTCTTTCTTTTCACTTTCTTTACTATCATTCTCCATTCCACCTCATTACTGTCTAAATAAAGCCCTTGAATTTTCTTCAATTCCAGAATAATAAGATATAAATTCACATTCAAAATTTGTAAGCAAAAAGAATGTATAATTAGAATCTTACATGTTCATATTATTAAATAAAATGTGAACACGGTTTTTAAGATTTTAATTAAAATAATTTGACGTGGCATTTTAGTTATTTATTCTTTTTTTTTTCATATTAGCAAATGAATATAATTCAACGAGCCTAGATGCTAACTTATTGAAAATATGGGTTCAGGGGAAACATACATGAGTCGGTGAATCTTACATCAACATGGGTTCGTGAGATATCTATAAAATTTACTCTTTCTTCTATTATTCTTGCTTGTTGAAACTTGAGCATACTTGTGGGAAAAGTAAATCAACTAATAAAATACAACCAAATTAATCACGTGATGTCGAAAAAGTTCAAGACCTTAATTTTTAACTTTATATTGAACTTTTCACCGTTGAGTGATTTTTTCTTGAATTTATTAAGGACCACCAAACCCCGTTATATTCCCAAGTGATGTCTTGCTCACCTTTCCATGCTGAGGCTACTGACTGGAGTAATTCCAATTTTAATTCTGAACCCAAATAGTTTCTCCCATAGAAGCCAACCAAATGAAAAAAAAAATTAATAATAAATGCTAGAAAACTAAACGACAATATAAGCAAAACCCAAAATATATGAAAATAAATTTTTTTAATAGAATATTTTTTGCAGAAAAATATCTTTTTACCAAAACTATTTTTAAAGCAATTTTGGAAATGTAGTGCAGATGTAATTGCAATTTCACATTAATAAAATATGTTTATACTACAACTCACTTTAAACAAAACGATATGCAACGGTCATTTAATTATTTAAAAAACATAAGAAAATTGTAGAGGCCGAGATTATGAATGTGAAGAGCAAAAGGCGTTGGGTTCATAATCATCACTGCCTTTTTTGTTCTCATCTTTTAGGTCGAGATATGAATGGAAGAGCAAGAGTCCGTAGGTTTTGTTCCACGCAATTATTCTATTTGGATTCTTGCTTTTTTTTTTTCCCGCCATATCTCTTAAATTTTAAATGAAATGAAGAAAAAAATTGGGACGAAATCGTTGGACCCACCTCACATACTAGGGGGGTCCACGGGTCTAAACCGCCCTACCATCAAGACGAGAGGCAGTTCTAGGTCCACATTTTGAGGACCTGATCGGGACCGGGAAGACGTCTAATACTACCTACTTTTTGAGGATTCCTCATCATAGTAGCATCCTCACAAAATGAAATTTAAGGTTTTTGTCACCAAGCTTTTCCAGCTAAGTTAATTGGGTTTGGACCTAAGCTGAGTTAAGCTTAAAACGAACACAAGTCAATGGATATAGGAGGATGTGCCCTTCTTTGGTGCTACAAAGTGAATTTTGAACATTTCCACAAATTCCTTGAAACTGTGGATAGTGTTTGGAGCAAGTTGGTCGAACCACATGCTCATGGCCTTGCAAAATGTCATAGCGAATGCTTTGCACAAGATGGCCTAGCTAAATCATTTTAGAACCATGTGGGTCTTGAAGTATGCGACGTGATCTATGGGGATAGTACTGTCATCATATATATTCAAGGGTGGAGATGCAGCTTGATGGGGAAGTGCCCTTAATGTATAGCTTTAGAGAATGAGTTGGCTAAGTCCTTAGAGATCAGGGTGGTCTTTCTGGCATCCTCAATGTTAAGGAGCTTCTCGTTGATGCATGCTTCTAATTCTACATTGGTCATGTCCCTGAATAGTTTCTCAGTAGCAAGTAGGTATGGTCGCGTGTCAATTTGCCATGCCATTGAGACAACAACTAGTTGTGCATTGTTTCTTAGGGTATTCGAAGGTAGGGAAGAGCTCTACTCCTCATCACCTACAGTTGGTGAGGGGCTAGCTTTGTTTTGAGCCACCTTGGGCTGCTTGACTGACTCACCTACATGCTTTCCAACTGGGAGAAGCATTTTCCAATGGTTTTAGGGTACTACATGGGCTTTGCATTATGGTGCATCGCTCTCACCTATTGTCTTAGGGTATTCATCCCAACAAAGTTGGACTCAGGAATGTGCTTTTGCTTCCGGTTCGTACTATGTTTAATTGTGATAAAGTCTATAGGAAGATTAATTCACTTCCCATATGGCTTTTAATTATGTGGATGTAGGTTTGATTCACACAAACGACATTAAATGCTCCAATTGAATTTTAGCTGGTATGTCGCGAATCCCTTGGAGCATTAGTTTACTCACTTTAAATTTGCTAGTTCCATAAGGCTAGTAGTCTTTAGGTCTGCAAGACAAAAACAAGTTAAGTAAGTGCTGAGGGTATGTTTAGCACGATCACTTTAATGCTTAAATCAGTAAGTATGCAAGGATGCGTAATTGTAATACAAAATAATGTGAATCAGAGTTGAGAGAATCAATCTAGGTTTTGGTTGGTTGAATTTTACTAATACGTCACGGTACCTTTTCTTGATTAGGAAGGCGAATCTTCATATATAAGAAAGTCCCCTGTGTTGATTTAGGAAGGCACTTTGAACCTATTTTCGGCGGTTTCCAAATAATCACTCGGGATTCCAATAATGGAGGCATGTCTCATACCACCTTCTTTCATGGTAATAAAGGGAGTTTCCTAATCTAAGTACCCAAGGTAGCAATTCCCCCTTACAACACTTTGATATAGATGAGACCTGTGTTAGAATTACATAGCACAATTATCAAAATTTATTATTTTATTTTTTGGGTTTTTGATTTATATAAAACAGGAAAATAAAAAATAAGAACGATCCATCCTTCAGCATGACGCACTAAGAAAATATTTGAACTAATTGTTTTTCATCATCGATATGAAACACAATCAAAAGAAACAACAAAAAATAACCTTGAAGAAAAACTTAATATTACTTAAAAGGTTTTGGAAACAAATCCAAGAAAGCTAACGAGGCAATTAATCTCAACCAATGACAAAGAAAGGTTCAAGCTGCTAATAACATAACCCTAAGAACCCTTACATACTCCCACAAGTCAAGCAAGGGCAAATATGGAACATATAAAAGTCAAACAAATAATATAGGAAAGTAAAAATAAAGTTCAAAAATAGAGCGTGCAATCACACTGTGGATCCTGGCCGTGACATGAGTCATGATCTCCTCAGCCTTAAATTCCTCTTCTTTCTTCCAGCAAATCACAGACGCCATTGGACACATCAAGGCAGCATTATGGGTGATGTGCTGATATTAGTATTGAATTTTTAAAGCATCTTATCCAGCAAGCGTACTGGGCCTTATCTTGTAATATAGCATGAGTCAAGTGTAGATCCCACAAAGATCCATTAACTACTAGACAATTATCAACTAATACTAATATCTAGGCAATTGATCTTTTAGATTAAGACTATATTATCTAATTAAGTATCTACTATGAATGCAATGAGCTTTTGAAGAGAGTGATATGTTAGAAAAATGTGGGAAGGAAGAGAATCCACTTTAAACTATTGCCAATCAACTTGAATTCAAGTTATAATGATAATTGGATTCATGGATATTCATAAGAAATTGTCAAAATTTAAAAACAGAGTTAAAAACCTATTAAACCACAAAAACAATTCAATAGCTTCCGCTAAATAAATTATTCGTGGAATCAAAATTACAATTATAAACCTTCAGATTAAATAATTGACTAATACTTTATATTAACATCCCCTAATTCCTTAGTGAGAAATCAATATAAAACATTGCATTAATATTTATAGACAATTTCTAAATTAGATTAAACTCCGCCGGTTCCGCAATTGTAATTTGATCTCAATTTATGAATTCATATGAACCCTAATTTCCCTTCCGAGTTATCAGAATTCTTATACACCAAAGATATGATGAATAATTAGAACTCAATATGAATATTCCATGATTCTAACTATCTTATAACATGGTTTCAAAGATCATTTTAGCATGTTTAAAGCTTCATCAACTTCCCACAAAAAGGATTTAGCTACTCATGGATGATGATTCAATAATCAAATAAGAAATTGCAAATGATTTCATTATGATCAAAATATTCAGATATATGAATTGCATAAAAGGAAAAGATCAGATATCGCCAATTCAAAATATCAAAGCTTCACTTGCAAATTCTTGAAAAACTTCAATATCTCTTCAAAAATCTCTATGAAATGCTAATTCTAATCTAAGTATTGTAGTGTATTTCAGAGCTACTTGGGATGTGGATTTTTGGATGATTCAGAAAGTGAGGAGAAGACCCCCTATTTATAGGAAAAATTTCGTGCAAGACATTAAATGAAATTTGCTTTTTCACTTCGTACGTCGGCAGTTATGGATCCTACGTCGGCGGCTTTCAGGCGGTGTATCTTCAATTTCTCCTTTGCGCAAGCAGTGTACTGGTAGCCTTTGACTTTGGTTACATATGTAGGCCGCTTCTACGCCGGCGGCTTAGATGTAGATTTAGCCGGCGTATGTGATCAGAAATGAAGCTTTGGGCTGATTTATAACAAACGCCGTTCCAAAGATGGTGGCTTTAGCACCGGCATAGACACTCCAACAGATTTGTCGCTTCAATTTCCTCTTAGCCTTTGTTATCTTCATGTCTCTTCAGATCTTTGACCTACACTGCCCCAACGCCGGCGGCTTAAGAGCCGGCGTATCTTTTAACTCCTTCAAAGCTGGTGACTTTCCAATTCTGAGCTGCCGGCCTTCAAGTACGCTGGCTTCTTCATCTTCTACGCCGGCAGCTTTGAGGCGGCTTACACTGTGGTTGAATCATATGCTCGGCAAAGTTGGCAGTGCTGGTAACGGCCTTTAGTGTAAGCCGTCTGAACGCCGACGGCTTTAAATGTTGAAATGCCGGCCTTTACTTCATTTTTTTCATTTTTGATTCAAAGTCTCTTGTTTTGATTTATTTGTCCAAATTAGTCCTAAAACATAAAATTTAATCAAAACAAATATCCATTCAAGCTCTTATGAATATCAACAAGTTGTGTAAAATATGATCTTATCAGGTGCGATGTGGACTATGATCTCCGCTAACGTGCAACTTCTTCGACAATGACATTCTCACAACCTTCATCACGGGTAGCATAGGGGGTGTTATCTCCATCACGATCATAGCAGCAGGGGGCAATCTATTTTGGAACTTAATTCTTATCATAGTTTTGCGGCTTTATTAGGCTCGTCATCTTCTAGGCCAGAAAGGTCGACTTATCCGATTATGATGTCGGATTGAGTCCATGGGTCCTTGATGAAAAATAGTCATCGACAAATACCATGCTCCATGTTACGATAAAATCACATAAACTTATGTGCACTCATTCTACCATAAACTTATAGTCTACTTTTACTAATTATTCTAATAACTTGTAATGGCCATAACATTATCATGTCTTCGTTTGTTATGTCCATTACAATCACTAAATCATCAATCTAAGTACCACCCATATATATATTAGATTATTAGACATTACAGATCATATGAGATTACAAAATATCATTTAACCTTTACCTTGCGTTTAGTTGGTAGGAATGAAATTAGCATTGTACCTAAATTAACGCAAAATCTATTTCCTTATTTGGTTGATAAAAAAAATTACCATAAAAAATATCTATTTCATATAACATGAAATAGATAAAAAAAAAAAAAATACATATTCATTCCCTTCAATAAAAGAATAATTATACCTTATGAAAAAACATCTTTAAAAAAAAAAACCTAAATCATATAATAAAGAAATTGTGATTCTATTTTCATCTTATTCCATTTCATTAAACCCAACGTCACTTACTTTCTAATTGCCGAAAAAGAAAATGACAGGTTAAAGGGCATTTTTATGTCAATTTGATCCCTTTTCCCCAATATCACATACTTTTATATTATTTTTGCCCCGTAAATCATCATGACACTAGATATCTCATCACAAGCATAATTTGACTCCAAAATTTTGCTAGTGAATAGTAACTTCATCACATCAAAAACCCATTTTACAAATTTAAATATACAAAATTCCATAACATTATGAACATTAATAACAAACATCCGAGATCAATAAGGACCAAAATTTATCAAAAGTGGTTCTTAAAAGTTGTTTTATGTGATATATATTAATTATCTTCGTTTTTGAGGAATCTCACCATTTTACTTATAAAACTTCAATAAGTTTATTTAAAAACTAAAATGCATGCATAAACACTCCCTACACATACTAATCTCGCACTATCGACACGAATGATGACGTTAACAAACATATATTAGTTAATAATGCTGACAATAAATCTTCCAATTAAGTGCTGTATTTAAAACGTACGAAGTTGTAGTAAACTAGATTTCGATCCATAACATCAAATTGTATTTTCTAGAGGTGTGTAGGGTAAGGTTTAGTTCGGTTTGCTCCCGAAACGGAACTGCACCATATTTACAATTCGATTTTTCTTTTAAATTTGAATCTAACCATATGGTTGGTTTATAATTTTTTCGAACTGAAAAAAAAAAGATTCAATATATTCTGGTTTGATGTTCGAACCATTGTTATTCATAAAATAAAAAGAATATTCTGTCGAAAAGTTTCAATTATATATTTCTTATCACTAATGCAAATATAAACAATAATATCTGAAATTAATCATGTACCAAATAAACATGTAAAACTTAAAGGAAGAAAAGGATTTCATCTATTATAAAATTATAATTGTGACTAGTCTTATGTTTTTTAAATTATCATGAACTATAATGGTATATTAGACTTTATCCAGTATAAGATACAAAATTTAATTCCTTGTATTCTTCTAACTAATATATTATCAATTATATAAATCATTAAGTAACTAAATATTAAAATAGATTAATTAGTAAGACGAAGGAAAAAAAATATTCAGGAGTTAGAATACAAGAGGCAAAATCTAAAATATATCTTATATGTAGACAACATAACAATTAAAATATAATATGACAAATCTAATTTTATTCTCATGAAAAATACATATGTAAGTAAAAAATTATAAAAAAATTAATTTTTAATGAAATAATTAAGAGTAAAAATAATATGTTTAATTTAAAATATATATATATATAACGGTTCGATTTGACTCTGAAAAAAATCGAAATTTTGATTCAGTTCGATCTGATTCGATAGGGTTTTTTTCACTGCCCTAGTATTTTCCATATTAACCTATGAGAATCACTCATGATTCTTTTTTCATAATTCTTTTGCCTATAATCATTCCAGAAAATTCTAAGTCTCATCCATTGACGATTTAGTCGATTATTAAATTATTAAAATAAATATATAAATTGATATATTAAGTATTTTAGCAACTATCATAATTGAGTATGAATTTAAACTAAAACAACCAACCTAATTAGTCTCATTAAGTGGCAAAAAAAAAAAAATTGTATCATTAAAGAACAAGACAAGATCATTTTCGACTTTCATTTCCCTTCTCAAACAAAGTGTCAAAAGAGATGTGAAAATGATACGGGTGTTTTTAGAATATAAAATATTGCACTTTGGCTTTTTTATTTTATTATATTTTATATTTAAAAAATTAAATTAGATAATGAAATTCGGAGCTAAAACCAATAGATTTATTGGAATGAAATTAATATTAACAAAAAAAAAGATAAAGCGTAGCTTCCTAAAGATTTTAGGATCCTCTAAATTGATTTTTCAAGAAATGATTTATAAATTTTATGTTCCAAAAACTTTTGAAAATGCTCATATATTCCACTAAAAACTTCCCTTTTAGGGATGGTTTTTGGCTGTGATAATGATATGAGACTTGGAAGTTACTTGTATGCTTTGCAAGATTATATAAATGTAAAATCATACATTAAAAATGTAAATAATCTATTTGCATTTGATAGTTTAAAGGGGAGAAATATTCAATGGGTAATAGGGATGTTCATGGTTAGGTTTGGTTTGATTTGATTCTGTTCAGAGATAGAACTAAACCAAATCGAACTGCATTTGAAACGGTTCTTTCAAACCCTTAATAAATCTAATCGCTTCAAATACGGTTTGGTTTGGTTCTGTTCAATTTAATTCAAACTGCTTTTAAAAGCATAATTTTAAGAAATAATATTAATAGTCATATGAGTTCCCAAAAAAAAAAAAAGATATTTAAATTAAGGAATGTTGTATAAGAATTAAAGTTATTTATCATTATATTAGGTCGTGTATTTAATAATTTCATATATATATATATTATCTCATCCTAAAAATATTTTTCAATGCGAACTTAAAGTAACACAAATATTTAATAAATCTATAATAATAACTGAAGAAAATCATTCTTTTACATTAATTCCTTATTTATTTATATTATTCTTTCCTTATAAATTATTTATATTTTTGTTGTACCAATTAAATGATTGTGCATATTCTAAACTTAATTATACCGTTTTATTTAAAGTAACATATATATTTAATATATATATACAATATTTATATTTATAATTAATATTAATATGGTTAAAAATATAATTTACATTTCATAAATTGGAATGGAATCATAAATTCTCTTAATAAATCTACAAATTAAAATCTTACTCAATTTCCTTTCAAGATGCATCTAAACACAAGAATAATTTTAGAATTCAAAGCTGTGATTCTATTTCAAGTCTATTATAACATACATACATACATACATACATACATACATGATATTTGAATAAAATCACATGAGACCCTAATATATAATGTTTAAAGTTATAAATAAATAAAATTGCTCCTTTTTTATTTTTTTAATGTGAAACAGTTCGTTTGGGTTCAAATGGTTTGGTTTGGTTCGGTTCGGTTGACCCCTTGAACCAAACCGTAACCATTTAGACTTTTCTTAAATCAAATCACAAACTAAACCAAAATATAAAAGAATTGCATTTTGCGGTTTGGTTTGGCTGGGCTTTACTTGGCTTGATTTGGTTTAATTCGACTAAATTAACAGCCCTAGGTAATACACATCACGTATATGTACACATGGTGTTTAACTATTAACCATACATAACACATAGACAAGGTAATTAGCGATTTTAAAGTAATCACCACTTTATGACTGTGTTAGAATACCATCAGTAGTTATAAATTATACAAATATTATACGTTATGTGTAATACCCACCACATCTTTTCTTGTTTGATAGCCATATTTCTTAGTATTGTTGTTGCATTGCAGGAGGTGCCTTGATTATTTATTTGTACATCTAAAATATGTTAATTGGCACGCGCGCGATTTCCAAATATGCCATCCACGATCCATTTTAAATCCAATTTATGGAAACGGAGGTTGTAAATTTCTAACCTTAGTCAGCTAAGGATGTATTATTCCATACTTTTTTCAAGGAAATATTCTCACATATTAATCTTACTCTTGTATATAAGATATCTATGGGAGTATTTTTGGTGTCTGCACATCTCTTAGTTTTTACAATTATAAACCAATCATTTTATATGCGTGTATATTCAATTTTACCATTTCTTATATGCTTATCAATTAATTTAATCAAGGTATTTTTCAAAACTAATAAATAACATTCCTATCATTAAAGAGGGAAAAAAAAAAAAAAAAAGCCCACTACCGCTCACTACTATCCCAACATATTGCATGACTGCACATGAGCAATTATATTTTTTTCGAAGCTATCCTTTAAATTTTCTGTGACGTTTATTTATTTTCCCTTTTCCCTTATCATATTTTCCCTATTTGATTTGCTTTATTTAGGTCATTTGACATTTTATTTTTATTGTTTTCAAACATACTTTTTGTTAAGAAATAGATACAGATGAAAAACAGATACTTTTACTTATAAAATAAATCAAATAAATCAGATACAAACAAGATACAAATACAAAACAATATAAATAAGATATAGGTAAAAATCAAATAATCTAAAAAGACAAATAAACAAATGTCCATAACTCATGACGTTTAATATGATTCCATTCAATTTTTAGCAAAATCCCTTTTCTTTTTCCTTTTTTAATTAAGTTTATAGCCTGAGTTTAAATACGGCATAGGAGAATGTATATCTTCAGTTGATTTATTTTTATTTAGTTACCTTTTAATGCCAGGGATGCCTATTTGTTATTTTTAATGATTATAGAGTTTAAAGTTTCGACATTACAAATAGGTGAATACGGAAATTATGCAAATGATTTTATAAAACATATAATTATAAATAGCAAATTAAATCATCTATTTTATTTAATTATTTTTTTTAAGGATCTATGTAACAAGTCCAGCGTCTGCTATTGTGTATACGTATATGAAAAGGCCTTAGAGACTATGGAAATTACACATGTAAAAAATAATCAAACTTCATGAAAAACCCAGCGAATACATGTATAGATACACAACACATATTCTTATTTAGCAAATTTTAATGCAATAAACATGACATTATTTTGAAATTTCACACGTCGCTCTTAATAGAAGAGTTATAACCATCTTCATCGTCATAATCTTTGGACCAGAGCATCACTCCTCCATCCTTTGAAGATTCCTTGATAGTAAGAAACCCTTGAGAAGTACGATCTCTTACAGGAATAAACCCACTCCCAGCTGCATCTGGAGGTGCAGGCAACCCTAAGAAAATTTTACCAGCACGAATCAATGTCCATTGTTTCCAAGCATTTTCCAAGTTACTTATATTCTCAGAGTTGTATTGGCATGGAGGATTATTGTAAAATTGTACCCAAACGTAATCAAAGAGCCCGGCTTGTAATGCACCTCTAACCCAAGCATCAAGGTATGGACACCGAGGGGCTGCAGAGAGAGATAAGTACACTTTGTTTTCCCCTTTGCTATATCTTGATAAATACTTCGCAAGGACATCTCAGTATTATTGCTGTGTTCCTCCCTCAATGTAGAAATCAATACCATCTAGAACTACATCGCGGAGAGGTCTAGAGGTGGATTGTCTGTCCAAGAAGTTGTTCCAAAGGTAAGTATGAAATACCTTAAACCCCCACCTAATTAAATTAGAAACGGTTTAATTGAATAATATAGTAGGTAGTTAAGCTTAGACTTAGATTGGAATTTAATCTAGAAATTTGAATTAGATAATTTATATAGGTCAAGTAAAACAAACTATGAGTCATAATTAGATAACTTGGCATAATTGAAATCAGTAGATAGATCAAATTGATATTTGAGATTTTAAAAATGTTTTCAATTTGTTTAATTGTTTCGATGATCATTTTTCAAAGAATCAAAGTACTAAATTGTTCCTTAACATTCATTTCAAAATATTTTTGTCTATTTCAATTCCTAAAATCTTCAAACATGTAAATTAAATGTTTTGTAAATCCCTAAATCTTTGGATTTTAGTTTAACTTTCATATTCTTAATCCCCATGAATTTTGATTTCATTTATCTACCTGAAAAAATCAATTTTAAACCCAAACTTGATCTCAATATCAATTTCTTGTAAAGTAAAACTTCTAAACTATATTTCTATATCAAGATATTAATTCCTAATATATAGATTCTCGAATTATTTTTTAATTATTTCTTTATTTAAATAAAATTATCAAAACAATTTAAATTTAATACATTTAGCTTAAAAATATCTTTAATTTTTCCTTGTTCTTATCTCTTTCTTTTCTTTTTCCTTTTTCATTTTTGTTTTTTGCCTTTCCTTTTCCATTTCTTTCCTTCCTTTTTCCCTTTCTTCTTCTCTCTTTTCTTTCTTCAAATTCAACCCCAAAATCTCAAATTCAATAAGGCTAGAGAAGATATCAAAGTTAGAAAAGAAAATAGGAAATGGAAAATAAGCATAGGATAGCTTCATTTTGATTTACTTATGTATGGTTGCTAAAAAGATAAGCATGGTTGTTTTATTTTGATTTATTTTTTTTTTTGTACATAAGTGATGACTAACACTAGATATAAGTAGGATTTAAGATAAAACATGTAAGTTTATAATATATGAAATTACATGTTAAACCTAAATGGGATCGTATTTGCTAGAATTAGGATTTTTGATGAAATATAAAGTAAAATATGTTTATATGTTATAGATGATGAATCTTAGTTTTTGTGATGAGTATAGGATATTAGAAGTTGAAAAATGATGTAAAACAAGTGGTAAGATAGGTTAAGTTTTTGAAACTAAAAACAGGACAAAGAGCATGAGGGGATCACGATGGACCCTGCTCCTTATTTGTACTTGAAAATTTTTTAAATATACTTACCAGAGAAGAAACACAGCTGAAACACGATCGAAACACAGCCATCCTATCCAACCGTGCTTCTCTCTGTTTATTTTACATACACATTTGAAGAACAGCACAACAAGAACATAACATCTTTTATCTAACCGTGCTTCTCTCTGTTTCATTCGTGTTTTAAATGTTAAGTGAAACGCAGCTAGAACACTGCCACCCTATCTAACCATGTTTCTCCTATGCATGAAGCACAGCTTAAAGCATGGTCGTGCACCTGTCCATGTTCTTCATTAAAAAATCCGAATAAAAAAATAAAATGAAATAAACAGAGTGAATGATAGATTAATAAGTTTATATTTGTATAATTAAGAATGAATTAAGTTAATAGGTTTAGTAATTAATTTGAATTAACCTAGTTTTAAGTATAAAATAAACTTCGTTAATAAACTTAAATTCAACTCGACTTAACAAACTATAATGAGTTAAAATGAATAAGATTGATTTAAGTATAATCAACTTAGCTAAGATTAATGTAATATAGACTTAGCTAGAATTGGTTTAGACTAATATGTTAGATTAAACCTTAAATAATGAGGAGTAAGTAATTTTTAAAATGTGTTAGAACAAAACTATATTAATTAAAAATAATTTGACAGACAACAAATAATTGTCCATATCTTGGTGGGCAATCTTTGCAACCATGGCGGGGTTTCTATTTTCATGTCTGATTAAATAAAAACATGAAATGAATGATTAATATGAGATTTGATATAAGTTAATAAATAATTGAATTGCTTATATAGTTTAATTTTTTAAACAGATGTTTGTCTCTGACTTATCTTCTAAAATGGCTTCTAATCTACCTTCTGACTCTATTTCGATCTCAAATATATAAGGATACCGTAATTTGAGTGTTGTATGCTAGGATAGACATCCTAAATTAACTAAAGCTTAGATTTGGCTTAATAATTCATGAGTATTGATTGTGCTTGTGTCATTTAATCTTGTTCGGGAAGTGACAACCTTGTCCGGAGACGAGCACGGTAGTTACACGCTTAGGCCATCTCCATGTCATGATGTAATGATATGCCATAATGCAATGGCAATTCATAAGTGGCTTAGCGAGTAACCAATAGGTCAAACGACATCAGTGTAACATCTATCTTGATTGGTATAAAGTAATATAATAGGGCCCATAATTATGGAATCAGTTGAGCCTTATTTTATTATAGACTGTAATGGGTAGAGTGTATGTACGGCTGTGAACCATAGATGAAACTATTTTCTCTTTTTTATTTAGATATAGGAGATATAGGTGTCCGAGCTGCCTATATCAACCCTCTAAGCAGCTACTATTACTTAGGATCCTCAGATTCTCAAAGGCATGTTATTTGGGGGTAAGTGCTTCGGTGTTGTTTGTTTCGCTTTAATTTGAAGATAATAACCTATTGATGTTGCATTGCATTGCATTACTTTAAGTATGTGTGACATCTCGTATGTGTTTGTGTTGCTATGCACTAGGCTTTGACTCATTATGTTATTCTTTCTAGGTGTTGATGATGATGTTACAGATGATGTGATGATGTTGATGATTATGGTGATGATCGTTTGATGATTGACTTAGGTTTTGGCAATTCTAGAAGATTTGGAGAAGGAGTGAGGTGGTTTAGGACCGTTGGATTATTTATGTTTTATTTTATTTTGTTTAGAACTGGATTTATAATTTGTAATATTCTTTTAAGGGGTCTGGTGGAGCCTGAATTTTATAATTTAAGTTTTTAAAGTTTTGTTTTACCATCATAGAAGATATACAGGATACCTGCTAGCATGATTTTGTTTGAGAAAGATTATCTACTCATGAGAGTAGAATATAAAATATTTTTGAAAAGTTTATTTTATGATTATAAATCTAGTTGTTTTTAGAAAATAATTAAAAGATTTTATAATTTAAATTTTGGCTAGAAATGTTCACGATAAACATACTATTTTCAGAAAGCTAACGCGTATAATACTTAAAATATTATACGTGGTGTTACAATGTACCAACTTGTCTAGCATCATCAGCCGAGTTTAGGTTGTAGGTAATTATACCACCACCAATTGAGAGCATGGCTTTAATGCCTTTAGCTTGACAAGCTTTGATTTTGTGGCTTGAAATTATGCACTGCAACCATTGCTGTAGGGATCACAGTGGCCAGCTAGGTTGATCCATTGCCAAATGAAGCAAGGAAGGCTAACTTCACAAAGTTGTAGTTCCCTGAATTACAAGCTTCAGTTGAAGTACCTTCATTGCCATTTTCGCCCTAGTAAGTGGCAATTCCGCCTGCATTTGCACTTATTACGGGTGAAATCGAAATTATTCAAGAAAACAATGTTTTTGAGGTCATGTCGTGATGTCTTGTTCTTATGACAACTACAATATCCAAAGAAAAAGAGAAGGGAGAGAAAGCGAGAGAGTAGTATTTGGATTTTTTTTTTCTTTTTAATCTTAATGTCTTTTTGTGGTGCTTGAAGAGGTTGGAGAAAGGCAAAATCTTATATAGAGGAAAATTGTGAATCATGTTAGAGCTAATCTTTTGTAATTTGTGCAAATGCTTGGTTTGTGAACGCATTGGCAATTTGAATGTGAATTGGTATGTTAATTAATTGAAAAAAAATGTTAAGAAGTGATCTAAGCGACAAATAAATAAATCACATTTCTGTGCACAGACTAATAATATGAGATGTGTAATCGGACTTAAAAAATTATGAAAGTTTATTTTCTGGATTTGGATCCTTTAGCTTTTTTTTTCCCCCCTGGCATTTGTCCTCAATTTACAAATTAATAATCAAGATCCCCATGTATGACATTTATTTCTTCTCTATAATTCCAGTAATTAATTATATGTGATAACATCTTAATCTTATGATAAGTGAATGGATAAATAGCACATTTCATGTAAATGGAATAAGATAAAATAAAATTGCAATCTGAAAGAACATATTAAAGAAATGATAGCTATTATTTTGTTTTGATGTTTTTTTTCCCTGATTATTTGATTGTACTTAATATAACTAATAATATATTAGGTAGGGGTGGGGCAAAAAAACCAATCGAATAGAACCAATTTATCATCGAACCAAACCCAACCAATCGAGAATATGGTTTTGTTAACAATCTGGTTTAAGAACTTTTCAATCTGAAAACAATTCGTAAATTTATGGTTTGGTTCGAAAGGTAAATCAAACCAATTCGTAAAACCGAACCAAATCATTTTTAAAAAATATAATTATATTTTACTTATAAGTTATAACTATAGATTTTTTTATGATGATTGATTAAATTTCATATATGTTCTCATGATTTTATTTGATATTTATTATTTGATGAATATTGATTAAAATCAACTTGTTCATTTTTAAATTTGTTTTTTAGGCTCATGATATATGTATATATATATTTATTGATGATGAACTATTTTTTTAAAAAATTTTTAACTTTATAAAGTCTAAAATTTATTTATTTAGTTATAAACTCTTATTATATTTTAATTATTTAATATATTTTATCAATAGATCATTTTTTTGTTGATAGATGATTTTTTATTTTAGCTAAATCTAATGTTTTGGTGAGTGAATATATTTATTGGTATATAACTGATTTTATAGAGAACTATAGTTTAAAAGTATGATAAAATGATAAAGTATTTTGTCATGATTTATAATATAAACTTTGTAAATTAATATAAATATTTAAGTATCTACACAAATGTAAAAAACTAGAATAAAGAAAATTTTTAACTAGAATTTTAATTTAATCCGTAATCCAAATTGAACCAAATCGTTACTTAATAGCTTAGAAAATTTATAATCCGAACCAAACAGTTATTTAACGATTTTGTTTAGGATTGGAAAAGAAATAAACCGTAAATTATGGTTTGGCTTGGTTTTAGTAAAAATCAAACCAAACCGATCCGTACTCACCCCTAATATTGGGAATGTAACTAAAATATCGACATATCATTACCCTATTCCATATTTTATCTATTTAGGCTACAGTATTCGAGGCGGATATGGAAATACGATTGGGGGAAGAAAAAATCAATACATAAAGAGAGAACGATTCCCTATTCATTTTGCAGAGATAATAAATTCCTTTAAATATTTTACATTTAGATGCAAAAATGTTCTATAGAAGAGGAACAATTATTTTATTCCTATCTTATAAATTAAAAATTTTGGATGACAAAAAACTTAACGAATTAATATGATCGTTTGTACGGGCAAATTTTTATATTTTTTTTTTCGGCCGAGTTTGTGGGGAAAATTTGCGTTATCCGTTTCTAACATGCATAGGATAACTAGCATATATCCGTATGAGAATTCTGTGTTCTCGAGGCATTTTATGATACGGACAAATATTGAGGAATGTACACAGTTGGATAATCATAGTAGAATTAAATTAGTTGTCGGTAACAGAACAATGAAAATAAAGAAGAAAATATATTAATAAAAATTTATTTAATTTCCAAATAAAGAAATTGGAATCGCATTCTTAGTAGAATTAAATCCACTTAAATTCTAGAAAATTAGGATAATCATAGTACAAATTGAAACTTTTTTAGTCTAAATTGAAGAATCATTCCCACGTAGGCAATATTGAGCCAAGATTCTTGTAAACACCGTTGATTTTTCAAGACGATGGATTGGGCTTCCGCCTCTCCACATTTTTCATACATTTTATATTGACGAGGGGCAAAAAAAAAAAAAAAGAAAATTAATAAAGAAGACAAAATAACGATCCACCTCAGAATCAGAAGGAACCGGGGCTGGTCGTAAACATGTATTCTCAACGGTACTACATACGAGCATTCATAATTACATGAGGACTGGAGTCATCGAACCTAAACCTTTTCTTAGCATATCTTCTATATAGTAAAATATTTAAAAGAATTCCAGGGCTCGCTTGTGATATATAATTAAATGGAAAAAAGAATGGAATTTTGTCCTATCACTACATCATCGTCTTAATTCAACAAACTCGTCTTCCTTGCACTCTCCCACGTTAATCTCCATTGTGAACTTCTTGTTTGTTGGTAGGATTCTGCAGCAGTTTCTTCTCGGAGCCTACCATCAAGTCAAAGCACACTCAAATAAATATTTCATTTCATCAATTTCACACAAATATGTATACCCGTATACCTAACATGTAAACTTTTAAAATACTAAAACATTCGTATTCTACAATTAAATGCTGTAATCTATGCATATTATTAGGAGCGTTGAACAGATGTCAAACTTATAAATTAAATTATTTGACGGTTTAGATTCATATTTAATTGGAATTTATGTTCAATTGTAATCGCACATATTACCGTCGTTAAGAAATGAGATGAGAGTAATTACCTTATTCCACATAAACGAATCGGGCCTTTTATACACCAGCACTTTATGAATTCGAGATGGATCGGCAATTGTCCACTTGCACTCCGAGCTCTGAACCTGCTGTCGGACGTACTCACTGGCGGTCTCATTTTTCTTGTTATTATACAGGGCGTTAGATAAAAATAGACAAATGGTTTTTGACACGGGTTCCGACTAACGGGTCGGGTGTTGAATGAGAACCGGTGTAGTCTGCTCTCTTATACCAATTGAGAAATGTTCTCGTGGGCATTTCCATGTCCGGGGCGAGTGGATGCCGCGTAGTATCTGGACCGTGTAGCCCCACGAAACGGATACGGTCCAGCTCCGGGTCTTGTCGTAGCATATGGACTGCTGCATGAGCCCAGCTGAGTCCAGATTCATAGCGACCTTAAGGCGTCTAAGGGCTTGGAGCTGGTTCACGTTTGGGAATATGGGCTCGACCACGTCCAAGTGATGGAGTGAAACAAGTGGTGCCACAGGGTGGGCTGCTAGGAGCCCAAATAGATTACCATATACATCATACTGAAATAAAACAATGTCGAGCAAAAGAGTGTCAAATTCATGTCGATGAAACCTAACAAAGTTGAAAATAATAATTTGCAGCAAGAAGCAGTTGATTCAGGTTTATTTATTTTAATTTAATACGACTCAATATTTATTTTAATTTAATTTAAAAGTAGTTGATTCGAGTTTTAAACTTTGTAATATGTGATTTAAATAGGTTGTGAGCCTAATCAAGTTCAAATTAAATATAAATATAAGTGGAATTAGAGTAGAATATAGATATTAATATCACTGCATTTAGAATAAAATTTTCTTATGACAATTGAAATTCAAATGACTTTAATCGAGACAAGTTCAAGGGTTCTAAATACTATTTTGAAACAAGATTGAGCTCAGATTCTCAGGTTGTACTTAAGCTTTAATTCAAGTCAAAACTTCACCTCAAAACTTGATCTTCGTATTACATCATTACAACCAAATTGTTTATAATAACTTTGAACTAAATTTATAACTTAGACTCCCAGAAATTTTGCAATTTCTTTATAAAGCCTAATCGATACGGTGACTAATTTTAAATCTTTAAACATATGATATCATATAAAAAATTTGCAAAATCCCACAAGTTCAAGTCATGGATATAAATCCCTTGATGCATCATGAATTATATAAATGCAAGAATATTGCCAACTTTTTGTTTTATTTGAAATTATTATGTGCATAAGCAATTTTTAGAGGAGGAATTTATAAGGCCACAACAAGGCAAGCTCGAGTCAACTGTATCAAGCTTTTAAAGGCTAAAGTGCAATCCATTAAAATAGACAAATTTTATTTCAAATTCCAAACTTGAGCTAACTTAAAGTGAGTTGACTCAAAGAGGGTCACCAACTTGAAGATAAAATAAAATTGAACAAGACAAATAAGAAAATGAGTAATGTATGAATAATTAGATGATTGATAATGAACAAAATTAAGTTATTTACACAAATATTACATAAAATTAGTTTTTAATTTTAGTTATTGTTATATATAATATATATTTCTATATATAAACGATTTAAATCTAAATAAGTTTGATAATAGCTGGCTTACAAATTTGATAAAGTTGAAGTAAAGATTTTACCTAAACAAATTTTATTTATTCTTGAACTTGACTTGCCCGCAAAATAAGCTTAAGCTAAACCAAATTTAACCAAATCGAATGGCTTATGAACAAGCCTTGTGCAGCCCGACTCTTCTGTTTTTTTTTTTCGTGTCAAATAAAATCGTAAAATACGGTTGCTTATGGTGAAACCAGTGGCATTCCTTTCAAAAGGTACGGTTGGATTTGAAACCTCTTCCAAGTAAAAGGGACAGAACCCAATGGGTTACGTAATGGAAAATAGGAAAACGATCGAAAAAGAGGGTCTCGAAAGTCGGGTTGGATGTTGATTTTATTGGATGGGATGAAGTGGTGGATATTGAAGTAGGAAAGAGACATAGATCTAACCACCCGTTTGATGCCAACGAACTTAAATTTGTTTGCAGGCCTCCGTATACATCGACCACAAAGACAAGCAAAAGCATGGCCCTGTCGGATGTGATGCGCCCCATAAAACCCCACAAGGAAACAAAGGTCAAAGGTGTCCCATATCTATGATTTACACGTGTCGTGATAAAATATTATAATCCACTATATTCTTACTTCTTTTGGGACAATAGGTGATTCATAGTTGACATAAATATTATATGAATGAACAAATTAATCACAGACACTAAAATCTTTAATTTTCTTCGCATAGCTTAGACATGTTTATGGATGCAAATGAACTAAGTCGATCCATAAATTATATGAGTTAAATTTCATGTTCATTCGAGTTTGATTTAAAAATAATTGAATTGAACTCAAATTTGAATTATTTGAATAATTTATTAAGCCAAAGTCGATCTTTATATATTTAATATCATTAGTTTGCAAACTTAATCAAGTTTTATCAAGCATACATATTAATTGAATCAAATATTCATATTATTTTAAATAAAAATAAAATTTTATTTTTTAATAAATCAAAACTAAATAAACTTAACTCAAATCCGAGATTAAAATATTAAGTTCGGTCGGGTTCGAACCAAACTTAAACTTTAAAATTTTAAGTAAACTCAATTTAAAATCCGATTGGATTGCATCAGTAGGAACGAAACTTAGGATATGGTAATGAAACTTCGTCAGAAGACCTGCACCGACAAGCGGTTTAATGTTTGTGCGCCACGTAGTATGAAATTAAAAGAGTATGCTAACCAGAGTCCAAGTCCAACACGGCAACACACCCACCCCATGTCCGAAAGGGTCAGAATCATAAAAGCACCGCCAGCTGCCCTAAAAATCTTAACCCCACCCTATTCACTAATGGGACCTAATAAGTGTTATCTGCCGAATACTTGTTATACCGGTTTGTTTTTATTATATACAAATAAACCCGGTAAAGTTCTTGCAGAATTAACATAAATAAACCAAAGTTACTCGTAAATTCTTTTAATTTATCTTCAAGGTTAATTGAGCCCGCACTAGTCCCATTTGTTTCAATAAAAATGCTTTTTAAAAAAAAATATGTTTTTTCATTTTTCTATATTTATTCAAGAAAAAAGTAGAGTAATTAATGAAAAACATTTATTCTTATTTTAGAAAATATAGACTTCTCATAACATATTTTTTAGAAAACGAGTCGCAAAATATAAATGTATAAATTATTTTTGCATTGGTTTATAAGTCCATATACTAATCATTATTATCCAAAAACATTTATTAGCAATATTTTAAAATATTTTTATTTTAAATAGATTTATTTCTTATTATAATATATATGTAATTTTTTTTATTTTTTATACTTAAAATAATGAATTACCTCAAAACTATAAACAAAAAAGAATATTTTCATAAAATTTGTCAAACATTTAAAAATATGTTATTCTTTTAAGCAACACATTTTGAAATAAATTTATACAATCGAGTTTGAAATTACAAAATGCGAATGGGATTAAACCTGACCCTAAAAGAAGCTAGGCCTTTGAATTTTTCCAAACCAATTTAAAGACCAACATTCGTATCATTTGGTATCTAACTCGTTCAATTCGGAATACTAGCTTAAAAAGTCTAGGTCTGAAATGAAGGAAGTGGGGTCGGAGAGTGATTTATAAAGTTAGAAAGGAATTACTAGTGTCAAGGCTGAAGGCCAAGTTCAGAGGACAAAGAGCCATAACTTTCAAAGATTACTACTCTGTTTGACTCGGTTGAAATTGAGGTTTCTTGGTCCGTATTGAATTGTCCTACCACCCCCGCCCAAAATCATCGGCGGATCTTCACAATCTATCAATTATATAATTTATTTCACAGGCTTTCACATAAACAACTAGCATATAATGCACCAGAGTCGTGCGCTAAAAACAGGAAGAAAAGTTTTTAATTCAAAGTGGGCGAGAGGAAAGAGACATAGGAGAGAGCCGGACAATAATCAATTAATCATCACTAATAACCACAGGATAAGAAAAAAATAATTAAATTAAATTAAATATTTTTTGATACCACAATAATATTATTTGTACTTTAATAGTAATTTTTTTTATAGAAAAAAGGGCATTATTATTTCTGTGTAACGACAGCTTATTTAAAAACGAAATTCATCTGAACGAACTCTTTTCTATATATTATATATATAAACATTTTAGTTTGAATTAAAGAGGGAAAAAAAAGGGACGGAATGCTTCAGTAACACAACAAATAAAGGATGATGTAATATATAAAACCAAAATAAGGATTTGATACATGAGAGCACTTGTGATTATAATGTAATTATCCTATTATAATGGGTTAAATATAATTTTTTATTTAATCTTATCTACCAATAAAGATGATATATCTTATTTCAAGTGAATCTTTAAATAATTTTAATAATAATATATATTAATAAAGTAAAATAAAAAAAGACATTTAGGTAAAGCAAGAAGGCAAGATAGGCTTAAATCATCAGATACGTGATATATCAAACTAAACCAAACATGATCCAGAATCCATTCGAGATTTGCCTTTCTATAAGTTCACCAAATATTATATTTAAGTAAATCCAGAATTGCAAAACCGTAAAATGTTACGGAGAATAATAAGAGGACTAAGTCGACACTAGCAAGAATCTACATATTATTATAGATTATAGAACTTTACTTGATTGAGATATGATGCTTAGAAAATTTTATATATTTTTTTAATATTAGCAGACTTTCTAAAAATTAAGGGTCTGTTTGGATTGTCTGTTTTTCATCTGTATCTGTATCTTTTTTAAAATGATATGTGTAAAATATATCCGATTTACATCTAAATTTTATCTATATTTGTTCTATTTGATCTTTTTATGAGAACTGTTAACTTTTTTTTATTTATATCTATTTTTTGATAAATAATTTGTTAGAAAAAGTTTGAAAAAGTGTCTGTATCTGCCGAAAAAAGCTAAAACAAACAGACCCTAAATAATAAAAAAGAAAGAAAACTTTATATGTGCACATTTTAATATTCCGTCCAAAAATAAACTTTTTAAACCAAATTCATTTTTCATTGGGTGAAGGTAATTATTTTTTTTTTTTCAAAGGCAATCAATGCGATCTCAACCAAATAGAAAATCAAATCCACTTAAAAGCTAATTATTTCTCAATCTTTTTGGATTTATCACTATCAATTGCGAAATAATTTTTTTCTCATTAGTCTCTGATAATTACCTTCACTAATAATTATATCAACATACCATATGACCCTACAATTCTTAAACATTAATTTGTACAACTATTTCATCAATAAAATAATCACTTAAATTCCGTAATTATGAAAATTGAAATAGTTGAAAATAAAAATAGTTTTTTTTGGGGCATCAACAAAGAAAAAAATTAAAAAATAAAAACTAACCTGGTGAAATCCTTTTTCTCTGGTAAGAGGCACGCCGATCTCAGCCATACAAGCTTGAATCCGATCATCGGATCCATACAAACTTGGGTATCTCCGGAGACACCTATCTTGCATCTTCTCCAAAGCCCTAGCCAGTGGATAGCTAATTGCAAAACCACCTCCACCATAAGCCATATTATACGAAAAATACAAGTTCTGCAGATGACTCTCCGACGGACTCCCAATGTAGTAAAACTGATTATGATCATACTTCGACAAAACCCTAATCAGATTATCCGTAACAAAAACCGTGTCATCATCCCCCATAACGAACCACCTAACATTGTCGTGGATACCTAACCTTAATGTCTCCGAAACGATCCTGGAGATACGTATGGCCGACTTATGGCCCTTAGGGTTTTTGTACTTGAATCTCGACGTGTTGCTTGAGATTCTAAGCTCTGGTAACAGTTTGTTCTCCTCGGTGTCGTTCTGGACGGGACTGTCTAACCAAACGACACCCCGCGTGACGTTTGGCTTCCACCAGTACTTAATGTAGTGTTTCCGGTGGTTCCATAGCTTAGACGATGCGGCTATGCCGAAAACTATGTGGTCTGGAGTTAGGGTTGTGTTTTCGGGTGGTTTCGGATCTTTTAAGGATGGCGTGGGGGCCACTTGGTATTGCTTGGTGGTGGTTTTGGAAAATTCGAGGTGTTTTTGAGGATTACACGAGTATGGGGAGTATAAGAATTGGATTGTGTAAAGGATGTATAAGGTAGATAAAA
This sequence comes from Combretum micranthum, assembly GCA_024138025.1. Taxonomy (NCBI): domain Eukaryota; kingdom Viridiplantae; phylum Streptophyta; class Magnoliopsida; order Myrtales; family Combretaceae; genus Combretum; species Combretum micranthum. The sequence continues at coordinate 116,351 of JAMXBD010000709.1, forward strand.
TAGCCACAGACCAAGCCATGAACTTAGGAAGTCCCATGGTGTGTTCCCATAGATCAGGATGCTTCTGGTTCTTCTCTTTCATGGGATGGTTAACTGAAAAAGGTTTCTGGGACTGACGGTGAATTTTAGAGAGAGAAAGAGAGAGGAAAGAGAAGAGAAGGTCCCTGTGTACAGCAGAGTCGTCTTCTACAGATAGGAAGAGAGGGACCTATTGCTATCTTTATATATGCATCTTATCTATTTATTTATTTATAATTTTCAGATTTCATAGAAAGCAAACAAAGTAATATTATCTATTTTTTTAAATAATAAATAACCTAAGATTATTTTCTAAAAAATCCATTCTTAAACAGAGCATACCTGTATCTTTCAGCGGGAAGCTGGGTCAGCACCTATATAAGATGGACCTATGCCTAATCGCCACGTTTTATCTCGTGTTGACAAATCTCTTCAGCATCATGCCGTCTTTTTGAACGGTTCTTTCCAGATTCAGGTCATGAAGCGTGGTCGTCGCTATTTGGGAAATTGAAAGAACATTTTTTGTGATTGTAAAATAAATTTAAAAATATGGTTGGAATGGAACACTAGAACATGAAATTAATTTGTTTTTTTTTCCAATAATTAGATTTAATAATTATAAAACTATTTGGGTTTGTTAAAAGAATTGAAAAGACACAACCAATAGATTTACCCACATTAACTGTAGACTGATAAGAATGCAACAAATCAAGGGAATAATGATAAAATCTAAAAGGGTTTCGACTGAAACATCTCGATAATGCAAAATAAATAAACTCTACTAAATTGATAGCGGATAAAATAAGCTTTCATACTAGTTTTAACACTAACTTCGGAATCTACCAAATTAACATAACATAAAAAAAGAAAAAAAACAATAACATAATATCACCATCTAAAATAACTAAATAAGAAAAGGTGCACAAATAAAATTAAGAAGCGAATCAAGCAGGTTAAAACATCATCATCGGGACAACTCTAATGATCCCATGCCCCCATTAATGGTCGATTGCAATCAAATTAAGACAATCTGGGTTGGATCAGCCTTTTTAGTTGACCACATTAAATTTTCATGGACTCATTTTGCATTCCAAGTCTCTATCTAGTTAAAACTTCCTCTAAACAAATCTTGTCCCTTTTTTTCAGTCCTTTTGACCCGTAGCACTCCCATGATTTATATTTTCCCACAAGGTTAAAAAGGATTTTTCATTGAATCTTAATTTGTCTAAATCCGAAATTTCTTGAGTGGCTTCTTTTTTTAGAACAATATACCTATGAATATAAACAAACTCCTTAACCTATTAGTCTTCTTATTGATTCCATAGATCCTCCGGTGATTCCAAAAAAGAAAAAAAAACCAATGAAACAGTAAATTTGTCTAACTTCTTATAATGATATAGAACCTTGCGTTAAATCCATAAAGTGATTTGACAAGTTTGTACACTTGATTGGGTTTTCCTAAAAAATATCCTTTTAAGTGGTGTCATATAAATATCTTCTTTAAAAAAACACCATAAAGAAACACATTATTAACATCAACTTGATGAACAAACCAATCTTTAATAGAGACAATGACCAATAAAATTTGACTTTTTATTAATTTGGCTACTAGAAAAAATGTATGAGTATATAATCTATCCCTTCAATTTAAGTGTAATGTCTTGTTGCAAGGTTAGTTTTGAATCTTTCAATGGAACCATTAGATTTGTATTTGATCTTATAAACTCATTTACTACCAATTTATTTTTCTCCCAGTGGCATTGTAGTTAATTTCCAAGAGTGATTTGAATTTAGTGCTAACAGTTCATTCTACATAACTTCAAACCATCTAAGGTCAAATTTAACAAATGAAGCAATAGTCTTTATACTAAGGATTAAGAGAAGAATAATTTAAAAGTGGATACAAAGATTTGGTGTATAAGGTAATAACTGTACTAGATAATGTGTGACCTTGTACTCTATGCATGAAATTAGATAACTTAGTGGGTAAAAGTCTTACTCTTTGAGACCTATGGACATGTGGTAAAGAAGATGAGCTACTAGCAGCTCTATAGAGATAAAGAAGACAAATGAGTAGAAACATTTGGATGATGCTTAATAAAATGCAAAACTAGTTCAATGAACAATTTAGGATCAACCGAAATAAAGGAGAACTCTATGACCAAGATACATTAGAGACATTATTTGATTTGACAAAAAAAAAAATCATATGAAAACAAATATCACGACTTACAAGGAATTATTTATTAACTAGATCGTACATCTCATATCCCTCATGGCTTATTAGGTAAGCAAGAAATACACATTGTCTCCCTCTTTAATTAGATTTGTTCCTTGTGGAAGCTATAATAGTAGCATAACAAAGAAAACCAATGACTCGAAGTCTAGGTATGATGGTGATTTATGGTATAAAAGTTCATATGGAGATTTCAAATTTAAGGATTTGGCGGGCATTTTGTTGATAAGATGAGTTGCAACTAGGATGCATTCTCCTTGAATGTATCTAGTATATCATTAACTATGTAAGGAAAAATTTTGAACAAAAATATTGGTCTGTTATATGGTCCTTAAATGTCTACATGCACCAATTCAAAAGAATATGGGATCTAGATAAACTCCAATGAGATGGCAAAGTATTAAACTTTTATCATGCCATGTAAACCTTGAAATTTTGTTAAATTATGCTTAAATCTTATAATTAGAAGTCAACTGGAAACTCTAAAAGTCAACAAAAGACTAAAAAACCCTAGTGTTTAGATCCGTAATCCGTGTTCTTAAACCCTAAAAATAGAATTGAAATAATTATGATAATAGTTCATAATAATATAGGAAGCTTAAAAATATCATATTCGCTAATTTTTAGTGTATTTCGGATTCGAACAGGATCAGCTTTCGAAAAGCGTATCCTAGGGCTTGGAATAGTAACAAAATTCCGATGACACCATTAGATTCACAATAATACAACGATTTCAAAAATATCAATTTTATAATTTTTCAGTAGCTAAAAATAACAAATATTGTATTTATACGTGTATTTTATTTACCACTGGTATATTATTAGTCTTGTTTACTATTCATTGTCATATTCTACAATTTACCTATCTCTACTTTTTCTTACTACATATTCTTACTATCTATACACCTATTTTTCCACTTTTTACTTTTCCAATACAACTTCACATCTGTCATACTTCACATCTTAATTACTTTTCGTTACAAAACAACAAAATAAATCTCTTCCTCTCTCCTATCTAGGAACCGGCGCCACCCCTCTCTCTCTTCAATCTTTTTTTTTCAATTTATTTTATTACATCTAATTTCCCTCCATAAAATTCTATAAATACCCCATCTCCCTCCATTTTTTTTCACACACTCATTTTAGATAACAAAACTCTCTCAAAATTTATCCACAAATCCTCTCTACCAAAACTCTCTTCAACTAATTCCTTCCAACATTCTGCTCTATACCAAAAACATATACCACATATCACACCCACATACTTTTGTAACTATCATCTTCTTCTTTCAACATAAACACACTTTTAGGTAAAAACTCTGCCATTGTTTTTCCCATGTCATGTAAGTTAGTATGACCATAGTGTTATTTCTTAAAAACTTATGTGAGTTGTAGAAGCAACAATATATTCATGTTTTGTTATTGCATATACCAATAATTTCGATTACAATATTTTGTTGATATTATGCTATTATATTGATATTATTGTTATTATGCTCTAACTTAACTCTGTATATATATTATTATCTATATGTATATCTATATATTTCTTAGAGTCTAAATGTTCACTAACTTTCACTAACATGCCCTTATTATTGTTTTTCCTTTTCTTTCTTTTTCTTTTTCTTTTTGAGACTAGTCTATTCTTAGTCTCGGGTTGCCTTGATAAAGCTAAGGCTCCTAATACTTGACCTTATTATTATGATCATATTGATTCTTATATATATATATATATATATATCTTATCTTATTATGTGATATTATTATATTTCTCATTGTGCATATTCATACTCATGCATGAACATATTGATATTGCTCACAAAAATAAAAGGAACATTTTTAAATAAAGAAAAACAGGAACACTCTTTAAAAATAAGTTTTTGTCACCTAAGAATACTAAGAATGATTTTTCTTAAAAACTTAAAGTTTTATCTTAACAATTTTTTCCAAAATTTAGATAAGTTCATCACAAGTTTTTAGTAATAATAGTACATGGGATTTCATTAATACATAAAGTAGATTTATCACACACATTCTTTTCAAACCAATAAAACAAGAAGGTGTCTTTAAACTTAATATTCTTATTCCATGGTTAACAAAGGTTTTTCCTAGACTCAATTGTGAAATTGTCACCGATACTCTAAAATACTAAGACCTAGACAAGTTTTACGGAATCATCAAAGAATAACCTCCTAGAAATAAATCTTACTTAGGAAATAAAATTAGTAAATAACTCAGAAAATCATTGTCTATTTATTTAAAGCGGAACTAACTTTAGGGAAAATTTAAAACACATAAACATGACTATTTTAAGAAACTTTAGTCACTACCAAGAAATATCTAAAAAAAAATTAAAAAAACTATATTTTTCAACCACTAGAAATGAAGTTGTATGAATCTTAAAAAGACAAATTATTTTTAGAAAATTAAATTAACGTTGAAGGATAAGAAATAAAGTTAAGAGAAAGAAACAACCACTTATAATAATTCAAGGAATTTTTCCAACAAACTTAAGTAAATTTTCAAGTCTTTGCTTTTTCCAACTTTAGTACACATTGTTTTATAAAAATCATTGTTGAGACAACATCACTAAATTCATACATACAATATGAGTCTCTATATATATATATTAAAAGGATTTTTCAACTATACCAATATCTATATTTTTGTACAAGGATTTTTAGATGACAAAAAATTTGAAAACTTGCATTTTGAAAGTTGGGATTTTTGTGATAGATATGTACCTTGCTATTTTGAGACTTAAACGATCTTTTATGACAAAAATAACTTAGAAATAGATAGATCTTTTCGAGTAGTAGAAAATGGTGTATAATATGTGAAATTCGAGTTAAAATGAGCAAGTTATGGCAATTTAAGTTGGAATTTCCACATTTACGATTTTACTACAACTAGAAGATAGAATTAGAAATTCTGGCTAGAAATTCATGGAATACTCATTTTGGGTATTTTCTTTGTTTAGGAAAAGGAGGACGACGTATTACCATCCTGATGACTATTTCGATTAAGGGAGTATCGTCAAGCCATGGCCAAGTAAGTCTACTTCTATTGTTTTTCATACTTATGATTATGCTTGTAGTGCGTAGTAGCACTAGAAATAGAAAAAAGATAAAAAGGGAAAGTGCATGCGACTTATAATGTTGGTAAAAGAACCTTAAGCATATCGAACCATGAAGTGCCTATAACAAATTGTATGTTCTACTAGCATGTTAAAGTGTCTGAAAATTGGTTGATCACTTGCAAGAAATTGAATATAAATGGTTAGACTCTAAATAAAATTTAATGCATGCACTTCATGAGTTGAGTCATATTACATTAGTTATTATACAATTAGTAAGACAAGTGTATGATAGTAGTGGTTAGCATGACCGATAGCATTTGCACGTGGCGAGTACGAGCCGATAAGAACTATATGATTTTGATGGTGCATAATAGCCGATAAGAGCTATAAAAATTACTTTTAAAAAGTGTTACCTGTAATTGGCCGAAATACCTAACTCCGAATGAAGGGCTTAAATTCATTCAACATATGGTTATCGGAGAACCTTATGTCTTATATGCTCACGTGTTTATTGCATTTCACTTACTTGTATAAATAACTTGGTTGATATATTTGTTTCGAGTATGCGAATCGAGAATGTTCTCACTAAGCTTGTAAAGCTTACACCCCTATAGATTTTTGTATACATAGGACCATTTGTTCCTTTATCCAAAGTCTTCGCATATTCGAGTGAGTCTTCTTTTTGGGAGCTTTTAGGGGAAATCTACTCGACGATTAGAATTGACTTCATTTAAAATCTTTTGATGAGGTATTTAAGTTATCTTGTAAAGGTTTAGTAAATTTTTATATGATCCTTGGAGATTAGCGGGGGAATACCCCTAAGACTTATGTAATGGATTATTATTTGTTATTATGAGTTAACTTTATTTTTAGATTTTTATATGTTCATTATTACCCGCTTAAACCACACATTCCAATAGCGTCTCCTATTACCATGTTGTACGCCTTACATATAATACCGAGACTTTCATGTGACTAAGATAGTCATTCTTAAGTTTTTATATTATATGTAATTGACTGTCACGTTTAGGGTACCCTTCGAAATATGATATGTCATGCCTTACACAAGTAATTCGAGAAGTTGACATTTTTTCAAATAAGTAAATACTAAAGTTTAAAGACTGACACATAACCTAAACAACTATGTGAAAGGTTTGAAGACACAAAATTATACTTATTAGACTTAATTGAGTTTGTTGCAACAAAAGTAACATGAGATGCTTTAATAGTTGAACCAAAAGTTGATTTTAAAACATGAAATTCATGTTGTACATCAGCTTGTGCAATTTATTTCTTATAAATTAAGTCCTAAAAGAAATAAGGTCATGAATAAAAACAACAATCAATTTCCAATGGATTATCAACTTGTTAATAGATAACAAATTGTAGTGAAACTTGAGTAATAAAAGTACATTAGATAGAATAATAGTGTTAGATATTCAAACACCTGTAATAGTGTTCACTACTTTCAACTGTCCATCAAGCAACTAAACATTAAAGAGTGTTATAAGTTTTTCTTCATCAAGTAGTGTGGAGGAACAAAGAGTCATATAATTAGAGGCTCCTATATCAATGGCCCAATTACTAGAATTAACTGTAACACAAGTTAATCAACCTAAAAATGATAGGTTCGTATCTGTACTTGCAAAGTTCACAGTAAGTATAATTGCTAGGTTTTCATCAAATTTTGAACCTTTTAGTACTTTGATAACCTCTCGATAAGCTTTGGATACTAAATTAAAGTCATTGTTCATCAAGTGCTTTAACTTAGTTGAATCAATAGGTGAATTTGCAAATTCCCAACTTATTTCGACAAAAGCTACTACTTTGGTTTTATTCTTGTCCCTAACACATTTGAACTGATTAAAAAAATGCCAATGATCTAAAAGCAATTATTAGTAGCGTGTTCACTCCTTTTTTTTTTTCCTTTTACATTGTGAACGATCAACTTCATTTATACATTTTCCTTTTCAATCCTTCTTATCATTCTTAGAAAAAACACATTGTTGTGTTCCAACTACACATGCCATGTTCTTATCATATGGTTTAATTAATTAGCTCATTTACCTTTGTTTTTCAATTGGATATATAAGATTATTGTAAGCCTTGCTAACACTTGGTAAAGGCTCCTTCGACAATATTTGGCTTTCTAGCATTCTGATGAGTCACCTGTGCAATTAACATAACCACCACATGTACAACCCATTGTACAACAACGTGTATTCATTTTTTTTCACAAGTTCTTGAGCTTGTTATAGTACATATTAATATCGTTGTTTAAAATTAACAATGAGCAAGTCTCATTAATTCATTGGCCAAAGGTTTGGACCAATCGCAATCCATCACCATCTTGCTTACTTTTGATTGATGACTGGCTATTCCATTTGTTAATTTAAACCTCTCATTAATTTCATCCCCAAGATTGTTTGAAGATATTGCACATAAGAAGGTCTCCGAAAGATCTTTACTCATTATGTTTAATAACCAACAATGGCTTATGAGATCACATAATCCATTTTTTTAAGTCCATGGAATGGTTTTCAATTTACACAAGTTTCATCCATGAACCTTAATTTAGCTTTAGCAATCTTAATTGAAGGACCAAATCCGAGAAAATTAGTTTCATTAAAGATCACATTTATGATCATAACTCTAAGATTATTAGAAAGAAACAAGGATCATCATCCATTAAATCAACACATAGTATTAAAGTATTTGAATCTATTTAAGTGACATTCTTCAATTTCAAAACAATTTTTCACAATAAATATGTAATCAAAGGTTGCAATATACTAAACTATGTTTCATCACTATCTAACAGCTTACACATTACTAAACTATGTTTGAATTACTAAAATAGTTAATATTTCAATTACTATATTTATTTTAACGGTTAGATGGTTGACTGGACAGTCTCATCAATGAGACTATAGAATCTCCCATGCTTTAATACAATATAGATTAAATCAAACTTACTTATAGTGGGCAACACTCCACTGAAAGAAGAAGAAGAGTTCAATATAGAGGAATTGTAGGAAATGATATTATGTTATATTGTGTGGGACAATTAGTTATCTAAGTTGTTATGTGCATGCTTGCGCGCGCACATACGCAAATGATTAAAGCATCGTAAATGTACACATGTAAAATAGAAAATAAATAAAAGAAATAAGCTACAAATATGTCAACATATGGCTCCCCTTATTGATCCAGTCAAGTGCGTCTTTCGTTTCACCATACTCTTGATGTATAATATATTAGCTCTCTACTCTAGACCTCCTTTTAATAGGGTTTTCAACACTTCTTGTATCATTGTTGATCTTCCATTATCTTCAAGATATTTGACTTCTTCCCTAGTCTCCTCAATAGCAATACTCTTCTTTCCTTCTTCACTCATGGGAATTGAGATGATATGAATCAAGTTATAGGTTCAATTATAAGGGCAAGAGCTGGAGGTTTAAGGAATTTTACACTTAGGGTACTTAAAGATAGATTTGAGCCTAAGGAAGCGAAGATAATTTCTTCTAGTAATGTAAATGATGATCACACTCGTGTTGAAGGAATTACTTGGTTTTAAGAGTAATAAAGGATTGTGATTTCTACACGAGTGGCAACACGACTCGTGTTGAAAGCCTCATTGAGAATAGAGACAAACATGAAGAGAAAAGGAACTACTATGTTGAACACAACTAAAGTTCACAACCCGTGTTCTCAATCATGTGGACCTTTTGAGCAACAACGGAGAAATATATGCCCGTTTAGGGTCTTATACAAGTTGAAATAGTGAGTTTCTTCTTTAAATGCCAAAATACATGGATGACTAACATGACCCATGTTGGGAGTCATGTTGAGCATGGAGATGTTGAATTTTTTTATTTATTTCATTAAGTCTTTTTAATATGATCTTTATTAGGGGTATTTTAATAATTTGTTAGGGTTTTGGACTATTATAAATATTTCTAGTCATGTCATAGACTCATGAGGAATGATTATTGGTTTAAAATAAAATTATTTTTATTGAGACTTACTGCTCTTGAAACATTACTCTTATCAATCAACCTTCTTGATTGTGGTGAGTTATTACTCTTATCAATCATAATATTATGGTGAGTGCAAAAACAAGTGACTCTTTGTGTGTAATATCAATTTTGCACTATTATTTTGAGATCTTCCTTTCTTGGTAGGCAATATCTAGGGTAAGTTGGGATTTCTTTATTTATTAGATTAACCCTGATTTCATCTTGAGATTTGGATCTTTATTAATTATCTTGATATGCCCAAATGATAATTTTCCTAGGTATATTATAATTATTGATACCATGTTTATCATGGGTTATTCAATAGAAGACCTAGCAATTGTCTTCCTAGGCATATCGTATTTTGATATCAGTGTGTTTTTGGCGCATCACTCACCCTCAAAACTCCACCTTTTATCATTATTATTATTATCATTTTCTTATTAAGACATCACGATGCTATATGCCTATGATCTAAATATTTAAAACATTTTAACATTCTTATTCCTCTTCTATTTGCTTATGTTCTTTCACCTTTAGCACTTTTCGTTTACAATTATATTGCCCATCCCTTTCTCAACACTCTTCTCACCTACATCATTGGATATATGGTGATAAGGAAACAGTTTCTACATTCATTTTCTTTCAAGCCTGCTTACCCTACTTTACTAATTTAAATACATCCACTAAGGTTTGATAATATTGTAGCTCAACGACACTTGCTATGCTAAACTTAAACCTGTTTGATGATTTTAGTGATGGATCTTCAAATGATTCTTACACCTTAAACTTAATTATTACGTTTACCTTACCTCAAGAATTGTAACTGAAACAACATCTTTCATCTACAATAAATTAACATAAATCTATGTCCTATAAACTTCTTCATCAATGCCTATATTTACACCTTCTCTCCTTTTTTTTGTAAGTTTCTAATTATAAGGGTTGATTGGAACTGATTTCATTCCTTTGAAAAATGAAGTTAAATTCCTTCATGAAGCTAGAATTCTAAGTCTAGCATCTAAAAACATTTCCAAACATTTGAGAAGGAATCCAAATTATATTATAGGTTCACTCTTACATATCAAACATGGTATTTATACAGTTATATTACATATGAAAACACACTTAGCTTCCTACCCGCACATATCAACATCACTAGAACAACTTATTTCGGACAAACTCTTTTTTTTTTAATCATTTGGACTATATCATTTCTACCTATTTTTCCATCTTTATGTAGGTTCTTAAGCTTCTTAACCATATAAGTACTCAAGCATTTTTATTTTACTTTAAAAGTACTTAAACATCAAGTTAGTTTTTACAATAACTTTAAAGAATTTTTTAAACCACTGTTAGTATCGTTAGTTTATTTTAATGGTTATAATCGATTTACCAATATTATTTTTCTATTCAAGTGAAACTATGAAATAGCTATATCTTGATTAAACTTTAGGGTGACTGGATATGAGATAGGTCAAGTATGAAGCCATATTTGTACCATACTTTATAAGGTACACTGAATTAAATTTTGCATTTAGAGCTTACTATACGACACCTTATATCATATATAAGTCTATTTTACTCTATCTTACTCATTGGATTTTAGGCTTAATTTGATAAGGTTTTGGATACATTCCTATTAGTTTTGTGCTTTTATTGTCTAAATGTTGTTTTCAGCTCCCGGAATTAAAGAAGAAAAGACAAAGTTTTTTGGATCAGATTTAGAACAAAGCAATAACTGTGCAAAGCAAAACTTGGCCGAGCCTTACAAAAGACCCATCTGGGTAAAATAGCGAGGCAAAATTAGGCAAAATATTTATTATAACAAATGTGGAAATAATTTTAAAGGTAATTTGTTAATATCGCAAGTTTTGTAATATACAAAATTGGTTTATATATAAAAACTGAAATCAATAACAAATACCTATAGAACTTGTTTACTTGATATTATCTATAGCAATTTCCAATACAAAAAACTTTAGCGCCACTTTTTTATTAATAAGTTCCACAAAATAAACAACACTTTTATATAATTTAAAAGTTCAAGGACATACATACAATCCAAGTTTCTTTAAAATGAAATAAAGAAGTTCTTCTAAAATAAATAGTTAAATTTTTATATAACAAAATTTTCTAGAAGGTAGTCCAAAGATAATAATTATGAAAAAAAGTTATTGTTAAATAAAAAATTGAGTAATATTATTATATAATTGTTAATAGGGTATAGGTTTCGAGATGGATACAACATATGAAAATTTTGTACCTGTACCCTATCATGTGAGAATGAGTTTAAAAAAATTTATACCCACATCCTACTCTATACTCTTAATATCCACTTGAATCCTATTTAGTTAAGTAGAATATGAGTGGGTACCTTATATGATATGATTAATTGTTTAATCCTAATTAAAATATTATAATTGTTAAAAATTTCAACTTTTTGAAAGTAGGCTTTTTAACAGTGAAATTACTGAAAAGGATAGCAACAACTTTCCTTCAATCAATGGATGGTTTAAACAAAAATAGTAAAATTATTGAACCATATTACTATGGCGCTTGAAAGAAAAAAAAATTATTATGCTAAGGGTTAGCATTAAAAAAAAAAGATAAGTTATTTGAAATCTCTAAAAATATTTAACCTACAATTTAGAAAAATAATGACATCATTAATTTTATATTTTTTTATCATGTTTAATTGTTTATAATTTATGGGATCAAATTGGACGGTAAAATGTAAGAATTAAAAAAAAAAAAAGTAACAACATCTACACGGGCCTAACTACCCAAAAAAATAGACGGGCCTGTCTAGCTACATCACAAGATTGGGCCGACCCAAAAATCCAAAAGGAAAAAATAAATAACGGGCCAATTTTCTTCTCTTTCTTTCCGTTCCCTAGGATACAGGCCAGTCAAAGTACCGTCAAGGCTATGATTGTGTTGATCCCACACTCCAAAGCTAGTTTGATGTAAAATTAATTTCGTTTAAAATTAATTTAGTACAAAGTTATTTTTAATTTTAGATAAAACAATGTTTTAAATTTTTTTTTTAGCTAAAATAATGTTAAAATCTCACTTAATTTGAATTTAATTAATTTTGATATTCGACTAGAGATCAGCTAGGTCTCGAGCTCGATTCATGCTTAACAATCAGCACAGCTTGAGATGACTAACTAATTTTAAATCCAAGTACGCTGAAATCAAGCCCAGCTCAGACTAAATTTGGTTCGCGTACAACCTGATCGGGGGAAGTTAAATCTCTCAATTGAAAATCCAATTGTTTTACTTCCCACACAGGTCGGATTGTGAATGATCAGTTTCATTGATTATTTCAAATCCAGTTATTGTAGTTGCTTGTACGGTTCAATTAGGGTTTCTGATCGATTTGCAGTGACTTATAATTCTCTGTCAGTAATGATACTATCACAATCTCAATAGCTCTTTTCTCCGGTGCGATAAAGTGCTTGACGAGGCTGTTTCCGCAACTTCTCAAGCTGTTTCTTCCCTCTTGCCCCGGAAAATCAAGTTGCACTCGAAGATGAGGAAAAGCTACTTTTTGAAGAAGAAAAAGATGGACGTAATTGCTTTAACATTTTTGGTTGTATCAACCTGTTGTCTTTCCATTGTATTCCTTTCAATGCTTCGTCTCCCGCATATCTCGGGTAAATTCCAATTTAAAAAGCTGAGGAGAACGAGTTCTCATGAAAGAAAACTTATTGGGAAGTTTGGAGAAATGATGATAGATATGCTCCCCCAAGATCTTGCTTTTACAGTTTTCGTTCCTTCAGAGATAGTGTTTGAGCGTGATTTGAGGCTAAGTATGAAGAATGTTAGTGAGGATGGAGAGGATGTGAATGAGATTGAAGCTATAATTTCACGTATCTTGGGGTTTTCTGCTGTTCCAAGGATTATGGGTTCTGATTCTGTGCCAATTGGGAAGGAGATTTCATATGATTCCTTGTCCGGGTTCACGTTGCATATATCCAAGGATAGTAGGGGGATGCTTGTTGTAAATGGAGTTAGATCGGAAAGGGTGGATATCAAGAAGGGGAAAATTTTAGTACATATTATGGATGGGTGCATCATGGATGCGGATTTCGAACGATCTGTTCTTCCAGACAACAATGATGATGAACAAGCATGATGACTCTCGGATTGGGATTTTTTGGTGTGTTGCAGATTAAGCATCTACCTACTTTTTTTTCACCTTCTGAGATTCTTGCAATGTGTGATTCGATTTTTTTTACTTTGAGTCCACTTGATTACTGTGGTGCATCCCTGGAAGTCACAGTTTTATTGCTTGAGCATGTTGTCTTTCTAAGACCACTCAGTTTTTGTTTTGTGCTAGTCGTTTTGAATTTTCTAAGCGGGTAGTACCTTGATTTGCACCTTCCTTTCACGAATGAAATATACTATAAATCACCCAAAAATGTAATTGTTTAATTTATTTTCTAGAATATATCTGTTTATTAATTTTAAGGCAAAAGGATGGTTGGCAATGCTTTTATCTGTGTTGTTTATGTTGGTAGGACAAAAAGGAGGAAGCTTTACTACTGGCACAGTTATTGGTGGAGAAGTCGCATTTTACCCACTGTCTTGAGTGGCTTCTATCTACTGTGTTTAATGCAGAGTTCTCCAGGAAATTTGTACAAAATTAGAAATGGAAAATGTTCCTAGGTCGATGACTTTGAAGGGTTGAACTGATACTTAATCTTTCACCACATTTGATTCTGAGAAAGAGGTTGGAACAAGAATTCTAGTTATGAAATTATTTTGGTATATCAACTGTTAATGATTTAACGGTCTCTCAAAAGGATTTAGCAGTGCAAAGAATAACTTCATGCATGGTATTTTGAGACATCTAGGTTGTGCTGTTAAATGATGTTATGTCAGGTTGTTAGGAGTTTGGAGTTTCCTGAATAAGCTTTCTTTGCCATGCAATCGCGCCAATGTCTATGTTTGATCTTGTCTTCTTCTTTTCTCCTTTTTTTTTTTTTTTTGGTCTTAAGATTTCCTGAATGTCTTTATTTCCAAAACTCTTTCCCTGTCATTTGTCCTTTCTTGTTTGCTGATAAAATGTCAATCATCTATTTGCAGGCAATGTACAAACAAAAATCAGTCCTGTCCATGAGAATTTTTCCAGTATATCCCTTTTGGAGGAGACCTGTGATTTGATTCAAACTTTGACAAGTATCATGATGTTGTGGTCACTGTGGCTGAGAAGACCGAGGGTCAGCACTGGGCTGATTCATTTTCAGTGGTTTTCCATTATTGCAAGGATTATAGGTTCTGATTTTGTGCCAATCAGGAAGGAGATTTCATATGGTTCTTTGTCAGGGTTCACAGCAAGGATAGTAATGGCATCCTTGTAGCAAATGGATTTAGACTGAAATGGGTGGATGTCATGAAGGGAAAAACTTCAATGTGTATTATGGATGGGTGCATCATGGATGCAGATTTCAAATGTTCTATTCTTCCAGACAATAATGATGGTGAACAATTGTAATTGACTCTCACATTGAGATTCTTTGGTGAGTAGCAAATTAAACCTCCAATGTTTTTCTTACCTGCTGCTGCTAAGATTCTTGCACCACATTTACAATGTACAATATTAGTTTTGGATACTTAATTTTAATGTTAATGATTGAGTTGAGTTTGTTTTGTTCTTTTGTTTCTCATTCTCCACTCTAGATCCATTCTGACCATTGAACTTGAAAAGATAAGGTCTCAGATAATGCATAAATGTTTATGCATGCATATATTTACCTACATTCTATTTCGATAATCTTGTCCTGCAGTTTTCCACCTTCCTTCAGCGGCATTGCATAAATTACCTCAGGAAGGATGAAGGTGTTTCAATCCCTGAATGCTTGCAAAGTAAATTCCTAATATTTTTCTGCTTATAGTGAAACAGAAACTTACTGCCTGGAAAGGTGTTGGTGTATAGTAACCAGCCTTATTTATTTAACAGACTGTTATTTTTGTTAGTAGCTAGCGGAGTTAGTTTTATGTTTAGTTTGTAGATAACAGAGTTTGTTTACTGTTAGTTCAGTGAGGGCATAAAAGGACATACTGATACTGTAACCAGTAGAACGAGCTTTACTTTCACTTTCTTAAATGTGGATCACTTCCTTTTCCTCTCGATAGTTCATTCACAGTCGACACTTCATCTACAACTTTGTTTTGTGAATTACAAAATCTTCATGGTATCAGAGCAGGTTCACATCTCGTTGAATCTATAAGTTGTTTTCTTAACTGCAGTCATGGCGATTAGCAATAATCATGATAATAATCGAGTCGATTTGACTGTGTTTGATCCTTACTATCTCTTTGGATCCGATAACCCTACCATGTGTTGAGGAAGCATGCTTTTTAACGGATCAAATTTCCTAGCATGGAATCTATCAATTGAGATGGCTCCTAGTACTAAATCAAAGCTAGAGTTTATTGATGGCTCCATACGTAAACATAGTTATAATTCTACTGAATTAGAGAAGTGGACAAGGTGTGATTCTATGATACAGTGCTGGATAATCAATTCGATGGTACCAAATATGCCTCAAAATTTTCTTTATGGAAATTCTGCTTTGGAACTGTAAAGTGAGATTGTAGAACAGTGTGTTCAATTTAATGGACTGCTTATATATCAATTGCAATAAGAAATTTGCAATCTTAAGCAAGGGAATTTGTCTATTGGTACCCATTACAATAGGCTTAAAAAGATTTGGGATGAATTGAGTTCAATGAATACTCATCCGTTGTGTGTTTGTGGAAGAATTGAATATTGCACTTATCGGATGCTTGAGCGTATTGCAGATTTGGAATCACAATCTAGGCTAAAGCGATTTTTAATGGGATTGGATGATGCTTATGAATATGTGAGAAACCAGATATTAGCGATGGGACCGCTTTCTACTGTAAACTGAGCTCTCTATCTTGTGCAACAAATAGAAAAGCAGAGGGAAGTGACTTTAATTTCTAAATCAGATGGGAGTGTTTTTGCTACTGCTAAAGAAGGAAATGCTAAATCTGTTATGGATAAGCAAAAATTGGAGGGAAAGCTTATTTGTAAACACTGGGGCGCAGATGGACATACAGTAGATAGTTGTTTCCAACTCATTAGGTATCCTGAGTGTTACAAAGGGAAACACATTGTTAGAAGATTGAAACGTGTGCCTATAGCTGCTAATGTTGAGAGAGCCAGAGTGGAGACTCCTATTGATATTTTTACTGATGTATCTTGTGAAGATAAAGATCATATTTCTGCATTTTCAGGAGACAGTAAGCTAATGCAATCCTTTCTGTCAAGAAATGATGAGGATGTTTAAACTACATACAGAAAATGGAGGTTCGGGCAGCAATGTTTTTGTGATTACAGTTCACTATGCAGGTACAAAATCCTCTTCTTTTCCTTATATATTAGCTGCGATTAATTTACAATTAGGTGCTTAGATAGTAAACATAGGGGCAGCGGACCATATGACCCCACATTTGCATCTATTAACATCCACCATCAGTTTAGCCAAACCTTTGTATATTCGATTACCAGACAATTCCACCAAAACAGTCATCATCATTGGTAAAGTCGTGCTGGACCCAAACTTAATCTTTCATGATGTTATGTATTTTCCAGATTTTGCTCACAGTTTAATATCAGTGAGTAAAGCTTTGCTTCATAACAATCTGTTCATGATTTTAAACAGTCAAACTTGCATGTTTCAGGACCAGAGAACTAGGACCATTGTTGCAGTAGCTATGGAGTCTAATGGATCGTATGTCTTTTCTCCTTTTGTTGATAGTAGTTCTTTGCAAATAATACAACATCTTCTATTTCTTGTAATAAATCTGATATGGCTCGGCTGACTCATGAAAGAATGGGTCATTCATGAGTTTCAAAGCTGTCACATTTGCCATATTGTAATTCTTTGGATTGGTCACATTTCTTCTGTGATACACATTGTCAAGCGAAATTGCATTGCTTACCTTTTAATAAAAGTTCTTTAAGGTCTCCTTATGCTTTTCATTTATTGCAAATAGATTTGTGAGGACTCAAAGTTATTTCTTCATCTGGTGGAAAAAATTTTCTTACGACATTAGGTGATTTTAGTAGATGGGCTTGGACTTATATTTTGAATAAGAGGTTCCAAGCTTCTTCTACCTTGGATAAATCTTTCCGTTACTTACAAAGTCATTTTGATAAGACTCTTAAATTTGTTAGAACTGATAATGGTTCCGAGTTCCTGTCTTGTGCCTCTCAATCTTTGTTTACTACTCTAGGAATATTATACCAATGCTCTGTTGTTTACACACCTCAACAAAATGGGAGAGTTGAGTGAAAACATAGACACTTGTTAGACACAAGTCGAGCTTTACATTTACATGCAAATGTACCTCAAAGTCTTTGGAGTGAATATATTTTGACAACCTACCTTATAAACCGAGTGCCTATGGCCCTTCTTGATTGGAAATCACCCTACGAGTTGCTTTTTGACCAAGATCCAGATTATACACACTTGAGAGTTATGGGTTTTCTATGTTGTTGTGTGATTCCTTCTGTAAAGCATGATAAATTTAATCCTAAAAGAGCTTAGTGTATTTTCTTAGGATATGAGCAAGGACAAAATGGCTACAAACTTCTTGATTTGTCAACTCACAAAATAGTCATAAGTCGTGATGTTCAATTTTATGAACATGATTTTGCTTTTTGAGATAATTCTTCTATTCCTAATTCAGTGCATCTTTTTATTTTAGTTGGATATGATAAATCAGAATTTGATGTCTCTTCACAATTTGATCATCATAATTTTGAGTCCTCTGTTGATATTCACACTGTTTCTAGCATTCTTCCTTCTGATCCTTGTTCTACATCTGCATCTCCTTCATCAAACACTGATATAGTAGCTCTTGTTCGTCGTTCTATTAGGCAAAAGAAATTGACCAGCATGGTTGATGGATTTTGTACATATTATGCATCATACTTCTTGTATTGCTGCACTCAACACTTTTTCACTTAAACTTTACCTACCTCTACTTATCCACTTTCACACCAGATTCTTTTATTCATTATCCTCATGACCATATGGTTTCTTTAGCCAGTGTTTACTGTTTTCGAGCCTAAGAGTTATTCATAAGCTGTTCAGTATAAGAAGTGGGTTGATGCAATGGATCAAGAATTTGATGCACTTGCGAGAATGATACTTGGAGTTAACCACTTTACCTATGGGCAAGAAGACTATTAGGTGTAAGTGGGTGTATAAAACTAAGTTTAAACCAGATGGCATGGTTGATCACTTTAAGGTTAGGTTGGTAGTAAAGGTGTATACTCAAATAGAAGGGGAAGATTATCATGATACATTCTCTCCCATGGCCAAATTGGGGATTGTTGATATTTTCTTAACCTTAGCTAGTGCGAAAAATTGGCCTTTGCATCAAGTTGGCATTAATAATACCTTTCTTCATGGCTATTTGCATGAAGAGATTTATATGCAACCTCCTCCAGCATATTCTAAAGCTTCTACAAGTCAAGTATGTAAGCTTAAAAGATCCTTACATGGCCTTAAACAAGTACCAAGGCAATGGAATTATGACTTAAGTCAGTTTCTTTTGGGAAATGGATTTCTTTAATTAAAAAATGATTATTCTCTTTTCACTAAAAAGGATGAGTTTGGTTTTCATGTTGCGCTTGTTTATGTGGATGATATATTGCTGACTAGTACAAATGCAGATGCTATTATGGCGTTGAAACATGATTTAGATGCAGCATTTACAATAAAAGACCTCGGAGATGCCAAATTCTTTCTTGGACTTGAACTGTTCTGTTATTCATCCAACCTTCATGTTCATCAGTGAAAATATATTATGGACATATTAGATTTTGCTGGCCTTATGGGATGCAAACCAGCTCGTATTCCTCTTCCTTCACATGTTAAACTTGATTGCATTTCAGGAAAGTCATTGGCTGATTCTTCTTTCTTTCGCACTACTGTTGGTTGACTATTATATTTGAACTTGTCCAGACCAAATGTAGCATTTGCAGTGAATCGTTTGAGTCAATTTGTATCTGCTCCGAGGACCACACATCTTGCTGCACTCTTTCATCTTCTACGTTATTTGAAGCATTCTATCAATTTGGGTCTGCTTTTCCCAGCCAACAATCCTCTTAATTTGGTTGCATATGTGGATGCTGATTGGGCATCATGTCCAGTCGATAGGCAGTCTGTCTCAAGATTTTGTGTTATGCTTGGTTCAGCTATTGTTCTTGAAAGAAACAACCAACAGCTTCCACCTCCTCCATAGAAGCTGAATATAGGAGTTTGGCCACTGCAACCAAAGAATTGATATGGATTTCTTATGTGCTTGATGTCCCTCTTCCTATTCCTCTATTCTTTGACAACAAATTTGCAATTCAGATTGCTCACAATCCATGTCAACGTGGCAGAACCAAACATATAGAAATTGACATTCATTTTACTTGTCATGACATTTCTCAAGGATTTCTTTCTTTGCAGCATGTTATCTCACATTCTCAGCTTGCGGACACATTTACAAAGCTACTTACTGAGTGAGCCATGGTGTCTTCGTGCTCCCGATTGGGTCTTCTTCCAGTTCCAACTTGAACGGGGGGGGAAGGAGGGAGAGGGGGGGGTGGGTGGCGTGGGGTGTAGTAACTAGTCTTATTTATTTAACACACTTATTTTTGTTAGTAGTTAACAGAGTTAGTTTTATGTTTAGTTTGTAGTTAACAGAGTTGTTTGCTGTTAGTTCAGTAGGGGCATAAAAGCATGTACTGATATTGGAAACAGTAGAACGAACTTTACTTTCACTTTCTTAAATGTAGATCACTTCCTTTTCCTCTTGATAGTTCGCACACAGGTGAAACTTCATCCTCAACTTTGTTTTGTGAATCACAAAATCTTTAAAAGGGCTGGATGATTGACCTGTTGAGGCAAGGGTTATTCCAACTGTTATTTGAGGGAAAAAATCTACTATCTCATGGCAAATTTTGCAGCCAATACATTTTGGATTATCCATTTGAACTGTCAATGATTCTGCAGCCTTTTGTAATCCAGCGCGTCAAATTTCACTCGAGATGTACTAGTCACATATTTATGTTGCTTTTACTGATGAAGGGTGGGCTGTGTAATCTTGCCTTTTGCTCCCTCCGCCTTAAGGATTTTTTTTATTTTGGTTAATTCAACAATTGTATTTTACCAAAAATTTCGTTTGCCTATAAATTTTTGTTATATTTATCTTAGAAGGCCATATGTGGATTTCAATTTCTGTTCCTCTTTCTTCAGTGCACGTATACCTAGTTCTGTGTCTCTTGCACATTGTAGACATTTTTTAGTCTCCTATTTTGTGTTGCAGGAATTTGTAATTATATATGATGCTTCTTTGCTCTATAGAAACAGGACTTCTGTTTTCGGAGTATCCACTGCTGTTACTCGTTAACACTGAGGTGATAGACTTGCATACCAATTTTTAGGTGATGAAAATTAATCACGCAAAGGTGGAGGTGATTGAGTTACTAAAGCTGTTCCAGCTAAATCACCATTGTCAAGTTGGGTCGTATCTTCGCTTTTTATATTCTTACTCAATGATGTGGAAAAGGGGGGAGAAAACCGACAACCTTGCAGATAATGACATAGCACCGAGCATTTTCTTCCCTCATTGGAAATTGGCATCTGAGTTTTATATCCTGGATTTTAATGCTTTCTCCATTCTCAGGGAAACGTCTTACTCTTTTATGTATTTTTTTATGGAGAGGAACCTGTGGATACATGAAGATTGGGCTATCCTGAAATCCAGGTATGTTGGACATGATCTATCATCTGCACTAGGATACTGCAATACAACAGGGACTGGTTAACCGTCCTCTCAAGTGGGCAGATCAGAGAGAATCTCTGCCGCTTTGGATAGTCAGCAATAGTTGAAGTTTACTTTTGTTGGCATGACGAATTCAAATTGTTTATGTAATGCCACCATTAACACGGATATGCTTCCGCCCATCAAATTTGAGATGGCATGCAAAAATCCCAGAATGTGCTTTATGGATACTTGACTGCTTCCTGGACATGCTTTAAGACACAATTTGACATAAATATAGTGTTTTCATATTCCACTACCTATAAAATTGGCCAAGAGAATAACTGAGCTATCTTCAATCTATCCGCTCTCTCTCTCATTCCATTTGATTCTATCATAATTTGCAGTAATCTGTTATCCATGAATCATCCAAAAGTTATCTGGCAACTTTTGTCGAGATACTTCTTAATTTATCATTTCGGTTTTTTTATAGCGGCTCAGTTTAGTTTCTTTCCAGTTCCTTTTGTATCGGTCTGTATCAAGTTAAGATACCTAACTGCGCTCAGAGATTGAACATTTAAAACGCCAATAGAAATAGTAATACTCAAAGAAAAAGTCACACTTTTTTATATAGTAAATCTGAAACCGAGTGGAAAATAATTTTAGGAAGGTAATGTTGCATGCAATCTTGTTTAGCATCAAAACTGCTCATGCAACAATAGAAGTGTTTTTAGCTTGATCTTGTCGATGTCAAGACTAAGATATAGCTTGAATTAATTATCTGTTATATTGAACCAATAATATCTCATTTGGACTTCATAATTTTTGTGTTATAAATATTTTCGTTAATTATCCTTAAGTTAATTCTCGATTTCTAATAGTTGTTAAATATTCTCTCTCTTAAAAGGTTAGTTTAGTGAAGGAAAAAGACATAAAATTAGGTACATGATCAATTAAATACGAATCAAAGTTTTGATGGTTATTTTCACTATCTTACCCATTGCGATTTGTTCCATTTGCTAATATGTGGGAGACTAACTATCAGTACTATATGGTATTATGGGAGATAATAACAACTCAATGATAAATTGTTTCTTTTATAACAATAAATAGAGTAAATAATGTTAGGAGTAATTACAAAAAGTTTAAATTGATCATTTCAAAGTTCAAATAAAAATGCAAAGTTCAGGTACCAAATTTGAAAGTTATCCATCTAAACATTATGCCTTCACAATGACCCACTAATAGCATTACCTTTTTTTTTTTCTTTCTCTCATCGATACGCTAGCTCTCCTCCCATCATGTATGATAGAGTTGTGAAAACTTCTAGATAGATACCTTAAGATCTAAATTTTCGGTCCTATTTTATTTAAAGAATACGACAGAGTAGTATATGTATACTACTAGGATAAAATCAAAATGGAAATAAGTCGTTATTATTATTATTATAAATTTGTTTCCTTCACATTATCTTTTCCCCCTTTAAATAGGAGAAAACTACCAAACAATATTTTTAGTTTTTTTTCTTTTTTAGAAAATGCATTTATTGTATTCTTTTTTTTCCCTTTTTCCTTATGCATGTTTAAGATTAATTATAAATAATTCATTTTTAATCATCAATCGTATATATAATTTAAATCAATAGTTGTTTTATGAGATTGATTGGATTAAATTATTACATTTAACTGTCAGTGCCAAACACTAGTAATAATATTATTAAGAGAATATGCCTTACTGGACAATATCTCTTAAAGATTATTATTACTTTTTGAACCACCACCAGAATTTACATGTATTTCAACTTCTCTTATGTCGTCGTATGAATTTTACATTTTATATTTAAACGTTTTCTAGAGAACCAAAACTACCCTGTATCATTTACGTTAAGATCCCTCTCGCGGGCCTTATTGCTTCAATTACATTTAGACCATTGGAAGATTTATTTATTCTCTAAGCATCTTCTAAAAGTGTATGTTTTCTAATATTAGATATGATTTCAAAAAATGCAGGGACAAGCTTGGGGGCTCATAGATGCCCTGGATCCCCACCCTACGTCTACATGAAATCACATTTATACATATAGACTTTTGAAAATTTTATTTATTGATAACATATATTTAAAATTACATATAAATCCAGCTAAACCTACATATTCTACAATACATATATATATTTATATATATATATATATATATTTCCAAGTAGATATATAGGAATTATTCAATTCATGAGTTTCAATTCTAATAAAAAATTTCATTGCTCATCAACATTTATGTTTTGTATAGATCCTTTGTAGAATCAATTTAAGCAAGCATGGCTTTTGAAATTTGTAAAGGAAACTTGATATTTGAAAGAAAGGGGTGTCTGAATATGTACAATTTATGTAAACGAGGGCTCAGATTTATTGAGTACGTATTTAATTGTTTGGATTTGGACTATTTATGCAAATAAGGACATAGATTTGTTGAACATGATTTTGAAAGCCTTAACTGAGTTAGTTGTCATATCATCTCCAAATTGGCGAATATAATGACGACACATTCTATGTCATATAGCAAGCCCAGATGAGAATAATTTACAAATTTCGACTCTTAAATGACAAATGCAAGTCTTCTTACACAAAAACTACAAATATGAAACCTTCCTCTACATTTATCCTTGTTAAAATGATTTATATGGTAATCCCACTTTGTTAGATTTGATTTTATTGATGTGTCATTACAACATAATGAGATGCTTGAAGGCTTTACACCAACAAATTCATGAAAGAACAACAATAATAAATGAGGTTACAAAAGAGTTAAGTGTACAAGATGCAGTGTTGAATTCAAACATGAATCTAATTTCAAATTTCAATATTAGACTGAACTTAAAATTTTGAATTTGAGATCAACTCAAATTGGTATTGAATAAACTTAAACTTGACTTGACTAAACTAGCTTACGATCAATTTATTTTGAAAAAAAAATTGTCCATTCTATTTAATTAATATTTAAACTCAATTTGAATATGCTATAGTTAATGTTACGCTCTAAACTGAGAGCATTAACAGCCCGCCATGTGTCCTTACTAGAGAAGAGTACGCGAAGGCTATGATTCTTCTAATCCATAAATATACACCATATAACTTCAAAGTCTCACTTTTAAGGATACTACAAAAATAATAATATCATAATAGAAACTTTTGAACAACTCGGTTGGCTTAAATCAAATGCCAACTTATAATCCATCTTAAAACATCAAATGAAAAGAAAATATTTAAACATCGGAAAACATAAAAACTAATAATCAAACTCCAATAGTCATAAACTTAAGAAAGTCTTCAACGTTAACTATCTTCAACTCTAGATATCTAATAGTCAGCTGGATAATCGACTCTACTATAATTGTCTCTGTAATCTACATATACATCATATCTAGATAGATCGAACACTAAGGAATCATCACCTGTTCTTGAAAAATAAAAGAATGAACACAAAGATCCAGTATGCCAAACCACAAACACATGTGCATGAACAAATATCATACAATTCCACATGCAATATTGTAACATATGCAACAACCACATGTTATTATTTTTAATTAGCCAAGCAACCAACACAATCTAAAACTATTTGCAACTAGTCCCAAATCTGGAGTGACTCATGACTCCGTGAAAACAAATACGTATAAAATATAATATATGGTATTGGATACTACTCACATACTCAGGTTCCGCACTCGTACCACTCATAAACTATCGAAATCATCTCTGTGTATGACTTTGCTTGGGATAATATCACACAAAAATCATCAGGGTGCTATCCTAGTAAGTAGTACCCTTAATCTACCAGACCCTATCATGACCCTAAAAGAAGCCTAGAAGGATAACCTGAAGTTATCATATCATATGTACACTCACAATATGATAACCATCTTGTAAGTCAGAATTTGCAAGAGTCTACCTGATCTATATTTTACAAAATTCTAAGATACAATTATATTTGTGATAATTAAAGAAAATCCCATTTCCTACAGTTCACCAGGATCTCAAAGAATCGATATCTCTCACCAAATAATAAAATAGAATGGATCATCTACATTTTACAAACTTTAGACTATTATACAACTAATCTAATCCATAATCTAAACTTATGTTACGTAAAACAAAATCTTAATACAAAACAATCTATTTACTTCTTATATCTAACTTGTCTTCTATCTTCAAGGAGTCTTCTCCACATTAACTTAACCCATTCCTGAAGCTTTAGCTATTCCTCCAACAAAAACTATGGGGGCGTGAGCTAAACCATAGCTTAGTGAATAACATAACCAAATCACTCATCAAACGAATGTCAAACCAACTTAATTAACAAACATATGTAATGCGAAACTCAAGTTATGCACAGTTCGGATGACCAGATCCAAACCAATGGAGATTTACGCTTTGTCTTGGGGATTGAAGGACCAATCCCAGTATCACGCCCAGGAGAATCTAAGAACTAAAGAAGGGAGATTTCTTTTCTCAAATTTCTTATCATGCATATTTACCATCAACATAAATTCTAAGTGCCCTTTAGATATCATTAAGGAGGGATGATTTCTTTTAAATCTCATTTTAATGAAAAATAACCTGTAATTGCTCCTTAGACATAACTAAGAATGGAGGATTTCTTTTAAAACCCATTTTAATGAAACATAACCTCTAACTTCTCCTTAAAAAGAAATAAGGAGGGAGGACTTCATTTTGATACTCATTTTGTTCTCAAGAACTCATGCTAATAAAACATCCACCACTTCACTTTAGAACCTTAAAAACCCCCTAAGTATTATTATTCCATGCTAGCCTTCATCAGGCGATGTCCTTCGAGCCTATTTAGTTCCTGTAGAATTGGTGACCCTATGGTAACTCTCACCAGGTTTATTGGATTTCCCTAAGCATTACCATAGAATAGGAATGATAATACATGAAGTGCATACTTCATAAATGCTAATGCAAGTATGTCATAGTGCAACGCATGATTGTTTCACTTAGCGAGTCATTTAGCGTTAGGTCCATTAATTAAAGTGACTAATCAATTAATAGAAAATCATTAACAATTGCAATTCAGAGATTAAAAACAAGGTGTGATCTCTAATAAATTAGTGAATTATCAATAAAACAATCACCAAGTAGCATATGAATACCCAATTCCCCACACATAGCTGATTACATCTATTTTGGTAAAAACGCAACTAAATTACAAACACAAACAATGTGATACGATTAGTGTTACCCACCTGTGATCCATGCTAAGCTATAATAACTCTCAGGGAAAACGAAAGCATCATCCCCATTAATCATCCAGTCATCATCAACAACATCATCAACATCAAATCATCACCATCCTTTATATTGAAATCCAAACAGAAATAGAAGGTTGGCTAAAGGTTATTTAAGAGAATATATAACAAAAGCAAATATCTATCCATGAACTCAAACTCATTTTAAGATCCTATTTAATTAGACACTAAGTAGGAACCCACCACGGCTGTGAAAATTGCCCCATCAAGATACAGACAGTTCTCCATTGTCAGTTAAATTATTTCTTGTCTTTTACTTATAATCATTTATTACATAAGCATCAACAAAATATTCATATACAAAAAACATTCATTTCCTAGGCAAACATACATTTGAAACAACATATTCCTTATATAAATTATAGTTATCCTAACATATCATTCTAATCAAATTATTAGCTATTTACCCATTTTAACTTAATCCTAATCAAATTGATTAGAATTAGTCATTTAATCCAATTATTAAGTCATTTTGATTAAACTTAACCAGTCTAATTCATTTTAGCTTAATAAAGTCCATTTAGTTAAGTTGAACTTAAATTGATTCACTAAGTTCATTTTATATCTAAAATTTGTATTAACTTAAGTGTATGTTAACTTAATCTTAATGAAGTCGATTAAACTTAATTAATCTAATTCATTTTAATTCATTCAAGTTTATTTAGTCAAGTTAAACCTAGGTTTATTAGCTAAGTTATTTTATACTTAACTACACACATTTAGCAAGCAAACACAAGTTTTCAACTTTGTTTATATGTAGTAGCTAGAAACAAATAAAATTCAGGCCTTGATACTTTTAGAATTTCCAAAAATGAAAAATAAAATAAAATATATATATCTCTTTTCAAGCTTTTCATAGCATTTTGAATCACCTCAATCCAAGTTCGCATAAAAAAGTTATGATCAAATTATGAAGTATCTACGTTGTAGGAAATCCCACACTTGAGGCTAGTAAGGCCTTAGTCACGGCCGTGATTTTCAAAAACATTGATCAGAGATCATTAAGGGCCAAGTCACGCCCGTGATTCAAAAAATTTTCACATCCCAAGCCCAGTAAGGGCAAAATCACACCCGCGACTCTTGTGATTTCCCTTGTTATACATTCCTCTGTTTCTTTTACGCAATTTTATCAAATTATACAAATCTTACTTTACACCAAACATCATATAAGCAACATACAACTTATATTTACAGCTTTTAATACTTATATATTCAATCCACTTCATCAAAACATCTCCAAACTACATCATCACTTCCTAATTTAATATATATATATATATATATTATACTTAGGTTTTTAACTTTCATGCTTATATCTTCTTCATTCACAAGTTTTATCACAAACCCATCTCATTTCTAACATCAATTCGTCATGAACAACATATATAACAATTTTAACAAAGGAAAAAAAAAAACATACTTGGTTTAGAAAGCTTCAACATCCGAAATTCTAACACTACTACTTTTCCTTAGTCTCCGAAACCATTTCTTACATGATCTCTAACTTTCATCTTGATTTTCATCTTTTATTTCTCTTTTGATCTTTTCTAACTTGAGATTTTGTATTGGATTTGGGAGGAAAAGAAGAGAGGAAAAGGAGGAGGAGAAGGAACTGAAAAAGAAAGAAAATGGGAAAGAAGAAGGGTAAAGTGGTAGCCAAAGTAAATAATAGAGTATAAATAGGATAAAGA
Source organism: Combretum micranthum (assembly GCA_024138025.1). Lineage (NCBI taxonomy): Eukaryota > Viridiplantae > Streptophyta > Magnoliopsida > Myrtales > Combretaceae > Combretum > Combretum micranthum. The sequence goes on from JAMXBD010000709.1 coordinate 144,518, forward strand.
AAAAGGTAGTTAAAGTTATTTATGATTAAGGGTTTTGATTTAAGCTTTTCATATCATTATCTTAAGTACTAAAAGTAATTAGAAGGAAATTTTACAATATATATAAGTAATATCAATAACTTGAATTGAGAATCTAGTTTAGAAATCTAATTTTGCAAAACTTGATATTTAGTTGAGTTTGTGCTTAGAAATTGATACTTTTAAATAGGTAGATAAACTCAAAATTTATGAGGATAGAAAATATAGAATTTAGATTAATGGGCAGTATTTGAGTATTATATAAATCTAAGTATTTGGTCTTAAGAAAATTTAGATCATTTGTAGGTTAAAAGAAATGAGTTTTCAAATTAAAATTGGTAGAGATAATAGTGAAATTTGATGTTAGAAAAAATAAGTAAAGTAAATATATAATTTGAAGGAAATAGAGTTCAAATTTGATAACTAAAAAGATTTGAGAAATTTGGTTCATAAAGTGAACAATTGAAATAGATAAAAGATTAGAAAGGGGCATTTGAAATCTCAATGTTAATTTCAATTAAGTTATTTACTAATTTGATTATGTTAATCTATTTATTTATAACCCATAATTCAATTTACTTTTTCAATTAAACTATATAAACTCAATTATTAAATTATATTTTAAAAAAATTAAAGATTAATCATCTATTAGTAGTAGACATTACATATTAGCTTTAAATTTTATAATTCAAAGTTTTTAATCGTTTTGAGATTTTATTCTTATACTGATGCTTTCATTATTTTATTGCAATTAATTTAGATTAAATTTTTGATATTATGCTCACTTCCATTATAATTTTGATTTTTTTGATAATATATTATTTATTGAGTTTATATATTATATTTCTGCATTCATCTTCAGGCTGCTTGATATTTCTTGTTGATTTATTCTTTCTTATTACGTTAATTTAGTGTTTCTCATAATATTTTTGTTTGTATAAAACATCTTAAGATTTACATTATTTAGATTTATTCCCATTCCTTTATAATTAGTTATTCACTTATCTTTTATTTCTTTAACTATCCGAATGTTTTATTTTATAACTTTGATTATTATTATTAATTAGTTGAACCTCATTTTCGTTTATTTATATATATTTCTTATTTTATCCTTATTATTTTTGTAGGGTTTTATCAAGAAGTCATGGAAGAATTTTATCTTAAAACATAATAATTCAAATTTCTAAATGATCATTAATTCATTTATATTTTAATATTATTAGATCGCGAAAAACTAGGAGTGTTTTTTATGATTTTCCTTAAAGCTTCTTCAAAATTTTTATATTATTTTCTTAATGACTATATTCTTTGAATTGTATAAATTTGGATGATTACAGACCCAACCAAACACAACCAAAAAATCATTTAAAGCCATATAGTATTAAATTTATTTACAATTTCTAAGCCTTTAATCACAAATAACAAACAAGGTAAGGATGTATCTAAAAGAACTTTTGGAACATATAACCTAACTTTACCAGAAATACTTGATCACACAAAGCAAAACTAATTCAAAACTCATTTTCACAGATAAACATACTCTTAAGGTCATTAAATGCTTACACTAACAAGAGCTATAGCTACCTTCCTTCTTAGATCATAAAACCCGAAATCTCCAAAGAAGCTTAGGGTTTCTCCAAAATTCCTCCAAGAAATTGATTCCCTTCAAAACCAATAAGAAAATTTAGAAAAGATAACTCTTTTAGATCATCAAAGGATTGAAAATGGTCAACCTTATCTATTATTTGATTCTTATTCCTCCTTAACATAAGTTATAGGTTATGGAGAGGTTTTAGGGTTTCCGAAAGCTTTTAGTAGTTTATGAGAAGAAAGACAAGGTTATGGGTCTATTTATACTATATGGAAAAACCTAAAAACAGAAAAACAAAACGTATATTACAGGTTGTCAAAGAAGGCTGGCGGCTTAAACTTGAAAGAGAAACTGGAGCAAGAAGGTTGGCTCCTACACTGGCAACTTACACTCCAACACCAATGACGTACATTTCAAGGCAGACAGCTTACAGGTAGCCTATAGCCATGTCCTCTTGTCCTTTTTGAACGACTCCCTCTTGTTTAATTATGTGCCTGCCATATAACAATTTTTTTTTATTCATATTAGGATGGTTTACAAAACCCTCTTATTTTTCAACATATGACAACTTTAATGTTCACTATGATTTATTTATATATTATAGTTAATATGAACAAGCTTGATTAGGCTTGCATGCTAATCAAGTTAAATATTAGAAAGCTTGAGTTTGAATTGATAAACTATTTGAGCAATTCAAGTTCAAACTTAACTTGATTAAACTTAGGTAAAAATTGAGTTAAATTTGAATAATCTATAAATTCACTTGGTCTAATTTGAAAGGAAAAAGCATTTAGTAATTTTTTAACCTTCAAACCACTTTCAATTATCCATTCATTGTCATTTACTCTTTGTATGCTGAAATTGAAAGGAAAAAAAAAATGAAAAAAGAAACAACTAAAATAAAATAAAGAAAAATACTAGTGTAAAAAAGGAAATAATTTTTTTTTGCATATAGAAAAAAGCAACAAATTTGATTAAATGAAAGATGATGATGATACATATCTGATGGATTTTTTCTAAAATAGAACAACTATAGCCAAGATTGTTGAAGATGTGAAAGGAAAATATAACCCAAATTAGTGCAAGTATTATAATGAAAGATAGAAAAAACGAAATCAAAAGAAAAATTGTATTGACAATTTGATAAAAAAAAAGTATAGACAAGAGGAAAAAATAAAACAAACAAACAAATGTATTGGCAATTCAATGTAAAAAGAAGAGATGAGAGAGAAAAAAGCTACTTGTTCTGAAAATGGTAAAAGTATATGATGAGGCAAAGCCATAAAATTGGAAATGACTTATCTTTTTTAGAGAGAGAAGAAATACTCACTAGCTTTTTTCCTCTAGAATGTGTGACATTTGCTTTTAAATGGATAGAGTTTTCATCAAATGGGAAATTTCCTTTCTACTTAAAATCTTATTTTGTTTGGATTTTCATATTTTTATCGGTATCATGTTTGTATCGGATCAACATCTATAGCTTATTTATATCATATCAGTATCAGTTCGGTATCGGTTCAATTTAATCGGTTTATGAGTAAAACTGTTAGTTTTTCATTGGTATCATTTTTTTAACAAACATCAGTTTAAAAATGATACCAAAATAATGAAATAAACAGGCCTACCAATAGCAACATCTGATTTTTCTTTCAAATCAAGTAGCAACATGACACACCCTAATTCACAACCTGACCGCCCTCACCCTAATTCACACCCTAATAAACATTAGAATTCGCTTTCCAATCCCCAGTCTCTAAACACTCCATACTGATTGACCCATGGACTCTTCTCCAGATCACACGTTCCTCCTCCCTTCCATACACGCCCTCATTTATGTGGACCTTACCCCCTTACCTCCAACACTCTTTCTTTACTTCCTTCGAGCTTATCGTTAGCCACAGCAATGGCCAAGACCATATTGACCTTTATGAGTGCCGATTCCGAGGGATCATAGCCACTAATGCAAGCAAGGCTCTTACCAAGGATTGTGCTAACTATGCGGAGGCGCTAGTCATCGATGTCTTGAGGACTGTATCAGTTAGGAATTGATATGTGAGGAATGGGTTATGGATCGAAAATGGCACATTTCCGCTAGAGTTTAAGGTCACTTTTCTTTAATATTTTAAATATGTTCTCGTTTAATCAAATCGATGAACTGATACGATGTACTATCCAATCCATAATGATTTGGAAAAGAAATTAGCTAAAGGAACCCAATACATAAAGGCTAGAACAAAAGAACACATCTTTGTGTAGTATCCAACCATCGTTTTTGAACTATGTACATGTGATGTTGTGGCTAGGAGGAAAGTGTGTTGGAATCGGGGTTTAGCAAACATAGGCACTGAAGTCGTGAAATAGTGAAAGCTCTTTGGTTGCTACATATCCTACAACTCAAGGGATACTAAATCACCAATTCCATTCCCTTTCTTTCATAGTGTCTGTGATCTTGTTGCTAACAGTAGCATCTTTGTCTTGTGTTGTTCCCTCATAGATGAAACATGCCACATCATCAACAATGATGCTAGGTCCACATTGGGAAATGGTCGGTTGACAATCAACCTAGGACGCAGAACCTTAATTGATTAGAATGAACTTGTTCAGCGTTTAGTGCATGGCAAGCTTAATGGTTCTGGTTTAGATGTATTTAAAGATGAGACTGAAGTGCCCAAAGAACTATTTAGATTAGACAATGTTGTGTTATCGCCACATTGTGCGATCATGACACCAGAGTCTCTCATGTCATTACAAGATCTCATAACAGAAAATTTGAAGACTTTCTTCTCCAACACACCGTTGCTTTTGTTGGTTGTCTAGAAGGGATCTTCAATGTGTTGCTCCTGGCTTTCAGTGGAGACCAAACGTGTGCAAAATTTTCATTATATAGTACATTAGATGGTTATTGACTACGGAGTGCTTAGACGTATATACCATTTACAATTTCTAGTTTTTAACCCCTCCATGATAATATCATTAATAATCATGCAGCTGTTCTTTGTTGTGGTCCATCCATATTAGAGAGGAATAATTGTATTTGCTAGGAAAAGGTTAGCATGATATAATGCATTTGTTGATGGCTAAAGAGAGTGGTCTACTTTTTCATGCACCTACCTTTTGATAGAATGTATCACAACACCCCTACCCCATTCTATCAAAAGCATAGAAGTTAACCAATATTATGATGAATCTAACAAGACAAAATACTAGATAAACTTCAACTTCATCAACTTTAGTTGTGGCAAAGATAAACAAAAACAAACAATATTTTATTCAACTTTTACTTGTTGATTGAAGAAAAGTTACATACTTTTATATCTAAATAAAAATAAACTCTTATTATTGTAGTCATGTAGTGAAAGTAGTGGTCATACCAATGATTTAAGGATAAATGCTAAAGCATAATGGTAGATGCTCTAAGATTTTATTACAAGAAGTAACTTAGAGCAGGAGCAATTTTGTTGACATCATTTTGTTTTAGGTAATCAACAAACTTGGTAACATAATGCTGATGCAACTTTTGACTCCCTATAACATTTGCTGCCTCTTTAGCATGGATCCTCAAATTTTCACCATCCTTAGATACCATAGCAAGTATCAGAGCCTTATTGTATTCTCTCCATTAAACGATTTGTCTTCACTCCTTTCAACTTCAATTGCCAAACATTTCTCAACTATGAACCTTGCACTTAATGGTTAATCAATTATCAAAGGTAACACCACTAATTAGTTGCTAAATTGGAGAGTTTTGATATAGAACCCCAATTAGAATGAAACATAGATCCACCAATTGATGGATGGGCTAAAACATCAAATTGTGGCACCCAACTAAAGCACACTAGTTCAACTTATGACGTTTGATCCACAAAACCGGTCAGTAAAGCTTCATCTTCATGAGTTACCCAATTTGGATTCCTTAATGCCTAAAGGAATGGCAACCATAAAAGCTATAGCTAAGGCTATTGAGAGTTGAAAGAATGGTAACATGTTAGACCAAGAATGGTAACATGTGTGGATTTCTTCACTAAGTTTTGCTGGCTACAAGTGAAAATAAACTTGGTTAGTGAGACATATATGGTTTTGAAATCATCATTGTGAATAGGTCATTATAGACAACATCATGGGTTGATTTCAAATTAGGAACTTATTTGACACACTATCATCGATTTTGAAACTAGGAATTGGACTATAGGTGGTGGGTCTGAACTAGGAATTAGACCATAGGTGGCGGGTTTAAAGTACCTAGAACCCACCAATTTTGGTGAGTTGGAACAATTTGGTGCTTGAAATTGCTGATCCAAGTGGTTTAGGATATGTCTGGTCTTGAACAGGGCATTGGACTCGTGGAGCTAATAGTTCCACGGCGGACCTAAGTAAAATAAAAAGAAAAAGGAAAAGAAAAAAATGATATATAGCTAAAAGAGAGAGAGAGAGAGAGTAGATTGATGGACTTGTCATTTTCAACAATTTCATATGGTGGTGATGTTGTTTTTTGGGAAGGCTAAAGGATAAAGAATAGTAGATGGCAAGTAATGAGTTAGCTTCTCCTTGTCCATGTGCTCCTGTCTTATTTCATTGATTGATGAGAAATGTCCAAATGGGAAGAGAGGAAAGGGGGAGAGAGAGAGAATACATGAATAAATAAATGTATGTACATATATATACTTATTATATATTTAACATGGATAGAATTTATTTATATTTGAAAAAAGAAAGCTAGTGGTTTCGGTTCATAAGGAACCGAAACTGGATCGTGGGAACTAGGAACTACACCGACTCTTATGGATCTAGTTCTAGTTCATCAATTTTGGAATCATGAATTATTGGTTTGTTTTGCTTCTTAAATTGAACCAGACTGTGATGATGTCTATGTGAGTACTTTTAAGTAACTTTTATTGTTGGTTTTTATCGTAGACATATATTTATTTATAAGCATAGCATTAATTATGCAAAAGAATAGCATACAAGTTGGATTAGATTTCACTTAGATAATTTCCCAATCATTGCAAGAGCAATGAAACCTGATCCAAAACTTTTATTTTTTAAATGAATAAAATATTGAAAAAAATGGATCAAGCCTTTGAGGTAGGAATATACAATATGGGTTTTACATTTTATGGATAGAATGGTTGGGAAGTGGCATTAATGAAGTAACTTATTTACTGATTGGTATGCTCTATAAGCTGGTTTAGTCTCTCATGAATAAACTGGTAGAGTGTTGATGCAACTGTCTTAATGTGGCTATATTAGGTCAACACTAATTTAAATGGTTGAGCTTCCCTAATATATGGGCGAATTATAACAACACCAAGGAGATGCTTTTTGTAGGGATTATGTGCTTAAAACTAAGATTGCAAAAGATACGAACCTATTCAAACTTTTAAATGTTTGAGTTTAGCTCGTTAAAAGAATTCGCAAACTTAAATTAAGCCAAGATCACACAAAACTTAAAAGTTATAAGCACAAGATCTAGCTCTAGCTCAATGTGAAATTCCAAGCTTGTGGTCTATTCAAAAGTACAGATAATATACTAAAATCCAACCCCAACTTACAAGCTCAACCTAATTTCTTAAAGTCAAATCAAGCTAACTAATGATTAAACGGAAGTAAACAAACCAAGTGGTCGAACTGGCAAGTCAGTCAAGTCGCTGACCGACGTTGATTTATCAGAGAAGAGAGTGTCGTAACTAGTGTCAATCACAAGAATTTTTCTCAAATAATCAATAGAGAACAGGGAACCGTTGAGATAAGGAAAACTACAAATACTCCAGTGCATCCCACGTGGAAAGCTAGAGAAACTAATGCATCTTCTTCTCCTTAGAAATGGGGAATTATTAGAATCTAGTTTTGGGGAAAAAATACAAAAGGTGCAATGACGTCCTTCCTTAATAATGCACGACAACTTAAATCTTAAAATAGATAAAATATAAAATAACTATGCAACAAGCTATAAAACATTTTTCTTTGTTTATGTAAGAGGAACCATAAATTAATTGCATGTTTATTAGTTCATGATTAAGGAATTTTGATCTTATAAATTCATTATATTACTTTGTTCTGATGAAATCATTAATTTTTTATACACGTGTTGCAGATATACAGCATCCTAGTCGTATACTTAGACCGGATCATATCAGAAAGGATTAATAATTATGTAATTGTTCCTTGGTGCACTGTACTCAGATAGGATTAGTTATTTTTGCTAGGAAAATGTTTAGCATGAATCTTGAATGCATTTGTTAATAGCCGAAGATAGACTCGTCACCGTCTTTACATATATATATAGATATAGATATGTTATGTGTAACCAGATCCCATAACTTTTTTTTTTAATAACGGTCTCTTTAATTAGTGCCCTAAGAAGACACTTATAAATCTAAAGGATAGAAGTAAACAAATATTAATAGATCAATCTTAGGATATGAATCTAGCAAGACAAAATTCTAGCTAGATGAATTTCAACCTAAGTTTTCAAAAAAGTCATAACCGAAAGAAACAACAATTTGAAAATTCAATGCATCCCTCTTGCAAATAAGCTAGGTGACATTACTTTAGAAAAAAAATTCTTGCATAACTCTAAAATGAAATCTAAAATTTTATATTTATTTAAAAAAATAGAAAAACCTTAGATATGAAGAAAAAAGACTAATTAATGCGATTTTTATTTGTACATCGATGGAAAACTACAAGATTTCATATTTAAATTAAGACTACCTTCTATCGTAGTAGTTTGCGTAGTGAAAAATAGTGATTAAGCCAAATTATTCAAGAACAAGCAATTTATGGTAGTTGTCGCCTCATGATTTTGGTATAACACCACAAACCCTAGAAAGTGAGAGGGGGAGTATTTTTGTTGACAGCATTTCGTCTGAGGTAGTCAACAAGTGATGCAGTGGAAAAGATAGCAAATAATTATTTGAAAAAGTGGCATAGAATTTGACGATGGCAGTTTTGTAATTTTGGAGGGTTATGGATTTTGACCGAACGAGACCATATTCTGAAGGGAATCGAGCCAATGAGTAAAACAAACAAGCTTTGCTTGTGATGCATGCCGATTTTCGGCCAAATTCCTTTGTTTAGGCCATCAAAACCGTGTTTTTACTATTTTTAGTAATTTTTCTTTACGTCATATCTTTTGACAGGATTTTTTTTTATATGTCGTCTGTGGCATTAATCTCGTCCGTTCATTTATTTTCGCCCTAGGTATTATTTAGATAGGTTTTCTTTTTTGGTAAAAAAAGCATATTATATATTCTAGGGTTACGGAAGGCACAGACATATATTTGTTTTAAATGAAATTTCTTTGAGAGTGTTCTCTCTATTCCAAAATTCGTCATCTTCGTATAGATTTCAATTTTTGATACCAGATATCTAGGTATTCTCAGAATTAATAGATATTTGAAGATCACAAGACGAGTATTCGTGCGCGAATCAACGTCTTGTGACAAACCCTATTGTACCTCCGCTGCATCAACAAGCTTGGCGACATACTCCTGATGCAACTTTTGATCCCCAACAATACTTGCTGCCTCTCTAGCACTTACCCACATACTTTCACCATCCTCGGATACCATAGCAAGTTCCAGAGCCTTGGCTATGCTCTCTCCCGTAAACGATCCGTCTTCATTCCTTTCGACTTCAACCGCTAGACCTTTCTCAACTATGAACCTCGCATTTAATGGCTGATCAACTATCAATGGTAACACCACTAGAACGTTGCCGAATTGGAGAGTTTCGATTATAGAACCCCAACCAGAATGAAACAAAGATCCACCAATTGATGGATGTGCTAAAATATCAAGCTGCGGTACCCAACCGAAGCATACTAGTCCGACCAATGATGTTCGGTCTATGAAACTGTTCGGTAAAGCTTCATCTTCATGAGTTACCCAATCTGGCTTTCTCAATGCCCAAAGGAATGGCAATCCCGAAAGCTCTAACCCTTTCGCAATCTCATAAACTTGTTCCTTTGAGAGCTTACACTCACTACCAAATCCCACAAACACGACCGACTTTGGCTTGTTAAAGTCTAACCATTCAAAAATTTTATTCCAGGACGGATCATTAGCAGGACTTACTAGATCCTTTTCTATATTTAGCTTTTCTGGTGGGAGTAAACCAACTGGAATCACCGGCTTTTTATTTATTCTCTGGAACAAATCCAGGTACTTACCATTTATCTCTTTGCAACCTCAGCGCTAGGAAGCGGCATCCACTCAGCACACTTGCAATCCTTTGAACATCTGTTCTCCCAGAAGCATTCTCTCCATAAAGGCCTGCATACATAGGGATAGATTCAAACGCACGTAGTGCTACTGAGGAAGGTACGTCAAACCAATGAGGTGCGGTAGTTAGACTCTCCGGGGATGGTCTAAATCTCTTCTGCCCATCGCCTATAAGAAACTTGGGAGACCCAACAAAACTATATGCAGCAGCAGAGAAGACCGAGAACGTAGCTAAAGGAACATTGTACTCCTTGGCTATGTCAACGGCACAATCATTTATGAAATCGACGAGGATCCAATCAGGCGATTCTCTAGCAATGAATTGCTTGAATGGATGTTGGAGGAGATCATACGCGACTTTCAAGTATTGTATCTTCTCAAAGGGTATGTCGATCGTTGCCTCAGCATCTTGAGGGAGGAGGTTTTGGTCGATCCTTGGTAGTGGAATTTCGACCATGTTTATGGAAGAAGCTATGTCGGATGGAAGTTTTGGCAGCCTTTGGATGTTCCTAGGGGTGGATATGAAAGAGACACGAACTCCATTTCTAGCTAAGGCTGAAAGAAAGGTAACATGTGACCAAAAGCAGACCAAGGAAGCATCACTACGTGTAAGTTTTTGCTAGCCATAATATGATCTCTCCCACTTCGAAGCTGTACCAAACTCCAATGTGACCAAATATTTATAGCCGTGGAGTAATGAGAAGAAAAGGATTTGGTTGCTTGTGAGTTGTGATACGGGAATTGAGACGTTTTTACATTATTTTTCTTCTTTTTGGTATTATATTAATTAAGATTGCAAACCAAATTAGCTACCAGTGCTTCGAAAGCTTAAATTATATTGGTTTGTATGAAATATGCTTTGTACTTATCCAGTTTGGCGTATTCAACTGTTATTGGAATATTGTATACTAGTACTACGGGACTCTTTTTTTTTTTTTTTTTTACTCTTGATAGACTGTTTGTCTCTAAGATTGTAAATTAGTCGAGATAAATCGCGAACTACTCTAATTTGACTTAGTGAAAGCTTGAATTGGAGCAAATTACAATTGAGTTGAGCTCGAATTAGAGCTACTTAAGTAGTTATTGAGCTCGAGTTCGAGCTTGGACAATAGAGGTGTTCACGGATCGGTTAACCGGTTCGTTGCCCTATTTTTTGAACCTAACAGTAATGATCGGTTTTTTAATATTCCGATCCTTAATCAGTCCATTATAAACGGTTAACCGCCTTAACGGTTAACCGTTTTATTTAGTTAATTTATTCGGTTTTCGGTTTTTAACCCTTTACCGTAATAGTTTCAATAAATCAAATAAATAATTCCAATAAACCTTATTTTTAGCTTTCATCGTAGAGTTTTTTTTAAATTATTATATATATATTATAAGAGCTAAAAAAATAAAGAAAATCAAATTGAGAAAAAAGAGAAAAACAAACATTTAGATGTATCATTATCAATAAAACCAAACCAAATCATATCAATCACCACATTAACGCCATCAAACATAGGATAATAGTATTTTAATCAAAATCTAATGAATATTAACATAGGTAAATTATATGTATATGTAAATCATATATATATTTAAAAATTATTACATGTATATGTAAATGATATTTATAAATATTAAAACGGTTAACAGTTAACCATCGGTTTTTTATGGTTATAAACCGAAACCAAAACCGAAAACCGAAAAAAATAAAAACCATAATCCTAAACCGAAACCAACGGATCAGTTAACAATATTTTTCGGATTGGTTTTATGGTTTTGGTTTGATTTTTCGGTTTCATCATTTTTTTTTGCACACTCCTAAACTTGGTACTGTATCGACTCGACTCGTTTACAACCCCATTTATCTCTTTCCTTTTCTAAATTATTATTATTATTTTGGAGAGGGTTGGTGTGGGAAGGGCCGCAGTATGCGTTTTTAGAGATGCTTTCAGGTTAGATACCATATAAAGATTTCACGTGATTCTCGTTTTTAATATGCATACATATTTAGTATTTAACAATATTGTGGGTTCCTTTCGTATGAATCGGACGTATTGTCGTTTTTTATAATTTTTCAACAGAGAGGAAATAAAAAAAACAGCTAAGAAGTTATAGAGAACACATGTGTAGCAGGCTACCACCTACAACATTATGCATACACAACTCATTAAGCCATGTGTTGCCATTTTGAATCACCGTGGGTATGTGTAGCAGCGTTTTCCAATTAAATAATCACACAAGTATTTTTTACATGTTTCATTTAAGTTATTTATCATTGAAAGTTGAAGGAAAATTCTATGTTTTCGTTGATTATTTTATTGTATCACTCTCGCAAGGTATTGAATAATTCAAATTTATATTAATTTTCTGATGATGAATTGTATCATCAATCAATGGAGTGAAATCATCAATACATAAATAATATGATAAGGTAAAAATGAAAATTAGAGAGAGAAATTATTGCTAGATATATTAAGTAAGATGGATATATTAGAGCAAGTACAATGATAAGAATTTTGTTTAAAGATCATAGGTGTTATGTAAGCTCTTTTAAGGACATTTTCTTTTAAAAAATGTCTTATTTTAAGGTGAAACACATGTCTATTAATTATTAAAAAAATCACACAAATATAAATTATATAAAAATAATTATCAAAATATTAAAACAAAATTACATATAAAAGATGAAATTTATATATTTTTAATAAATTACTTATAAGGTGAGATTTAATAAAAATTTTATAATACTAAATCATATTTATAAAAGACGATTGATATTATTTATTAATGAAACACATTTTATAAACGCGGTTCCCATACTATAGCAGATGAATTGCATTTAACAACAACATTTCACATGTAATCACAAAATCCTAATATTGACAGCTACGCTGGATATTCTACAGCTACTGATAGACTGTACACAAAATTTTAAGAAGACAAAGTCATTTTTTAATTGTGGAGGTATAAGGTTTCAAAAAGTAAAAGCTGGAAGGATGAGAGCCGATTTCACAAGACAAGGATTCACTTTCTATTATATCAATATGTTAGACATTCTAATGTCAAGTAATGAATGCCTGCGAGCGGAAAAAAATAAAAAGAAAATCAAAACACTGTACAACATTATACCACACTTTCTTATTTATTGTTTCTCTCCAAAGTCTAAGTGTTAGCTATTTTTTTTACTCTAACACATGAGTCACATCTTTCTAATGCGACTTATGTATAATTAGCAAAATCAAATCTTATAGATGAGATTTTACATCGGTATTTTAATAATTAATTTTATATAATTTATATTTCACGAATCCGTAATCATACATTTTTCTCTTTTATTTTATTCCAAGAGTCCTTTATTTAGTGTCCTTAAATATTATTCAATGTCTAAGTATTATATATTTAATTGTTACTGGTTTTATTATAATATTTGTTAAAAATAAAAAAATTATATAAGTTTGTTGGCTCTTGTAAGAATATGTACAATGGTCCTCTATCCCACATGCTCCAAAATCCTATTACATGGTAAAAGACCTTAAAATAGTAAGTCTTAAGCACGAATCTAAGAAATTATGTTAAGGACCTTGGTTGTACATGCTTGGTAGGACCCTATTGCTATGCAAAAGTGTACTTCAAACACATAAGTAAATAATCTTGCCAGATTCAACTAAAATGATTGTCAAATACAATAATTAGAATAAGAAAATTAATTGAACGCAAGTAAACTTTTGAAGCAAATTTTTGTATTTGATTTTCTTTGGATTTTTTGGGTATTACACTGATATTACTTACAGGTGTAATACATGTGATATAGCTGTAACTAATTGCTCCTTAAGGTATAACAACATAATGGACATGTGGATGATTTGCCAGTTATCTAGTTGGTTACAAAAATATACTAAATTCTTCACTAAGATATTACGTAATATGTAATAGTAATTTAGCTCATGTGTAACAAAGATAACGGGCTTCAGCTTATATTTGTATGGGCCGTAGTTTATTGCTTGATCTACCTATTGCTCCTATTCTCGGCCCATCACTTTTATTCAGCCCAACTTCAGTTGCCTCATTTTGCCCAGCATCAGTTACCAACAAATTACTTTCAACCATTGACTTCAATTAAGTTTCACATAAGTTCCTTGATCCTAAATTACTTGCAACATGTACAAACCCTAAGGCATTCCCCTCCCCTTCTATATCCCTAACCACAAGGGGTTGTTGAGGAAATCGCAAGATGATGAGTAGTAGTAGGACTCCAGGTGGCTTCATCGACATTTTAACCCTTACGTAAGATGAGTATCATAGTTCCAACCTATTTCCTTGTTTTGGCCTTCTTTTCTAGTCAACAACCGGTTCTAACTTTTCTCTTGATCAGTTGTAGGTAGCATGCAAGTGATACTAGATCAAGGCCCATGATGCTTCTTAAGTTGAGAGACATGGAAATTTAAGTAGATTGCAACATCAGGGGGTAACCCTAATTTGTAAGCTAATTGCCAATTTGTTTTAGAACTTTATAGGGTTTGTAATATTTGGCTTCTAACTTATGATCTTTTGTTGATCTGATAGTTCCTTGGTGATAAGGTTATAGTTTCAACAACACTAGATCCTCAACCTTAAACTCCCTGTCACTTCAATGCTTATCTTCAACTTGTTTCATGCGTTGTTAAGCTCTTTTCAAATGAAACTTTAGTAGTGAATCTGGTCTTCCCTATTAGAAAGCACTCGATCCATTGCCTAACTCTTGAATCACTTTGTATGTATGGTAGATGCAATAGTGGAGCATAACCATACAATACCTCAAATGGTGTGACCTTAGAGTTAGTGTAGAAGTTGGTATTGTACCACCATTTTGCTAAGGATAGGAATTGAGCCCACCTTTTAGGAACTTCACCTGTTACACACCTTAAGTAAGTTTCCAAACACTTATTAATTGCTTAAGTTTGCTCGTTTGTCTAGGGATGATATGTAGTAGAGATATTCATTTCAAAACCTTGTAACCTGAAAAACTCCTTCCAAAAGACACTCACAAAGAGTGGATCTTTATCACAAGGAATAGATTCTGGAGTACCATGTAATTTGTAAACATGGTCTAAGAATACTTGTGCAATCATAGCTGCATATAAGGATGTGCCATTGCTATGAAGTGGCTATATTTAATAAGTCTATCTACTACCACCAAGATTACCTCCTTTCCATTAGACTTAGGTAGACTTTTGATGAAATATATAGTAATAGCTTTCTAACACTCGTTGGGGATTTGTAGTGGACTCAAGAAGCGTATGGTAGCCACATTTTTATATTTAAATCATTGGCAAATATTACATTCCCTAACAAATTAATGCACCTCTTTCTCCAATTTAGGCAATAAAAAACAGTAGAAAGCTGCTTGTATGTAGCTTGAGAACCCAAGTGCCCACCTAATGGTCCACCATGATAGAGTTGTAAGAGCTTCAACTTTAAGTCTAATTTAAGGCCAACCACCACTCTACCCTTACGACATAAAATGCCATCTTCAAAAGAGAAATGGCTCATTAGAGTGCCATGCTTTAACTATTGAATTGTGTTCGAGTACTTAGTATCTAGGTCCCAACTAGCCTTGATTTCTTCCAATATGTCAAGAACAAAGGCTTGAAATTGCCAATTGATTCAAAGAATTGATTTCTCTGGGAGACAAAGAATCAACAATAATGTTAGTTTGACTACTCTTAGATTCAATTTCATAATCTAAACCCAAAAGTTTAGTCAACCATTTTGTTAGCTTAATGTGACTAAACATTACTCAAGTAAATACTTGAGGCTTTAGTGATCCATCTTGATCACAAAAAGGTCTTCCTAGTATGTAGTATCTCCATTTTTCAATGGCTTGAACTAATGCCATTAACTTTTTTTCATAAAATAATAGTCCTCAATGTTTTGGTGCTAATGACTTGCTCATAAATGCAATAGGATGTTTATCTTGCATTAAGACAGTACCTATACCTTCACCACTAGCATCGGTTTCGACCACAAATACCTTAGAGTAATCAGACAAGCTAAGAACATGTGATTGAATTAATCCTTCCTTGAGTTTATCAAAAACTTCTTGGGCTTCAACAAACTATTCAAACTGATCTTTCCTTAGTAAATAAGTCAATGGTTTAGCTATTGAGCAAAACACATGTATAAATCTTCTATAGTAACCAGCTAGGCTAAGGAGCTCATGTAACTAGTGCAAGTTTTTAGGAATTGGCTTGTTCTCCATTACTTCTACTTTCCTAGGATCCTTAACCACTCCATCCTTAGTATGATATGGCCCAAGTAATCTATCTATTGTGCACAAAATATAGTTCGGATTTCTTAAGGAATAAACATTCTTCCTTTAGCTTGATGAAAACAAACCGTAAATGCTCCTCATGTGACTCAATACTAGTGCTATACACTAGGATATCATCAAAAAACACTAACACAAATTTCCTCAAGTAAGGTCAAAACACATCATTCATGAGACCTTAAAATTTCGAGGGTGTATTAGTCAAGCCAAATGACATGACTAAAAATCCATAATGCCTTCATGAAAGCAAAAATTTGTCTTATATACATCATTAAGATGCATCAACACTTAGTAGTAACTAGAATGTAGGTCAAGCTTGCTAAAGTAAGTAGCACTAGGTAACTCATCGAATTAATCATCAATTATAGGGATTGGAAAACGATCCTTTATCGTTGTTTGTTGAGATCCCTATAATCTACATACAATCTCCATGTGTTGTCTTTTTTATTTTTTTTTTAACTAACACTAAAGGAGATGCAAATGGGATTTAACTTGGCCTAATTGTTCCACTTTGCAACATCTCCTTAATCATTTCCTCCAGCACTATCTTTTGGAAAGTAGAATACCTATAAGGTCTTAGGTTGATGGGTGTGGAACCCTCTTGCAAATGAATGCGATGGCGACATGACCTGGTTGATGGCAACCCACATGGATCCTTAAACAATTAATAAAATTCCTCAATAGATCCAAAATAGATGAAGGTGACCCCTCAATAGAACTCTTATGTTCCTGACCATTTCCAATAATCATCGAGCACTACAGGTCTAAATACTTTGAGGTGTTACTCAACAAATGAGTTAGTTCTTGCCCTAAGATACTTTGAACAATTTCTCGTTCACCCAAGAGAGTACAATGACTACTAATCCACTTAAATTCCATCTTGAGTTGCTTAAAATTTCAACTCACTGTACTTGACATAGTTAACCATGGCATCCCTAAAATAAGATCACACGAATTCAATTTTACGGTGTAAAATTCAAACTCAAATACTATTCTTTCCATGATTCAATAGAACTTCTTGACAGTGCTAGTACTAAATATCTTAGTACCATGAGCTAAAATGATAAATATAGGAGTCAACACAGATAGTTCACAATTTAGACCCATTGCTAAGTATTCGTCAATGAAATTTGACGAACCACTGGTGTTTATAAGGATATTCAAGATTTTGTTTTGAAATTTACCTTTGACACGCATACTATGCTCACATGTTTCCATAAATCCATCCACTATACACAACATTAGTTGTGATAAATCTATCCTTTACTCATCAATTGAAACTTTAGCTTCCTCCTTTGCCTTCATATCTTCTTATGACCAAGTAACAACAAATTCAGCTGCTTACTTTTACAATGAGGACAGGGTCCAAATTGTTCATCACAATAGAAACATTGTTTCTTACGCCGTTTTCCTCAAGTTCCTTAGGTGTCATTCTTTTAGTGGTATGGGTGACTTGGGTAGTGGTTCCACAATCGGTTTGTGAGTGGTTAGTGTTTAGTTTTGGTTTGTATGTAGGTTAGTATTTGATTTCGCTGATTAAATGTTGTTGGGATAATAGGAAATGGTACTTAGAGTTGTAAGTGGTTGTAATGTTGGAGGTCTTATAGGTTTTAAGGTTCTGTTTGGATGAAATCAGGGTGGCTTGTTGTAATTTTACAAGTGTATAAGCTTCGGTTAAAGATTTTAACTGGGATAACAACTGATTAAGTGGGATTCTGGTAGTTGGACTTGAGTTGAGAAGTGCATGAACTCATCATTATAGTCTTGTAAAGACTCAGTCTGTTGTAATTCCTTAAGCTCTAACATGGGTCCTCAAACCCCTTTTCATTAAACCTCGCATTTAAGGCCTTTGTGAATTCTTCCTAGGTTAAGGGATTAGTATCACTCCTAACCTTAATATAAACATTGTACCACTTATAGAGCCTATCATCTAGGTGCATTGTTGCAATTTTCACTTTGAGAATTTTAGGTGTTTCATCTAAAGTGAACAATTGCTCAACTTTAGATACCTAACTCTTACAACCTTCTCCATCAAAAATAGGAAATTCTATTTTTGTGTTCCTAGTTAGTACTAGATAACTGCTAGAGTTATTGGTTGCATTATCCTCTGAACCTAGTAAATATGCATTTAGATTGCTTGCATTTGATTTTGTTGCTGATAGTGCTGACATAGGTGCTTTACCATGTATTTGATGTTTCAATGTATCGATGGTTTGATTCTATTTCTCAATGAGAGTTTGCTAACTTTGTAGGGTTTTAGAGAACATTTTAACCTAGGTTTCATGCCTATCAACAAGCTTCTTGAGCACCGCTTGTTGCTTCTTCACATGCTCTTTAAGGACAACCCTTAGCGCCTCCTCCATGCACTTAAAGTCATTCGTCTTTGTTGCCATTGCAAGCTCTGACACTAGTTGCTTTGTGGAAGTGCAATTCAAACATACAATGAAATAATCTAGTCAGATTCAACTCAAATGATTGCCAGATATAACAATTAGAATAAGAAAATTACTTGAATGTAAGTGAACTTTTGGAGCAAATTTTTGTATTTGATTTTCTCTAGTTTTTTTTTTTTTACTATTGCACTGATTCTACTTATAGGTGTAATACATATGATAGAGTTGAACTAATTACATCCTAAGATATAATAGAATTTTGGAAAAAAGATATAAAAAAATAATGGAAATGTGGATGATCTGCCAAGTATCCAATTGGTTACAACAAATATACTAAATTCTTGACTAAGATATTACATATGTAATAGTAATTTAGCTCATGTATAACAAAGATAATGGGCTTCGGCTTATATCTATATGGCCCATAATTTACTGCTTGATCCACCCATAGCTCATGTTCTTGGACCATCACTTTTATTTAGCCCAACTTCAGTTGCTTTATTCTATTTAACATAAGTTACTAACAAATTACTTTCAACTATCGAATTCACTTCAGATTCACATAAGTTGCCTATTCCCAAATTACTTTCAACAGGCACGAACCCTAAGGCATGCATTTAGGGTACTAAGTGCTGTATATGTCAAGTAAACTCTTTAGGAACTTTTTATTAAGTGTCTTTTACTTTATTTGATATTCTTTATTTTTGGATTCTTAAATGTTATTTAATGCCTTTTATATAATTTATTCATTTCCTATTGATTTATTTCAACATCTATAAGAAAAAAAAAAAAAGTTTAGTTACTTTTTTGGATCGATTTTGTAATTACTCCATTGTAATGATGAAAAATCTTTAAAAAGCTTGTCTTTGATAAAAGGAATTATGTCAAAAACTTTTATTATACATACTCTTAAGAGTTTTAATGTCCAAAGTATGTCCATAATGCAAATAGAGAGAGATAAGAGAAAAGATTAGGTAAGTCCTTAGCAAAACCCTTTGTAAAAGCATTCGTACTCATGGTCTTATTTGCTAGTACCATTTTTTATGCATCATTCTCGTAATGAAGAATTTTATTAAAGATAAGTGATGTAACTCAAGATCTACCCACCTTTCACTCTCTAAAACAAGGATAATTTATAAGTTTAAGTCGTTAAATGCGTGGTGGATACATTTGGGCATTTTTTTTTCAATAGTTGTATAAATACAATTCCCATTTAAATCACAACAGGATTGATTTTCCTTTCTATTACATGTTACCGCATGTTTATGCATGCAATACGTCACTACAAGAAATTTAGACTTTAGAGACAAAAGTTTTATCTCTAAACGTAAATTTTCATCATAAAAACCATCGTCGCTATTCTAGAAATATAACTTGTTTTATCCATTTTTCATCGCAGAAGTTCTATCCTTAAAGGTCATTTTTCTTATAGTGCATCTAAGATTGCATAGCTTGATAAGTGCACGTAAACTAGTTTTCTACTAGTTCATCTTAATCAATGTAGGGTTAATTCAATGCAAATGGAGAAGACACAAAATAAATATTCTTTACAAAAGCTTAAAACTAAAGGTACATTCTTCCCACTTTAAAATCCTAGTATCTATGGGATCCTTAGACCTTGAGATAGGACTATTGCTATATCGCAAAATCATTATAGATATATTTAGAATATTGGCAGGTTTTCTAGCACGAAAGAGATAGCTGAATATTAAACCTAAATAAATTGTAAGTACATTCTTTATATTTAATGTATACATGAGCTCAACATTTATTTTTGAAATGGCTAATTGACATACTTGGTATTTAACTTTTACCTATTTATGCAATTAACTACCCGACATTTAAAAATATTAATTTGATACATAAACTTTACTCATTTTTGTAATAAACTATCTAAAGTTTGTTAAGTTTTCTATTTAGCTATCCAAACTTTACTTATTTTTGCAATTAGCTAAATCATCCATATACCATAAGTAAAATCGAAAAGTTTATAGGCATTAAAGTTATATTGTTGAATTTTAGATAGTTGATTGCAAAAATTAATAAAGTTGAGAAGCCAAATATGACAATTACCTTTTAAAACTAAATATTTGTATTCTCAATATTTAGAAAACATGTTTTAGCTTTATATTACAATTTTTTTCCTATTACATATAAATTAACATGTAGTTGAATTCGGAAAGAGAAAATAAGAAAACCATAAGATTATCTATTGCATAGGTTTTCCTATTTGCAAATGATTATTTATTTAGGGTATTACAAATATTGTTACACAATTATCAAAAACTAGTTTGGAAAAAGAAAAATTAATGAGACTTAAGATGCATATGATAGTGAAACTCGTACGGTTACGTATGAATCCGTACTGTTAAATAACTAATGAGATTGGTCTCCTTAAAAGATATAACAGGACCACATAATTTGCTATGAAGGTACAACGAGATTATTTACAAGGATTTATTTACTTTAAAGAATGGTAAAATGTAGGAATAAAAATCATTGAGAGTATACATTTCTTTTGCTATGTAATTTATATGTATTTAATTATGTTTACTTTCCACAAATTTATGATATATAAAGTAATTGTTTGATTGTTGACATTATATTATTATATATATTGTATGAGCTAGAAATAAGTAATAGCATCAATATGATTTTGTATAGTGAAAAGAACCATTTTACTACTAATTTTATCTAGACAATAATCCAACTACTACGGACATCAATTCCTCCATTCCCTACTACCACCAGGTTCATGTCCATCTACATCAATATTGCCATTACTATTGCTACCTAGACATCTCCAAGGGGTGGATTCAAATGATTTGAATCAAGACTCGACCCAATCATACCGAGTTTGTCTCTAGACCCACCTAAGTGGGCTAGGTTTGACCCAGCTGATTCAGTTGGATCCTATTTCAAAATAAAATCAAATATATATTATTTATTATCAAAAGAAGAAATAAAAATAAATATAAAATACAATTTAATAGAAAAGTTAAGAAAAGTAAATAAAATCTAATGTCTAGACTATTTTTCATTTGAATAGAAATTATTAATTATCTAGGGTTAATGTCGAATCTGGTACCTAAACTTTGTCGAAAAATTGAATTAGATACCTAAACTTTCAAATGTTCAATTGGATAGATGACCTAATCATGTCACGGCACGTGGAAAAAAAAATTCTTTAGAGAGAGAGAGAGAGAGAGAGAGGAACACGATGAAGACTAATTTCTCTCTAAAAGCAAGGCTCCATATCCAATCTTCAACCTCTCTCTCTCTCTCTAATTTGTCTCTCTAAAAGCCAAGCTCAATAGCCCAATCTTCAACCTCAGTCTCTCTAAAAGCTAAGCTCCATAGCCAATCTCCATTGAATAGAAGAAATAGAATATCGTAACTTCACCATTCCTAGACATCATTTGCACCTCAACCTCCATTAACAATGCGGCACCAACTCAATAGAACCATATCCAGACACTACGCTAGTGCTAATCTCACCAAGCGAAACCCATGCTGGACCTCCATCAACTTTTGCTGTTGACCAGAACCAAACCAGATTTTGACTTGTTCATTGCTGCACAACACCCAAACCCATTGAGCCATCGTCACAACTGAGGCAATCCTTGAAGGTAAACCATCTTTGCAAGCACCCATAGATTCACTAAGATGCCTTGACACCCTTTCGCCATTAACGGGATTTAATTGTCCCTATTCTTTTATTTTAGCATAAATGAGCCATTTAGGTTGAGTGTTTAGATTTTCCAACCTAACTAAAAAACACAAAATCTATTATAATTTCCATAGTTACACTTTTTTGATTTTAGGGTTTTAACTTAAAATGCCTCTTTACTGCTAATTTGTAGGTGGACACAATGGTTTAGGTCTTTTAGGTTCAAAAGAGTTGAAATATGGGCATGGTGATTACTTTTGTTTTCTTCGTCTCCATCTTCATCGTTGTCTTCCTCGTGCTCTTCTTCTTTCTCTGTCTTTGTCTCTCTCTCTCTCTCTTCAGAATTATTTTTTTTTCCACGTATTGTGACTTGATTGGATCATCCATCTATGTAGGAAACAATTAGGCACTAAAATAGAATTTTTGATAATTTAGGAACCAAATTGAATTTTTCGGCAAAGTTTAAGTACCAAATTCAATATTAACCTAATTATCTCATAATATTTAATGCGTTGTTAATAACAACTCATTTGTTAAGTACAATACAAAATCATATCTCATATTTTATATGGAGTTAGAAAAGTACTCACTTTTGAGCAATGTGAGACTTCTTTTTTTTTATAAACTCTACTTTTTTAGAGCATAATTTTGGCTCACATTACTAGTATTTTAACTCAATAGATATGCTTGTATACAAATAATTGCAAATTCTTAATAGTATGAAATGAATATAGGTTAAAGTGTAGTATCTTTCTAGACTCATTTATATTTAACGTTTAAAATTTAATTTTACATAGCATTTTTTTTTTTAATTTTGTTTTTCAAATGTGACTTGATTAGACCTATCCCAACCCACTTAGGACTTGGCGGATCCACGAGTCTAGACTAGCCCCCGCCAATCTAAGGAAGTTATAGGTTTGGGTTTTTTGGCCCCGGCTAGTGAAGATGTCTATTGCTACCATTAAGAACTATTGTCATTATCAGCAATCATAATAGTAGTGATGGTTGTCCTATGGTATTAGTATCATTATAAAATAGCCATTTCTCATTAAATTTCAAGTACATAATGGTTAGATGTCATTTCATGAATGAAAGTATTATTCAAGCATAAGGTGGCAGTTTTAAAATGAAAACTATGACAATAATTAGATTGTACAAAACACAAAAGAAATGCTTAGCGTTATGATTACATATATTTCACATTAAATGAAATGCGTAATGAATCCATTAGGAGAACACTAAGAATAGACTACTGTTTGTTTACAACATTTTGTTTTAGATATCCTACAAACTTACCGATGTAGTCATGATGCAACCTATGATCGCCCAAAACATTAGCTGCCTCTCTACTTTTAATTTCAAATTTCACCATCCTCTGACACCATAGCGAGTTTTAGAGCTTTGGCCACACCTTCACCACAAAACGATCCATCCTTCCTCCTTTCGACTTCAACAGCTAGACCTTTCTCAACAAGGAATCTCGCATTCAAAGGTTGATCGATTATAAGAGGCAAAACTACAAGAACATGACCAAATTGTAAAGTTTCAATTATAGAACCCCAACCGGAATGAAACAAAGATCCACCAATTGATGGGTGTGCTAAAATATCCATCTGCGGCACCCAACCAAAGCATACTAATCCAAACGATGATGTTCGGCCATGAAACTTGTAAAAGAGCCTGTCTCTCCGTCGGCATCCCAATCCGGCTTCCTTAATGCCCAAAGAAATGGCAACCCTGAAAGCTCTAACCCTTTTGCAATCTCATGAACTTGTCCTTTTGATAGCTTACATTCGCTACCAAATCCCACAAAGACAACTGACTTGGGCCTCTGCTTACTCAGCCACTCAGAAATCCTGTTCCAAGATGAATCAGCGCTGGAACTAGCTGGTTTCTCTTCTCTATTCGGCTTCTCGGTGGAAACAAACCAACAGGAATCACCGGCCTTCTGTTGATCCTTCGGTATAGATCGAAGTACTCACTTTCAAACTCTTCGCAACTTCGTATTGCAATGGCATGGCAATCCGAGAATGATTTAGCTAACCGATGAGCATCCGATAAACCGGTAGCATTATCCTCTCCGAAAAATCCCATGTATGTAGGGACAGCTTCAAAGCCACGGAATGCTATAGAAGATGTGAAATCAACCCAATGTGGTGGAGAAGTTAGGCTTTCCGCGGACGGTCTAGCTTTCCTCATGGAATCACCTACTAGAAACTCAGGGTGTGCAAAGAAGGAATTAGAAGAAGCAGAGAACACGGTAAGCGTGATTACATGAACATTGCATTCCCTAGCTACATCAATAGCCCAACAGGGGAGAGGATCTATGATTAACCAATCGGGCGATTCCTTAGCAATGAATTGCTTGAATGGATGTTGGAGAAGATCATATGCAACCTTCAATATTGTATTTTCTCAAAGGGTAGGTCAATTGTTGCCTCAGCATCATGAGGCAGGAGGTTATGGTCCAATTTGGGAAGTGGAATCTCCACCATTTTGAGCAAATGGACAACATCGGATGGCGGTTTTGGTAGTCTTAGGATGTTTCTGGGAGTGGATACGTAAGAGACGTGGACACCAGCTCTGGCTAAGGATACTGAGAACTGAAAGAAAGGCATCATGTGACCAAAAGCAGGAAAAGGAAGCATCGTCACACGGATGTCTTGACTGGCCATAGTTTTGATACGTGTGTGGAAGCTACAAGTCTCAGGTAGACGGTGAGGGAAGGTTTTATAGGCAAGTGCAAGGTGTATCAAATTAACTTTAATAATAAAGAGAACCAACTCAGAGTAGACACGTGGGACAGTTTAATAGGCGAAGGGCATTTAGTGTAATGTTGATTGTGTCATTGTCTACTTTAATTATAAAGAGAACTAACTCAGAGTGGACGACGTGGGAAGGTTTTATAGGCAAAGTGTATTTATCATTTTATTGTAGGCTCTTAGTGGATTTATTTGGCGCAAAACATTGATTGTGTTATCCTGTTAATTTTGATGAGATTAATTTTATTATTATTTAATAATTTTATGATTTTATTATGAATTTTAATTGGATTAATTTTATTATTATCCAATAACTCATATTATATGTAATCATAATCAAACTATTAAAATAATTAATATTATAATTACTATATTTATTTTAATAGTTACATGGTTGATTGAATGATTCTGGAATCATAAAGGAGAAGCTCCCATAAAAAAAACCAAAAAGTAAAGAAAGTTGATGTAATTTTCATCAATTGATGCTCATACTTATTTTTAATGAAAAATGCAAGCCTAGGATGGAGAGTTAGAAAAAAAAAGGGGAGAGGAGGGGGTGTTAGTTACAAATTATAGTATTTTCACTTTGTCTTTCGGTTTAGATTGCTTTTTTTTTTTTTTTGTAAATACTATCTTTTCCTTAATCAATTTTGAAAATTTTGGTTATGATTAGAGGCACCATTGTAGGAATATAATCGAGTCGAGTTTTGGATGGATCATATAAACCCAAAATCCGACTCACTATCTTATATAATATACCAAACCCAACTATATAACCTTATAGCGTTTGGATTCTTTATTCAAATCCATCATACCGGGTTTGATTTAGAAATCGAAACCCAATCCTATAATCCTATAACTGTATCTTTTAATCTATTTTCAAATTTTAATAATAAATTTAAGAAAAAACAGTGTTTCTAACACAAGTTTCTTATACATTTAAAAATAAAAAGATACACGTAGAATTGATAAAAAATGTTACAGATCACATTCTTTATATAATATTTAAATACATAAATATATTATTTTTGTCACCACATATTATCTTAAAAACATGATTAAATTAAATCTCCTATTAGGACTAAAATACAACAAACAACAAATAATATTAATCTCCATAGCAAATATTACTTGAACAAAATTTAATAAAAAAATTCTAAAATCCGTAACTAGTCGAATAGACATAAAAAAAAAACATCCTTAAGAAGTAAAAAAAATAATAGTTCTTTTATGTCTTCTTTCCTCTTATTGCCCATTGAGTAATGTTTTTATTTATTTTTTTAATTATAATACCAGTGGTCGGGTATCTATCGAGTTTGCCATATGACCCAAACCCGATCCTATAACACTATAAGGTTTTTACTATATATCTAAACCCGATACAAAAATCTTATAGTGTTTTTAATGGATTGAGCTAGTTGAATTTGCTATAACAGCCTATCCGATTATATCCCTATACCATCACCAGTTTTGGACCAATCCCAGCATTAGCCTTATGATTTCTACTTTAATCATCCAAATAATATTTGGGCTTGCTTGGTTCTTGTACCCGACTATACATGCGAAAACCTCTATGGAAGGAGCAATGGGTGAACCAGCCTTGGAGCTTGTGTTATTATTCAATTGTTATTTTGTTGCTATGCCGAGTCTGTTTTGTTAAAACCATTTTGATGTAGTATGTATGGAGCTCAGCGGTTCGCTCATGCTTCTAAATTTAACACGGGAATATCTTTCATGTTAAATCAATGATCTAGTTAAGGTTTGGTGATGTTTGTATTTTGGGTTAAGTAATCGGATTTTGTTTTTTTAATAGATGTTTTTATTCTATTAAACATGCTTTTTTAACTGTTTATCTATTTTTTATACTTTTTCATACTTTATCAATATCATTCAATAATAATTGCACATCATAAATTATATTGTACTGCTTTTTTATTTTGTTGCATGCAGAAAGCAAGTGTTTTGTCTGTTATTTTAACTTGATATAAAACAAATATGGATATACGATGTAAAAATATAAAATAAATTGCAATTTAATTTTGCCTTTCTTCTACTATATTGGTGCTATTATAATTATGTGTAAACCAAACTAAGTTTTTTTTTTTTTTTAATTTTGTCAAAGTACCAAAGCCAGATATAAAAAATTAAGGTATAACTATATATATACTATCTTTATAAAATTAAATACCTACCTAACCATATAAAGCAAGATAGAATTGTTAATCCACATTTATTGTCATAGAATAGCTATTCTTTTATTTGCTTTGTAAAAAACTATCTCACAAAAAATTACTATTATTTATGGAATAGGTTAGGAATATCTACTCATTCTTTTTACTAGAGAAATTACTATTCTTTACAAAATTCAAATTTTTTTCCCTAAAAATATTTCTAATTATAAAAAAATGAATAGTTATTCCTTTTCAATCTTATTATATTTCAATAAATTATACGCAATATAAATTTCCTTTCCTAATAGTTGTATATTTCTTAAACCTCTTTCTTTTAAAAAAAATACATGATTTTATCCTTCCAACTCTCCTCCACTATTCATATCTTCAATGTAATTATTATAATGATAAAAAAAAAATGTGATTATTATAAGATAAAGAAAAAAAAAGTCCTAAGTACTATGGGAATAAAAGTAAATAAGATACATATCATATTATTTTTCAATCACAAAATCCGCAACAGATACAGGACAAACATAGATAAAATATAAAAAAAAGATCATCTAATTAATTCCTAAAATTCAAGTGTGCCACAATTGATTTTAAGAAATCTCCAATACAAAGGAAAAGCCTTGCTGGGATACAGGATTTTAAAATTTCATTTTGCATTAACAATTTTAGTTTTTTTCCCCTAATTTTGTTTTTTTTTTTAAATATGACTTAATTAGACCTGTCCTAACTCATCCTAAACTCGGTGGATCTGTAATAGCCATGCTTTTATTCCCAATATCATATTATATATGAGTGATTATAGTTGCTTATTAAAATAAATAAATAACATGTATATATTTGAGTAGTGTAGAATAATTATGTTTGCATTAGTATAATAAATACTTAATATTAATTTACATATTGATGTTGTATATGAAATGAGTAATATTAGATACATATATATTTCAAGTATAGTGTAGTAGTTTTTTTTTTTTTTTTTTTTTTTTGGGAAACCAAAAGCTAAATAAATGCTTTTATTTTACTTAAATTAATAACATTAATTAATTCTAATTAAAAGCTACTTTATGACCTTATGTGGGCTGCCTTAAAAGTCAATCTTTGGATAAACATTAAGCCAAAAATACCCCATTTTCATCTAAAATCAAACCACCCTCAAAACCACCTCCCAAACAAGCACAAAACCCATTATTTTCTCTCCCAAAGCCACCCCAACTTCAAGACCAAGATCCACATCCAAATTCTTGCAAGTTGGCCACCAAAAGATCATTCTAAAGCCTTGAAAACCAAGCCCAAAGATTTGAGTGAGTGATCCCCTTTCGGCTATTCCCATTGATTCTCGAGCTAGTACAGGTACGCAGTAACGTGTTCATTCTTTGCTTAGGATAGGCATATCTTTAATAAATTTTAATATAGAAAAACTTAAACCTTTGTTTGAATTGGATGTCTCTTACGCTATTTAAATCCGTATTTGGCCTAGATGGCAGATCGGTATCCGGCTCGGAGAGTAGCACCTTGCTCAGATTGGGGGCACGGTAGATTAGGTGCTTAGGCCACCCTTGTCTTTTGATAAGACTTTCCTAAGTGGTATGGCGGGTAACTGATGGGTAAAATGGTATCGGTGTAACGTTTGCTTAAGCTTAGAATGAAATAATATGATTTAGTTCAAATGTTTATGGGAACAGTTGGACTAAGTGATGTTATGGACTAAGATAAGTGAAGTTGTGTAACGGCTGTTAACCCTAGATGAAGTTATTTTCTCTTTTATGGATATATCATCTAGGAGATATAAGTGTCCGAACTACTTATATCAACCCCCTGAGCGTCGTGATCGTTACTCAGGACCCCAAATATCCTTATTGTTCGGAGTTTGAATACTCCAGTGATATTTGACTAATTAAAGATTATCTAATAAATGAATGATTGTCACATTGCATTATAGTTTAAGATCGTGTGAGCCATTACGCATTTGTTTTTGTTACTGTGTACTGGGCCTCTGGCTCATATTTTATCCTTTTCAGGTATGGATGACGAATTCTATACAAGTATGGGATTGGATCGGATTTTGAGGAGTTCTTAGATGATTGGGGAGTAGAGACGACCTTGACGTTGATGGAACCCTTATGTAATAGAATAGTTATGTACATATATGCTTTGAAAACTTATGTATTAGTTAATAGGATTATCTTTTGATATATTTTGTAAATGGCTTGTTTACGAGCCTTGTTTGTAATGTATGTATGTATGTATGTATGTATGTATGTATATGGTTGTATTATACTATTAGTAATAAAGTTTATTCTTATAAGACATTTAGGCAAATAACTATACAAATTGATCCTGGATTACAACCTTACATATAATACTGCAGATTATATGTGGTTGGGGAACTGGGTTTGCCTATTTTATAGGGTAAATCCGGGGCCTTACAGTTGGTATCAGAGCCTAATTTGAATAGTTGTTTGCTTAAGATGTTATGGTTTAGACATGACTTGACCCTGGACACAAATAGTTAGACTAGAAAAGAGTTAAGTTTTGTTTAAATGTTTATGTTTGCTTGATTTGTTTATTGCTTGTTCTTTACTTGCTTGTTTATTTATTTTGTCTATATTGTGTTGCTTGCTTAATTGTTGCTTATTTGTTTGCTTGCTTAATTGTTTGTTATTGCTTGTGAATGTGAATGTGAATGTAAATGTAATGATGATTTAATTTTTATAAATGTGTGTTATAAATGTGTTGTATGTATATTTAAGATGGATAGGTTGAGTGGATCTTCTCGTCAGCAATCAGATAGAGAGAATATGCCTCCACCGCCTCAATCATCTTTTATAGCAGCTCCTACTTCTTCTCCTATTGCTAGTACTGAAGCTAATCCATCACCAGCATCAGCCTCAGCTTCACAAGTTCCTCCACTGAATCAGTTTCCCCCGCCTCCTCCAATCCCGACCTTTCCACCGGTGTCTCAAGAGACTATGGACAACCCGGCATCAATGTATGGCATATTTAGGGATATGATGGCTATGATGCAACAATGTCAAGTGATGATGTATCAACAGCAGCAACAATTCATGCAACAAAGCAATCAGCAAGGAATGAGACAAAATGAAAACTTACCAGCTAATGATCAAGCTACTCAGATGAAGTTACATGATTTCAGCAAATTGGTTCCCATTTTGATGGAACAAGTACCGACCCGACTATAGCCGAAAGTTGGATCGAAGAGTTAGAGAAGACTTTTTCTGCCTGTGATACTCCCGAAGAGAAGAAAGTGGATTTGGCTGTATTTATGATGAAAAAGGAAGCCTACAATTGGTGGAGATTAGCTAGCGGGAATTTGCAAGTGCCTATCTCTTGGACGACTTTCAAGGATACTTTCTTTGCTAAGTATTTTTCGAATTCAGTAAGAGAAAGAATGATAGCCGATTGGTTGAACCTTAGGCAAGGAAGTAAATCAGTTGATGAATATTATGCTGAGTTTTGTCGACTACTACGCTTTGCAGGAGGAGATTATAGAGACGAAAGAATGAAGATTCAAAAGTTTCAAAATGGGTTGAATGAGGAGATACAAGGGGAGGTTCGAAAGTTTGAATTGATTACTCTAGCCAATACTGTTGCCAAGGCTTTGTTAGTAGAACAGATTCAAAATGATAGTCAAGTCAGGAGAGCCAAAAGAGCTGCATTTCTAGGAAAAAGGCCTTCACCGACTTCTTCTTATAGTAGTTATCAAGGCATGGGCAGAGGATCAAACTACCAAGGAAAAGGAAAGAAACCATATTTGGGAAAGAAGACATTCAAAGCTCCAACTCCTATATTTGAGAAAAAGTGCTTTCGGTGCTATGGACCCCATGATATATCTGAATGTAAGTGGACACCTGGTGCATGTTTCACATGTGGACAAGTGGGACATATATCTTCTGAGTGCAAGAATCCGAAGTTGCCACCAATATTTTGTGCCTATTGCAAGCAAAGGGGTCATCACATTTCTAATTGTAAGGACCGCCCCAACAAACAAGGTGGAATTAATTTAGAGAAGGGAAAGGTGAATGCTCGAGTCTTTGCCTTGCAAAAAGTTGAAGATACTCCCTCTGTAGACACTTTGGCAGGTACTTTGAATGTTTCCAATAGAAATGCATATGTATTGATTGATACGGGAGCAACACATGCATGCATATCTGAGAATTTCATGAATGAATGTAAGCTTGTTCCTAAGATCTTGAATGATCGCGTGATGTGTATAAATACTCCTTTGATGGTTGAGACTAGACAACCATGTATATGTAGAAATGTGAATGTTTTAATTTCCAGTGTAGCATGCCTGTAGACATGATTGTGCTACCTTTATCTGATTTTGATGTGATTTTGGGAATGAATTGGCTGAATCGATATAAGGTCACAATTGATTGTAGCAAG
This sequence comes from Combretum micranthum, assembly GCA_024138025.1. NCBI lineage: Eukaryota > Viridiplantae > Streptophyta > Magnoliopsida > Myrtales > Combretaceae > Combretum > Combretum micranthum. The sequence continues at coordinate 176,059 of JAMXBD010000709.1, forward strand.
GCGGAGTTAAGTTTTTCTTTGAAAGAGGGAAGGTTTACTTATGTGTTGGAAAGACAAAGGCCTAGGAGTATAAGTTCCATGGAATTGTGGGAAGGATCAGTGGTAGCTACAATGAGTAATGAGGAAGGAGATATCAAGTTAATGCCAGTAGTGAATGAGTTCAATGATGTATTTCCCGAGAAGTTACCGGTTTGCCTCCGGATAGGGAGATTGAGTTCAGAATTGAAGTTCTACCTGGAACAGTTCCTATCTCCAAAGCTCCATATAGAATGGCACCTACTGAGTTAAGGGAATTGAAGTTACAGTTGCAAGAATTACAAGATATCGGTTTTATTAGACCAAGTATATCTCCGTGGGGCGCACCTGTGTTATTTGTGAAGAAAAAGGATGGGAGTTTGCGAATGTGTATTGATTATAGAGAGTTGAATCAAGTCACAATCAAGAATAAATACCTTTGCCAAGGATTGATGATTTATTTGATCAATTGAAAGGAGCTACAGTGTTTTCAAAAATTGATTTGAGATCAGGATACCATCAGTTGAGAATCAAGCCTGAAGACATACAAAGACGGCATTTCGTACAAGATATGGTCATTTCGAATTCCTTGTTATGCCATTTGGGTTGACGAACGCCCCAGCAGCATTCATGGACTTAATGAACCGGATATTCAAGGATTATTTGGATTCATTTGTAATTGTGTTCATTGATGACATTCTGATCTATTCACGGAATCATGAGGAACATAAAGAACATCTTAAGCTTGTCTTGCAAAGACTTCGAGGAAAGAAACTTTATGCCAAATTCAATAAATGTAGTTTCTGGCTTGAGGAAATATCTTTCCTAGGGCATATCATATCTAGAGAAGGTGTAACGGTAGATCCTGAAAAGATTGAAGCTGTGTTGAAGTGGCCAAGGCCAACTAATGTGTCTGAGATAAGAAGTTTTCTAGGTTTAGCAGGATACTATCGAAGATTTGTAGAGGGATTCTCAAAGATAGCATCTCCTTTAACCAAATTGACTCGAAAGCATGCTAAATTTGATTGGAATGACAGTTGTGAACAGAGTTTTCAAGAACTTAAAGAGAGATTGGTATCTGCTCCAATCCTAGCCTTACCTGTTAGTGGGAAGAGTTTGTGGTGTTTAGTGATGCATCTATTCAAGGGTTAGGTTGTGTACTCATGCAAGATGGGAAAGTTATAGCATATGCCTCAAGACAATTGAAACCACATGAAGAGAACTACCCCGTTCACGATTTGGAATTAGCAGCAGTGATACTAGCATTGAAATTGTGGACATTATCTTTTTGGAGAAAAATGTAAGATATACACCGACCACAAAAGCCTTAAGTACATATTCACTCAGAAGGAACTTAATATGAGACAGAGGAGATGGCTTGAGTTAATAAAGGACTATGATGTAGAGATCTTGTATCATCCTGGTAAAGCGAATGTGGTAGCAGACGCGCTCAGTAGGAAGAAGCAAATTGATATTGCAACCTGGTTATAAGTCAGAAGGAAATTCGTGAAGAGTTGAGAAAGATGGAAATTGAAGTGACAGTGGAAAACGTTGATTTGATGCTTGCTCAATTGTCTTTACAACCTACAATCTTGGAAAGAATTAAACAAGTCAGAAAGAGGATCCAGAAAGTGAGAAGTTGACATTAGCTATAAAAGGAGGAAAGAGAAAAGAGTTGAGATTAGATGAAGAGGATGTATAAGACATGGAAATAGGATCTTTGTGCCAAGGATACATGGTTTGAGAGAAGATATTCTGAAAGAAGCACATTCCTCATTATATTCTGTTCATCCCGGGAGTACGAAAATGTACAAGGACTTGAAGAAGTGTTATTGGTGGGAAGGAATAAGAGAAATGTAGCTGATTATGTTTCAAAGTGTCTAACCTGTCAGCAAGTTAAGATAGAGCATCAAAGGCCGGGAGGAGAACTGCAACCCTTACCTATTCCCGAGTGGAAATGGGAAGATATCACTATGGATTTTGTATCGGCTCTACCAAGAACCATTGCAAAGCATGAGGTCATATGGGTAATTGTGGACAGATTAACGAAGTCGGCTCATTTCATACCTTTACGAGTCGGGGATTCCTTAGAGAAAATGGCACATGTGTATATCAAGGAAATCGTAAGGCTTCACGGTATACCAAGAACAATCACTTCTGATCGAGATACGAGATTTGTTAGTAGATTTTGGAAGAGCTTACACATAGCACTTGGTACCCAGCTTCAGTTCAGTACTGCTTTTCATCCTCAAACAGATGGGCAATCTGAGAGAACAATCCAGATATTAGAAGACATGCTAAGAGCTTGTGTATTAGATTTTGGAGGGCGATGGGACGATCACTTGCCATTGATTGAATTCGCCTATAACAACGGTTATCAGTCTTCTATTCAGATGGCACCATATGAAGCTCTGTATGGAAGGAAATGCCGATCACCTTTACATTGGGACGATGTAGGAGAAAGAGCATAATTGGTCCGGAATTGGTTCAACAAGCTATTGACAAGATTCAAGTGGTTAAGCAAAGAATGAAAGTTGCACAAGATAGATACAAAAGTTATACGGATAAGAGACGAAGACCTCTCGAGTTTGAAGTGGGTGAGCACGTATTTCTCCGGATATCACCAACAAAAGGAGTGTTTCGGTTTGGAGTCAAAGGAAGTTAAACCCGAGATATATCGGTCCTTATGAAGTGTTGGAAAGGATTGGTCCTCTAGCTTACAGATTAGCACTACCACCGCATTTATCCGAAGTACATGATGTATTCCATGTTTCTCAATTGCGAAAATGTGTCTCGAATCCGAATGCAATTATCAGTGTTAATCAGCCACAAGTCTTGCCAAATTTAACAACAAGTGAGAAGCCGATTAAAATCTTGGGTAGAGTTGATAAAGTGTTAAGAAGAAAGGTGATTCCAATGGTGAAAGTGCAATGGAGTGGACAAGAAGATAGAGAAGCTACTTGGGAAGTGGAGAGTGAGATGAGAATATTGTATCCCGAGCTATTTGAGTAGTAAGGTAAGCTAAGTTTCGAGGACGAAACTTCTTGAAGGAGGGAAGGATGTAATAGCCATGCTTTTATTCCCAATATCATATTATATATAAGTGATTATAGTTGCTTATTAAAATAAATAAATAACATGTATATATTTGAGTAGTGTAGAATAATTATGTTTGCATTAGTATAATAAATACTTAATATTAATTTACATATTGATGTTGTATATGGAATGAGTAATATTAGATATATATATATTTCAAATAGTGTAGCAGATTTTTTTTGGAAACCAAAAGCTAAATAAATGCTTTTATTTTACTTAAATTAATAACATTAATTAATTCTAATTAAAAGCTACTTTATGACTTTGTGGGCTGCCTTAAAAGTCAAACATTGGATAAACATTAAGCCAAAATACCCAAATTTCGTCCAAAATCAGACCACCCTCAAAACAACCTCCCAAACAAGCACAAAACCCATTATTTTCTCTCCCAAAGCCACCCCAACTTCAAGACCAAGATCCACATCCAAATTCTTGCAAGTTGGCCACCAAAAGATCATTCTAAAGCCTTGAAAACCAAGCCTAAAGATTTGAGTGAGTGATCCCCTTTCGGTATTCCCATTGATTCTCGAGCTAGTACAGGTACGCAGTAACGTGTTCGTTCTTTGCTTAGGATAGGCATATCTTTAATAAATTTTAATATAGAAAAACTTAAACCTTTATTTGAATTGGATGTCTCTTACACTATTTAAATCCATATCTGGCCTAGATGGCATCGGTATCCGGCTCGGAGTAGCACCTTGCTCAGATTGGGGGCACGGTAGATTAGGTGCTTAGGCCACCCCTGTCTTTTGATAAGACTTTCCTAAGTGGTACGGCGGGTAACTGATGGGAAAATGGTATCGGTGTAACGTTTGCTTAAGCTTAGAATGAAATAATATGATTTAGTTCAAATGTTTATGGGAACAGTTGGACTAAGTGATGTTATGGACTAAGATAAGTGAAGTTGTGTAACGGCTGTTAACCCTAGATGAAGTTATTTTCTCTTTTATGGATATATCATCTAGGAGATATAAGTGTCCGAGCTGCTTATATCAACCCCCTGACATCGTGATCGTTACTCAGGACCCCCAAATATCCTTATTGTTCGGAGTTTGAATACTCCAGTGATATTTGACTAATTAAAGATTATCTAATAAATGAATGATTGCCACATTGCATTATTGTTTAAGATCGTGTGAGCCATTACGCATTTGTTTTTGTTACTTTGTACTGGGCCTTTGGATCATATTTTATCCTTTTCAGGTATGGATTATGAATTCTATACGAGTATGGATTTGCATCGGATTTTGAGGAGTTCTTAATGATTCGGAGGAGTAGAGACGACCTTGGCGTTGATGGAACCCTTATGTAATAGAATAGTTACATGTACATATATGCATTGAAAACTTTTGTATTAGTTAATAGGATTTTTGTTATTTTTTGATATATTTTGTAAATCGCTTGTTTACGAGCCTTGTTTGTAATGTATGTATGTATGTATATATATATATATATATGGTTGTATTATATACTATTAGTAATAAAGTTTATTCTTATAAGACATTGAGGTAAATAACTATACAAATTGACCTAGATTACAACATTACATATAATACTGCACATTATATGTGGTTGGAAAACTGGGTTTGCCTATTTTAAATATAGAGATAAATCCGGGACCTTATAGGATCCACGAGCCAGATTAGCCCCCTACCAATTTGAGGCAGTTAGTTTGGGTTTGGGTTTTTTGACCTCGGCAAGTGGAGATGTCTGTTACTACTATTAAAAACTACTACCATGGTCAGCATAGTAATAGTAGTGATAGTTGTTATGATGTTGGTGCTATTATAAAATAGCCATTTCCATTAAATTTCAAGTACATGATGATTTGATGTGATTTCATGAATAAAAGTATTATTCAAGCATAAGGTTGCAGTTTTAAAATGAAAACCATGACAATAATTAGATTGTACAAAACACAAAAGAAATGCTTAGCCTTATGATTACATATATTTCACATTAAATGAAATGCGTAATGAATCCATTAGGAGAACACTAAGAATAGACTACTGTTTGTTTACAACATTTTGTTTTAGATATCCTACGAACTTTCCAATGTAGTCATGATGCAACCTATGATCGCCCAAAACGTTAGCTGCCTCTCTAGTTTTAATTTTCAAATTTTCACCATCCCTGACACCATAGCGAGTTTTAGAGCTTTGGCCACACCTTCACCACAAAACGATCCATCCTTCCTCCTTTCGACTTCAACAGCTAGACCTTTCTCAACAAGGAATCTCGCATTCAAAGGTTGATCGATTATAAGAGGCAAAACTACAAGAACATGACCAAATTGTAAAGTTTCAATTATAGAACCCCAACCGGAATGAAACAAAGATCCACCGATTGATGGGTGTGCTAAAATATCCATCTGCGGCACCCAACCAAAGCATACTAACCCAAACGACGATGTTCGGTCCAAGAAACTTGTAAAAGAACCTGTCTCTCCGTCGGTATCCCAATCCGGCTTCCTTAATGCCCAAAGAAATGGCAACCCTGAAAGCTCTAACCCTTTTGCAATCTCATGAACTTGTCCTTTTGATAGCTTACACTCGCTACCAAATCCCACAAAGACAACTGACTTGGGCCTCTGCTTACTCAGCCACTCAGAAATCCTGTTCCAAGATGAATCAGTGCTGGATCTAGCTGGTTTCTCTTCTCTATTCGGCTTCTCGGTGGAAACAAACCAACAGGAATCACTGGCCTTCTGTTGATCCTTCGGTATAAATCCAAGTACTCACCTTCAAACTCTTCGCAACTTCGTATTGCAATGGCATGGCATTCCGAGAATGATTTAGCTAACCTATGAGCATCCGATAAACCGGTAGCATTATCCTCTCCGAAAAATCCCATGTATGTAGGGACAGCTTCAAAGCCGCGGAATGCTATAGAAGATGGAAATCAACCCAATGTGGTGGAGAAGTTAGGCTTTCTGCGGACGGTCTAGCTTTCCTCATGGAATCACCTACTAGAAACTCAGGGTGTGCAAAGAAGGAATTAGAAGAAGCAGAGAACACGGTAAGCGTGATTACATGAACATTGCATTCCCTAGCTACATCAATAGCCCAACAAGGGAGAGGATCTATGATTAACCAATCGGGCAATTCCTTAGCAATGATTTGCTTGAATGGATGTTGGAGAAGATCATATGCAACCTTCAAATATTGTATTTTCTCAAAGGGTAGGTCAATTGTTGCCTCAGCATCATGAGGTAGGAGGTTATGGTCCAATTTGGGAAGTGGAATCTCCACCATTTTGAGCAAATGGACAACATCGGACGGCGGTTTTGGTAGTCTTAGGATGTTTCTAGGAGTGGATACGTAAGAGACATGGACACCAGCTCTGGCTAAGGATACTGAGAACTGAAAGAAAGGCATCATGTGACCAAAAGCAGGAAAAGGAAGCATCATCACATGGATATCTTGACTCGCCATCGTTTTGATACGTGCGTGGAAGCTACAAGTCTCAGAGTACACGATGAGGAAGGTTTTATAAGCGTATATTTAAAAAAAAAAAAAATTACATAAAATCAAATTAATATTATAAAAATAGTATCATAATATCACAGAAGATATGCATATAACTTTCATTTGTATCGCTCTGTCAAACTGCGACATACTGTTTGGAATAATTATAAAATATAAGCGTCAAACTTTTCAGTACTGGGTCCTAGGCTCCTAGCATAGGAAAACGAAGCGACCTGACTGGAGATTTCATCCAAGCCATCCGTTGCATCTACTTCACAGATATTAAGGGACAGACAGAGTATTCGTGTTTGGCTTTTTATCCTCAGATGTTTACCTCACTTGGAGGACATGTAACCATGAAGGTGGCGTGGCAATTCCAATCTCCAACAATATTTAATGCAACTGTGCAAAAGTTTAACATATTTTGTTACGGCTATCGCTTAGTCTTTCTGCGATACAAGTATTGGTCGGCTAAAATGCGATACTTAATTTTATAATTTTATTTTAGGTAGGTTTTTTTTTATACGCGATATATATAAAAATTAGCATATTTTTGTTATTACAAGTAATATAATAACATTAATTTAATATTTATTTTTATACACTTTATACTGATATAATTTTTTTCAAAACACCTGTAAACATGTGTTTCACCGATGAAATGCATGTATTGTGGTGTCTAGGGGGATTTATTTAGCGGCAAAACGTTGATTGTGCCATGTCTACTTTAATAATATAGAGGACCAAAAAGTAAAGAAAGTTCTTGTAATATTCATGAATTGATACTCATACTTATTTGAATGAAAAATGCATGCATAGGATGGGGAGGGGTAAAAAAAAAAAGGGAGGGGAGGGGGGTGTTATTTACAAATTATAAGAGTATTTTCACTTTGTCTTTCACTTTAGATACTTTCTTTTTTTAGTAGTAAAACTGTCTTTTATTTAATTTTTGAAAAGTATCGGTTTTGGATCAATCCCTGCATTAGCCTTATGATTTCCACTTTAATCATCCAAATAATATTTGGGCTTGCTTGGTTCTGTTACCGGACCATGCATGCAGTGGACGAACCAGCCATGAAGATGGAGCTTGCGTTATCATTCAATTTGTTATTTTGTTGCTATGCCGTGTTTGTTTTGTAAAAAACCATTTTGATGTAGTATGTATGGAGCTGGGACTGGGAGGTCCGCCCATACTTCTAAATTTAACACGGGAATATCTTTCATGTTAAAGCAATGATCTAATTGAGGTTTGGTGAAGTTTGTATTTGGTGTTAACTATTTGGATTTTGTTTTTATAATAGATGTTTTTATTCTATTAAACATACTTTTTAAAACTGTTTGTCCATTTTTTTTATACTTTTCATACTTTATCATTATCATTCAATAATAATTGCACATCATGAATTATTTTGTACTTGTAAACATCCCATTTTTACTAAGATAATAATTGATTAAAATACATAAAATCTAATTAAGATTATCTGGGTTGTTTCATCTTCTAGAAATCATACAGATATACTTGCTGATCGACATGATTTGGATTTGAATTTATCGATTTAAACATGAATCTGATTCAAACCATGTCTAGGTACGTAATGTATTGACATCAAAGAAGATAGAAACAAATCAAAAGAACAAAAAGAGATTAGGATTTGAGACAACAAATTATCATTGAAATCTGAAGTAGATACGCACGTTCGGGGATTGAACTTCATCAAAAATAATCAGGACGATTTCACGCTTATCTTTGTTTGGTCTATAAAAAGGACGAGCAGAGATGGCAGTGGGATCATCAAAATTTGAAAACACCACCTCCCAACACATCTTCCTTACTACCACCTCTAGCACTAGACCAATACCCAAACACGCCACCTAAACCAACCTCCATCATCTTCCTCGCATAGCTCCACAAACCAGAACAGCTTCCACGAAAACCAAACAGAGAAGCCTTGTTCTCGAACCCAACAGAATCACGACAGCCACCACTCCCAAATTTTGAACCCAATGAATCATGACAGCCATCATGTACCAGAACTGACCTAGCCTTTCTCCCTCAAACAAATAACCAACCCCTCTTCTTCACCCAAAACCGACACCAACAACCCACAACCCAAACCACCACAGCCTCCAGACCACCACAACCATCACCGTCTCCGAACCAACTCATAAACCCAGAACAAACTCCATCATTGTACGAACTAGGGATGCTCACCACTGACAGCTTCTCACTCGAACAACCCCAGATCCAAACAGCCACCCTCTGCATGCACATTAGCCCTATCATTGCCTAGCTGCTACGCCGCCGCCTGATCCACCGAAGTTCCGACCAATCTCGCTCCGCTGTATTAGTAAAGTTCTTCTCTTTTTTTAAAATAATAAAAATAGCATGATAAAAAGAATAAGAAGTCTCTGATGTTAGTATGTAATAGCATTGTGTAATGTGTTGTTTATTTATTTATTTATCTTATTCTTGGAAATCTAAAAAAAATGGGGGCACGCGTAATTAATGATTTTTTTTTTTTTTATTTTGAAAATTAGTGAAGTTTGGACTTATGAATTGAAATTGCATATTTGTATTATATGAATATATTTATGCCATAGAACATGACTTTGTGAAGTTTGTCTGTAAGAGTCATTATGTGATTTTATTCACCATAATATATATATTTATTTATTTACTAATAGGTTATAAATATTCGATTCTCATTATAACATATTATTCATAATGCTTTATAAAAAAATTGATTTTCACAATAATGTACATATTATTCATGATGTCTTGTAAAATTTGATACTTTGTCAATTCAATTTTCACCATAATACTTCATTGATAATATTTGACATTCATCATAGTTCCTTGTTCATGATCCGTCGTTAACATGGATTTGATTTTTACCGTGAATTTTATCACCATGATTATAAGCCTCTAGATTTTTTCGATAATATAAGCAAACCCTAAGAACCGAAAGTCAAAACAAAACACTAAAATTAACTTAGTTATATGTTCAGTCTAGTGAATCTAGATCCGGCAATCCCGTGTTCTTAAACCATAGAAAACGAAATTAAGATAATTGTGGAATATGGTTCGTGATAATATAGGAAAGCTTAAAAATATAATATTCTTAATTTTCTAGTATCTTTTAGATCCGAATGGAATCAGTTTTCGAAAACGTGTCTCGGTGTACCAGATAGTGAAAATATTTCGACAACACCAATAGATTCGTAAAAATATAAGGATTTCAAAAATATTAGTTTTAGAATTTTTCGATAACTAAAAATATCAGATATAGGCCGTTTACACGTATTTTCTTTACTACCGGTATTTTAATTGTCTAGTCTACTATTCATAGTACTTTTCTACTATTCATTACTATTCATCTATCTCTACTTTTTTTTACACTCTATTCTTATACACTACCATACATATACCTTACAATTTACCTTTCCCATACAACTTTAATCACATCACACTTTACACATTACTTCTTTTATTACAAAACAAACAAAACAAATCAATTTCTCTCCCTGCACTAAGCAAACCGGTGCCCCCTCTCTCTTCATCCATCTCAATTTATTTTTCTTACACTCTATTCTTATACACTACCATACCTATACCTTACAATTTACCTTTCCCATACAACTTTAATCACATCACACTTTATACATTACTTCTTTTATTACAAAACAAACAAAACAAATCAATTTCTCCCCCTACACTAAGCAAACCGGTGCCCCTCCTCTTCATCCATCTCAATTTATTTTCTTTTCCATTTTATTTAATTACATCTAATTTCCACTCCAAAAATCTATAAATACCCCCTTCCTCTTGTTGGGAATGACTATATACTTTTCAAGCATTGTCCCACATTGCTTGGAAAACTAAGTTTTGTCATGTTTATAATAAACTCTCCTTCTATGTGGTTTCAAAAAGTGTATGAGTGGGTTTTGAAAAAATCACCACACGCGCGCGCCGCCGACCCGGCCCGGTCTGGTCTGGGCTGGGCTATTTCTTTGAATTTGATTTTTAATAAATCATGTTTGAATTAGTCAGAAAAGAAAAACGTGTTTTGAATCATTCAAACGAGCGGTTATTTTCCCAATTTGAAAGGCACGATCTCCATGTTGTGCCCTGATTTTTCTCAATGGATAATTTTGTTGGTAATGTTTCAAATACAGTTTTATATATACTGCTTTGGTTTTTGCAGAAGGATGCGTCGTTATTCTTCGTGGATTTCCTTCTTCTTCTCCTTTTTTTTTTTTTTTCCGGTTCTGGGCAATTGTAGTTGTTATTCTAACTCCATCTCATGAGTGCACGTGCGACTGGGGTCGCTGTGTTAACCTTGGGAAGCGAACGGCATTGTCGATTGCACCACGGTCGTGCCAGAATTTCGCTTTCAGATTGTTAGAAAATAATAACGTTGAAAGGCTGTGCCGTGGAAACCACATTTGGAGCATTCACTCTCATCAGACGTATTTATAAGATGCATATTTTTCAGTCTTTTGATTGAACCAAAATTCACATGTCCTAACCTACCATGCCACAAATTAACAGACTCAACAATATAAGCAGAACCAGAATTACTTCCATTAGCAATAACAGAAACAGTGTTTAAGACAAACAATCCATCTGACAAATATCCCTTGCCCACAAAATCCCCATTCTTGGCTAAAATGACCCTATCTCCTTCAAATACAAGTTTCAGTCCAGCTTTATTAAGTAAACTACCAGAAACTAAGTTCCTACGAAGGGAAGGAACATACAGCACATCATTCAAAGCTAAAGTTTTTCCAGAGGTAAGTTTCAAAAGAATTTTTCCTTTACCGAGAACTCCAGCAGTGGCAGAATTGCCCATGTAAACACATTCACCATCCGCTGCGTCCTGGAGTTCCTGGAACAGGTCCTTGTTGGAGCAAAAATGCCTGGTGGCGCCAATATCAAGCAGCCAGTCAATTCAGTTTTCCAGCAGGTTTGCCTCCACCACGACAGCAGCAATGATTTCTTGAATTGATTCATTCTGACTTGGCTGATTTTAAAAACACAATGACTAAAGGTGGCAAAAAATATTATATCTCTTTTGTAGATGCTTTTCCAGATATACAAAAGTTTATTTGTTAAAGTCAAAGGATGAGGCTGCTCAAATGTTTTTAAAATATAAAGCTGAAGTAGAAAATCAACTGGATAAAAGGATTAAAAGGCTTAGGTCTGATAGAGGTGGTGAATATAGTACAAATTTCCTTGAACAATTTTGTGATGAAAATGGTATTATACATGAAACCAGTGCTCCTTATACACCTCAATAGAATGACATAGCTGAACGGAAAAATAACACTAAAAGAAATGATGAATGCTATGTTATTAAGTTCTGGTATGCCTGACAACATGTAGGGGGAAGCTGTTTTATCTGCATGTTATATTTTGAACAGGGTTCCTCACAAGAAATTGGATAAAACTCCTTATGAATGATGGAAAGGCTTTGCACCTAACTTGAACTATTTAAAAGTTTGGGGTTGTTTAGCCAAAGTTGCATATCCATATTTTAAGAAAACTAATATTGGGCCAAAGACCTTTGACTGTGTATTTATTGGCTATGCTCAAAACAGTGCTACATACAGATTCATGTGTTGAATGATAATTCGATTTGTGAATCTAGAGATGTTGAATTCTTTGAACTTGTATTTCCTCTTAATAAAACTATTGATGATCATGCTGCTCCTTCAAGGAATGATTTGATAAATGAATTGCTTCAAATGAACATATTTGAACCTAGAAGGAGTAAGAGGAAGAGAACTGAGAATAGTTTCGGGCCTGATTTCTTAACTGCCTTTCTAGCTGAAAATTCAGATAAAATCAATGAACAATTTGTTTCTGTTCTTAATTGATGATGATCCTAAATCCTATAAAGAGGCTTTAACCTCTAGAGACTCTAGTTTTTGGAAAGAAGCTATTAAAAGTGAACTAGACTCTATCATGATGAATCATACTTGGGATTTGGTTGATTTACTTGTGGGCAGTAAACCTATTAGATGTAAATGGATCTTTAAAAGGAAAATTAGACCAGATGGGTCAATAGAAAAATTCAAGGCTAGACTAGTAGTGGTGGATACACTCAAAAGAAAGGTATTGATTATTTTGATACCTATTCTCCTGTGACTAAAATAGCTACCATTAGATCTTTGATTGCTCTTTCAGCTATTCGAGGCTTGATAATTCATCAGATGGATGTAAAGACGGCCTTTCTTAATGGAGACCTGGAGGAAGAAATTTACATGGAACAACCAGAAGGGTTAGTAGTTACTGGGCAAGAGAACAAGGTATGCAAGCTCAGAAAATCTCTCTATGGTCTTAAACAGGCACCCAAACAATGGTATGAGAAATTTGATCGTACTTTAGTAAACAATGGATATGTTGTGAATGCGTCTGATTCTTGTGTTTACTCAAAATTATTTGGTTCTGATTGTGTGATTATATGCTTATATGTTGATGACATGCTCATTTTTGGTTCAAACTTGGAAGTGATTAACTATACCAAGATGTTTTTGTCTTCTCATTTTGACATGAAAGATTTAGGGGAGGCTGATGTTATTCTTGGTGTTAAAATAAGGAAAACTGAAAATGTTTTTTCGTTGTGTCAATCACACTACATTGAAAAGATACTTAAGAAATTTGAATGTTTTGATGAAATGCCTGTAAGAACTCCTTATGATCCTAGCATAAGTCTTAAAAAGAATAATGGTGATAGTGTTTCACAAGCTGAATATGCAAAGATTATAGGAAGTGTTATGTATCTCATGAATTACACAAAGCCTGACATTGCTTATGCTGTAAGTAGACTCAATAGATACACCCATAATCCTAACAATGAACACTGTAATGCACTTCGTCGATTACTGAAATATCTTAAAGGAACCATGAATTTGTGTTTGCATTTTAACAAGTTTCCTGCTGTTTTAGAAGGTTATTGTGATGCAAACTGGGTGACAGATAATGACGAAGTGAGTTCTACTAGTGGATATGTGTTCACTTTAGGTGGAGGAGCTATTTCATGGAAATCATCCAAACAGACTTGTATTGCTCGCTCTACTATGGAATCTGAGTTCATTGCTCTTGAACTGGCTGGTCAAGAAGCCGAGTGGTTGAAAAACTTACTGGGTGACATTCTACTGTGGGGGTCTACTGTTCCAATATCATTGCACTGTGATTCACAAGCAGCTATTGGAGTTGCCAAAAATTATGTGTATAATGGCAAAAGAAGACATATTCGCATTAGGCATGGTGCGGTTAAACAACTCTTGAGGAATGGAGTAATTTCCTTAGAATTTGTGAGATCCAAAAGAAACCTGGCAGATCCTTTAACGAAAGGATTGACTAGGAGAGTTATTCAAGAGTCTTCCAAGGGAATGGGACTTAAACCTTTGGTTTGAATATTGTGTGATGCACTACAGTCCATCCCTGTATTTGTGGTAGTGCTTAAATCCATAGCCTGTGTTTGGGTGGTTCTAGAAAGGACTTGATGGATGATTGATGGAAAATGAGTCCAATGACTCAGTGACTTCATAGCTCTATTTATTGAGTGGTCTATAGTGTGATAGACTTGATGAAGTTACCATTTAAATGAGTGTGAAGGTAGGCCGCCTTCTATGAAGGAATATAGGATTTTCTTTCTAGAGCACTCATAAAATCCAAGGTGTATGCACAGGGCCTTTAATAGTGCTTTTATATTATCGCGGAATAGCAACATTAAGGAGTTGATACGTGTTGTGGGGGTCTCAACTTGAGCTTTTGAAAGTTCAAGATTTATTTCACTTTCATTAGTAAAGTTGTTGCCTCATTTCACTACGCATTAATTCAATCGAAAGATATTAATGCTTAAGTAAATAAAATTCCTTCCTTTGCCCAAAAAATGTCTATAGTCATTTGTGGGGGATTGTTGGGAATGACTATATACTTTTCAAGCTTTGTCCCACATTGCTTGGAAAACTATGTTTTGTCATGTTTATAATAAACTCTCTTTCTATGTGGTTTCAAAAAGTGCATGAGTGGGTTTTGAAAAAATCACCACATGCGTGCGCCGCCGGCCCGGCCCGGTCTGGACTGGGCTGGGCTATTTCTTTGAATTTGATTTTTAACAAATCATGTTTGAATTAGTCAGAAAAGAAAAACGTGTTTTGAATCATTCAAACGAGCGGTTATTTTCCCAATTTGAAAGGCACGATCTCCATGTTGTGCCCTGATTTTTCTCAACGGATAATTTTGTTGGTAACGTTTCAAATACAGTTTTATATATACTGCTTCGGTTTTTGTAGAAGGATGCGTCGTTATTCTTCGTGGATTTCCTTCTTCTTCTCCTTATTTTTTTTGGTTATGGGCAATTGTAGTTGTTATTCCAACTCCATCTCACGAGTGCACGTGCAACTGGGGTCGCTGTGTTAACCTTGGGAAGCGAACGGCGTTGTCGATTGCACCACGGTCGTGCCGGAATTTCGCTTTCAGGGTAGTGGTTTCCACGGCACAGCCTTTCAACGTTATTATTTTCTAATACCTCTTTCATTCTTTCACACAACACAATTCATGCTAAAACTCTACCAAAATCACTCCATAAAATCCCTCTCTCAAAATCTCTCTTTTCTTTAGAAAACCCATTCCCACATATTACTACAAATCATTCCATTCTTCTTCAACAAACCCCTAACCTTAGGTAAAAGTTTCTTTCATATATTCATCATGTTCATACAACTTAATATGAGTTTAATGTATGTTTCTTAACTCATGAGAGTTAAAGAAGCAACAATATATTCATGTTTTGTTTTTGTTCATGTTTCTATTCTTTTTTTATGTTAATATTATGTTGTTATTATTATTGTTATTATTTACTTCTAATCTAACTTATATAAAGTGTTATGTAAATTATGATATATATTTATTTAGAGCATATAAGCTCATTTGTTATTTATTTACTTTCAAGTTATGCAATTTATTTATTTCATGTTATTATTAAAACTAGTCATTCTAGTCGTAGACTTGTCAATATCAAGTCAAAACAATTTTCTTTCTTTTCTTTTCTTTTGAGGACTAGTCTATTCTTAGTCTCGGGATACCTTGATGAAGCTAAGGTTCCCAATACTCGACTTTATTTTTATGCTCTTATATAATTTATCTTATTATGTTGTTTTTATTATATTTCTCATAGTTACATATTCTCATTCATCCGTTAACATGTTGTTATTGTCTCAACCATAATGAAAATGAGTTTTCTTAAGTAATAAAAATAAGAACGCTCTCTAAAAATAAATTTTGTCACATAAGAAATTATTTTTCCATAAAGACTTAAAGTTTTATCTTAATAAATATTTTCTAAAGATAAGTTAGCTCAAGTTTTAGTAATAATACTATATGGTTATCAATGAAAATAAAGTTATCACAAACTCTCTTTTAATCCAATAAAATAAGAAAATTTCTTTAACTTTATTTTTTATTTAACCAAGAGTTTTCTTAAACTCATTTATCAAAGTTTTCTACCAACACTCTAGAATACTAAAGTCTAGATAAGTTTTACAAAATTATCAAAAATAACTTTTCTAAAGATAAGCCTTACTTAGGAAATAAAAATAATAAATAACTTATAAAATTATTGATATTATTCTTTTAAAGTAGATCTAACTTTAGAAAAACTTTAGAACACATAACCATGAAATATTTAGAAAAACTATGTTTTCCAAAACACTAGAAATAAATTTATGGGAATCTTAAAAGATTAAAATTTCTTTTTGAAAATCTAATTATTCTCAAAGTTAAGAAATTGAGTTAAAAGAAGGAAATACTTACTAATAAATTTTCCAAACAAAATTAAAAAGGAGATTTTCAAAGTCTTAGCTTTCTCACTTTTAAGACATTTTGTTTTACAAAATCATTGTTGAGACAATACCACTAAATTCATACATATGGTTTGAGTCTATATATATGTATTCAAAGGATTTTTCAACTATACAATTATCTATATTTTTGTACAAGAGCTCTTGAATGAAGAAAAGTTTGAAAACTCTAGTTTTAAAATTTGGAAAATTCGTATCAATTCTGTACGTCACTATTCCGAGACCCAAATAACTTCTTTTGATAAAAATAACATTAGAAATAGATATATCTTTTCGAGTAGGTAGAAATCGGTATATAATATGCGAAATTCCAAGTTAAAATGGGCAAGTTATGGCCATTTTAAATTGGAATTTCCATTCATACGATTTTTGACGAATTTAATAAGATAGAATTATAGAGTTTGAATAGATCTTGGATGAAATACTAGTATTTCTCTTGTTTAGGTGTTGAGGACCAAGATCTTCTCTTCTTCGAGGATTACTTCGACTCCTAGAAGAATGCTATGGACGAGTGAGTTTCCTTTACGCTTATGTATTTGCGCATGTGATTGTAGAATAGAGCACTAGATGTTAGGAAAAGATAAAATTGATATGCATGTGGGATATCATGGGAATTATGTATGTGAATCGTTGTGTGCGATCAATGCACAATAAGTATATTAGAACCCGATTTGTGATTGATATAAATATTTTCATGTATGTATTGTTATGTGTGCAAATATTGATTGATCACTTTAAATGATTTAATATCATATTGAAATCCCCATATAATAAATTGCTCATGTATATCACTTAGAATATTATTTCGAAATTTTGCTACTACTCCTCAGTGTGGGACCGGAAAGGTAAACTACCTTGCTACAACCTTGAGAGTTTAGGACGTTCGGAGAATACGGTCTCAAGTTGTAGCCGAGCCGGATCGATCGCTTTGGGTAAGGAAAGCCCGGGGACTAGTAGTACGGTCCGTTAGAATCCCCAAGACGCGCAACTTTAAGGAGGTCGTTTGGGACCCAGTTCAAAGCATTCCCTAAATACTGATGGAGGGGTAAATCCATCATACATACGAAACCGGATAGTTTTATGTACTATTTGATCTTATGGTTATTGCATTTCACATGCTTGTTTAATAAACTTGGTTGATTATCTGTTATGAGTACTTTTGTGTAAGGAATGTCTCACTAAGCTAGTTATGCTTATACTCCTATAGACTTTTGATATTGCAGGATTATCCTTTTTACACCCAAGACCATCTGGACCATCCGGGTAGAATCTTTATTTTGGAAAGCTTTTGGAGGAATTCTATTTGGAAGTCTTAGAGTAGATTTTTTCTAAAATCTTTAGCTTTTGTTATTTATCTTAGTAAGACCATGTTGTTATGAAATTATCTGGGGAATGCCCCTTAGAAGTTGTAAGACTTTTTATTTCAATGAAATATTTTAAGTGTTATTTTGCATGTTCTGCTGCCAATATCTTAAAATGTATTACTCCACCAGTCTTCCTTTGTTATGAATGTACACCTTGTACTGATATGGAAGCTTTCGAGTGACTGAGGTAGTCATTCTTAAGTTTTAATATTGCGTATGACAGGCTGTCACGTTTAGGGTACCCGTTGGGGCATGACAATGATGCGTTTAATAAGAAATTTGTTAATAGGAGTTTGTAATGTGCTTCCTTGGAATTTTCTTTAATTTATGATGTTATAGTTTATAATGTGCCATATGATGCCATCTTGTGAATATATCATTCTTTAGATGTTGATAATATTGTTTATATAGAATTTTTTAAAGTATTTGATGAATCCACCAATATTGGTAGCTCCAACATCCGGTCGCCCTTTATTTTTATACCTAACTGTACTCCCATAATCAATGGGATGCATGCTGGGGCAGAAAGATAAAGATGGGAGAGAAAGAGCCATCTATTATCTTAGTAAGAAGTTTACCGAAGGCGAACAGAAATATATAGAGGTCGAAAGAACTTGTTGCGCCCTAGTTTAGATCATGCACCGACTTAGGCAGTATACTTTATACTACTCCATTGAGCTTTACACAAAGCACGACCCTTTGAAGTATTTGGCCAATAAACCAGCATTAATGGGAAGAATCTCTAAGTGGCAAATGCTGTTGTCAGAGTTTGATATGACATATGTGAATCAAAGCTCGACTAAAGGACAAGCACTTGCAGATCAACTCGCAGAAAGCCCAACTGGTGACAATGTGCTCGAAGAACAAGCTCGATTTCCAGATGCGAACATACTCCTAGCAAATTCAAACAAGGAATCAGAATCATCCACCCCTAAGTGGAAGTTGTACTTTGATGGAGCAGCCATTGTATATGGATATAGGATTGGGGCAGTCTTAATATCCCCAGAGGGCAACCAATACCCTGCTTCAGTAAGGTTAACATTTCCATATACTAATAATGTAGCAGAATACGAGGCTTGCATCATCGGTCTCAATATGGCTCTTGACATGGGAATAGAAGATTTAGAGGGGTACGGAGACTCTTCCCTCATTGTTTTTCAAAGCCGAGGAGAATACAAAACTAAGGATGCAAAACTCGTGCCTTACCATAAACACTTGACTAAATTGGCTCATAAATTCAAAGAAATCTCATTCACATATCTACCAAGAACTCAAAACCAGTTGCTGATGCATTAGCCACCTTGGCATCCATGATCCAAACCGCTAATGGGGTAAAAATCCAACCTTTGAAAATCCGGATCTAAAATGATCCAGCATTCTATCTAAATACTGAAGAAGTACCAAAAGGAGAACCATGGTATAAGAACATCAAGGAGTTACTCCAAGAAGGAAAATACCCTGAAAACACCTCAACAAAGGAGCAAAGGACACTAAGATGATTAGCGGCCCACTTCATGCTTAGTGGCAACACATTGTACAAAAAGTCATTTGATACTACTCTCCTGAGATGTGTAGATGAAAGAAGCCGATATGTTAATGAGGGAAGTCCACGAAGGAATATGAGGGCCACACATGAATGGATACATGCTCGCTAAAAAGATCATGAGGTTTGGTTACTTCTGGATAACGATGGAATCAGATTTCAATAAACATGTGAGACATTGCCATTTATGCCAGATATATTCCAACAGGATGAACGCACCCCCTAAAGAATTACAACCATTATCCTCACCTTGGGCGTTCTCAATGTGGTGGTATGGACATGATAAGGCCGATATCTCTAAAAGCTCAAATGGTCATCGATTCATACTATAGTAATCGACTACTGTACTAAATGGGTTAAAGCATTCTCATACCCTAATGTCACAAAAGGGGTAGTCGTCAAATTCATTTAGAGAGATATCATAGCTAGATATGGGGTTCCTATATAATCATTACAGATAATGGTACAAACCTAAATAATAAGCTGATGTCTGAGTTGTGCCAACATTTCGGGATCAAACACCAAAACTCTACTCCATATCGACCTCAAATGAATGGGTCAATTGAAGCAGCTAACAAAAACATCAGAAAAAATAATCGAGAAAATGGTTGTCACGTACAAAGACTGGCACGAGATGTTACCTTTTGCATATGGCATACCGAACATCCATTAGAGTTTCGACAGGGGCAACCCCCTACTCCTTGGTCTATGGGATGGAAGCGGTTTTGCCAGTCGAAGTGGAGATCCCATCCCTTAGAATACTGGCAGAAACAGAGTTAGATGAAGCAGAGTGGACAAGAAAGAGGATTGACCAATTGAATCTCATTGATGAAAAGAGAATGACTGCTTTGTATCATAGTCAGTTATACCAGCAAACGATGGCTCGAGCATTCAACAAGAAAGTCCGTCTAAGGAATTTCAAGGAAGGAGACTTAGTATTAAGAAAAGTGCTACCAAATGTGCAAGATCCAAGAGGAAAGTTCACTCCTAACTATGAGGGTTGATATATAGTAAAGAAGGTGTTACCCGGTGGGGCATTAATTTTAACGCGTATGGATGGTCCAGATGTGAAAGACCCTGTAAACTCTGATGTAGTCAAGTTGTATTATGTTTGAGAAATCAATGGAAATTCTATCAAGTTCAGAAATTTGCTAATTACTTTGTCTATGCATGGTCTATTTTTCGTTATCTGTCAACAAAAAGATATCCTTAGCTGTCATCAATTGTTGGAGTAGTCATCGACCAATCACCCTGATTGATAAATTCTCTTTTATTCTCATATCTCCCATACACTTTAAAACATCAACATGCAATAAATTGAGCAATTAGTAAAGTTATAAAACATATTGATACTCTATAATTTAGTCTTTTCAGAGAAAGTACTCACTTCAGGGGAATGGTCAAAGGGCCCAATAGAGCAAAGGCATAAACTAATGAAAGATCTCGAAAACATCATTTACAAAGAGGGGTTACTACTTTGAAGATAGTTCAACCGGACGAAATGAACCTAGTGATGAAGGGACTTCGACAAATGGTCTGACTGTTTGGGATTTCTATAAGAATCTGGTAAGACATTTAATAAACATACTCTTGCAAAAGAACTTTTTCAGGTAAATAGTAAAAGTCTAGCTCAAGAACACCCAAGTTATAAGAAATACCCAAGTTGTTAGCTCAAGAAGCACCTTGAATCATTAGCTCAAGAAGCACCCAAGTTGTTAGCTCAAGAAGCACCCGAATCACTAACTCAAGAAACCCAAGTTGTTAGCTCAGGAAGCACCCTGAATCATTAGCTCAAGAAGCACCTAAGTTGTTGGCTTAAGAAGCACCCTGAATCATTAGCTCAGGAAGCACTCAAGTTGTTAGCTCGAGAAGCCCCGAATCATTAATTCAAGAAATAATCAAATTACTTAGAAACACCCATATCAAGGAATCATTAGCTCAAGAAGCACTCAAAAGAAACACTGACTCGATTTAGAAGTCAGCTGAGGTCCAATATCAATCTAAGTAGCACAATCAAGTTCTACACCAGCTAGCTCAAGAAGCCCACCTGAAGGATAATGGATTCCGATAATTCATCTTAGAGAAAAATGGGGTCTACTTTATCTTTGTGGTAAATTTTTGACAAAATTTCACCACAAAGAGGGGCAACTATAAACACCCCATTTTTACTAAGATAATAATTGATTAAAATACATAAAATCTAATTAAGATTATCTGGGTTGTTTCATCTTCTAGAAATTATACACATATACTTGCTGATTGACATGGTTTGGATTTGAATTTATCGATTTAAACATGAATCTGATTCAAACCATGTCTAAGTACGTAATGGATTTACATCAAAAAAGATAGAAATAAATCAAAAGAACAAAAATAGATTAGGATTTGAGATAACAAATTATCATTGAAATCTGAAGTAGATACGCAAGTTCAGGTATTGAGCTTCATCAAAAATGATAAGGACGATTTCACGCTTATCTTTGTTTGGTCTATAAAAAAGACGAGCAGAGATGGCAGTAGGATCATCAAAATTTGAAAACACCATCTTCCTTACTACCGCCTCTAGCACTAGACCAATACCCAAACACGCTACCCAAACCAACCTCCATCATCTTCCTCGCATAGCTCCACAAACCCAGAACAGCTTCCATGAAAACCAAACAGAGAAGCCTCTGTTCTTGAACCCAACAGAATCACGACAGCTACCACTCCCAAATTTCGAACCAAGTAAATCATGACAGCCATCATGTACCAGAACTGACCCAGCCTTTCTCCCTCAAACAAATAACCAACCCCTCTTCTTCACCCAAACCGACACCAGCAACCCACAACCCAAACACCACAGCCTCCAGACCACACAACCATCACCGTTTCCGAACCAACTCATAAACCCAGAACAAACTCCATCATTGTACGAACTAGGGATGCTCACGGCTGACAGCTTCTCACTCGAACAACCCTAGATCCAAACAGCCACCCTCTGCATGCACATTAGCCCTATCATTGCCTAGCTGCTACGCCGCCGCCTGATCCACCGGAGTTCTGACCAATCTCGCTCCCTGCGTGTATTAGTAAAGTTCTTCTCTTTTTTTAAAATAATAAAAATAGCATGATAAAAAGAATAAGAAGTCTCTGATGTTAGTATATGTAATAGCATTGTGTAATGTGTTGTTTTATTTATCTTATTCTTGGAAATCTAAAAAAAAGGGGGCACGCATAATTAATGATTTTTTTTTTATTTTGAAAATTAGTGAAGTTTGGACTTATGAATTGAAATTGCATATTTGTATTATATGAATATATTTATGCCATAGAACATGACTTTGTGAAGTTCGCCTGTTAGAGTCATTATGTGATTTTATTCACCATAATATATATATATATTTATTTATTTACTAATAGGTTATAAATATTCAATTCTCATTATAACATATTATTCATAATGCTTTATAAAAAAATTGATTTTCACAATAATGTACATATTATTCATGATCTTGTAAAATTTGATACTTTGTCAATTCAATTTTCACCATAATACTTCATTGATAATATTTGACATTCATCATAGTTCCTTGTTCATGATCCGTCGTTAACATGAATTTGAATTTTACTGTGAATTTTGTCACCATGATGCGTTTAATAAGAAATTTGTTAATAGGAGTTTGTAATGTGCTACCTTGGAATTTTCTTTAATTTATGATGTTAGAGTTTATAATGTGCCATATGATGCCATCTTGTGAATATATCATTCTTTAGATGTTGATAATATTGTTTATATAGAATTTATTTTAAGTTATTATTCTTATTCAAAAAAAAACTTTTGTCACCTACAAATAGGAATTTTTCATAAATTATAAAAATTATTTTTATAGATATAGGGTTCACAATAGAAAATTGGTTTTCCATAATTTCAACAAACTTTAATAAACTTAAAATGATAACATTTCAAACTATTAAAATCAATCAACAAACTTAAATTTTTCTAAAAGAACTACATATCGTCTGATCCCTAATAGTAGGTACGTAGGCACCCAATGGGCGACTTAAAAAATATAAAAAAATTAATTTTTTGAGAAATTAAGATAATTTAGTAAATCGATAATCTTGTATAATTCAGTCAATGGTTATATATAATAATTAGTTTTCTTTTTATTTATTTATTTTTTTTTTGTGAAAATTGATCAAATTGATTAGTCTGTAAATTTTGACTAAATTTATAATTTTTTTTTGCAAGTATCATATAATAATATAATTTATGACATTTAGTGAACAATTTATAGCTAAAAGGTTAAAGGTGGTAACCATTTAGGTTTTAATGGGATAGCCCCTAGACTCATGAATTCCTTGTTATTGTTTTAAAAGGCAATTTTTAGCAGACCAGTAGCTAAATTAGGACTCAACCTACCCAGTGGTCCTAATTTAATTTTTTTCTCCCGGCTTTAGGCAGGTGGCGACTCTAAAATATTTTTCAAAATCAGAAATTTCCTTTAATTCTTAGTCGGAGATTTATATTAAATGGGTTAGGATTTAGTATAAATCGGGCTAAAGGAAATTGAATTGGAAATCAAAATCCAGGCTCGACAGTACTGCTTTTTTTATTTTGTTTCATGCAGAAAGCAAATGTTTTGTATGTTATTTTAACTTGATATAAGACAAATATGGATATACCATGTAAAAATATAAAATAAATTGCAATTTAATTTTGCCTTTCTTCTACTATATTGGTTCTATTATAATTTATGTGTTTACCAAAATAACTTCTTTTTTTTTTTTTTAATTTCTCCAAAGTACCAAAGCAAGATATAAAAAATAAAAGTATAACAATATGTATACTATTTTTTATAAAATTAAATACCTAACTGCCCATATAAAACAAGATATAAAAATATTAGCAATGCATTTTATTTACTAGAATAGAATTATTAGTCCACCTTTATTATCATAGAATAACTATTCTTTTATTTATTTTTAAAAAATTATCTCACAGGAAATTGCTATTTGTTATGGAATAGGTTAGGAATATCTACCCTTTCTTTTTACTAGAGAAATTACTATTTTTCACAAAATGCAACTTTTTTTTTCCTGAAAATATTCCTAATTATAAGAAAATGAATAATTATTCCTTTTCAATTCTTTTTCTGTTCCAATAAATTATACGCAATATAAATTTACTTTCCTAATAGTTGTATATTTCTCAAACCTCTTTCTTACAATAAATAAATATTTATCCTTCCAACTCTCCTCCTCTCGTCATATCTTCAATGTAATTATTATAATGACAAGAAAAAATGTAATTATTATAAGATAAAGAAAAAAAAAAGTTCTACATACTATGAGAATAAAAGTAAATAAGATATATATCATATTATTTTGCAAGCACAAAGTCCGTAACAGATGCGGGACAAACATAGACAAAATATAAACAAAATAAAAAGACCATCTAAAAATGAGCCTCGATAAAGTTATTTCCTTTCTGTTAACTCCTAAAATTCAAGTGTGCCACAATTGGTTTTAAGAAATGTCCAATACAAAGAAAAAGACTTGCTGGGACAAAGGATTTTAAACAAAATGGGCGTTATTTGGTTGAGACGAACAGCAATCACAAGCTAAAGGAAATTAATATATATATATATATATATATATTATTTAAAGTTAAGGAAAAAAAAAAAAAAAAAACTTTACACATAGAAATTCAGGCCAGAACTGGCGTTCATGACAACTTTATTTCGAGTGGAAACCCATTTCCACCGAGTTGCTACACTGAATCAACCCGCTACGATCATAATTTAGCCAAACTTATCCCCTCCGTCAACAATCCCTTCTTTGTTTCTGCACAGTTCTTTCTTTTGTTCCTCGTTTGTACTGAAATTGTTTCTTGAAAATATATTTGAAGTGCCCTATTTTTATTTTTTATTTTTTCCCCCAAGTAGCTCTATTTTTAGGAATTTTTAAAAGAATATATTTTATTCTTTTCCCAGCATTCGCCCCAAATAGTTAATTCAAAGCCCTCTTCTATGGTGTGTCCTTTTCCCTTTCCATAAAAAAACATTAATATAGGAAGCAGAAAGAAAGAAAAAACCATGCAATCATGCTATCACTAATTAACTACTAGGTGAACATAGCACTACCAGATGACAGATGGTATTATTATTATTATTGTTATTGTTGTTGTGATTATAGCTAAGATTATTAATATTTTATTCTTAATAGAAAAGGAATTTCAAGCCTGTTGGTGTCTTAATAGGCTAGTGGAGAGTGTCTTGGATTTGGGCTTTGAACCGTCTAGACTTACAAAATAGCAAAGGGTTAGTAGGTATTAGAGTGTTATTTGGTGCGACCATTTGGATGGTCAAGTTAGTATGGTAATATAAGTAGTGAATGTGTAAGCTGACGGGATGCGGGCTAAATGTACCAACTTGTCTTTAAAGGGTGTCGAAGGGGAGTATTTGTAGCGTGTTGTTAATTGATAGCCCTCTTCAACAGTTGCAAAATCATGGAAGTAGTGGATGACTATGGAAGTTACATGCTTGATGGGCAAGAGACCAATAAGCCACTTTTCAAGTAAATAGGGCATAGTACGTTGTGGGTCAAGTGAATGGATCAGAATAGAGATTAATGCCTGAGAGGATGGGCATCCTAGAGGTTGAATAATTCCTCTACAGATGATCGAGTGAATTTGCAAGTTAGCTGAGAGGCGAGGCATTGTCTTTTGTCATAGTTATATTGGCTTGGGCTCAAGGAGCTCTTAGTATAAATATGCCCATCAATAATCATTCTCTCTCCTCTTTTGGTGATGAGTCATCAAATAAAGTGAATTCAGAGGAGCGCTTCTCAAATCTAGTGTCAATGGTAGATTATAAAGAAATAATGAAGAGGTATACCATCTTAAGAATAGATTATTAATGTGGACAGTTGAGCTCGATTAAGAATGAGTTTGGTTCCTTTCTTATGGGATTCCGTTCTACGGCTGAGTGCCTAAATGATAAATCCTACCATATAGCATTGGATATGTCATGTAGGAGATCCTTGTGAGAGGTTGGTTGTAAACCCCTAAAATTTTCGGTTAATTTTAAGTTTGATCTTAGAATTAAAAGTCAACCGAAACCCTAAAGGTTAATAAAAGGCTAGTACAAACCCTAGATTCTAGATCCGACATTCCCGTTTTTTTTAGCCCTAGGAAACGAAGTTGGAATAGTTAGCGTAATAGTTCGTAATAGCTATAGGTTATATAAAAATATCAGAATTTCGAAATTCAAGTGGCTTTTGAACCCGATCCGACACAGTTCTTAAAAAACGTGTCCCGGGGCTGGAATAGTAAAAATATTCCGAATATACTGTTAGACTCGTAAAAATATAAGCTTTTCAAAAATATCAATTTCCTAATTTTTTTGGTAGCTAAAAATATCAGATATCGTATTTATACGCGTATTTTCTTACTACCGGTATTTAATTGTCATGTCTACTTTTACATATACTATTTTCTACTATTCTACACTATTCATCTATCTTTACTTTTTCTTGCAACCTACTCTTACAACCCATACACCTATTTCTTACACATTTTCATTTCCAATACAATTTCACATATTTCATTTCTTACTTTTAATTAACAAAATAACAAAAAAATAAATTTTTCCCTCTCTCCCATGCACAATTTGCGCCGACCCCTCCCTCTTTCTATCTATATTGTTTTGTTTTTCATTTATTTAATTAACACAAATTATCTCCCACATTTTCCTATAAATACCCCCTCATACCTTCACTTCTTTCACACTTCTTCATTTCTAAAGTTACTCTCTCCAAATCTCTCAAGAATTCTCTTCCAAGAAGCTCTCTTTAGTTCATCTCTTTTAGGTAAACTTTCTTCAAGAAATTCCTATGTTCATCTACTTAGTATGAACTTAGTGTGTGTTTTCTAAAACCATGAAGGTTAAGAAAGCAACAATAGGTTCATACTTTGTTTTTGTTCATAATCTCAACCGCTTTATGTTCGTTTATGTTCATAACTATCTAATATATCTATATAGATATATATAATATTTGGAGCATATAAGCTCATTGTCTTGCAATTTATTTACCTTTCATGCAATTTATTTACTTCTTTGCTATTTATTTAATTTCAAGTTTTTTTAAGACTAGTCTTTCTAGTCTTAGACTTGTCCTCATCATGTCAAAACATTTTCTTTTTCTTTTGGGACTAGTCATTTCTTAGTCCCGGGATACCTTGAACAAGCTAAGGTTCCAATACTTGATTTATTTTCTTAATAGCTTATTCTTTCAAGTATTATGTTCCTTTATATTTTCATAACTTATGACTCATATTCATGCATGAACATAATGGTTTTGTCTCAACAAAAAAATGAAGAAGTATTTTGTTAAAAATAAAGATTCTTTTCTAGAAACAAAAACAAGTAGTTAATGTTTTTCTAAGAACTAAGAAGCCATTTTTTTTTAACAAACTTAGAGGAGTTCCTAATAGATTCTTATAAACATACATAAAAAGGATTTTAAGAAAACAAGGATTTTTCAACAACTTCATCTTCTCTTCATATAATAGAAATTCCTTTTCATTAAAATGATCTCTAGAAATGAAGAAGTCATTTTTCTAAATATAGAAGTGTCAAATACTTTCAAAAAGTGTTGGAAGCTGAGTTTAGGAAATAAAAATCATTCTTTAAGAAATTAAGAAGATTATGAAAATAAGATTTAGGAAAAGAAAAGAGATACTCATCATAAACAACTTAAAATAATTTTTAAAGCAATTACAAGCAATTAAATTTAGAGAAAGAAATACTCATTTCAGATAACTCAAAATTTTCAAAGTACAATGGACACTTCAAGAATTCTTAAATTAAAATCTTTCAAAACTTTACTTTTTCAATTGAGACAAACTTCATTCACTTCATACATTTGTCATGAGTCAATAAATATATATGAACATACTTTCCAAAAGTTTTACAAGTTATTATATTGTCACCTCATCAAGTGAGCTTTTGATAAAAGAAGGAAAACAAGTTTTTACAAATTCGTAATGAATCTGGTCTCTACTTTTTCGGAACCCAAATGACTTAGTTTGTTGAAAATAAGTTTAGAAATGGATAGATTTTTCGAGTAGGTAGAAAACGATATATTATTTGCGAAATTCCGAGTTAAAATGAGCAAGTTATGGCCATTCTGAGTTGGAATTTCCTCTTATACGATTTTACCGCTATTTTTAGAAAAGTTTAGAATCTTCAAGAAGAGAAACTTCATGAAATACTCATTTTGGGTATTCTTCTTGATTAGATAATCTCGAGGAGGATTGTTCGTATCCCGAAGATTACTACGATTAGCGAAAATCCCGAACGACTCATCCATTTCAAGAAAAGTGTCATCATGGCTGAGTGAGTTTATTCCCCGTTATTTTTCATACTTATGATTGTGCTTGTAAAATTAGTTGCACTAGAATTTAGGCAAAAATCAAATGGAAGTTGTATGATAACATGTTGAAAGAATATTAAGTATATCGAAACTTGATTTGTTTGTAATAAAGGTGTTTGTACATTACTATCTTGAAGTGTTTGAAATTGTTTGCTCACTTGAAAGAAGATAAATATAACTACTAGACTTTAATTAAGAAATTATGCATGCACTTCATATGTTGAGTCACATTTCATTCACTATTATACAATTGGTGGGACAAGTGTATAATAGTGGTGGTAGACATAACCGGTATATCATGTAAGTGGCGAGTAGGAGCCAGTAAGAACTACGTAAATTGGTGACTAGTAGCAGACTGTAATAACTACAAGTTTTTTATGGCGTAAAGGAGCCAGTAAGATCTATAAAAGTGTTTTAAAAGTTGTGGCTGTAATTGGCCTGAATACCCAACCCCAAATGAAGGGTGTAAAATTCATTCAACATATGATTCCCGGATAGTCATATGTCTTGTATGCTCACGTGGTTGTTGCATTCCATATGTTTAAATAATAAACTTGATTGATAATTTACTTTGAGTATGAATTTTGGGATTTACTCACTAAGCCCATAAGCTTACACCCCTATAGGTATTTGTATTCTCAGAAACACCTATTTTTGTGCCCGGGGGGTCACGCCCCAAAGTGTGCCCTACACATGACAGTCCGCCACACTCAACATTTAAACTCAAGTAAGACAACCTCAGTCTTCCCATGAGTTTGAACATCGGGTGTAAGGCTCGCTCTCAACATTTATAGATCATACTTTGCTTCGTAGTAGCTTAAGGAGACATACATAGCAGCAAGAATGTATATCATGACCATCTTACAGTGAGTTATTCTATTACATGAACTAGGGGGCATACCCCGATAACAAAACTACAAATTCTCGAGCCCACAATTTCCTTGTGTTATCCTTTAAATGCCGGTTCGAAAATACCGGATTAGAGTCCGAAACTAATCTTTAGGCCCCTGGCCCCATCAAAAGCTCCTTAGTATCTAAGAGCTGTACCTGGTGTCCAGGGGTCCTCGGAGATAGCCAAAGGTATTCATACTGCAACAGGAAACTATTGGGGTATAAGCTACACTAGTTTAGTGAGTGAAAACTTCCGAATCACAATTAATACAACACATTCAGACAAGTAATTAATCAACCAAGTGGAATGCAACAACGAATGAGTTCAGCAAACATATGACTAGCCGGAAATCATATGTGGATGGACTTGCGCCCTCCATCCCGGGTTAGCAGATTAACGAATCCTGCGGTACGATGCCGTTTAAGCTCACGGTCAACTGAACATTAATTCGTTTTATGGATCACGATTAACCAACAAGTATTCGTTTTATGGATCACGAAAAACCAACCAATGCTAATGCTCCATCCCCATCGTGATATGAATGAATTCAATTACAATTGAGTCAAATGTACATTAATTCAATTCTTTTAGGTGGCCAACAATTTTTCGCAGACATTCAATATAAAGCACTAGCTAATCAATCAATAGCTTAACACCCGGTTTCGATATTTCTTAAGTTTCATTTCACACATCAACAACAGACAAATATATAATTCCCATATAACCCCATCATACATAATCATCCTTTTTATCTTTACCTAGCAACTAGTGCGACTATCATTACAATCACAAGCAATAATTGAATTCGGAAGAGGAACTCACTCGGCCATGGTACGCCGGTCTCTTAGCAATGGTAGTCGGGTGATACGGTATCGTCGTGTTCGGGTCACCTACCAAATAAGAATAGCCTAATAAGAATCTCATCACTAAACTACTTCAAACTATTTATCTATACTACACAAAATCGGAATTCTCGCTATTTGCGGAAGTTCCAACTTAAAACGGCCATAACTTGGTCATTTTAGCTCGGAATTTCGCAAATTTTATATCGATCTCTATCTACTTCGAAAGATCTATCTATCTCTAGTGTTATTTTCAAGTTTTGAAAATAGTAAAGTCATGGAACCGTGGGATCAGATCTGTTCCACAATTTCTCCAATTCCGAAAATTCGTTTTGCTTTTGATAAGAAATGTTCCTAGTTGATGATTCATAGATGATTGGTATGGAAATGAATTCCTAGCATGTATGCCATGTAATGAACTCAATATATGCATGGTCATGATGATTTTGTGATAATAAATTCTTATGAACTCCTAAGTGTTAGAAAATTCCATAGAGGTTATTTCTAAGAAGCTATTCTTCCACTTTACACTCCTTAGGGTTTCTTTGACTTTTAATCTTGGAATCCACTTGTTATCTAAATGAAAATAAGTTCTCAAAGTCTATATTAACCATGGCCTTCATCCATGCATAAAAATTCCCACTTTTCATTTGGTAAACATGTCTTTAAACAAGCTTTTTGTAAAAATCCGAATTTTGAAATTTCATTTTCTTTTCTTATGGGAAAACTTGTTTAATGCACCAAAATTTGAAGCTTTATTGTACCTATTGTTTAAGGACTCCATTTGACTCATGAAACATGCAATTTAAGCTTGGACACTAGGTGTTTATGTAGGCATTATTTCAAAATACGAATTTAACATACTAATCACTATCTCAAGGTTTTTCATTCTAACTCCACTACTTGTTTTACATTTTACTCATGCCCAAACTCATTTAAACTTATGGAAATTATTCCTTAAGGGTATCTATTACATATACCTTCCATTTCTTATGTAAAATATGAGTTTTAAAGTGATTTCAAGGGTTTTTAAAATGGGTTCTAAAAATCATCCGAATTCCCATAAAATATTTCTAGTAAAAATCTTTTCTTTTTCAAGTTTCTTACTTCCTATTCATGAAGATCTACCATCTAACACCTCTATATACATGCAAAACTAAGCCTTTATGATCATTAGTGCATGGAAGCTCATGATATCCATATGAACATGAATGTAGATGAAGATATGAATGTCTAAACACTAGATCTATCAAATATAATGCATGAATCATGAGTTTCATGGCATGAACATAAATATCTATACAAGATTCCTACTTTTACATGTATGAACATCACATTATCTCATCAAAAACTCCTTTAAACTCTAGATCTTCTTCTTGTGATGGCTTGATATTCTTGTACAAGTGTTTTCATGTCCCTAGCATATGCTCATTGGGATTAAATGTGAAAAACACACATGAATAGCTTTGTTATTACAAGAAAAGATAGGAATGGGGTTTAGAATCATCACCTAAAGAAGACTAGAAGATGAAATGAAGAGGAAATGAGCTTATGTGTGTGAGTGTGAGGGGGAGGGGCTTGTCACGGCACAAAGGAGGAAGGAAGAGAGAGTTTTTCTCTTTTCAAGATTTTTGGAAGAGTGAAAATGAAGAGAGAGAGTGAAAATGAGTTTATATATTAAGTGAATTAGGGTTTATTTGTATTAAAAGAAGTAAAATAAAACAAATAGAGGGGGAAAAAGGAGGGGGAGGCGCCGGCCACATGGGGAGGAAGAGGGAGAGAGAGCAAATTTTTATTTGAAATTGATATTGTGTAATAAAATGTAATAAATGTGATAATTTAATAGGAGACAAAAATTTCTTGGAAAAGAAAATATAATTGAGTAGTTGTAAGGATGTAAGAATGGTATGGGTAGTGTGTAGTGTAGGTTGTACTTGTGAATAGTAGACAAGACATTTACTTTACCGGTTGTAACGAAACAGGGAAAAGCTATAACTGTAATTTTTATAGCTCGGAAAATTATAAAATTGATATTTTTGGAATCCTTATAAAATTAAGGTTCTAATGAATATTCCAGAACATTTTTCTGAATCCGTGGTCTGGGCACACTTTTCCATAATTGAGCTCGGGAAGGCTCGGAATTGAAAAATTCCCGAATTTGAAACTTTCAAAGGTTTAAAATATGCTTTAGAACAATAATTCATGTTCATTTACTTTATAAAACTTCTTTTATTAAGAAATCGAAGGAAAGCCGGATCTAGGGTTTCTAGGCTCCTCTCACTAAGCTGGAATCGGACCGATATAGAGTTTCGTTCTCCGGTTTCCAAAGTTCGTCCGATTACTATCCGATCTCTAGGAGAACTAGGGTATAACTTATAATAATAATAATAATTTAGGTAACTAATAATATTGAATCGTACTAGAAGACTCACTAATTACCTGTAGTAACGAAATACGAATAGCTTTGTAAAATTAGATAATTCTAGCTATTTGAAAATTTGTAAAACTAATGACTTAGAGATCCTTTAGAAATATGAGTCTAACGGCATGAATAACATATTCTTAACATTTCGAATCCCGGAGCGCGCTTTTCGAAACTGGCACTTGATCAGATTGGAATAGATCGGGATTTCATTGATCTCATCTTTCCAGAGTATCCTAGACTTAATACGAACTGATTACACTTTTTTCCTCTTGTTCCAACTCCTGGGTTTAGGAATACGAGATTGCCGGGTCTAGGTATGGAGTTTCTTGGGAGTTTTTAGGACTCAGGTTCCCTGGTTAACCTTCCGGTTTACCCCATTGCCAACATAAAAACTAATATTTTATACTTATATGACTTGTCTGATTGGTGTGACTTAATTTAAGGTCGATTTTTATAAGTGTTTAATATCTCACAACATTCCCGGAATTCCTTTAGATTGAGTTTTATTCCCGAAGGTTAATCACTATTTACTTCTCAGCAATTTGCTTTAGGGTTCTATTTAACCCGTATTTATAAGTTAAAGTTAAATAGGAAATTTGTCGTACATAGAGGTTTCAGAATAGAAGTATTTTAAGTTGCTATTTTATTTCTGAGATTTCTTATTATTTTTTTTTTCTCACGATTCAGAATTTTCCGGATTCGTTCGGAGTTTGGGACTTATCAAAGTTCTGCTTTAATTCGGAGTGACTCTTAGGGTTTTATTTTCAAAGTTCATCTCTAGAATTTTTACTGAAATTTTCCAGGGCTTACACAGGGCCTCCCCATATCTGTGTAAGTTTTCTATTAAAGCTTTTGGAGGAAATCTACTTGAAGACTTAGATTAGAATTCCTTTGAAATCTTTAATACAGTATTTGGATGTTGTAAAGACTATCACGATCTTTGGGATTAGCAGGGTATGGCCTCAAGAAATCATGTAATAGACATTTGGTTATTAATGATATATATATTTTATTTCTGGATTCTTGTATGTTCATCTTTACTTGCTTAAACTATGCTTCCCAAAAGCGTCTCCTATTACCGTGTTAGACGCCTTACATGTAATACTAAGGCTTTCGCATGACTAAGGTAGTCATTCTTAAGTCTTGATATTATATGTGGCGGACTGCCACGTTTAGGGTACCTTTCGGGGCGTGACAGTTTAAGTTGGTATCAGAGCAACAAGTTTATAGGAATAAAGGTAATAGGAATAAATCTAGAATAGAGAAAGATAGATAAGTTTATGGAGAAAGGACATAGATAAGATTAGATAAGTCTAGAAATTCTCAAAAAGGAAAATTAATGACCTCCCTTGTCTTTTATAGCTTACTCTTGGAGAAGTTAGAGTTAAGGCCCAATGTTTGAACTTGAGAAATGATGAAACCCTTGTGGACTACCGGTTAAAAGTAAGAAGCCTATGTAAGGAGTTTGCGCTTTTGGACTGACTTAGAAGTTTCTTACGGTATGGAACGGCTCACGTGCCATTACAACCACATCCCTATGCTCCAAGAAGCTACTTTCATTTTCCGAAACAATAGACGTCCAGTTTTCCCGATTTTCGAACTTGGAATTCCATAGGCCGGTTATATATTTATGCCCACGATGAGCTAGCAGATTTACGGATGAGACGAGGATGATTCCAGCCATCAGGAAGCTAGTCAAGATTTCGGATGGACTGTTGAACCAACCCCAAATGAGAACATCCCGAATAGAAGCCGATCTCACATTCCCCTAATGAGAGACCTGATTGAGAATGAAGTGATGGAAGTATCCGATGAAGAGCATGCATCACAGACGGAGTTTGATCAACGGGAGCCAAACACGTCTAGGAATCAACCCTCCCGTAAAGGAAAAAGAATGATGGTCCGAAGCTACTTGAAGCTGTTCGTAACTAAGAGGCCAAGGAACTTCTAGTCCCAACCACCATAATGCAACTCCCTCACCATGAAGAAAGATCAAAAAAGGAAGGAAGGATCCACATGAGCAATCCCATGTGTCCAACAAGAATTTTGTAACCAGATCGACTTAGGATATAGGATCGATCAACAGTTTAATTTATGCTTTCGGAAAAGTGTTCAACATTTGTTGTATTTTGAATTTCTTTTGCAAGCCTTGATTTCTTTATGTATGGGATTTCATTCCCTTCTATGCTTTTTAATTAAATGAAGTATTTTGGTTTAAATAAATTTCATCTCTTGATTTAGTTGCTTAAACTTCTTTTGTATGATATTTCTCTTTACATGTTTATTTCCTTGAAAGCTCCCGCAATTTCCGTAACTTAATATGTAAAAGACTTAATAATATAGTATTTACGTAAACGATTAAAACAGCCGACCTAGAAGAGGATGACCGAGGGTAAGGCAGCATCGAACAACCCACCTGAAGAAGTTAACCAACCAGAAGTGCCCCCTGTGGCTCCTGCCCCGAACCGCAAGGCGACCTCCAAGCCACTCTGGGTCAATTAACACAACTTCTTAATGTGTTAGTTCAACAACAACAGAGGAATATGCCGCCACAGGCACCAGCTCAAGCACCATCCCAGAGGCACCTCAAGCATCTGTACATGGACCAGCAGCACCTGATGCTCAATCGCATACAGTACCCTTGCCGCCTCCGTCACACCTCGACCATACAGCTTCACTCCCAGATTTTATCAAAAGTAACCGTTACTTTGACGGAGCTTTTGGGAAACCAGATGAAGCTGAGGATTGGCTCGCGCAGATAGAACGATCTTTTGCTGCTTATGAAGTTCCTCATCATCTTCGAATAAGCTATGGTACCTATATGTTAAGGTTTAATGCCCGCGTCTGGTGGGAGTCCAAGAGTAGAGAATTGCCGCCACCCATCACCTGGGATATGTTTCGGAATGAGTTTCT
Organism: Combretum micranthum; assembly: GCA_024138025.1. Classification (NCBI taxonomy): domain Eukaryota; kingdom Viridiplantae; phylum Streptophyta; class Magnoliopsida; order Myrtales; family Combretaceae; genus Combretum; species Combretum micranthum. The sequence goes on from JAMXBD010000709.1 coordinate 211,909, forward strand.
GGAAAATTATTTCCCTGGAAGTTTAAGAGTAAGTATAGTGCGGATTTCTTGCACATATCTCAAAAGGAAAATCCATAGAACAATACGAGATGGAGTTCAGCCGACTCTGCAGTATGCTCCTGATTCTTATAAGTATAGTGAGGAGCTAAAACGATAAGTGTTCCTGAATGGGTTAGATGAGGACTAAGGATGCGGTTAGAAGAGTTTGACATCGACCTTCAAGAATTAGTTGAAAGAGCAAGAATTGTTGAAGGGGCCAAGAAGAGGAAAGCTAGGACTTCTGAGAAGAAAGTGCATGTGTTTGGAAGAAAATTTCAACAGGAACAAGCTCAATTTCCCTTCTAAGAGGTTTAAACCAATTAACCACTTTAAGGGAAATTTCAGTGGACAAAGGATAATTCCAAGGCAGCAGTAAGTTGTTGGAAATGCAAAGGGCGCACTATCCGAAGAGATGCCCCCTTCTCCAGAACAAATGTTATTTCTGTGGTGACCCGATCCATAAGATTCCGGATTGCCCAAAGAAAGCTTCTACGACTTGTTTTTCATGCAAGCAAACGGGACATTTTGCCAACGAGTGTCCCCAAAGAAATCTCACAACAAATCGACCTGTTGGATCTTCAGGAGGACTTGCACCAACAAGAGTGGGAATGGAAGCGGAAGTCGCTCATCATCTATGCATGGGCTGAGAATTTACAACCTTGAAGGGCAATGGGTTTGTGAGGAGGATGCCGAAGAAGGAGTAGAGTTGGCTGCCCTGGACCATGGAGAGGAGTATGACTATAGCTTGGTTACAAGGTTAGCCTCAACCTTTAAAATATGTTTGTTTTATATCGTTGAGTATAAAGTTATGATGTATGTTGGAAATAATAGATGTCTAGGGAACCTTATAAAAACAATAAGAATAGTAACACACGCATCTTGAACGCAGGAACCATACAAATAGGGGACCTGACCGCTTATACCCTCTTCGATACCGGTGCAACATTCCTTTATTGCCGCTAGTATAGCCTTGAAGATCGGTTTACCTATCACCACAACCCAACAAGTTTTCGTATAAAAACCCCCACGGTAGTGTGGTGACTACCAAAGAAGTAATAAGGAATTGCCCCATGAAGATACAAGGCCATGAGGCAACCACCGATCTTATAGTAATAGAAATCACAAGTACGAAGTGATTCTCGGAATGAGTTGGTTGTCCATGGTGGAAGCAAAGGTAGATTGTAGAAATAAAAAGGTGGAATTCATGGGACAAGACGGGAAGAAAGCTACGTTTTTGGGAGAATCCGCAACTTCTAAAAGTTTGGAGTTAAGTTCGTTCGAGCTAATTGAAGAAGTTGAGGAAGGAGTTGAAAGTTATGTGGGAAGTACGGAGGAGGATGAGGAAAGACCCAACATTGACGACATCCCCATCGTTAATGAGTTCTCGATGTTTTTCCAGAAGAATTGCCTGGGTTACCCCCAAAACGAGAAATCGATTTCGAGATCGATTTGATGCCAAAAACAGAACCCATATCCAAGGCACCATACCGAATGGCACCGTTGAGCTCAAGGAACTTAAGAAGCAATTACAAGAATTGCTTGACCAAGGATTCGTTAGACCAAGTGTCTCACCTTGGGGAGCTGGTATTATTCGTAAAGAAGAAGGATGGATCGATGAGGTTGTGTATTGATTATCGAGAACTCAATAAGGTCACTATAAAGAATAAGTATCCATTGCCAAGGATTGATGATCTCTTTGACCAACTACAAGGAGCAAGTGTATTCTCACGCATTGATTTGAGATCAGGATACCACCAGCTAAGGATTAAACCAGAGGATGTGTCAAAGACCGCTTTCAGAACTCGGTATGGACACTATGAGTTCATGGTTATGCCATTTGGGTTGACTAATGCACCAGCTGCTTTCATGGACTTGATGAATCGGGTGTATAAGCCGCTCTTGGATAAATGCGTGATTGTCTTCATTGATGATATTTTGGTCTATTCTAAAACACGGGAGCAACACAAAGAACATCTAAGAATGGCATTACAAACCTTAAGGGAGCACAAGTTATATGCCAAATTATCCAAGTGTGACTTTTGGTTGGACCAAATATCTTTTCTAGGACATGTTATCTCAGGGAAAGGAATATCAGTAGATCCTGAAAAGATTAAGGCCGTAATGGAATGGAAACAACCAAGGAGTGACTGAGATTAGAAGTTTTCTTGGATTAGCTGGCTATTACAGGAAGTTCGTGCAAGATTTCTCAAAAATAGCTAAGCCACTAACTAGTTGACCCAGAAGAATGAAAGGTTCATTTGGAATGAGAAGAGGGAACAAAGTTTCCAAGAGTTAAAGCAACGGTTGGTATCTGCTCCAATTTTAACCTTATCTGATCCGGAAAAGCCATATACATTCCATAGTGATGCGTCAAGAAATGGCTTAGGATGCGTGCTTACGCAAGAAGGGAAGGTAATTGCTTATGCTTCACGGCAGTTGAGGCCGCATGAACAAAATTACCCGACACATGATCTTGAGTTAGCCGCAATTGTCTTCGCTCTCAAGCTTTGGAGGCACTACCTATATGGACAGAGATGCGAGATTTATACGGACCATAAGAGCCTCAAGTATTTATTTACACAAAAGGAATCTAATATGAGGCAAAGAAGATGGTTGGAGTTGATCAAAGACTATGATCTTGAAATAAATTATTGCCCTGGAAGAGTGAATGCGGTAGCAGACGCTTTGAGTCGAAAGAACCACGGAGAAGTTACAGCCATGCTCACAACCCAAAGAGAACTTATAAAGGAATTTGAGAAGAGCATCGAATTTGTAGGACGAAGTGTGGAAGTAGAAATTTCCCATTTGATAATAGAGCCAACTCTAATAGAAAGAATCAAAGATCTCAGCGATATGATGAAGTCATACAAAAGTTGAAAAGTGAGATACAAGGAGGAAAGTATGATGATTTTGAGATAGATGAGGAGGATGTAGTAAGGATGAAGGAAAGATTATGTGTACCGAGTGATGAGGAGATGAAAAAGGAAATTATGAGTGAGGCACACAACTCGGGATATACCATGCACCCCGGTGGTACCAAGATGTACCAAGACCTTAAAAGTCACTTTTGGTGGAATGGTATGAAAAGGGACGTAGCTGAATTCATAATGAAGTGTCTCGTATGTCAACAAGTAAAGATTGAACACCAAAGGCCAGGAGGACTTTTGAAACCATTGACCATACCGGAATGGAAATGGGATCAAATTACAATGGACTTCGTATGTGGATTACCCCGAACATCAGCTGGATATGATGCCATATGGGTAATCGTGGATCGACTCACCAAGTCAGCACACTTCATCCCCATCAACATGACCTACTCAATGGAAAGTTGGCTCGGCTATATGTAAGGGAGATTGTGAGACTGCATGGAGTTCCAGCAGGAATTGTATCGGATCGAGATCCCCGATTCGTGTCAAAATTCTGGATGAGTCTTCAAAGTGTATGGGAACTAAGTTACATTTCAGTACAGCTTATCATCCACAAACTGATGGACAATCAGAGCGAACTATCCAGACCTTGGAAGACATGTTGAGAGCTTGTGTTATGGAATTCAAAGGAAGCTGGGAAGCACATTTACCTTTGGTAGAGTTTGCTTACAACAACAGCTATCATTCAACAATTAAGATGCCACCGTACGAAGCTTTGTATGGAAGAAGGTGTAGATCACCTCTATTTTGGGATGATGTGGAAAAGTTAACAATTGGACCAGATCTCATCCAAGACGCCTCAGATAAAGTCAGGATTATTCAGCAAAGGATGAAAGAGGCCAAGATAGACAGAAAAGTTGGGCAGATCAAAAACGGCGAATCCTTGAGTTTGACGTTGGTGATCATGTGTACCTAAAAGTGAATGATAAAGAGTATTCATCGTGTATGGGCTCGAGAAAGCTAAGCCCAAGGTATATCGGACCTTTCGAAATCCTCGAACGAGTAGGCGATTTGGCTTATCGCTTGGCGTTACCACCAAACCTGTCGGGAGTACATAATGTCTTCCATGTCTCATTACTAAGAAAGCATATCCCCGACCCTGATCGATTGTAGAACTTGAACCAGTCAGGCTGAAAGAGAACTTGACTTATGAGGAGTACCCAGTTCAAATTCTGGATCAAAAGGTTCAAAAGCTGAGAAACAAGGAAATCCGATATGTCAAGGTGTTATGGAGGAATCATTCGCAAGAAGAGGCTCCTTGGGAAGCCAAGGATGAGATCCGAAAGAAATATCCAAATCTCTTTGAAGATTCAGGTACGAATTTCAAGTTATGAATTTCAAGTTTTGAGTATAAAACTTTCTTTAAGGGGGGTAGGTTGTAAACCCCTAAAATTTTCGGTTAATTTTAAGTTTGATCTTAGAATTAAAAGTCAACCGAAACCCTAAAGGTAACAAAAGGCTAGTACAAACCCTAGATTCTTGATCCGGGATTCCCGTTTTCTTTATCCCTAGGAAACGAAGTTAGAATAATTAGGGATAATAGTTCGTAATAGCTATAGGTTATATCAAAATATCAGAATTTCTAAATTCAAGTGGCTTTTGAACCCGATCGGACATAGTTCTTGAAAAACATGTCCCAGGGCTCGGAATAGTAAAAATATTCCGAATATACCGTTAGACTCATAAAAATATAAGATTTTCAAAAATATCAATTTCGTAATTTTTTCGATAGCTAAAAATATCAGATATCGTATTTATCGTATTTTCTTACTACCGGTATTTAATTGTCATGTCTACTTTTACATATACTATTTTCTACTATTCTATACTATTCATCTATCTCTACTTTTTCTTGCAACCTACTCTTACAACCCATACACCTATTTCTTACACATTTTCATTTCCAATACAATTTCACATCTTTCATTTCTTACTTTTAATTAATAAAATAACAAAAAAATAAATTTTTCCCTCTCTCCATGCACAATTTGTGCCAACCCCTCCCTCTTTCTATCTATATTGTTTTGTTTTTCATTTATTTAATTAACAAATTATCTCCCACATTTTCCTATAAATACCCCTCATACCTTCACTTCTTTCACACTTCTTCATTTCTAAAGTTACTCTCTCAAATCTCTCAAGAATTTTCTTCCAAGAAGCTATCTTTAGTTCATCTCTTTTAGGTAAACTTTCTTCAAGAAATTCCTATGTTCATCTACTTAGTATGAACTTAGGTGTGTGTTCTAAAACCATGAAGGTTAAGAAAGCAACAATAGGTTCATACTTTGTTTTTGTTCATAATCTCAACCGCTTTATGTTCGTTTATATTCATAACTATCTAATATATCTATATAGATATATATAATATTTAGAGCATATAAGCTCATTGTCTTGCAATTTATTTACCTGTCATGCAATTTATTTACTTCTTTGCTATTTATTTAATTTCAAGTTGTTTTTAAGACTAGTCTTTCTAGTCTTAGACTTGTCCTCATCAAGTCAAAACATTTTCTTTTTCTTTTGGGACTAGTCATTTCTTAGTCCCGGGATACCTTGAACAAGCTAAGGTTCCAATACTTGATTTATTTTCTTAATAGCTTATTCTTTCAATTATTATGTTCCTTTATATTTTCATAACTTATGACTCATATTCATGCATGAACATAATGGTTTTGTCTCAACAAAACAAATGAAGAAGTATTTTGTTAAAAATAAAGATTCTCTTTCTAGAAACAAAAACAAGTAGTTAATGTTTTTCTAAGAACTAAGAAGCCATTTTTTTTAACAAACTTAGAGGAGTTCCTAATAGATTCTTATAAACATACATAAAAAGGATTTTAAGAAAACAAGGATTTTTCAACTACTTCATCTTCTCTTCATATAATAGAAATTCCTCTTCATTAAAATGATCTCAGAAATGAAGAAGTCATTTTTCTAAATATAGAAGTGTCAAATACTTTCAAAAAGTGTTGGAAGCTAAGTTTAGGAAATAAAAATCATTCTTTAAGAAATTAAGAAGATTATGAAAATAAGATTTAGGAAAAGAAAAGAGATACTCATCATAAACAACTTAAAATAATTTTTAAAGCAATTACAAGCAATTAAATTTAGAGAAAGAAATACTCATTTCAAATAACTCAAAATCTTTTCAAAGTAAAATGGACACTTCAAGAATTCTTAAATTCAAAATCTTTCAAAACTTTACTTTTTCAATTGAGACAACTTCATTCACTTCATACATTTGTCATGAGTCAATAAATATATATGAACATACTTTCCAAAAGTTTTACAAGTTATTATATTGTCTACCTTATCAAGTGAGCTTTTGATAAAAGAAGGAAAATAAGTTTTTACAAATTCGTAATGAATCTGGTCGCTGCTTTTTCGATACCCAAACAACTTAATTTGTTGAAAATAAGTTTAGAAATGGGTAGATCTTTTCTAGTAGGTAGAAAACGATATATTATTTGAAATTCCGAGTTAAAATGAGCAAGTTATGCCATTCTAAGTTGGAATTTCCTCTTATACGATTTTACCGCGGTTTTTAGAAAAGTTTAGAATCTTCAAGAAGAGAAACTTCATGAAATACTCATTTTGGGTATTCTTATTAATTAGATAATCTTGAGGAGGATTGTTCGTATCTCGGAGATTAGTACAATTAGCGGAAATCCCGAACGACTTACATTTAAGAAAGGTGTCATCATGGCTGAGTGAGTTTATTCCCTTTATTTTTCATACTTATGATTGTGCTTGTAAAATTAGTTGCACTAGAATTTAGGCAAAAATCAATGGAAGTTGTATGATAACATGTTGAAAGAATATTAAGTATATCGAAACTTGATTTGTTTGTAATAAAGGTGTTTGTACATTACTATCTTGAAGTGTTTGAAATTGGTTGCTCACTTGAAAGAAGATAAATATAACTACCGGACTTTAATTAAGAAATTATGCATGCACTTCATATGTTGAGTCATATTTAATTCACTACTTACAATTGGTGGGACAAGTGTATAATAGTGGTGGCAGACATAACGGTATATCATGTAAGTGGGGGTAGGAGCTAGTAAGAACTACGTAAATTGGTGGCTAGTAGGAGCCTGTAATAACTCCAAGTTTTTTATGGCGTATAGGAGTCGGTAAGATCTATAAAAGTGTTTTAAAAGTTGTGGCTGTAATTGGCCTGAATAAACCCGAAAAGGGCGTAATTCATTCAACATATGATTCCCGGATAGTCATATGTCTTGTATGCTCACGTGGTTGTTGCATTCCATAGTTTGAATAATAAACTTGGTTGATAATTTACTTTAAGTATGAATTTTGGGATTTACTCACTAAGCCATAATTACACTCTTATAGGTATTTGTATTCTCAGGAACACCTATTTTTGTGCTCGAGGCCTCCCCATATCCGTGTAAGTTTTCCATTAAAGCTTTTGGAGGAAATGTACTTGAAGACTTAGATTAGAATTCCTTTGAAATCTTTAATACAGTATTTGGATGTTGTAAAGACTATCATGATCTTTGGGATTAGCAGGGATATGGCCCTAAGAAATCATGTAATAGACCTTTGGTTATTAATGATATAATATATTTTATTTCTGGATTCTTGTATGTTCATCTTTACTTGCTTAAACTATGCTTCCCAAAAGCGTCTCCTATTACCGTGCTAGATGCCTTACATGTAATACTAAGGCTTTCGCATGACTAAGGTAGTCATTCTTAAGTCTTGATATTATATGTGGCGGGACCACGTTTAGGGTACCTTCGGGAGTGACATTGGTTTAGATGCATAGGTACTCTAATTATATTACTGCTTCCAATTATAAATAGTTTGTCCTTAAATTATGAATTAATTTTACAATATTTGTCTCATCAAAATAAAGTGTGCACCCTTAGGTTCAACATAATTACTACCTAAATAACAAAATTTTTCTCTATTAATGTAGCTCATAATTTATTTTTCTTATACTTTAGGTTTACTTATTAAAAAGAAGAAAGAAATAGATTCTTATCATCATTTTTGTTATTATCTCATTCCATTTAATATGCTTTCTATTAAAAAAAACATGAATAAACTGAAAAACTTAAAATTCCATACTAAGGATTTATTTTCATTAATTTTGTTTCTTAATTTTTTTTTCAAAACCATATTTGCTTCTCAATGAAGGTTAGCACTGATAGTTTGAATAGATTAAGATTTAGTCTATTATTATACCATGGATTTTTTAGGATGTTTGCATTAAAAAAAAAAAAAAAACTTATAGATAGAATTTCGAAAAACTCTTTTCTCTTGAATTATAAACTTTCATTTCCCTTTTTTTACCCTTTGGATGTGTGGCTGTGTATTGAGATTAATAGATACATATGATAGCTTGGCCTTTTAGGTTGTCTTGTATTTATATCATTATCTTCCGATATATTGATTGTTCCTTCTTAAACAGAATAGTAAGAGATAATTTACAAGCCGAGCCCTCCTGTTTGCTATGTGCATGTGAGTTTGAGTTAAATTGTTGGTTTTCATATATATTCCCATTTTATATATATAGGGCTAATGTCAGGAACATGATTTAAACTTACCTAGATATTATTTAACTACCTGAATTTTTCATTTAGTTAATTTACTATCTACTTCCCCTTTTTGTATCCTAAAACGCTACAGTGTGTGATTTCGTTAATCTGTATTCCGTGCATTAATGACTTATCCTTTCTGACACGAGTCCATGGCCCATCTATATTCTTCTGGACACTGTCTCTAATCACAAACGCACTAAGTTACTTCACTGGGTCATCTATGTCCTTTCCTTTAACCATCCATCTTCTTCCTAGATACACTCTCTCTAACTACTCTCTCTCTCTCCATAGAAACCATCTTTCTAGAACAAGGCACCTTTAAACACTATCCACATGCACTACCCATGATGAACTCTCGTATACTATTAATGAACCAAATACTCTTTCTCTTTCTCTCCTTCCCTTCCCTTACACACATACACACAAAAAACATCTTCTTCAACCTCGTTCTCTCTCTCTATGGCCTCCACCTTCACAACACCAGCCAACAAACATATATTGACAAAAGTTATCCACTCCCCTTCACAAAACTAAGCCACCATCCCCATCACTTCCACTAGACCTTCACTGCACAGGGTCAAACCAATATAACTAAACCTAAACATTGATGCCTCATATGAAACCAATCTCCACCATATCTTCCTTCTTCAACTAAGCAAACCTAAACTCAGTACGAACTTAGCGAGTAGATTCACCAGTACCAAAACAAAGAAAACAAAACATGGTACTTGACTGAAATCCACCCACTACACAACATGAGCTAACCTCTTTTAGAAATCCAAGGAGGAAAAAGATTCGAACTTGACCTACGATTTACCGAGTTCTCTTCACTATTTTGTATGGACTCAACCATTGTAAAGGATTATTTATTTATTTATATTTTCTTGGGAATAATCTATGTGGCATGTGATAAAAGTAGGCCATAGACATGTGTCGAGCAGGGATAGGTCACTAATGCCACTAGTGAAGACAAAGTTAATAGAGTTGTGCTTTGGGATACGAAAGTAGGATAAGGAAATAAATTGACTAAATAAAAGTTCAAATAATTATTAATTGGATATTTAGATTAAGTTGATGTGGTATTTGTGCCATTAACATAAATAATTGGATAAAATTGAGCTATACCTATTCTTATTAGAATCTTATTAGTTGAGGAGTGATAATTGAGTTGTGTTCGTTCCTCAATAAGCTGTGACAAGTTACAATTAATAGCTTTTATAAACATTGTTGGAGTACTCGTTTTTATTGCCTTGTTTTTTTTTTGTCATAAACGAGAAAAATATATACATATTAACCATTGTCATATACAAAAGACGACGTTGACTCAAGAGGGTCGACATCCATACAATCTAAATTGAGTAGCTTCTGGAGATGGGAAGGGGGTTACACCACCAATCCGTAGGACACATCCCTCTCCTTGTCATAGAAGCTACCCAGTCAGCTACTCTATTAGCTTTCCTAGGAATGTGAACAATAGAGAAAATATTCGGATTCGCTATTAGATAGCTCTTGATTTTAGCTAGGTAGGGTTTTGTTGCCCAATGCACTTTGGAATTATTTCCCAAACAAGCATTGACAACAGATAGGCAATCGGATTCCAATTGCACCTTTTCCAAACCCATATCTAGAGCAAAATCAATTCCTATCATGACAGCTTTGCCTTCTATTTCCTCTGCATTGAAACCAGTACATAGTAACGACCTGCCACAAATTAATTTCCCCCAATGATTTCTTGCCACCACTCCCACTGCTGCCCTCTCTCTTCCAACTGTCCACGAGGCGTCCACGTTGATTTTCATAACCGTGGGTGAGGGTTTTGTCCATCTCTCTCCTCCATTTACCACAGCTTCAAATTTCTCACATGTTTCTTTTGACTGGGCATTAATCTCTCTAACCAACGTTCGTGCGTGGGTCATAACTCTTTGGGGCTCAATTTTTTTCCCCTCCATTACTGCTTTGCATCTCTCCACCCAAATGCACCACGCTATAGCTCCGATTTGTATTTCCATCTCCTTGGATAAACTTCCACTGCATGCCACAGTTTGGTCTACCCAGTCGAGGAAGGAGCCCACTGCTTGGTGGTTGATTCTGATACCTAGGCTTCCAAACCATATCAGCTTTGTCCACTCGCAAAGGATTAGGGCGTGCTCTGTACTCTCCGTGTCTCCACAGATCTGGCAGGTCAGGTCAGGTAATATCTTCTTCCTCCACAATTGCATTGCTGTAGGTAGCGTGTTCGATCCTATTCTCCATAGAAAGTGTTGTATCTTGGGTAGGGTTTTGGCTGTCCAGATTTTTTTCCATTGCAGGTTGGAAGTGCTCCTGGACGATGAGGCTTGGAATGAGCTGGGTTCTCCCATGGTGGTCTTCAGAAAGGTGTAGACCGAATTCACAGAGCAAATACCCTCGCGATGGTATGGCCATATGAGGTTGTCATTCTGGTGAGGACTGCCCAGAGGTATCTCCTTTACGTTTTGCCATTCTTGCTCTGATATCCATTGTTTAATTTTGTTTGTGTCCCATATTCTAGCTGGGTTTATTAAGTCTTTCACAAAAAGATTTTCTGAGCCATTAGGATTCCTATACTTTGGGGTAGCTCTGGGACAGTAGGTACCCAGCGGTCTTTGAAACATCTGATCCTTTCCCCCGATCCAATCTGCCAAATTCCTTCTTTGAACAAGATCTCTTTCCCTTTCAAAATGCTATTCCAAGCCCAAGAAGGTCTACCTCCCCTAAGGGCATCTCTGAAATCTTTCTGCGGGTAGTATAAACCTTTTAGAATTTTTACCCAATGATCATTCGGGTTTTGTTCTATCCTCCAGGCCAACTTCGTTAGGAGAGCTAAATTAAAAAGATGCAAATCTTTGAAGCCCAGTCCTCCTGCATCCTTGGCTTTAGTAAGAGTATCCCAGCTATTCCAATGGATTTTCTGTTCCTCTCTCTTTTGTCCCCAGAAAAAATTTGCCATCAAGCCATTCACCTCCTTACACCATCTAATTGGAAAACAGAAACAGGCCATCGAGTACATAGGGATAGCAATGGCTATTGACTTGATGAGTACTTCCCTTCTTGCCTCCGTTAGGTTGTTTTTTTTCCAGCCTTTCAATTTCCTTACAACCTTCTCCTTTACAAACTTTAGGGCCTCGAGTTTATATCTTCCCCACAGCATTGGAAGGCCTAAGTACATTCCTGGGTTGTCAGTGATGGTCATACCCAGCTCATTGCTTATTCTTTGTCTTGTCCAACTATTAGTGTTCTTACTGAAGAAAATACTTGATTTGTCTATATTGATTCTTTGACCTGAAGCTTTGCAATAACTTTCCAGCAAGTTTATCAGCTTCCTCATTTCTGTCAGCTTTGCTTCCATGAAGAACAGGGAGTCATCTGCAAAAAACAAATGAGATAGGGAAGGGCATGAAGGTTTCATAGTTAGCCCTGAGATGACCCCATTGTTTTTATAATATCTATTCCTTTTGATAACACTTCAGCTACTAGGATGAACAAGTATGGTGATAAGGGTCTCCCTGCCTTAGTCCTCTGCTAGGCTTTATGCTTGCCACTGTTTTCCCATGAAGAAGAATATTGAATTGTACAGTAGTGACACAATTCATTACCCAACTAATCCATTTAGACTCAAAGCCATACTTTATGAGAACTTTTTTTAAGAAGCCCCATTCGATCCTGTCATATGCTTTGTTCATGTCTACTTTTAAAGCACAAAAACTCTTTTTTCCTTTTTTTTTTTGTTTTTAAGAAAATGGAAAGCTTCATGAGCGATGATGATATTATCATGAATCGCTCTACCCGAGATAAAAGCACTTTGGTTTTCAGAGATGAGCCTGTCCAAAAAAGGTTTCAATCTATTGACCAGAATCTTGGAAATGATTTTGTACAAAAAGTTACACAAACTGATAGGCCTAAAGTTAGATACCAAATGGGGATGTTGGACTTTAGGGATGAGCACAAGATCAGTGATGTTTAGATCAGAGTGGAAGTTACCTGTTCTGAAAAAATCCTTGACTGCATCCGAGACCGTCTTCCCAATGATAGCCCAAAATTTTTTATAGAAGACCCCGAGAATCCGTCAGGCCCTGGAGCTTTTAGTCCCCCCATTTGAGCAGCAGCATCCTTTATCTCCTTGTCTTCTACCATTTTACACAACTCCCTGTTCATATCATCAGAGACACAATTACTAATCCAATTCACACATTCATCGTGTAGCTCCTCCCCCTCTGAACTATAGAGCTGGCTGAAATGATCAATGAATTCTTGGGCAATCAAATTCTCCTCCTCCAACCATTTCCCCTCTCTATTTTTGATCTTTAGAATTTTGTTCTTGTTTCTTCTTAGTAAAGTGGATTGATGGAAGAAGGAGGTGTTCCTGTCTCCATATTTGAGCCAATTGATACGAGACCTCTGATGCCAGTACTTTTCCTCTCTTTCCCATAACACATTCAATTCTCCGAAAAGGGCTTGTTCCTCCTCTAGGTCTACTCCATTTTGTTCACTTTGTACAATCCCCAATCTTTGCAAAACCCTGTCAATCTGCTTCCTATTATTTGGGAAGCATCTAGCACTCCAGTTCATAAGGTTCCTCTTGCAATCATTTAGGTTCAGATTTAGAGTAGCCCAATGATCACAGCCATTCCTCCTTCCCCATGATTGTTGGATTACCCCTGTGCATTCCTCTGAGGACAACCACATGTTTTCAAACTTGAACTTCCTTGGCCTCCTTGTATCTTCTCTAAACAAGCGCATCAGTAGCATAGCATGGTCTGAGGCATTGGAAGGAATGTGTTCAATGTTACTCTCCGGATACCTTTCAATCCATCCCATAGAAGCCAGCCCCCTATCAATTCTTTCCCTCACCAAGTCAGCTATTTCTCTCTTGTTGCTCCAAGTGAATTTTGGACCACTGTATCCCAAGTCTTCCAGGGCCGCATCCTCCACAAAGCTCCTGAAGCCATTCTTCGTTCTTCTGTCCGCCTTTCTGCCTCCTTCCTTTTCATGATCATAGAGAATTGCATTAAAATCTCCAATGACTAGCCACTCCTTGTGGTCCCTCGAGAAATTTATAAGATGAGTCCATAAACTTTTCTTTTGCATATACTCCGTGCCAGAATGAATCCAGGAGACATGACCCAATCTAGTACCATCTTCCCAAAAAATTTCCGAATCCACAAAAAATCAGACTGTTGCAGAACAACAATGCTGAGGCTATCATTCCACCACAGAGCTAGGCCTCCAGCAAGGCCCCTTCGGTTGACATAGAAACTATTACCAAAATGAAACTTAACTCTTAAGTTCTCCAAGAAACTTACTTTATTCTTTGTTTCCATAAGGAAGACAATAGAGGGGTTGTATTTACATATTAGGCCTTTAAGGTTTCGAACTGTCTCAGGAGACCCAATCCCTTGACAGTTCCAACATAGGAAACTCATGGTTCCCGTGTGGCTGTTGAAGGCCAGCCACCACTGCCCCTAAACTCATAGCTCTTGATCGGAACATCGAACCAATCTTTGTCATTTATACTGGAAGATGAATTCTCCTCATCCACGATCATTCTTTTTCCTTGTTTTTTCCTTTTATCACCACCTTGTTTTTTCCCGTTCTGTGTTTCCCTGGATTCCTATTATTTTTTTTCGTGACTCTGTTGGTCATCGAATATTCCTTACTGCTATCCTCCTCCTCCAAGACCATCCTCTCATTCTGCATCATATGATGTTGTTGAAGTCCCCTTTCATTTTCTTTTGGCTTTCCTTTTCCAAAGCGTCTCCTCCTCTTTTCAAAGATAGCCTTTCCATATTTTCCTGGAGTTTAATAGGCGCCACAGAGTCTGATAAGGCCAATAGGGTCTTTTCGAGAGGAGCTTTGTCCTTTACTAGCTTGCCTGTAGACAGATTAACTTCCAGATCACACTCCACTACATTTTTTGCCGGGTCATGAAACTTTAGGATGGTGGCCTGGGAAGTACATCTTAGGGGCAGGTGTAGGGAGAACTGTTTTAGCAGGATGTCATTCAGTTGTGACCCAGTATCAGGATGGATTATGTATTGTTCATCGGGTATGTTTGTTTTATGGGGTGGGATTTGAAGATTTAAGCAGGGTGTGGGATTGAAATCTGGTTCTTTTGTGTTTTGAGGGGGTGATGGCCTTGGGGGTGAGGAATGCGGTCTCAGACTCTCTAGGTTAACCATAGAAGATGATGGGGAGGCATGCTCATTCCCACAATGTAGGAACATATTCTCCTTGGTCTGGTTTTCATTTTTTCTTCCTCTTTTTGATTCCTCCAGTTCCTTACTCCATTAGCTCTCAACCCCTGTCCTATTCCTTCCTCTCCAGCTTTCTCAAATTCACAGCTCTTACTTTGATGCCCCAACCTTCCACAGTTAAAGCACCAATCATTTATCCTTTCATACTTTAGGAAAGCCCTATACTTCTCCCCTTTGCCGTTGTTTATCCATATGCTTGCTTTCAAAGGCTTATTAATTGGAACTCTTATTCTGGTTCTCAGGAAGGTCCTTCTCTCTCCCTTCCCTGAAGAAAGGGGCTCCACATCCACTACATTTCCTATTTTTGAGGCAATCATCCTGGCCCCTGTTATCGACATATGGTTCAGCTTAAGCCCATGTATTTGTACCCAACAAGATATGGTGTCCATCGGGATCTCCTCCATTTTCATATTCCCTTTCCATTCTTCCACCACCATGCAGTGTCCCATCACTGACCACGGACTTTCTTCCAACAGCTGCTTCAAATGAGTGCTTGTTCTGAGATTAATGAGGTACATATTTGCTTCAATGTGGTTGATAGCTTTAATTCCATAGCTTCTCCAAGTTTTGTTCAGAATATTAGTCACTGCATTTTTGTTTAGAGACCTGTCAGTTATGATCTTGGCCACAGCCAAGGTTTCTTTATTGCTATTGCTGTTATGCGAACCATCTTCTGGATCTTCTATAATGACTTCTTCTTCCGATTGGCTATCATCAGGAATATGGTTCGTTGATGCAGCCATGGATCTGGACAATAAACAGCTGGAAACAAGGTAAAGAAGGATAAACAAGCAACAAGGCAAAAGCCACAGACAGAAAGCAGAAGCAGTTACAAAAGACCACAACGGGGCGGGATGGATAGGTCATAAAGGAAAGAAGGGAAAGGGGTCGCCGGAGGACAAAGACACAACAGAACGCCCAGAATCAAGGCAGAAAACAAAGAAGAAGAGGAAACAAAGCTATTACTTTTAGAAGATCTTGTTTTTTTTTTTTTTCCGTGCACTTGAAAAAATATTTTATAAATTAATTTTTTTTTCTAAACAGTACAAAAGGCTGAGACTAATCACATAGACAAGACCCACTGTTCATAGATTTCCCCAGATTTGGGAAAGTCATCAGGACAGTTGATAACATCCACAGATGTAAAATCTCTCCAGAAGAGAGGAGGAGCTCTCCAACAGAGAGAAAGAAATATCAGTTTTTTATGTTAGTTTGTTTAAACCAATATTTTCCGAACACATTATTGCCTTGTTAATATAATATCTTTTGCACGCAATCTTATGGCAGAATCCTATTATGGAAAACAAATTTGTTGATTTTTTTTTTTGGTAAATAATTTGTTGAATTTTCCTTTATCTATTTCCCCCCTTTATTTTTCTATTTTCTTTTAGGTTAAATAGACAAGAACTTCATAAACACTTATTTAATACCTTAGTTAATTCATTTTTTTTACTATGCCTTAATTAATCAATTTACTCTTTTAGTTTCTTCTTATATATATGCTTATGAGATCTGATGGGGATAAATATAAGTGTTGCCGTATAAATTAGTTAATATGAAATCCAAAGAAGACAACTTTGAAATTCCAATAGCGAGAATAGAAATCCTTAGGAAATTAATTCTTAGTTTAATTTTATTATCCTTATTTTTTGGCCACATGGTTAATTTTTATCATCAATAATGAGATCTAATATGAGGTAATTGAATTATTCTTGCTAAAAAAAACAAGTTACATGCCTATATGAGTGACCAACCTCAAAGAAGAAGAAGGACAAAGATATAACTTGAATGCCACAATCAATTATAGGGACGTCCTTGTGTTCGTCACTATATGAAAAAAAGCACACATTTTCTTGAAGAAGTGGTTGTGCAATTTTGGTTTTTAAATTTTGCATAATAAATAATAGCACCATTGCTATACTTAATTAAATTGAGTCATTGTCATGGTTTACGCATCAACTTTATTCATTTTTTTAGTTATACATCTAAAATATTAAATTATCAATTTATACATCTAATTAGATGTTTAGCTGCTATCATTTACACCTTGTTTTTCTATTGATTGCTGTTATATCTATGATACTCCCCACACACCAATAATGATACAATCCAACTAGTTAGAGATTTTTAAAGGTTATATTTGGTTTACAAGTAAATTAAAGATATGGATAGCATTATTAATGGATATGATACACGGATAACAACCCAAACTACACTCTCACTCCCTTGATATTATGCACAAGATTGATCGAGTGATTGTTCACCACAATTGATGATTAATAAGAACTAAGGTTTGTTCTCAATAGAAAACAAAACAAGAAGATAATAATAATGTACATTTCAATAGGGTTTCTTCATAATAAGTATTTATAGTCCCCTTACATGATAGTAATCTTGTAAATAGTATGGCATAAGAAAATAAATTAAATTAAAACAAAAGATAGCGGTCACGATTTTGGGTAGCGACGTGATCCATTGCCGCGGTCTCTTCTGTGGGGGAAACTGAGTTTCCCTTTCTTGCTAATCGCAGCTATGATCATGGTAATGTGTCATTCTCGAGGTGAGGTGCACGCGTGATTTTGTGCTGCGTCTTCGCCTTCTCCTTGTTTTCACTCCTTGTTATTTTTAGTTGGGCAATTCTTTACTAATGCATCATCTTCATAGGTCCAAATAACATTCAAGCTTAAGTTCCTTATTCAACAAAATGGATTTCCTCATTTTTTGTGGTTTTATTAAAGACTCATTGGACTAGCCTTTGTATCCTTTTTGCCCGTACTCTAGTAGCAGGGTCTACTTGAAGTTGATTCCTATCATCTTCCCTTGCTAGCTGAAGATTTGACCTCAAATCTTGTATGTTAGCTTCTCTATCATCAAGTACCTATGGTGTGAGATCTACAACGTTAAAAGTAGCTAAAATTCCATAGTCACCTAGTAGTTCTAGCTTATATATTATCGTTGATGCGTTTCAAAACTTAAAATGGTCCATTTGGTCGTGGAGATAGCTTTTGAGCTCGCTTGTTTCGAAATTGTTCCTTTCTAAGATGGATCCAAACTAGCTCTCTTGGCTGAAAGATCCTGAGTTTTCTACCTCGGCTACCTCATTCTTTCCATCTAGCTACCCGTTTTTAAAGTTGTTCTATTATCTACTGGAATTGCTTCTGGATCTCCCTAGATCGTTCAACCCCTACTTAGGCTTTAATATTTAGAAGCTGGTATGGATATCATATCAAGTGAAATAGTAGGATTGTATTCATACACGATTTCAAAAGGTGTCTTGCTAGTAGAACTATGTATGGTCCTATTATAGGTAAATTCCATAATAGGAAGGCATAAGTCTCAATCTCTTAAATTCTTAGCAACAGTAGCTTGAAGCAAATAGGCAAATTCCACAATAGGAAGGCATAAGTCTCAATCTCCTAAATTCTTAGCAACAATAGCTTGAAGCAAAGCTCTAAAGGTCTTATTGACAACCTCAATTTGGGCATCTATCTAAGGTTAAGAGGAGTTGTTGAAAAGCATTTTGGTTCCAAGCCTTCTCCATAGTGTCTTCCATAAATAATTGAGGAATTTAACATCATGATATGATATAACGCTATGAGAGATTCCATGAAGTCACACAATTTCCTATACAAAAATGTTAGTGATAAAAAAAGCATCATCGATACGATAACAAGTCACAAAATGTGCTATCTTATTGAATCAATCCACCACTGCCATGATAGAGTCCTTCCCCTTCACAGTCTTTAGCAATCCTAACACAAAATCCATTGATACATCTACCCAAAGTTGTGTAGGTATCGGCAAAGGTATATAACCCAAGGGGCTCCTTTTGACTCTAAGCGCGATTACAAATAGCACAACGCTCTACAACTGCATCCACATCACTCTTCATTTTAAGCCAATAAAAATGTTCTTTTGAAACTTCAAGAGTCTTCTTTTCCCTAAAATGACTTAACAATCCTCCAGCATATGCTTCCTTCACCAATAACTCTCTCAAAGAACAATTGGGTATACATAACTTAACCTTCTTGAATAAATAGCCTTCATGCATAAAATAGCTATCTATGGACCTTCCCTCAACACATTTAGCTACCATGAGTGCAAAATCTCCATTACTAGCATATAGCCTAATAATAACTTCAAATCCGAACGATCTAGAGTGTAAGGAAGTAATCAATGGGTACCTATGAGAAAGAGCATCAACTACTACATTTGAGTTTCCCTTCTTATATTTGATAACATAACTAAACTATTCTAGAAATTCCATCCATTTGGCACGTTGTTGAGACAATTCGTTCTGACTTCTCAAATGCTTCAAAGACTCATGATTTGTGTTGATGACAAATTCATGCGGTGTAAGATAATGTTGCCAAGTGGTAAGTGCCCGGATCAAGGAATAAAGTTCTTCATCATAAGTAGAATAATTCAACGTTGCTCCTCTTAATTTTTCACTGAAATAGGCAATGGGACGTTGCTCTTGCATCAAACTTGCACCTATCCCTAATTACGCTGCAATTCAAAGTTCTTCTCAAAGTTAGGAAATACAAGTACTAGAATAGTAGTTAACTTTTGTTTAGTCTCTTCAAAACTCTTCTAAGCCCTCTCATTCCACCTAAATTCTTCTTCTTTCTTAGTAAGATTAGTAAGTGGTGCAACAATAGTGCTAAAGTTTCATATGAACCATCGATAAAATGAGGCAAGTCCATGGAAGCTTCACAACTCTGATATATTCAGAGGAGTAAGTCATTCAGTAATAGCTTTTACCTTCACCTCATGCACTCTAATCCCATCTCCATAAACTACATATCCCAAAAACAACACTTCTATGTAAAAAAAACACATATTTAGCTAAATTGCCATATAGCTTCTCCTCCCTCAATACTTCAAACACAGCAATCAAGTGTTCTACTTCTACATGTTCTTTCAAATCAACATTGTATATGAGAATATCATCGAAGTACACAACAACAAACTTACCAATGAATTTTCTTAAGACGTGATTCATCAGTCGTATAAAAGTATTGGAAGATTAGTAAGCCCAAATGGCGTCACAAGCTACTCATAGAGACCATCTTTGGTTTTAAAGGCTATCTTCCACTCACCTCCTAGTCTCATTTGGATCTAATGATGGCTTCTCAAATCCATTTTAGAAAATATCCTAGCCTCACGAGGTTCATCAAGCATGTCATCCAACCTAGGTATTTGATATCGGTACTTGATGGTAATTTGATTGATCGTACGACTATCAATACACATTCACCATTTACCATTCTTCTTCGGCACTAGCAAGGTTGGTACTGAATATGAGCTCATGCTTTCCTTTATAAACCTCTTCTCAATCAACTCCTCTACCTACCGCTTGAGCTTCATTGCCTCTTCTGTCTATTTGGTAATGTTGCTCTTGGAATAAGTTCGATGGCATGTTCAATCCCTCAAATGGGTGGCAATCCTAGTGGTAATTCCTCTGGGAAAATATTAGAAAAGCAATTCAAAAGACGCTGAATCACTTTAGGTAGAGAAGCTTGACTATCAATCTCCAATATATGTCTAAGTTGCAACAAGAACACTGGTGCTTCTGAATCAATTGCTTGCTTCAACTCGCCTTTAGTCATCATTAAGACCTCCTTCTTAGGTGGGTTGATCTCAGAATATGTGATTCTAACCTCTGCTAGGCTCATGGGCCTTAAAAGCATCTTCTTTCCATCTTTTACAAAAGTAGAAGTACTTTTGTACCCATCATGAAGGACTAGCTAGTCAAAAAGCCAAGGTCCAGTGGCACTCACGGGTAGAACATCATATAGCACTTCATCTTCATACCTTCTTGGAATCGAGGCTGGTACCTTAACTTGTCGAGTGACTTGAACCAATCTTTTATCACATAGCTGATGAAGCTTATAGGGGTGTGGATATGGAATTGTAGAAAGTTGAAGTTTCTTAACCATAGAAGTAGTTGCAACATTCGTATAATTACTTTCATCTATAATGACAGCACAAACCACATTCTTCACCTTACACTCAATGTGAAATATATTTTTCCTCTATTCATCCTTTGTAGTTTGGCCTATATTCAATTCTCGTCTCCTTACTAAAGACATATTAGTAACGAGACCTAATACTCCTTCAGTACCATCTTCCTCATCAAATTTTGTGAATAAATTCTCCTCCTCCTCTTTTTTCATCATCACTCACTACTTCTGGCTCCGCATGTTCAAACATAGCAACCATGACTCTCTTATTTGGACATTGAGCAGCACTATGCCCATACCCTAAACACTTGAAGCACGTAACTTAGCTACTCCACTCACCAACCGTTTATTCCTTAGTATTGGTATTACTAGTACTAATGACTACCTTGCCATAGTTTTCATCTCTTTTATATGTTTTCCCTACATTGCCACTAAATTCCTCCTGTAAATGATTGATTTGAGCTAGAAACCCTGTTAGGAGGTAATGAGGATCGATATCTCTTCTTTGTCTCTCAACTTTGCATGATGTTGATAGCATCCTCCAATGTGTGAAAACTCTAGGGTAATACTATACTTGCAATCTCAAACTTCAATCTAGTAATGAAGTGGGCTATAGTTTGCTCCTAAGGCTCTTCTACATTACATTGGATTGTTAACATTTTAAACTTCTTAACATAATCTTCTACACTCTTTCCACCCTGGCACAAAGATTGTAACCTCAAGTATAACTCCTATCGATAGTAATCCAAGACAAATCTCCTATGTATCACCTGTTTCATCATATACCATGCGGTAATTTTAGCTTCTCCATTCCTTCTTCTACTATTCAACAAATTACCCACCATAGTTTGGCATACTTAGAGAATTCTGATGCTGCAAGTTGAGCTTTAGCAAGTTCACAATATTCACAGAACTAAAAAACTTGCTCCATATGTTGTTCCTAATCTAAATAATCATTTGGTGATTATCCCCCATTAAAGGGTTGGGATCTTAATCTTAACCCCTTCCTCTATGAGCTTGGACTTCCTGTGTAACAAAATCGACACCTTCTTCTTCTACCAATGGTTGGTCTTTCGTCTTCACAACATGTTGGCATGGTAATAACACTTGTTCCTCCAAACATCCTATCATATATTTCATCAAAATAGCCAATTCATCAATGTGTTGATCAGTAGTCATTTCAGTGGTAGCTTTAAGGTTTTGCCTCTGATTTGCTGGTAGATCCTGAGGTTTCCACCATGCACACTTTCATTTGACATGACTACCCCAAACATCGATGTAATACTTGGATACCTAGTATGTGTAATATTACACATGCCTCCAATGTAATTTTAAGTGCCACAATATCCCAACTGATCCACAATACTTCAACAATATAGACAATTAACACAATGTAACAAGAATTACTACTCAACTGGATCAACAATCTTAGCACTCAGCACGACGTATCTTGGTTTTTTCTTAACTATAACTGGCCTTCATCATAACTGTAGCTCTGATACCAAGATAATGCGCCCTACATACCAACAATGATATTATCCAACTAGTTTAGAGATTTTCAATGTTGTATTTGACTTGCAAGTAAATAAAAGATATGAATGACGTTATTAACGAATATGAAACACTGATAACAACCCAAACTATACTCTCAATCTCTTGATATTATGCACAAGATTGATCAAGTGATTGTTCACCATAATCGATGATTGATAAAAACTAAGGTTTGTCGTAAAGACCTGATAGGAATATAATTAAAACTTCATATGTCAAGTCTCCAACCACATATAATATACGAAGATATTATACTTAAGATTGTCTAAAACGCAGGAGTTTATGAAAATTGCTTGCTCAATCGATTAAAATATAAAACTTTACAAAAACTAGTCAATTAAGAGTATATAGCTTTACATAAATACATATGATAGTGCCAACATACATGGTACTTCAAAGGTTACAAAACTAAACTTATAATATACATGCTAGAAAACTTAGATACTTGATATTACAAAACATAGGCATGGAGATAGCCTTAACTATACTATTACATCGAACAAAACAGAGTCTTGCTTTTGTCTTTCTAAGAACACATAGTGGAATAGTCTATCACCCTAATCATCCCACTCATCTAGGAATGCTTCCCAAGCAGTACCGTCTCCCATATCATCATAGTATTCATCATCAACTAAAAACTCATTTCTTCAAATTCCTAAGGTACAAGTGCCTATTTGCATATTTATACTTATTTACATGTTATCAAACCATCAACTTGTCTAAAAAACCAAAGTTCTACTCCTATTCAACAATTAACATCAATTAGAAACTATAATTTAACATAATTTGCTATAAATCAACTTTACTTACTTTTATGGCTACTAGAATCAACCAAACTTTCTTGGTTTAAATCTTATTTCTACTCGATCCTTGGATTGGCTCCTTGCTCAAAAACTGGTGGGGCAACATTAGAATAGATTTTAAGTTGGAATTTTGGCTTGTTTGTATTTGAGAAGATGGAGAGAGAGAGAGATGCTGGTTTGGGTTTGCTTTAGATTGATATTTTGGTTACCTTTTTTACTTTTGGGCAACTTAAGAAGCTTATAGATGATGCTAAAAGATGGGCTTGGGTTATGTGTGTGGGCTTGAATTTATTTTGTAAAGAAGATAGGCTTTGGGCTTTTCTACAAATTTTGTAGCTAATAGTCTCCGAATTATCATAAAATAAAACATATCATACTATTTTCAATACAATTCCACATATATTACCACAATCACTTAACTTCACCAACACACATATAATTCAATTATAAGATATTTCTATACTAATAATTTATCATATCATCAAATCAAATTATAATAACTTAACTATAACAATTTAAATTATGAAATTAACATACAAAACACATATGCAAATTAATTTAGTGTATTTAGTTTAGGTCATTTCATTTGTTCTCAAGAGAAAACAAAACAAGAAGGTAATAATAATGTTCATTCTACTAGTGTTTCTTCATAATGAGGTATTTATAGGCCCCTTACATAATGCAATCTTGTAAATAGCACGACATAAGAAAATAAAATTAAATTAAAATAAAAGATAGCAGTTGCGATTTTAGGTCGCGATGTGATCCGTGGCTGCTGCCTCGTCTATATGGGAAATTGAGTTTCCCCTTCTTGCTAATCGTGACAATGATTATGATGGCGTGTCGCCCATAGGGTGAGCCATGGGCATGCTTTATGCCGCGTCTGTCATGTTCCAATAGGTACTCTAAACGTGACAGCCAGCCCTAAGTAGCATAAAAGTTTAAGAATAACTACCGTAGTCATGTAGAGGCTTCCATATCATGCATAAGATGTACTTCACAACAAAGGAAACATTGATGGAGTCGCACAATTCAAGATGATAACAAATAAATTGTAGATAAGATATCTAAACATAATAATTCTTAAGTATCTAAAGATTACATAGTCTTGAGGGCATATCCCCGCTAAATTCACACATAACTTAAATATTACAATCATCATCAAGATTCTGAAAAATAACAAAGTCTTACTATCTTAGCAAATAGATCTTAAAAGAAGTCTACTTTATATTCTTCCAAAATATCCATTGAAAGCTTCAAGAGTTTGCTAGCATTTACCTCGGGCATCCTATCCTCGGGATAATCCCTTCATTCATACTATACGTCCAAAAAAAAAAAAAAAAATTGTTAGATAAGCATATACTATGCAACAAACACATGAAGTAATAAGTATGTATGGTATTCACAAACCATACATAGAACAGATATACTCCGTCTATGACAAAGGTTAGGGAATTCTATTTAAGGTTTTTTGTATCCTCTACTACTAGTCCCTAAGCACCTTCTCATATCGAGCAACTATCACAGCTCCTCCTCGAGGATACATTCCTCGACCGTTTTTAATTTCCTTAACAAGGAGTAGACTTAAGCTCGCGGCAGGATAACATAAGCCTTCTGGCTTTTCACCTAAGTAGTAGCCTTCAAAGATGAGATTTGACACATGCAATGCGTGGTCATTGCTTTTGTTTATTCCAAACCATATTAAGGTTTGCTAATTAGGGATCAAACAATTGAACATCACATAACAACCAAACATATAAATAAACAACCATACTTAAGCAAGCATTCAAAGGTTACGATATGCTTAGTATTCACTTATTCATGCAAGAAAAAAAAACACATACGGAACTTAAGATATCTCCAAACATATCTATTTTATCGTTTCTTAGCAATTAGTGCAACTACTTTCACAGGAACAAACAAGGTAGGTAAATCATAAAGGCACTCACTTGGCCATTCCCAATCCTTAATTGAAATAGTCATTAGAGAAAGGTGTTTTGTAATCCTTGGAAACGTAGCTTCAGGATCTTCATCACCTAAATAAGGAAATGCCTAAAATGAGTATTTCGAACCATCTTTATCTTAACTTCTACTTCTATGATTTCTATTCTTGCTATATTTCTCAATTATCTAGTTTAAATCTTAAGATGGTCGTATCTAAGTCATTTTAAGTCTGATTTTTGCATATGAGTAGTCATTTTCTATTTAATTTGAATGATCTATCTATTTTTGAGGTTATTTGCGTCGTGTGAGATCATTAATGCCTTAGGTTTGTAGTGGTCAAATTGCTCCTTTACATGTTTTAACTCCGTTTCGGTATGTTTTTAAT
Organism: Combretum micranthum; assembly: GCA_024138025.1. Taxonomy (NCBI): domain Eukaryota; kingdom Viridiplantae; phylum Streptophyta; class Magnoliopsida; order Myrtales; family Combretaceae; genus Combretum; species Combretum micranthum. The sequence continues at coordinate 237,369 of JAMXBD010000709.1, forward strand.
GTTTAAACTCTTTCTAGGGCCTCCAGTATGCATACTCTTACTCCTATATGCAACCATGGATAAAATATGATAAATAAAGCATCAAATACTCATGGTCTTAATGATGTTAAAATAATCTTCTTAGAAGAGCTTTAAATGGGAAGTTTATAACATGTCAAAATAAATAGAAAGAAAATCAAAATCTTTCGGTGTGTTCAACTTCATGATTTTCAAATAAAGCAAGTATACCAAAATAAAGGTTGAAGTTCCATATAGCATGTAAGATTCAACATTTCAAGATAATTTAAGAATTTAAATTGTTATCTTGCTTGACTAATTTCAAAATGTTGACTTTCATTGTTTTTAAGAAAAGAAAAATTTAGAGTTTCATTTCTTACATCCTATTTTATTGTAATATACAATATAATAATTTATATTGAAGGATAGAATTTCAATAAAGTGTTGTTCAAAAGGGTATTTTTGGCTTTGAACAGATGGTTTTGGATACGAGGAAGTCACATGACAAAGGCTGGATGAATCCAATCAAGCCGACCTTAAAGCTGCTAGCTTTTAATCAAAGGCGTTAGCCTAAACATGTATGACGTCGACCTAAACAACGGCTTTGGAGTTTTGGGAAAAATCGAAGATTTTGGCTAAAAGCTGGCCAAAGGCCACCGGCGTACACATCAAAGCTACCGCTTTGAGCCGGTGTAGGACCTAAAATCTATAAATAAGACTTTTGATGACAGTTTGAAAACCAATTGTTTTGTTCGAACTTTTCTTCCTTCAGAGCATCTCTAGGGTTTGTATCTTTTGCTCCGGTGTGAGGCTTCAAAGGAAGGTTAAGATCAATCAAAGGTAAGTGGATTTGCTCATTTATTACAAGTTCTTTACGTATCGATCATATTAGTTGGAGTTTTGTTTGGATTTATTTGAAGGAACTTTTGGAGAAAACCCTAGTTTTGTGTAAGATCTGATCTTTTGGTGATTATTAAATGATTTAAGGATCTAATCACGATAAGTTTATCTTCACAAACCTAGATCTATTATAAGATGTAATTGATACATGTCTGTTTTTGCTGATTTGCAAAATTAAGGCTTTTAGAGTGAGATCTGTTTAATTGGAATTTTTGAGGAAATTAATCGAGGAAGAAGATTGTAAACCCTTGAAATTTTGGTTAATTTTAAGCTTAATCTTAGAATTAAAAGTCAATCAGAAACCCTAAAGGTCAACAAAAGAGTAGTACAAACCTTAGAATTTAGATATGGTATTCCCGTATTCTTTAGCCCCAGAAAACGAAGTTGAAATAATTAGTGATAATAGTTCATAATAATATAAGAAAACGTAAAAATATTAGATTTGCGAATTTTGAGTGTCCTTCGGACCCAAACGGGATCAGTTTTCAAAAAACATGTCCCAGAGCTCGGAATAGTAAAAATATTCTGATAACACCACTAGGACCGATTTAATACAAGAATTTTAAAAATATTAATTTCGTAATTTTTCGGTAACTAAAAATAACATATATCGCAATTATACGCGTATTTTCTTACTACCGGTATCTTACTAGTCACATCTACTTTACATTACACTATTCATTTATCTATACTTTTTCTAATACCTACTCTTACACTCTATACACCTATTATCTTTACTTTTTACTTTTCCCATAACTTTATATCACATCTACCTTATATATTATTTTTTTAATACACAAATTTACAAAAAAATAAATCTCCCCCTCTCTCTTCTTCAATGGCCAGCGCACCCCCACCACCCCCCTCCCCTCTCCCTTTACTCCCTCTCTCTTATTTTTTTTTTTCAATTTTTCTTTATTTAAATCACTCAAAATTCACTCCTCATTTTCTTATAAATACTCCCCTCCTCTTTCACTTCATTTATACATTTACTACCCACAAATTTACCACAAAAAAATCTAAAATTTAAATCTCCAAACACTCTCTCAAGATTCTCCTAAAACACTCTCAAATACCCTTCTACATACTCAAAAGCTATACACACATATTACTCCAAAATCCTCTTTAGGTAAAATATTCTTTCCATATTTCTTTATACCATGTCATGTAACTTTATATGACCATGGTGTGAGTTTCCTAAACTTGTTGTTATGGAAGCTGCACTATGTTCATGTATTGTTCTTGTTCATAAAAATCTATTTCTCTATTTTTATGTTGTTATTATATTTTGTATATATTATTGTTGATATTTTGTTAACTTCTTATATATATTTAACTAAATATAATTATGTACTTATATATAATCTTTAGAGCATATAAACTCATTTGTTATTTATTTACTTCAACGTTATGCAATTTATTTATTTATTTCATGTTGTTTTAAGACTAGTCTTTCTAGTCTTAGACTTGTTCTTATCAAGTCAAAACAACCTTTTCTTTCTTTTATTTTTGGGACTAGTCTATTATTAGTCTCGGGATATCTTGATGAAGCTAAGATTCCCAATACTTGACATTTCTATTAGCTTGCTTATTATATTACTTAATATGTCTTTCTTATGTTTTCATATTTTCATAATTTCATATTCATGATCATGCATGAACATATTGAGTTTTGTCTCGACAAGATAAAGAAGGAAGGATTTTCTTAAACAAAGATATAGAAGTTCTTTTCCAAAATAAATTTTTCCATGTAAGAAATGATTTTTCATAAAGACTTAGGAATTTATCTTAGCAAATCTTTTCCAAAAATCTAGAGGAGTTTATCATAAGTTTTTAGTAACTAGAGATCATAGAAAATTTTAGATAATACATACATACACTTTACGAAACCATAAAATGGAAAAGTTTTCTTTAAAAATTAAAATTTCCAATTCTTATTTAACAAAAATTTTACTAAAATTCACCAAGAAAGTTTCTTTCATAAAGATAAAATGATCTTAAGGAATAAAATTAGTAAACAACTTTAGGAAAGGTTAAGAAAATATAAAGTTTGATAGACTTTAACTACTCTCAAAAAGTATTTAGAAACTACTCTAACAATCTCTAGAAATTAAACTATAAGAAACTTAGAAACACAAAAATCATCCTTTTGAAATATGAAAGACTAAGGAAATAGAATTTAAAAAGGGAAAATAATCACTTAAAATAATTTAAGTAATTTTCCAACAAGCTAAGTGGAAATTTTTAAAAGTTTCGCTTTTTCCAATTTTCTAGAAAACATTGCTTTTGCAAAAATCATGGTTGAGATAACTTCATTAAATTCATGCACATGATATAAGTCAATATATATATATATATATAGACTTTTTAAAGGTTTTTCCAACCATAATAATATCTATATTTTGGTACAAGTATTTTTTAGATAAATAAAAGTTTACAAAATTAAGTTTTGCAAACAATAATTTTGTGGTGAATCTGTACCCTACAGTTTCGGGACCCAAATGACTTTTTATGATAATAATAACCTTAGAAATGGATAGATCTTTCCAAGTAGGTAGAAAACGGTACATTATATGCGAAATTCTGAGTTAAAATGAGCAAGTTATGACTATTTTAATTTGGAATTTTCACCTATACGAATTTTACCGCAACTAGAAAATAGAGTTAGAAGTTTTGACTAGAAATTCCATGGAATACTCATTTTGGGTATTTCCTTTGTTTAGGAACCAAGGAGGAGGACGTATACTATCCCGAGGACTACTTCGATTGAAGGAGTATCGTCATGGTCGAAGGAGTCTACTTCCCTTATTTTTCATGCTTATTTTTGTGCTTGTAAATTTAGTTGCACTAGACTTAAGAAAAGGTAAAATTGAAGATGTATGTATTGATAACATGTTGAAAGAACATTAAGTACATCGAGGCACGAAATGCTTGTGATAAATTGTATGTTATTAGCATGTTGAAGTGTCCGAAATTGGTTGATAGTGGTGGTAGGCATAACCGGTATATTATGGCCGTAATGGGCCGAAATACCTAACCCCGAATGAAGGCGTAATTCATTCAACATATGATTCTCGAAAAATTGTATGTCTTGTATGCTTACGTGCTTATTGCATTTCATTTGCTTATTTAATAAACTTAATTGTTATTTTGTTTCAAGTATGATTACTGGGATTATACTCACTAAGCCCATAAGCTTACGCCCCTATAGATATTTGCATTCACAGGAACACTTGTTTTTGTACCCGATGTCTCCTCTTATCCACGTAAGTTTTCTTTTGGGAGCTTTTGAAGGAAATCTACTTGAAGGGTTAGATTAGAATTCCTTTAAAATCTTTTGATGTAGTATTTAAATTATTGTAAAGACTATTAGTTATTTCGATCCTTGGAGTTTAGCGGGGGTATGTCCCTAAGAATCATGTAATAAATCTTTAATTGTTATTATTATGATCCATTTTATCATATTCATTATTACTTGCTTAGACCACACTTTTCAAAAGCGTCTCCTATTATCGTGCTAGACGCCTTACATGTAATACCTAGACTTTCGCATGACTAAGGTAGTCATTCTTAAGTCTTGATATTATATGTGGCGCATTGCCATGTTTAGGGTACTTTTTGGGGCGTGACAAATGTACTATTTTTGAGTTTCCTTAAAAGGTTAGGGTTTTTGAGAAATTAGATATGTTAGATTTTGGTTTCATGTTGAAGTTTTTAATTGTTTCCATTTACATTATATTATCAGGAATTGGAGATTGTGGGTTGATGTCAAGGGAGATTGTAGTTTTGGAGATTTATTTCTGAAATTGAAAAGGTACAACCATTCCTTGTTTGTTGTATGTGCTTGCAGGTTTAGTATTCTGTTTTTTTTTTTTTTTGGAAGTAATAAGATTAATAATCAATCTAAATCTATTTGGTTTAATTAATTTGTTTGCTAGTGTATTTGGCTATGACTAGTAAAGACTTGGTAGACAACGATACTGGTATGGCACCTTGATGATCCTTGTGTGTCGTTGTCCTTAGTGGAGTTGCACTTGGAGATGATTCCGATAAAGTTTGGTGATTTAGCAGTATGGCCGTGGGTGTTTAGGGAGTGCCCATTCATCAGTATATGTATATAATTACTTATTTTCAAGAGTTGGTTGATTTCTCAGTGGTCTAAGTTACTCTAAGTTTGGGACTAGGGATTCATAGTTTGAATTGTGCTGTTTTGCTGGTTTAATAAAGAATAATCTAATAGTTTGCATTAGATTAAGTTACATTTGATATATATATATATATATATGTTGCATGTGCATATGCATTTGTTTTGTGGATTGGCATATTGAGCGTTTTGGCTCATTCCTTTCATTTTTCAGGTACAGGTGAAGATGACATAGTATATGATATATCTGGATATGATCTGTACATAGATCAAGAGGATGGCGATAGTAGTCCAGACTACCCTATTGAGGAATAGATTCAAATACATAATTTGGAGTAAAGAATTTTTAGATCTTTTGCAGAATTTGGAATTATGTTAAAGATTTTTATATTTTCTAAAAGACGTTGGATTTTTATGTTATTAAATATCTTTTAAGGATCTGAAGGATTATTATTTTATAAGGATTTAGAATTATCTTGATTTTAGTTGGCCTAGGTTTTTGCCAACTTTGTTTTGATAAATAGGATTTTTTTTTAATAAAGGAATTTTATTATATGTTATATAGGTTTTGAACCTTCTAATGTACCCTCTATGGGAGTTATGGAGACTATATCTTATGAATTTATATTGTGATTTAGGTTGTTATAGCCTTTGCGGGTCCTATAAAGAGAGAACACGTGGCGGGTTGTAATTGCAATAGGTTAGGACGTTACACCTATGTCATGGCATCTTAAGGAAAAATAAAACATTAAATTTAATTTTGCTTGATCATTTGAAACATTAAAATCAAGTCGATTCAAGAAGAAAAGTATTAAAGTTGCACACCCCCCCGGTTGGTAAACATATTTTCGGATTTTTAAAGAAAATGAGTGGGGTTTTGTTTTCAAATTTTCTTTATTTAAATAATTTTCCTTGCTTTTGAAAAGTATGATTTGAACCTATTTTACATAATAAAGGATCGTCGCAACAAAAGTTCATATCAACATAAACTTTCCACTTTTTATGCTTGGCCCTCTAAACAAGTAAGTAAATGTTGTGATGGTCTTATGATCATTACCTTTTCTTAATTTTGTTTAGAGACTTTTGGCCATCATGGAACCAAAAGGTCAAGAATCACAATATACTTATAAGGAACATCACCATGAGCATGTGATTATGTACATGAAAGTTAAAATGGTCTCTTGACCAATAAAGTATATACATGAACATGAAACAACATAAAGAATAATGGGAGTCTTAGATTAAGGCTAGTCTCCAAGACATGAAATGGATAAGTCTCTATAAGACTTAAATATGGATAAGTATAAAACTAGAATTTAGGACTAGTCTTCTCTTTTTAAGACTTGAAGTGGACAAGTCTTCGAGATTTTGATTTAAGACAAGTCTCATGAACATAAAATAAATTGCATGAGAATAAATTGCATGTTAGATTAGTGAGCTTTTGTGCTTTAAAGGATATACATACATATATATAGTTACATATGTATAGGAGGTTAGGTTAGAGAAGTTAGATTAGAATATATAAGGAGAAGATCATAAACATAACATAACATAAACATAACAGAAATATGGATGATGCCACACATTTTCATTCCCTATCTTAATGCATCATTGGGAAAAAATACACGGAAATGGTGTTGTGGCTCATATACATGGTCATATACATTATGTAGATATAGAGTAAGGAATTACGTAAAAAAAAAAAAAGAGAGAGAGAGAGAGATGAGTTTGTTTGGGATAGAGGAAGTGAGAGGATAGCGTGAATTAGAGGAAGAAAGAGGCAATTTGAGAGTGTCGTAAGAGTGTTTAAGATGTAGTGTGTAAAGTGTTTGACATGAAGAAGGCATGAGGTATTTATAGAGTGAATGGGAGAGAAAAAAGTGAAAGAAAATGAGGGTGAGAGAGAGAGAGGGAGTGGTGTCGGTTTTGGTGCCAAGAGAGAGAGACGAAGAGAGAAAAGAGAGAAACTTGGAGAGATTTAAAAGTGTATGGGAGTATGGAGTGAAGTTTGTAAAAGGTAGTGCATGCATGATATGATGGGGTATTTATAAAAGTGCAGAGGAGGGGATTCTTCTTGGGGGGAGAGAGAGAGAGAGAGAGAAGAAAGAAAAAAAAAGATGTGATATGCGGTAGATTTGATGGTATAGGTGATAGTGTTATAAAAATAAGTGTATAGGTTGAATAATGACATAAATGAATAGTAACATAAAGTTGATTAATGTGAATAGTAATGAATAGTGAAATGAAATGATAAATATTTACCGTTAGAAGATAGGATACGCATAAACTTGGTTTGACTAACAATTTTGTAATTTGGTAAATTAAAATATGATAATAGAAAATTAATTTAATATTATTTTATTATTAGTTGTTATCTGATTGTGTTATCTCAATTTTCATGCTAGCGATCGGATATGAGAATTTTTTTAACAGAAGGGTTACGAAACAATTAGGGTATCGAAACTTTGATCGATTTTGCGTAATGTTTTCCTAAGTGACTTGTTTTTAAGATGTCAACCTTCATTTATTTGACATTCTAAGATTATTGAACTATATCTGACTGTGTCTAGGGTTTCTAGGATTTGAGGTTGAATTGGATTTGTTTTAGGGTTTTAGTTCTGGTACCGACTCTAGGATTCATATCTAAGCTTATAGAAAAATCTAACAACTTACAGTGTCTCTACTTCTCCTTGTTTTATCTCTTTGTTCTCTTCAGTTAGGCAATTCTTAACCAACACATCATGTTCATAGGTCTAAATCACATTGAAGCTTGAGTTCCTTGTGTGATCTTGGTAATTGTCAACAAAATGCATTTCCTCATTTGTTGCCATTTTATTAAGGACTCTCGTTGGACTAGTCCTTGTATCCCTTTTGCTCGGCTCTAGTAATGGGGCCTACTTGAAGTTGATTCATATTACTTTATCATCACGAGTAGTCCATGATAATGTGATACCTGTAATGTTTTTATTTTGTATTATATATTGATGCCAAGTTATAGTGCCACATAACTAAAAAATGGAGTGAAGTTTGTTAATGTGATTTCACCAAGTACATGTTTTGAGATATTTTAGAAATATATGTTAGACTATGGTTGTAGTTAGGAATGTCTCTTTTACTGAATCTGTGAATAGCTAATCTAGAGTAAGGTTACATAAAGATATGAGATTGCAATTAAGGGAAATTCCATGGTCTCATCATTAATTTTAATAGAATTAGTCCAATCACTATTCAATGACTTATACCATACTCAACCGTGATCAAATCCCTAAAATAGTTAATATTTCAATTACTATATTTATTTTAATAGTTAGAAGTTAACTAAATAGTCTCGTCGATGCGATTGTAAAAACTCCCTTGGAATTGATTAGTAGTTTAGGAAATTAAAAAAGATTAGTGGATTAATTACTTTTCTAAAAATAGGAAAATTTAATTGGTTACTATTGAGTAATTGCCTTTTTTTTTAGAAATGGGTCTTTTATCTAATGACTCATAAATTGAAATCCTAAACTCTGTATTGACTTGGCAAACACAATCATGATAGTGATTAGCACTTATTCCTATTAATATTCCAGTCAATTGGTTTTTGACCAAAATCAATTTAGATGCTGAAAATCTCAATTTTCCTAAATTACTTTAGTTGTAGTTATTAAAATTTAAAATTAAATTGAACAATTTATCATGTTACGATTAGAAATTATATGGCAAGGATCTATCTCATTTCTTGTGGATTACAATCTTAAATCATTAACCATATTACTTACATGACTCACTTTTTTATGCCCCAGAGAGGTACCCTAAACGTGACAGTCCACTGTACACAATATTAAAGCTTAGGAATGACTTCCTTAGTCATGCAAAGGTTTTCATATCATACACAAGGCATACAACACATCAGAGGGGACACATTGGAGTAATGCAATTTATTTTGATAACAATTGAATAACAAGGTAAGAAGAATACTTAACATAAAACATAAGCAAGGTCAATTACAATTCTTAGGGGCATACCCCTGCTAATGTCTTTAGAACTATACAAATACACTTCCTAGAAATCTCTAAACATTAACATATCATATATAACTCATAAAGAAATTGCATGAAAGTAAATCCATCCTATGGTTCCACTTCTTCCACAATAGCTCAAAGAATTATCAACGATTTCCTTAATATTCCAATCCTCTATTGTAACCATAAACATACCTGTTTCAACAAAAGTTTATGGAGGTGTAAGCTTACAATGAGCTTACTGAGTTATTCCCTTTTACTCGCACTAATTTTCAAACAAGTTTAATAATTTTCACATATATGCTATGCAATAAACCCATGATTACACAAAAATATAAATGGTTATCCGAAAACCATATATAGAATGGATTTACCCTTCCGTATCGAAAGTCGGGGAATTTAGGTACGAAGATCTTTACCATCTTCACTGCTAGTCCTTGAGTACTCTACTTTCAGTGATCGATCGGCACGGCTCATCCTTAGGATGTATCCCAGGTATGTTTTAGTTCCCTAAGAATGAGCTTGACTTTTGGCCCTTGCGATTCCTCGCATAGGAGTAGCAATCCTTATGATGCGACTCGATGGATGCAATGCGTGTCCATTTAATTTATATAAAAGCCAAGTATAATTATGGTAAATTTAAAGGTGATCAAACAATCATCATACACACATAAGCAACATGTAATATTAACAATATACTTAAGCAATCATATGCGGATTCTGATATGCTTAGCATCTATTGTCACACATAAATAAAGGCATAAACATATAAACCCACGCTCCGTACATGATCATTTTATCTTGTACCTATAAATCTAGTGCAACTATCTACAAACACAAGCAAGGTAACAAAATTAAGAAGGAAAACTCACTCGTCCATATATCGCAATCTTCTTAGTCGTAGTAATCTTTAGGAAGAGAAATCCCATATTTTTCGTTACGTAGACAAAAGAAATACCTAGGATGAGTATTTCATAAAAGTTCTACTCAAACTTTCTAATTCTATCTTGTTATTTTCATCAAAATTCGAATAATGTGAAATCCAAAATTAAAATGGCTATAACTTGCTCATTTTAACTTGAAATTTCTCATATAAGATGTCGTTTTCTACCTATTTGAAAAGATCTATCTATTTCTAAGGTTATTTTTAACATTTAAAGTCATTTGGGTTGGAAAATGAGTCGGCGCAGCTCTAGCATGAAAATTCCAGCCTTAATTTGTAAATTTTCTCAATTTTATTTCATCCAAGTTTTTGTAGCAAACATATAAATATTTATATAGTTGGAAAAACCCTTTAATATACACATAGACTCATATTAAATGCATAATTCTAGTGATGTTGTCTTAGTGAAGCGTCATTCTTTAGCTTGTGTTTTTATTTGCTATTTTGTAAATATGTGATTTGATTAACAAGAGAAATCATAATTAATATATATATATATATATTTTCTAAAGGTCTTATATTTTTTTACAAATTCTTGCTTAACAATTTATTTTATCTAACATGGTTTTGTGACAAAAACCCAAGTATAGTTTCTTTAAAAGAATTTCTTAAGTTTTATTCTTTTGACAAAATTCTAATTCTTATATTTGTAAATGTAAAACTCAATTAAAGAAGTTCATGTTTCCATATTTAGTTTGAGTTTATGAATATTTTATTTTTTACACTAAACTTCTTTTTACTAGTTATTTTCCGAAGTATGAACCTTTGTGTGATTATGAGGAAAAATCATCATAAGTTGTATAAAAACATTTTAAGTTTTGGTTTATGAGGAAAAATTAAAGGAATAGTTTGTTTTAGATTCTTATTCTCATTATAAATCTTTTCTAAATCCATAGTTCTTCAATATATGAACCTTTGTTGGAAAAATCCAATTATTTGTATTTCTTTAATTTCATAAAAGAAAATAGATTTTTACTTCATAAAACTTAGTTCCTTAAGTTGCACACTGATTTATTCCTAAGTGGATTTTTAACTAGTGAGTTGATTTTAAATTTGATTTAGAAAAGTTGTTTGGTTTCTAGTATTCAGTGACAATGTTATAAATAAATTTTTAAGAAAAGTTTGCATAATAAAAAATTATCAACATTAAGGCTTTAAATAATAATTTTATTTTTGGTAGTTTGAAAAGAGAGTAAAGAATTAAAAAATCTTGCATAATAACAACACTAAGATCTACGATGAATTTGTTTAAAATTTTTGAAAAAATATTTTGTTGGAACAAAAATTCTAAATTTTAATAGAACTTTTCCTAAGTGATAATATTACATTTTTATAGTAAGCTTAACTTGTTTTCTTTATCAAAGAAAAAAATTCTCTTATTTTTATTAAGACAACAACAACATGATCATGTATAAACATGAGTTCATAATTAAGTAAAATGGCAAAAATAATTAATATGAAAGATGAAAGATATGGAAATAAAATAAGCACATAATAAAAGTCAAGTATTGGGAAGTCTTAATTTGTATCAAGACTTCCCGGACTTAGACATGGGCAAGTCCTTTAAGAAAAATAAGAAAAAAAAAAAGAAAATCATGGGAATCTTAGATTTATTTCAAGGCTCTCCGGACTTAGATTATGGATAAGTCCAAAAAGAAAGAAGAAAAATTGTTTTGACTTAATGATGACAAGTTTAAAACTAGAAAGACTGGTCTTAATGAAATTGCATGAAATAAATAAATAAATAAATAAATTGCAATAAAGAAATAAATAAATAAATTACATGAGCATAAATAAATGTTATGTTAGTGAGCTTATATGCTCTAAGAAATATATATATAAACACACACACATAAATATATTTAATAACATACAGAAGTTAGATTAGAAGCATAAATAATATAACATAACAATATAATAAAATATTACATGAACAAGAACAAAACATGAATATATTGTTGCTTACTCAACACAATAAATTTAAGAAACACACACTGTAGTCATGTAATGTTGCATGACATGAAGGAGAAACATTAGGAATCTTTACCTAAGGTTTATGTGGAGAGAGAGAGAAAGAATGGTTTTGTTGTTGGTTGTATGGAGATAGTAATGGGATGGAAAGTAAAGAGAGAGTTGCTAAGAGAATTAGAGAGGAAAATTAGAGAGAAAAGTTGAAAATGATTTTAGTAGAGTTTTGTTATGTGTATGAGATGTGTGTAAAGAATGAAAGAGGAGAGGGGATATTTATGGGAAAATTTGGAGAGAAATTGTAGTTAATTAAATAAATGAAAAATAAAAGAAAATTGATGGCATGAAGGAAAAGAGTAATTAAAAATTAATTTTAGAAGAAAAGTATAAAAGAAGTTTAGTAATATGTGATGTAAAATCTTTTTGGAAAAAGAAAATTGTAAGAAATAGGTATATATGTTATAAGAAGTAGGTAGTAAGAAAAAGTAGATATAGGTGAATAGTAATAAATAGTAAAAATAGTATAATGAATAGCAAACATGACAAATAAATTACTAGTAGTAAGGAAAATATATGTAAATACACTATATCTTATATTTTTAGTTACCGAAAAATTATAAAACTGATATTTTTGGAATCCTCATATTATTACGAGTCTAAAGGTGTTCTTGGAATATTTTTACTATCCTAAGCCTCCGAACACGTTTTTTGAGAACTGATCTCGTTCAGGTTGAAAAAGAACTAAATTTTGACGAATTTGATCTTTTTAGGTTGTATTATATTATAACAAACTAAAATATTTAATTATCTCATTTTTATTATTTTAAAGTTTAGAGCTCGGGATTGCCGGATCTAGTCTCACAAAGGTTTGTTATTGACTTAGTTGACTTTTAGGGATCAAATTTTAATTTTGGCTTTAAGATTTACTCACAAGATTATAAAATTTTGGAATTTATGACTATTTTATATTTTTGGTTCAAAATTTAAGTTTTTACTTTATTTTTATGGTTTATTTAGTATTTAATAATTCTCAGGATTGTTTAGTGAAGTCTAGGGTTATGAGTTAACTCTATTTGACTTTTGGTGGTAATTGAAATTTTTTACTCTAAAATTCATCAAAAAGTTTAGGATTTTGGTATTTTTTCATTGAGTATTATTTGGATATATCGTCTCGATTTGCGTGTTAGGAATTAGATAGATAAATTATTTCATGTACGAATTTCAAATCAAATGATTATTAAATTTCTATTTTTTTAATTTTTAATGGTTCTCTTTTTATTAAGATTAAGAAATTTCGTAATTAATTTAGAATTTGGTTTTAACTTGGGTCGGTTTTCAAGGTATTGGTTTTGCTATTTAATTCTAGGATTATTTTCTAAGAATTATAAAAAATTCAAGGGTTTACACACTGCACTTGCCAATTTCTTCTTACTAGAAACTGAATTTCATAAAATTGTGCATCAATAGAAATTTATCAAATGTCAGTTAAGAATAAGCATCAATTTATTAAATTCATCACCAATGTACTCTCTTCCATTATTTATCCTCAAACACTTGATTTTATTTTCATATTCATGTTCAACTTGCAGTTTGAAGACTTTGATAACTGAAAACACATCTAAATTCCTCTTGATAGATTACACCTAACATCTCCTAGAGTAATCATCAATGAAGGATACAAAATACTTCACTCCTCCTTGGGATAAATCTGATGCATGAAAAACATCAAAGTGAATCAATTATAGAATAGTCTTGCTTCTAGAATTTGATGTGTTAAACTTTAATCGATACTTTTTGCTAATGACAAAAAGCTCACCAAATGGTAGTGAAACCTTTATGAGTTTTGGAAGTAGATTTTTCTCAACAAGAACTTTCATTCCTTGATTAGATGTGTGCCAAAGTTTCTGATGTCATATCATCGTTAATCTTTTGCTTAAATTGATTGAAGCAACATATGCTTCAACATCTTTAGAGTCTCTCCCTTTAACATGCAAGTTTGCTATCTTTTCTCCTTTCATAAGTACAAGTGCTTCTCTAACTATTTTCATGATCTTGTTCTCAACTTGAGCCTTGTAGTCAAGATCATCTAGTTGTCCCAAAGACAATAAGTTCTTATTAGAGCCCTCCACATGTTGCACTTCTTGAGTAGTTCATATTATGCCATCATACATCTTTAGTTTGATGGTTCAAATACCGGAAATATTTAAAGCGTGATCATTATAATTGTACACCAATCCTCTTAAGATAGGTTCATAATTATGGAGCCATTCTCTTCTAGAGGTGATGTGAAAAGTAGCTCCCGAATCAAAAAGCTACCCAATAGTAAACCGTTTTTTCTTTTGATTATCACTACTCTTCACAACATGAAACATTTCTATCGTTTAAAGTGTTTACGACACTTCCTTACGGATTGAATTTTCTTTTTTAATTCAAATCCTAGCAATCTTGCTTGCCATAGTTTTAGCACTTAAGGTTCTTTTTGCTTCTTGACTTTAATCTACCAAAATTTTGGCTCCCACTTGAGGAACATTCTATTGATCTTCCTCTCATCATCGATAATGCCTTGACTTGTTTTAAACTTATCCTTTGTCTTCTTTATTCTTTCACTAACTCTCTTTTTTCAAGGATAACAACTGCACGATACACGATTTCTTAACTACTTTCTAACACACTACTGAAGCAAGCTAATCAACACAAATTTCTGATTGTGAATCCTTGACCTCGTCAAATATGCTACATGTTATATACTCATTGGAAAAACTATATGGTATATATAAAATATTAAAAATTTTTAACACATACATTATAAGCAAAACATAATAATTGCAATATAAATTATCCATTTTACCATCATTCATGTAAAAATAAAATTTTATTGATATAAATGGGAAGTATAAACTCCTATTAAGTCTATTTTCCATTTTGTTTCAAATATTCAACAAACTTACCTACACAATCTTGATGCAATTTTTCATCTCCAAAAATGGTCGCCATTTCCCTAACACGAGCCCTCACTTGACTCTATTTTATAACTCAATGATATGAGTTGAGAAAATAGAGTGTGCAAAGTATTAATGTGCTCCCTCACTGAAGTAGATTTGAAATCCGAAGAGTATAGAGTTTCCTCTTAAGAAAAATTTTTTATGGAATGATTTGGCATCATATAATTTTGTGAGATGATCCTAAATCTCCTTCATTGTCTTCTTCTACTCTATGCTTGATAACACTCCATTTGCTAATGTGAGATAAAGATTGGTAATAACATTCTTGTCCATTTCATTCCACTTAGAGTCATTTGTGAAAGTCTATTGACCTTTTTCGTTGATGGTTGCTAGACAATTATCTTTATGTAAGACTCCTTTTATCTTCAATTTTTGTAATGAGAAGTTACATCCATTAAATTTTTTAATCTCAAATTTTGCTTCTATTGCTTCTATCATCATCTTTTGAGCTTAAGAAAATAATTGTCACTATTTCATATAAATGATGATAGTGTATGTGAATATAGCTCAATATCTCTCAAGGATGAATAATAAAATAACTTTTTTTTTTTTTATGTGGAGGATCAACTTTTAGTAGCAACCATAGAATATATGATAAGTAGATACGTACATCCAAGTTAGGCTCTAATACCACTTGTTATAAACGTAAGAGTTGGTTAGAGCAGGGTCACAACTATTTAATTTGAGATAATGAAAACAAAGAATATGGACACAAAGATTCTTATGTGGAAAACCTCTAAGTAGAAGAATTTCACTATAAGAAATTATTAGGAATTACAACATCTTATGTCATAAGGAGAAATAATTAAAATTCAATCTTGGACATTAGGGAAAAAAATAAACAACTCTCTAATTTTTCTCTCTTTTATAATAGGAGAAACTCAACTTACAACTCTTTTTATGAATTCTTTTTCTTTCTTATTAGAGAAATCATATCACTTTAGGATGATTTCAAATGTAAGAAACCAAGCCTATTTATAAAAATTGTGTGGTGTGTACATGGTGAAAAACCATGTATGATAAAAACATGTTTTTCTACTTTTGTTGGCTTGATAATTTTGTCTTCATTTTCCGTTGATATTGTCAAAGCGCATTAATTATGGCCGACATTTTGACATAAGTACCTATCAAGGGGATAAATTCCCATAAAGTAAATAATTTGGGTATTTGTTATTGATAGTGGAATGCCATGAGCATGTGACAAACGCTAATTTGTCTTGATGGAAAGATGATTTATAACTTCTATATGCTATTCAGAATATTTTGTTGCAAACATTGCTCAATATGAAAATTACGCATGTTAATTTTTCTCTGTGTTAGGAAATTATCACATGTTATCGTTGCTCCATATGAACATTAAATATCTCATCTGGATCTTCTGTTATAAATTAGAAAACATATAAACAACGAAAGATGAATACGTAGAAAATGGCGAAACCTAAGGGAAAAAAATGTCATAATATAACTGCAAACAAATCTCTCTTATCAACCGCACGATACACGATTTCTTAACGACTGTCCGTGTCCGATACACTACTAAAGCAAGCAAATCAATTCAAATTTCTGATTGGCGGATTGAATATGCTACATGTTATCCATTCATGGGAAAAACTACATGGTACATATATAAATACTAAAAATTTTTAACATATACATCATATGCAAAACATAACAGTTGTTATAGAAATTACCTATTTTACTATCATTCATCTAAAAATAAAATTTTATTGATATAAATGTGAAGTATATGTTACGAAATAATAAAGACGAAAAATAAAGATTGAAATGACAAAGACACAAATTTGTTTACCCAGTTCGTCACGGATTGTGACTACGTCTGGGGGCGCTACCAAGCCAGGATATTCACTATATGTGAGAGAGAGATATGTATTACATTGATGGCTATTTATAAGAAAACCCTAATGATAATTTTACGTGAACTGCCTAAAATATGTGAGAGAGAGATATGTATTACATTGATGGATCGCCGTACTCATGGCAAAGATGTACAGTATTCAGGCTCCACAACCAAAGTATAAACTCCTATTGAGTCTCTTTTACATTTTGTTTCAAATATTCCACAAACTTACCAACATAATCACGATGCAATTTTTCATTTCCAAAAATGGCCGCCATTTCCCTGGCACGAACCCTTAGTGTTTCACCGTCTTTGGATACCATAGCTAGTTTTAGAGCCCGAGATATGCCTTCCTTGCTAAATGATCCATCTTCACCCCTTTCGATTTCAATGGCTAAACCTTTCTCAACAAGGAGCCTTGCATTCAGAGGTTGATCGATGATAAATGGCAACAAAACAAGGCAATGGCCAAATTGCAGGGTTTCAATTATAGAACCCCAGCCAGAATGAAACAACGATCCACCAATTGATGGGTGCGCTAATATGTCCATCTGTGGCACCCAACCAATGGATACCAACCCAAAAGAGGATGTTCGGTCCAGAAATCCAGGAGGCAATGCTTCATCTTCATGAGTTGCCCAATCTGGCTTCCTCAGTACCCAAAAGAAAGGCAATTCTGATATTTCTAAACCCTTAGCAATCTCATAAACTTGCTCCTTTGTCAGCTTACACTCACTTCCAAACCCGACGAAGACTACTGATTTTGGCTTCTGCATATTCAGCCATTCGAAAATATTATTCCAGGATGAATCCCTGTTACTGCAATCCGGATTTTCTTCTTTGTGCGTTTTTCCTGGTGGAAGGAGACCAACAGGAATTACAGGCTTTTTATTCAATCTTTGGAATAAGTCTAAGTATTCACCTTCAAACTCTTTGCAACTGCGAAATGCTATCACTTTGCATGCAGCGAGCAAATTCGCAGCTCTTTCAGCATCTATTTTACCAGAAGCATTCTCTCCATAAAATCCTACGTACAAAGGAACTGATTCATAATCACGATATGCCACCGAAGTGGGCATATCGATCCAATGTGGTGGCGAAGTTAAGCTTTTCGGGGAAGCTCTAAATCTCTTCTGTCCATCACCTGCAAGCAAGTCAGAATTTCCAAGGAAACAATAAGTAGCAGCAGAGAAGACTGAAAACATAGCCAAGGAAATATTAAATTCCTTAGCTATATCAATCGTCCAATGGTTTAGAGAATCGGCAATTATCCAATCGGGAGACTCTCTAGCAACGAATTGCTCAATTGGATGTTGGAGAAGATCATATGCAACTTCCAAGTATTGTATTTTCTCAAAGGGTATGTCAATTGTCGCCTCAGCATCGTGAGGTAGGAAGCTTTGGTCCATTTTGGGAAGTGGAATCTCTACCATTTTGAGCAAGTGGACTACATCGGATGGAGGTTTTGGTAATCTTAGGATATTTCTAGGAGTGGATACGTAAGAGACATGGACTCCAGCTCTAGCTAAGGCCACTGAGAGCTGAAAGAAAGGCATCATATGACCAAATGCAGACCAAGGAAGCATCACTACATGTAAATTTCTGCTAGTAGTAGCCATTATTTTTTGTTTGTGAGCTAGAAGCCTGAAGAACAGAGATCTTTTATTTTCATTTTTATCTTTATTTTTTTCTTTATGGCGTGTTCAAGGGCTTATCTAGTATTTCATCGTACGAGAATTATGTGGTTGACTAGGAAAAGGACAAGTTTCGTAAACTTTTTCGTACTGTATAGAGGAATAACTCATGTAAGAATTATAGAGCAAAATTGAACTATATTGACTTTTATTTTAACCTATAAATTGCTCGTAAGTGGAATACGCACCCCTGACATATATATGTATTCTAAAATATTTCATAAAATAAAATGAATTTTCCTTATTTGCTTAAATGTTAGATACATTTATTTAGATACATATACAAGTTGTTACTTATTGGTTGGGCTTTGTTGTTTCATCTTTCGAATATGAGTAAATCTTTTCGTACAATAACTGGATATGTATTTTATGGATGGAGATTGACTTGATTTGATCACGAGATGACAAGATAGGAAAAGTTTAGTACCATCCAAAAATAATGTAGTGGCCCCAATAGACATGAAAAGACAAAAGAAACAAAACGGTGTCGTCAGATCAATCCAGTAATGAAGGGGTGATATTTAACTTATTGGAGAAATATCGATATGTATTTTATAGATGGAGGTTGATTTGATTGATTGGATTGTGTAAATATATCTTATTTACATATAAATTTTATTTATATTTATTCTATTTGATCTTTTGATGAGAATTATCAATTTTTTTTATTTATATATATTTTTTAATAAATAATTTGTTGAAAAAAGTTTGAAAAAGTATCTGCATCTGCGGAAGAAGCCAAAACAAACAGACCCAAAGATTCTAAGAGCCGACGTAAGTATAATAAGGATATTTAAAATCATTCCAATCCATAGCTAATCAAAGGTTATAGTTACAGTTTCGAAACCAAATCCAACTAGAATTACAACTGCCAGTTTTAACTCTTGGAAATAAGTAATCGGAGTTGGAACCGTTTTCTTTGAAACAGCAGAATCGTCAAATTTTTTAAGTAAAAATTAATAAATAAATTTTAGTTTTTAATAAAATAAATTTTAAACTTAAACTAATAATTGATTCTAAAAAGTATTGATTATTTATTCAAAATTTTTAAAAATTTATTTAAAATACATATTTATTTATATACAAATACATTCAATGTCAACTCTAATTAGTAATATGAGATTCAAAATATTCTGAAGACTAAAAAGGAAATTACAGTACAACAATTAGTCTCTGATATTAAAAGAAGCTTTTATAAACTAAATTATATATTGTTTTAGATTATATTTAATTAGAATAAAAATTTACTGTTTCACGAATGTTGTCTCTATTTTATCCTAACTAATAAATAATTACCATATATATATAGAGTGATGAAAACTATTTATTATATTCTAAAAAAAATTATTTTTTAAATTTATTTAATACGTATCAATTTTTTATTTTCTGGGATAGGATAAGGGGTCTGTTTGGATTGTCTGTTTTTCATCTGTATCTGTATCTTTTTTAAAATGATATGTGTAAATATATCCGATTTGTATATAAATTTTATCTATATTTGTTCTATTTGATCTTTTGATGAGAACTATCAACTTTTTTTTTTATCTATATCTATTTCTTGATAAATAATTTGTTATAAAAAAGTTTAAAAAAATGTCTGTATCTGCCGAAAAAAAAGCCAAATCAAACGGACCCAAGAGCACCATTCGTAAGGCAGCGGATATTTTTCCATCTGATATGATAAGAATAAGCCATATCACTATCATTTGTCTCCTCGCGAACATGTATTTTTCTTCTTCAATCTGTCTTACAAGCAAAAAGAATGGCTTCCACTAGCAGAAATATACATGTAGTGATGCTTCCTTGGTCTGCTTTTGGTCACATGATACCTTTCTTTCAGCTCTCAGTGGCCTTAGCTAGAGCTAGTGTTCATGTTTCTTATGTATCCACTCCCAGAAACATCCTAAGACTGCCGAAACCTCCATCAGATGTAGTCCACTTGCTAAAGATGGTGGAGATTCCACTCCCCAAAATAGACCAGAACCTCCTGCCTCATGATGCTGAGGCCACAGTTGACATACCCTTTGAGAAGATACAATACTTAAAAGTTGCATATGATCTTCTCCAACACCCAATCAGACACTTCATTGCTAGAGATTTGCCCAATTGGATAATCGTCGATTTTAGCAGTCATTGGGTTATTGATATAGCCAAGGAGTTTAATATTTCCTTGGCTATGTTCTCAGTCTTCTCTGCTGCTACTTATTGTTTCCTTGGAAATTCTGATTTCCTTGTAGGTGATGGACAAAAGAGATTTAGAGCTTCCCCGGAAAGTTTAACTTCACCACCACATTGGATTGATATACCCACTTCCATAGCATGTCGTGACTTTGAAGCAGTTCCTATACATGTAGGATTTTATGGAGAGAATGCTTCTGGTGTAGGTGATGCTCAAAGACTTGCTAGTTTGCTCAGGGTATGTCGAGTGATAGCATTTCGGAGTTGCAGAGAGTTTGAAGGTGAATACTTGGATCTATTTCAAAGGTTGAATAAAAAGCTTGTAGTTCCTGTTGGTTTGCTTCCACTCGCAAAGCCACACAAAGAAGAAAAACTAGACAACCGTAATGGGGATTCATCTTGGAATAGCATTTTTGAATGGTTGAATATGCAGAAGCTAAAATCCGTAGTCTTTGTGGGATTCGGAAGTGAGTGTAAGCTACAAAAAGAACAAGTTTATGAGATTGCTAAAGGTTTGGAGCTTTCAGAATTGCCATTCTTTTGGGCGTTAAGAAAGCCAGATTGGGCAATTCATGAAGATGAAGCTTTACCTCTAGGATTCCTGGACCGAACATCTTCTTTTGGGTTAGTATCCCTTGGTTGGGTGCCGCAGGTGGATATATTAGCACATTCATCAATTGGTGGATCTTTGTTTCATTCTGGATGGGGTTCTATAATTGAAACTCTGCAATTTGGTCACTGTCTTGTGTTGTTACCGTTCATCATTGATCAACCTTTGAACGCAAGGTTCCTTGTTGAGAAAGGTTTAGCTATTGAAATTGAAAGGAGTGAAAATGGATCATTTACCAAGGAAGGCATATCTCAGGCTCTGAAGCTAGCTACGGTATCTAAAGAAGGTGAAACGTTGAGGGTTCATGCAAGGGACATGGCAGCTATTTTTGGAGATGAGAAACAGCATCAAGATTATGCTATGAAGTTCATTGAGTAGCTCAAACAAAATGGAAAAGAGACTCAATAGATGACGATATGCCTATATGTATCTATAAAATCTTCACATATATGGTAGTAAAATTAATGCTTTTGAAAATAATTGCCATATATGTATACTAGTAAGAATCAATAGACATGACAAGTGATATGTAATATCCAATAAATATTCAGAAAATACTTGAGAATTTGCAGCGAGCAATTCGTGTGTTAATTATCATGCAGTTAATAAGTTGATTCATGATCTTGTTACAAACTTTTTTATCTTAAGTTTCTTCATATTAAATCTTGAATGCCAAACTCTATGTTTTTCTACTCATTCATCTTTTTTGTTGATATGTTATATAATTGATAACAAAGATGTGAATAAGATCTTTAATATGGTGATGTCAAGATTACAGGAGTTTGAACAGATTCATTAGTGTCAAGGAAGCACCATATAACTGATGCGAGTTATGACTATGTTTGCATTGTTAAGTTGCGTTAATTTTCCTAGCATAAAGTAAATTTGACAGGCATCATGCTCGTATTACTGGGGAATGTTTGCAGCAATACATTCCAAATAGCATATACGTGGTACCAACAGCCAATCATGCTCCATCAAGACAAATTAGCTTTTGTCATGCAGTTTGGCATTCAGCTTAAATAAATATAGTGGGTTTGCATCCATACCGACAGTACAATATAGCCAATGATACTACGCCAACAAAATTGGTGATATAACAATACACGAATAATGAGCTAAAGTGGCGATTTTTTTTTAAATAAAAAAAATTATTGCTTTTAAAAGTCATTTACATGAACAAGTGACATATAAATAGTAATAAATTTTTAACATGCATAATAATAGAATGGATATTTTTCAAAATAATTACCACCCATGAAACACTTATGTATGTATTAAATTTTATTAATATTTAAATATCATATGTACTTGGCTTGTTGCTATCAAAAAAAAATCTTTTTCCCATCATTCCCTAACAAAGAATACTCATTAGGTAAAGAAGTCAAGATTCAATGCCTTCCTACAAGTTTAAAGCTTAAATAGCTCTTAAATGATTCTATCTAATCATATAACTAGCATTTGGTTAAGATAATCTTAAGATATTGTATAGGAGAAAATATATTATAATGTTTTGTTTGCATATTCACTATTGGCTTAGGGGTCATTTACAAAAAATTCTTATCAGTAGACAACGTTTTCTAGTTTATTCTTATATTCATCCTTTATCTTATAATTTAATAGGTTACTAAATTGATTACTCTCATTCAACCTTTCCCATGTTGTTCTAAGCTAGTTTCTAAGCTAGTTTCTAAGTTAGTATTCATAGGGATTTATGAGTTGTCTTCTTTTCATTAAGAAGTCAATTTTATCAAAACCCTTAATGTAATCATAATTTGTGAGATGGATTTCTCTTAAAATTATTCTATAATTAACTTTATAGGTTACAATGAATAATGATACAAATGTATTTCTTGCGAGATTATGGAACATGACTAACTTATTGAGATATGTGAATTATATTGGGATTTTTTTAACAAAAAAAATATACTTCTAGTATTGTACATCATATAAACCCTTTTTATGCACAAGCAAGATCAATCATACTACTAACTAGTATGCTTGAAAAACTCTATGAACATAAGTATGCATGCAGTCTTTTATTAACTTGTATAAGGTGTAAGGTACAACTCTTTTGACATTAGGTTAAGAAATTTCTATCCACGCATCCATTACCATAGTACTCTACTCAAATAATGTCAAATGATTCAGGCAACAATGACAATGAAGTATGTTGCACGAGCTGAATCTGGGTCGGTAGAGATAGCTCCTGAAGACACAAAAGATGGATTAGAGGGACGTTGGTGATTGCCTGGCATGGCTACTCTAATACTTAAGTCAGTCTATGGGTATAAGTAGGGTTAAGCAAGAAGAATATGTGACTGCTTTTTATGTCTGTGCCTCCTTTTTCCCTTATGCTCTTTCCCTTACCAAGGAGGCAGGGGGGTATATTATAGGGTTTTAGGATCATATTAGGATAGGTCGTACGAGATGTAGCTCTTGGCATGGCGACGGTATCCGGCCTGAGGAGTCATTGCTTCTTGGAGTATGGCTAAATTGTTAGTGTCCCCCTCGATATAAGAAGT
Organism: Combretum micranthum; assembly: GCA_024138025.1. Classification (NCBI taxonomy): domain Eukaryota; kingdom Viridiplantae; phylum Streptophyta; class Magnoliopsida; order Myrtales; family Combretaceae; genus Combretum; species Combretum micranthum. The sequence continues at coordinate 261,192 of JAMXBD010000709.1, forward strand.
GACTAGGACACGCATTATGGCTAGAGAGGGCAAGGGCTTGAGATTGAGCTAAAACGAGGTCGAGCTAGTAGGCTAATTGAGCTTGTTCGCTCAATGGGCCTTTCTAAGATGAAAACTCGAGATGAGATCTCGAGTCATAGTACATAACATGGGCGTTTTTTTCTTTGACCTTCTGGAAGGTCTTGAAAGTTGTACATTAAGAGTAGCTGATTCTTGGGCCTGGCATGGTTATTAGCTTTCAGAGCCTAAGGGATCAAGTGGGTTGAAGACTATATTCTACTGTTAATATTTTTGCCCCCCACTCTCATTGTAAAAGCAAAGAGACTGCATAGTCTACGAGGTCATTAGCTTGAGGTGGTCGTCTCTTGGCGAGCTGCACTTTTCATTTGAGCTGCATCCCTGTTTAGAGATATTTTACGGTGAGGACCGTTGGATTTCCAAGTTGATGTCGTACTCAACACGCTTTGTGGCATTCAAGGTGTCACGCCCCGAAGGGTACCCTAAACGTGGCAGTCCGCCGTACACAATATTAAAGCCTAAGAATGACCATCTCAGTCATGCGAAGGCTTCCATACTATGTACAAGGCGTCTAACACATAGAGGAGACACATTGGAGAGATACATTTTATATTGGTACACTTGAGTAACAATGTAAAGGAAATACAATTTACTATATTTCAGATACAAATCACTACGCTTCATATACAAATCACTATACTTCAAAATACAATCATTAAACCTTAATTACATTCATCCACAGACTTCCCTACATAAACTATTACAAGGAAATCATAAAATCTAGCCAATAACTTCAAGCATTCATATATCCTGCCGGAATCCCGAAGTCATTCTCGGCTTCAACCATCTCGGTCCCCACTTAGCACTCTTGAAATAACCTGTTCATTCAAATATCTCTTGGGGTATAAGCTACACTAGCTTAGTGAGAATTCCCTTAATTCGGTACCATAACAAATAAGTTATAATCAATCATATGCTATGCATGAACAAACACGTAAGCAAGCAATTATGCATGGGTATTCGGAACCCACACACAGAACGGATTTACGCCCTCCGTATCTTGGGTTAAGAATGGTATTGAAGTCTACACGACCGCATCTAGTCCCCAAGCCCTCGGCTCTTAGCACTCGACTCAGCTAGGCTCATTCAAGGAATGCATCCACATGTGCCTTAGTAACCCTGAATAAGCTCTGGCACCAGGCTCGTTATCCAAACGAGGCATCAACAAACCATACCGATCGACCTGCGTAGGAGTAGCATGCTACCAAATGCAATATGTTCGATACGATGCATGCCCAATTTAATTTTTGCTTAGGTCAAAATATTCATACATTCTTTAGAGTGACCAGCCAATATCATACATATAACAGAAATAATGTAAGCAGTGCATTTATCCAATCGAATCGTGGTTTCGATATGCTTTAGTATTATTTAGCATACATCCATCACAGTCTCATCATATATCCCATCCCCATTCATATCGATTTTTATCTTGTTCCTATAGTTCTAATGCAACTAACTACAAGCACAAACAAGGTAACAAAATAAGGAGAAAACTCACTCGGCCATTGGATCACCGGTCTCTTAGTAATAGTAATCCGGTGATAGGGAATCGTCGATTTTGGGATCACCTAAAAAAGAAGAAATACTTTAATAAGTATTTCAACTCAAACTAATCCAAACGATTTGATACGAACTATCAAATTCACAATTCTCGTCCTAAGCAGAAATTCCAACTTAAAACGGCCATAACTTGGTCATTTTAACTCGGAATCTCGCAAATTATATATCGATTTCTATCTACTTCGAAAGATCTATCTAATTCTACTATTATTTTTAAGTTTTGACAATATTTAGGTCATGAAACAGAGGGGTCAGATCTGATTGGTGACGATCTCCATTTCCAAAAAATTTGTTTTGTAATTGTTTGAAATGTTCCTACTATATAGATTAGCTATACATGCAATATGAATTATTTCCTAACATGAATGACATGAGATGAGCTTAATGTATGCATGATATTGATGATTTTTGCTAAAAAGAAATTTTATATCTTTTTATTTTGCAAGACCATAATAACAACTACTTATGAAAAATCTAGTTTTCTAGCTTTGATCATTTCCATTTGTTTTGGATTTGTTACTTAAGAAAATATAATTATTTTTGTTAAAATTGAGTCTTCATTATATATATTACTTATGACCTTCATTTCTACATGAAAATTTTCATTTTACACTTTGTAAACATGTTTTCAAGTAGAGTTGATTCCAAAATCCGAATTTGGTAAAAATTGGTTTTTGAGTGATTCCTTTAAGTAAAAATCATTTGATATTTAGAAAATTAGGGCTCAATCATACATAACCACTAAGACTTCATTCTTATACAAAAATTTTCATTTTACACTTTGTAAATATGTTTTCCAATATGATTTACTCAAAAATCCGAATTTTAGAAAATCTACTTTTTGAATGATTCCTTTGGGAAAAACTTGTTTAATGCAGTAAAATTTAAGACTTTATGGTACCTATTACTTAAGGACTCCATTCATTACATAAAACTTTCATTTTGAGCTTGGATAATAGGTGTTCTTATGGCCTTCATTCAAAATTACGAATTTCACAAATTGACTACTAACTCAAAATTTTCCATCTTGATTCTACTTTTTGTTTCACACATTACTCATATCCAAACTCATTTCAACTTATAAAAATCACCACTTAATGATACCTATTACTTATACCTTTCATTTTTCACATAAAACATGAGTTTTTGAGTTGATATATGGGTTTTAAAAATTGGTCCTAGTTGGGATCCGAATTTACAAAATTTATTTTTGGTCATATCTTTTGATAAAATCTATCTAAACTTATGAAAATCCATTCCTTACATATCCTATCTTAAGAGCCTTTCATTTCGTAAATAAAAACTTCATTTTTGAATTGGAAAACATGTTTTTAAAATATGCCTTGGCCAAAATCCAAAAATAAGATTTTTATTTTGAAAATCACCTTTGATTCTTGTAAAAAGAAGTCTTGATGATATACATATATTAAGCCTTCATTATCTTAAGTAAAAATTACATTTTGATACTTGGAAAGTGGTTTTAAAATGGGGATCTTGCCAAAATACAAATTTCAAAACTTTTGTTCAAGTTAAAATCTAAGATCTATACATAATATGAACATACATCTAAATGAAACCCATGATAATAAACTTTAAACTCATAGATTTAGACTTTGCTCAACAAAATCTTTCATTTATGTTATCTATACCCTAAGCCCTTCATTTTAAATGAAAAATACACATTTTGAAGTTGAAAAACAACTTTTCTAAATATGGTTCCATTTTCATCCGAATTTTCAAAAATGATTTTTGTTGAAAATAAAATAGATCTTGGGTTTTCTAATGCATTCCTACTACCATCATGCTACTACAAGTTATTCATGAACATAAAACAAAGTCTAATGCATTTTATGAACTCAAAAACACTAGATGTAGTTTTCTATACTAGTTTTAAATGCATGAACACATGTGAATGAGGAATATATGCATAAATAATAAGCAATAACAAATATAATAACTCATATAGCAAGATCTATGGCATAAACAAAAATCAAAACTACAAAAAGTTAGATCTACAAAATAATAACTTTAAACAAGAAAATAATTATGATACAAGATAAAAATAATGGAGAAGAGGAGTGTTTCATTTTTTGGCATCATCATCCTAAGCTTTTAAGCTTATGGAAGGTCATTTGATGCATGAAACCTTCATTACACTTTACCTATATCACCTATGGAAGCTTTGAGAAGAAGATTTGTTCAAAAATCTATAAAAATATGCGTGGGAGCTCATGGAAGAAGAAGGGGACAGCTTGTGTTCTTGAGGAAACAAGAACAATATGAAGAAGAAAAGAGAGGAAAATGAGAGAGAAAAGTCAATGAATGGTAAAGAGGAAAATGTGTAAATGAAAGAGAGAGAAAATGTGTGTAATAAATGAATGAAAGAAAGAAAAAAATAAAACCAAGGCAGCAAAAAAAGATGTGCTGCACGTGAATCTTGGGGGAGAGGAGAGAGAGGGTTTTGTTGAATTTTGACTCAAAATTGAATTGTATAATTAATGTATAATGTAATTTCTTTAAGAAGGAGTGGAATATAATTAATTTAGTCAAAATAGGAGTAAATAAAGGACAATGGCATCCATAAAGGAGTCAAAATCTACCATGAATAGATATAATGAAGTGTAAAAAGATTGAAGTAAAAAGGAAGTGATATGTGTAAGGTGTACTTGAAAGTATGGGTTGTAAAAGTACTTTCTTAATAAAATAAAATAAAATTAGAAAATTTAGTCCAAATATTTGTAGCAGGTTTTTCATAATTAAAATTAATTAATTATTTGAATTATGTTAGTATTTTAACAAATATGTTACCGGTATGATCAAAATACGTAAATATGAGCTATAATTGATATTTTTATAATCCGAAAAATTCTAAAAAATTATTTTATGAAAATAAAAATATTTTTCAAATAATTTTCAATTATTAAATTAATTTATTTTATTTTTAGCATCGAGTCTTGAACAGAATCTGATCCTGTAAAAGCCCGAACTAACTAAATTTTAGAAAAACAAAATTTTCTATAATATATAAAATATTTATTTAAAAATATAAGGCTTTATAAGAATAATAAAGTCGTGTAATGAAATAGAAGTGAATAGTGCAAAAGACTAATTAGTTATCGGTAGTAATGAAAATATGATAAAAATATTATAACTGTAACTTTTATAACTTGAAAAATTATATAACTAATATATTTGGAAATATTATAAAATTACGAGTCTAACGGTACTAATGGTATATTTTTGATATCTCGAGCCCCGAGACATGCTTTTCGAAATCTATATCCGAACGGGTTCGAAATAGGTCAAAAATTTACTAATCTGATATTTTTAAACAAACTTATATTACTACCGGCTATTCTACATCTTTAAACTACACCTTGGCCTCTAGGGTTAAGGGCGCTAGATTTTGAACTTAAGCTATTGTATTCCGGTTAGGGTTTCCAAGTGATTTTTTTCCGGGTTAGATCCTTGCCAAATTAGAAACTAATATTTTATGTTTATACAACATATTTAATTTTAGAAATTTATCTTAAATTTTATTTTTATAAGTATTTAATATCTTTTAACGTTTTCGAAATTCTTGAATTGGGTTTCATTTTCGAAAGTTAATCGTTATTTACTTTTTAATAATTTGTTTTTGGGTTCTATATTACCCGATTTTATAAGTCGGAGTTACGTATAGAATTTATCATACGTAGTGGTTTTGAAATTGAAGTATGTTGAGTTCGTACTTTGTTTTTAAGAATTCTTATTTTTCTCAAGATTCATGATTTTCTAGATTCGTTCGTGTTTTTGGACTAGTTGAAATTTGGTTTTAATTTGGGGTGATTTTTAGGGTTTATTTTCGAAGTTCATCTTGAAATTATTTATTGAAATTTTCCGAGGCTTACACAAGGAGGTACAGCTTTTTCGAGGCGTCCTATAGATTTAAAAGGTACTAACAATAAATATATATGGGCTTGATAGTTGCTATTATTGGTTGTGACGTCATGACCATGAGCATACTCACATGTCTCAAGGGTTTTGGGCCTCTACCCTTCCTCTACTCTTCTATAAATACTAGTTGCTCACTACGATTTCTACATAGCATTTTCTATATTTCGTTGAGAGACTTACTAAACACCTTCATTGTGTTTAGCTTATAGGCGTTCTCCAGGTATTTTTGTAATTTCAAACTCAATTACTTCTGCTACTCAATCCTCTTCGCATGACTCGATCAACAGGGTTCAACAACTCATCGATGAGGTGAAGAGAGATGAGGGGGATACAATGTCAAGGTAGAGGGGATCAAAGTCGAGCGATAAGCTTAGAATAGAGAGTGGAGGCTTAGCTTCCATTAGCAGTCATGAGGAGAGGTTTGGTGGAGTCCTGATGTCGATGGTGAGGAGTCAGGGTGTTTCGGGCATGCGTTCCTATGTTGAGTTGGCCAGTGAAGTCTATTGATACCCGATGGATAAGTACCATTCTGACGGCCTTGAGAAAGCGGCTGTCATCCCTTTGTATTCAGAGGCGACCAAAGGTGGTTATCCTAATGGGATCCATTGTAAGCTATCCAAGGAGGAGCTCGCAACTATATTTAAATGGGAGATGCAAGATGCTCAGCAGGACTGGGAGATTGTAATGCCCGGGAAATCAAATCGGGTATGTCTCCTTGGTGGTCAGTGGTTCACCTTGTACAATAAGGCATTTGACTTTGGGCTAAGGATGCCTTTTTCTCCTTTTCCAAAAGGAAAATTTTAATTGTCATTGCTTGTGCCCAACTCAGTTGTTGTTGAATGTCTGGTGGATATTGATAGCCTTTAAGGCAATCTGTCTCAGTATAATGGTACAACCCACACCAGTCTATTTTCGACAAATTTTCCTTTATAAAAGATCACTGGAGGGATGGTAGTAGTTTGTCAAGCAGCTAAGAGTCCCTAGCTTCTTACCGAGCTCACCAGCTCAAACGGCTTCGAGTGGAAGTGCGAATTTTGAGTACTCGATATGGGGGACAACGTGCAACGAGGTTTCAAATTTTGTGTCAAGTGGCGTAAGCTCATCCGTCATGCAAAACCTTTGATGTTAATGGCGCTGACACTAGCAAGCTGGTGGAGTTAGAGGGTGCCATGAGAGCTCAAGGTGGGAGGCCTTACGATGCTACGTTCATGGTGAGGAATTTTGTGAGTGGGAGGCTGATTACTGATGGCGGTAGGGGGATGGGTCTTTGTCTAGTCGACCTCTCTTCCTCTCTTCCCCCTAATCACTTATCGAGTTGCTCTAAGAAGAAGGCATTTTATGTGGTTGAGGGGTTCAAGCTATTGAGCTCGGATAGGTAGGTGTTTTTATTGTAATTCCGACTCGTTGTTTTGTTTTTTTTTTTTTTTTTTTTTTTTTTCTATAGAGCCTGAGATAGGTCCTTCAAAGAAGTGGAAGAGGCCTTCGACAAAGAAAGCAACGGGTGAAAAGCGACCAATTGAGATCAATCTCCCAACGATTGATTTGGATAGGTAGAGTCAAGGGGGTATGGTTGTTGAAGTTGGGAATGTTGCTGTTAAGGTTGGGGTTACTTCAAGGAACGTCAAAAGTAGTGTTGTTGAGGTTGGAGACGTTGCTGCTGAGGTTTGTGGTAGCGAAGGTAATGTCATTTTGGTAGGCTCACCACATATAGCTCCATCTCATGAATAGCACGGTTCAGCCTACCTGTCTTCCATATCGGGCCGAGCTCATGTTGTTCCTGCACATTCCAGAGAGGTCGCTAGGAGTAGCAACAATAGCTCAGGTGGTTAGGCCCTAATTAGGGGTCGTGGAAGTCGACCTGAGAGAGGTGTTGCTAGTGGCCTGATCGATTTTATCGAAGTGAAAGCCCTTAAATGGAGCGACATGAATGTGGACTAGTATTGTTTTGAGGAGATTGGTCAGCTCGAGGATAAGGAGAGGTTGAGGGCCCTTTATGGGGAACCATCTTCAGTGGATCTGGTCGTGGATTTCTTTGCATGGAAGGCTTATGAGATAAGAGTATTGTTGTGTTTGTAGAGTTCATTAATAGCCCAACCTTTTTCGCACTTAAAAACTCCTCTCTCTTTCTTTTTTTTTTTTTTTAGGCTTTGGTGACAACCATTGAGGCATTTCGATCGTTGAAGGAAAACTGCAGGTTGGTACGTCGTGTTTTCTTTTTTTACTCCTCCATTTCCTTTTTTTTTTATGTCATTGATTCGAGCAAGGCACAAAGGAGCTTGAGGCTCAAAGGGCAAGCTTGGAAAAAGAGCTTGCCACAGTTAAGCAAAATGAAGTGCAGTTGAAGAGCAAGCTAATTGCTCTAACTGCTAAGCACGAAAGGCTGTACGGGGATGTAAAAGACAAGATCATGCATAGTCAGGTTGACGTGGGCAAGGCGAGGAGGAAGCAACCTCTCGTAGAGGTAGTAGCAAGCGAATTCAAAGAGAAGTGGAAAGGTGTGAGGGAGGAACGTGATAAACTTTCTTGTTTGTTAAATGATACCGAACTTGAAGTAGCAGGGCAGAAAAGGGAAGTGAAGCTTGCTATTTAAGAGAAGAAGAAGCTGATGGAGAGCTTGCGGTCATCCAGCTTTGACCGAGAGAAATTAGTAGTAAGGTCACCTGTTTTTTTTTTTTTTTTTTTTGTCGTGTTGACTACTATTATTACTCATCATTTAGTATGGTTTTTATTATAGTTTTTTTTATTATTATTATAAGGTCGCATCGCGGATTTGCAGAGTGGTCAACTTATTCCTGAGGCGACCCTTTTCAAGAGCCAAGAGTGGAAAGAGACCCAAGTTAAGCTTGTCTAGGATACTACGAAGTTGGTAATGAAGGAACTCCTGGAGAGATATCCTAATTTAGATCTCAATTTCCTGGTAGCTCGTTTGGGTGAAGTTCCCAAAGGAGATTCTAATGAAAAGGATGGAAAAGACTCTGAGCGAGGTGGTGAGGCCGCAGTAGCTACCACAGGTGGGGAGGGTGGTTGTCAGAGTGGCGTGAATCTTAGACGTTAAGAGGATGAAGGTATGGCTAGCTCCGTAGCCACAGCAGGGACCGACCAGGAGACCTTGATGTCAGCAGCCTCTAATGTCATTATTGACCCTCAAGGTGGGGGTTTAGTTGAGAGGAAGGTCGAGGTCAATGCTTCCGCTCCCCAACCAGTGATAAGTGACGAAATCTTTGGCATCTATGCTTATTAGTGTTGGAGCTTGAGGATTTATCTTAGTTTTCGAAGATTTTTTTTATGAGCTATGCTTTTAGCTCGTTTGCAAGTTATTGTAATGTAAACTGATGTACCTTTCATTAGTTAATGCATCATCTGTTTCCTTTCCTCGTTGACTATGTTTTTGCTTGTTAGTTGTAATTTTACCATACGGTTGTATCACTTCGAGGTCGATCATGTCGATCTTGTTTTCATTGAGAAATTTACCTCAGTTTTGTTGCATTGTTCTAGGGGTAGTTGTAGGTTTTAGGTACGACTTTCCCGTGTTTATGACATTGCTCTACTAAGGGGGTTGCGTGTGTCAGGAAACTTTCCTTTTCGATGCTCATAGATTCCTTAGGCATGATTGAACGGTTAGGATGAGCTACACTTAGGATTCTCAAGATTTAGTTGCATTGAATGTTGGATCTGTTGGAGTTTTTCTGGGCCTATAAATGTCATTGTTTTATGAGTTACCTTCTCATAGATGCATCTTTATTTTCTTATCTTATTGATATAAGATTTGCATTCGCCGAACACTCTGAGAAGGCATGGGGAATGATAAGTGTTCTCTTAATCAATCTTTAGTGGCTCGATAAGTCAAGATCTTAGGGGTTTCACATATTGTGGTATTGTGGGAGTCTTGCTTCTCTTTTTAGATATGTCGGAAGCCTTGCAGTTCCTGTTTATGTGGATCAGCCACCAAGGTCGTGTAGTGCATCAGGCATGTTGCTCAAGTTCTACTTCCCTTCCATGCCTTAGTCGTTTGGTCTAAAGTTAAGTTTCTCTTTTACTGTTCTTGGAACCAAATTTCAGTAGGCTATTACTTGGTCGTGGGGTGGGTGGGGTGGGGTGGGGTGGGATTAGGGGGAAGGGGGGAGGAAGGGGGCATTATGACTATAGTGGCTCGTTGTATGTGAACAAGGACCCACTTTCAATAGGCGACCTGGGACGAGGTCATCATGCAAGGGCCATTCAACTTCTTCTCCTCATTTCCACCTACTCTGTTGTGCCATCCTTGATAGTAAATGGAGGTTGTTAGATGTGGGAAGTAATGATTTCCCTTTTAAGCTCAGTTTCTTGATGGCTTATTGGCTTGGGTTTAATGGGCGAATGGACTTCAATCCATGTTCTGCTAGCTGTGTTAAGCTTCTGTCCAGCTAATATTCATTGTCATTTTGAAGGTTGATGGACAAGCTCATGTTAGTTATCGGGGATGCAAAGTTGTGTTCAACCCAAACCCACATTTTTGAATTGTGGTCGGCTAAATTTAGGAGATCCCTTCTAATTTGAGGTTCAAATTTTCATGGGTGTCTTCCAGTTCGAAGAAGTTCATAGCGATGTAAATTTTCTTTTGGTTTATCGACCAAAGGGCCATTTAAAAACTATCTTGGCCAAGACACCAGTTAAAACTACTGTACTTATATTCTTCAAATTAATGAATTTATTAGCCACTTGTTTGCGAGCTTGATTTCCTATGCAGCTAGTTGTATATATATATATATATATATATTTTTTATAAGTATTAGTTTGAGCTTGTGTGAGGAGTTACCTTTAAAAGGAAGTTATTCAAGCTTACGAAGGGCATTACCTTTAGGAGGGAATTACCCAAGCTTACAAAGAGAGTTATCCTTGAGAGGGGATTACCTAAGCTTACAAGGAGAGTTACCATTAAGAGGGGGTTACTCGAGCTCACAAGGAGAGTTACCCTTAAGAGGGGTAAGGGTTACCTGAGCTCACGAGGAAAGTTACCCTTAAGAGAGGTTTACCTGAGCTCACGAGAGGAGTTATCCTTAAGAGAGGGTTACTCGAGCTCATGAGGGGAGTTATCCTTAAGAAGGGGTTACCTGAGCTCACGAGGGGAGTTACCCTTAAGAAGGGGTTACCTGAGCTCACGAGGAGGTCAATTTAAACTTATAAGCCTCTTTTGAATATTTGTTGGGCTTGTATTGGTCAATTTGGCACGTTTTTAATGAAAGATCTTGATTTCATTTTGTAACTGCTTTCTTTTTGCACTTTACATATAAACTAGCCTTTGGCTATTCAAAGAACTTTCTTTGGTTGTTGGCATTCTAGGTCCTCGGAATAAGCTCGCCGTCTAGAGTTTCAAGCTTATAGGCTCTATTTCCCAAGACTTCTTTTACCCGTATTGGATCTTCCCAGTTTGTGATGAGCTTTCCACGGGCTTCTTCCACCCCCATTGCTTCTAGCTATTTGCAAACAGGATCTCCTAGGAGAAAGGCTTCATGTATGACCTTCTTATCATAATATCAGGTTGCTCTCTGTTGGTAGGCGGCAATCCTTTTGCTTGCTATATCTCGAGTTTCCTCAATGGCATCAAGTTTGGCTCGGAGGCCGACCTTGTCGATCAATTTCTCATAGGACTGTACTCAAATGTTTTGCAATTCTAATTAGATAGGTAGAACGGGCTCAGTGCCAAAGGCAAGGCGAAAAGGGGTTTCGTCAGTGGAGGTGTGTCAGGTGGTGCGATATACCCATAAAATGCTAGGTATCTTGTTGGGCCATTTGCCACTTTGTCAGTTTACTCAAGCCGTAAGGCTCTACATGATGGTTTTGTTGATGGCTTTGACCTAGCCATTAGCCTGGTGTTATGCAATGGAGGTATAGCATGGGGTAATGCCATATTCAATGCATAAATCTTTAATCCTTTTAAAACTAAACTGCCTCCCATTGTCTATTATCAAGGAGTGTAGAACTCCAAATCTGACGATGATGTTGGAGTAGATGAAATGTTGAATGATGTTGGAGTAGATGAAGCATTGAACATTTATGCTAGTAACTTTTGCTACTACCTTAACCTCTACCCATTTTGTAAAGTAATTGCATCCTATTATTATGTACTCCCTTTGACTTGTATACGAGGGAAAAGTTCTGAGTAGGTCTAGTTCCCACATGGCGAATAGCCATGGGCCGGTGAGGTAGAGCAGGTCGGCACTTGGGTATGGTTGATGGGGGCAGTCTTTTGGTAGTGATAAGTGTGTAAAGACTATTTTTATTCATATTGTTTTGATAGTATATTATATAGATCTTATGTGAATTAGTAAGGAAAAGGATACTCATGTGGTTAAAATGTTAATTTCAAGATTAAAGGAAGAATTTGAGCTTAATGAAGACTTGTGAATGAGTTAAGCAAGATTTTCTTGAAGAAATAGGAATTTGGAAGATTTACAACATACATAAGAATCTACCCAAGTTGTGTAGAACACTAGTGTTGGAGATAAAAAAAAAAGACCATCAAGAATTTTAGAAGTACTTAAGGATGCTCACGTAGATGATCGAAAGTGACCAGAATTGATTTTGAAAGTACATGGCCTGTTTACATAAGCTGTATTCGTGGTTGTGCAGCATTGGATTTCAAAGATTTTGGCAATTTTAGAGCTATGCCAGCTCAAGGTTGGTGGCATACATTTCAAAGCCACTAGTGCACTAGGCAACTTACTTTGTTTAGTTCCGAAAATTCTCTAGTTTTCATCCTACACGGCCTTGAACATGGGTTATGTAGGATGGTCGTGTAGAAGACAATTTTCCCTCTTATAAATAGCATCCTTAGCTCGTCTTTATAACAATTCCATATTCTTTTTACCCACCCTAGAGAGCAAAAGTAGTGCTTGGAAGAGAGAAATGTCGTACCTTAATTGGAGATCACAAGAATTATCTTTCAAGGGTGTTATCATGTTTTATATCTATTTTTCCATGTTCTATCATTGTAATCATCTTCATATGGAAACTTAGATCTTTATGCCCTAAATCTTGAGAAACCCTAACCCTAATGTGGATTTGAATGTTTTTGTTAATGGAAGTTTATGTTTCTTGAATCTATTCATACGTTCTTATTGTTCTTGTGATTGATTTGTGGCTAGAATTAATTGCATGTTTGATTTCTCTTGGATAAAAAGAAATTTCATCTAATTGAATAGATCTATATGAATAAAAGAGTTTAAATGTGATTCTAGAGATAGATTACATGAACTTTTTGCATCAAGATTTAATCTTTTTAGGGAATCATGCTCTATAATGCAATTTTATGTACATCTAATGATGAAAGAAATTTCCATTAGACATATAAGATTAGAATTTAATCATCTTGAAAAAGAGATTGATGAATCTAGGGTTATTACAATTCAAGAACATAAATTTCCATTAATGAATATTTATCAAGAAGTTTGATAGGGTTAGCGGTGCATTAAGATTTAGGGTATTGTTTTGTGATTGATTATTATTATTAAAAGAGTAATTATTTTTATTCTAGGGTTAATTCTTTAGTTGGATATTAATTATCATCATCATCATTCGATTTAAACCAGCTGAATAGCAGAATTAGGGTAATTACTAGTAGTTATAGGTCCTTAGAGGAATGACCCCTGTGCTTACATCTTTGCTACAATCGATAGGTATACTTGCCTAGGATTAATTGCAGAGTAAGAATAGGGTTTTTAATCTAATTTGATTGATTACAATTGAGAAATCCCACATCAGGCAGCGTTCACACCTTTTCATGAATTCTTTTGCATTGGTCCTCATTGTTGGCCAGAAGTAACCAACTTGCAAAATTCAAGTGTGTAATGACTAGGCTTTTCCATGGTTATTATGTTCGCCGGCATGGAGCTCTTCTAAAACTCGTTGTCTATCCTGTGGTTGTAAACACAGGAGCAGGGGAAAGTTGAAACTCCTTTGTATAGGATCCTGTTGATGAGGGTATAGTTGATTGCTCTACACATTAACTTTTTGGCTTCTACTCTATCCAAGGGCAAAGTGCCATCTTTGACATACTTCTCTACTAGCATCATCTAACTTGGAGGTGAGGCTTCTCTTTGCAGGTCCAGCACCTTGCAGGCTTTCGTCGCTGTAGATTTTTTAAGCAAGAACTCGATGAATATCCTTTATTCATCTTCCTTAGGTCGAAGGTTATCATGGAGGCAAGTTTTGAAAGTCTATCGGTTTTGACATCATCGGTTATGGGTATTTTTATTATGTCTAACGATGGTAAGTCTCTCGTGAAAGATCAAACTGCCTTCAGATATCCTACTATTTCTTCATTCTTAGCTTCGTAAATGCCTTTGACTTGTTAGACCATGAGTTGGGAATCAGAGAAGATCTTGAGGTCTCCTATTTCAACCCCAATATTTGTGGCGAGCCTTAGTCTAGCTAAGAGGGCCTCATATTCCACTTCATTATTGCTTGCAGGGAACCCAAATCTCAATGCATAACTAATCTTGACTCCATGAGGTCAATTTAAGATTAGACCTGCTCCACTTCACCATTGTGTAGAGGAACCATCAACGTGGAGGGTCCATGTGGGTTTTTCCTTATTCTCTGGTTCAAGGAGGCTAATATACTTGGCTATGAACTCCACCAAAACTTATGCTTTGATGGTATCTCGAGGTTGGTACTATATACCGTAGGTGCTAAGCTTAATTGCATACATCATCATTTTCCTAGAGACATCTAGTTTTTAGAGGACTGTCCTTATTGGTACATTAGTAAGGACGACAACCTAATGCGCCTGAAAATACGAGTGCAAGCGGCGTGCAGATATCACACCTACGAGGGCGAACTTTTCTACTTTTGTGTACGTCAGCTTTTGACCTTAGAAGACGTGGTTGATGTAGTATATCAACTACTGTTACTTTCCTTTTGCTCCAATCAACATAGATGATAGAGCTTGATTACTTAGTGCGAGGTAAAAGTACAAGGTCTTATCTATAATGGAGGTCTTGAGCATTGGCGGTGTGGCCAGGTATTGCTTTAGCTCGTTGAAGGACTGTCAGGATTTTTCTATCCACTCAAACATGTCTAGCCTTTTAAGGATTTTGAAAAATTCCGAACATCGGTCTACACTTGTAGGGAGAAATCTACTCAGTGCGATTATCCTACGTGCAAGCTGTTGCACTTCTTTTATTGATTTAAGTGGGTTTATTGTCAGGATTGCCTTGATCTTGTGAGGTACGCTTCAATTCCTCTTTAAGATATGACATTACCCAAAAACTTTCTTGTTGAGGCTCCGAATGTACTTTTTTGTAGGTTTAGATTCAGGTTGTAAAAATGAAGTCCATTGAACATTTCCTGGAGGTCGCGCAGATGGTGTTTAGCTTGCTTACTTTTCATGATCATATCACCGACGTAGACTTTCATGTTCTAACCTGTTTGCGGTTTGAACACCTCAGTGACCAATCTCTAAAATGTGGCACCGACGTTGTTTAAGATGAATGGCATCATTTTGTAGTAGTACGTGTCAAATGATGTAACAAACAAAGTTTGGACCTCATCCGTGTCCTTCATTTTTATTTGGTTGTAACCAAAGAAGGCACCCATGAAGTTCAACAATTCATGTCTTAAGGTGATGTACAGTTATCGGGATTATTCTTAGTCTCCCTAACATATACCTCTCCCTGCTGGGGTAGGAAACTTAGCCTTAAGGTAAGGCTGGGAGACGATCATGGCAAACACAAATTGACTACCTCTTCCTACTATAGCATTACAGGAGGACCAACAGTTAACCATGAGGAAATCTATTTGGCGTTCCATGTTGCACGGCACTTCTCCAAGCTTGAGGGGCAAAGTGATGATATCCCGGGGTATGACAAGTCAATTATTGAAATCATACAGCTCATGGCCATATGGTCTCAGCTTCGGTTTCAATTCGTGCTTCATTTACTCGTATGCTTGATTGAAGAGGATGTCAGCACTGCTTCCTGTGTTGATCAGTACCTTTTTGAATTTCTACCCTCATATTCGAGTGGCAATAACCAAGACATCCTGATAAGGGGTCCGTATTCCTTCGTAATCCTCGTTGGAAAATGAAATGGAATCAACTTTCCCCTTTTCGGGTTCCACGTTCATTATTAGTTGAGATGTACTTCGAGCTAGGTTGCAATCCTACTCTTATGGAGGTAATGGGTCTGCCCATGGTGGTATTAATTTCACTATGGCATAATTGGGAAGGACAAGGGTGATCAAGACTATTTTGAGCAATTGTTGTCTTCTTGGGCCCATCGACCTTTCTTTTTTGTGTTGGGGTTCCAACTTTAGGTCATAATCTATATACTGCTTTAGCTAAACTCATCATATAGTGTCTTCTATGTTGCTTTTGAGTTGCCAACAGTTGCTCGTATCATCCCTGTGGTCACGATGATACTTGCAATATTGGGGGTGGTGGCGGTAGGAGGCCTTAGTTTCTTATCTCGAGAAATACATCGTGTACTGGTAGTTTAAGGGGAGTGAACTCATCATACGTTGAGAAGAGTTTTTGTTTGTCGCTATCTTTAGGGCTCAATGTTTATCGACTCAGTTGGGGTTGCGGTGATCTCTTGGTTGATCCTTTTCCCAAGACACATTGTTGTGGGATTGGCTCTGGCTCAACCGATTCTCGATCTCCCTTTGGGCATTTCTCGTATCTTCTTATCGGATGTATAATGTGCTTTTTCCTTCACTTGCTCGAGTGTGGTGAGCTAGCATTTGCAGAGGGAATCGAGAACAGGCTGTCCATGAGAACCCCCTATTTGATGTCTTCCAAGGCCACACCTTAGTTAAGGTTCGAAATCTCCATATGTGCTTTGTTGAATCTTGCCAAATAGTCTCTTAGGGGTTCACCGATTGTTTATCGCACCATATAAAAGTAAGAGGCATTTTTCTCGTGTGGTTTGCTTACCATAAAGTGTGCGATGAAGAGGTCAGTAAGTTGAGAAAAATAACTCACCGTGCTTGGTTCGAGCTTATTGAACTAAATCCTAGCTGCGCCTTGAAAGGTGATAGGAAAGGTTTTGCACCATATGGCATTTGAAAAATTGTGTATTTCCATAGTGGACTGGAATTGGGCGATATGGTCCTCTAGGTCCATCATTCCATCATATGATTCCAAGGTAGGTAGCTGAGCTCCCATAGCAAGTACTTCAAATTGGATTTCAAATACAAAAGACGTTTTCCTAAGGGGTGCTTTTGCAGTGGGCTTGCTTTCATATCCCTCTTTAATGGTAAATAGCCTCCTCATCAGGTCACGTATCTCTTTTAGGGAGTGCTCCTTGTTGGAGCCGAGCTACATGTCTTTCAAGGTAGGAGAGGGAGTGTATCTCTCGTGATCCCGACCTAAACTACGATCTTCTATCCTCTTTTTTCCAAGTCAATAATTTTCAACCTGGTGCCTCGTAGCAGCCCGAGCCAACTGTTAGGAGGTTGTGCGCTCTTGTGATGTGTTGTGGATGGCTCTTACTAGGCTACATGAAGTGCAAGCCCTTCAATGCGTGCTCTAGGATGGTCTTGAGTTGGAGGACCATTCTCTGGTGGGGGCTCTAGCACGTTGCGATCTTATAGTGCTCTTGTGATTCCTTTCAATTGGCTTCTCATCACATTTAAGTGATGAACCGACTGAAGAGGTGTTGCTCTATGCATAAAGGGCCCGCTCTTCCAAATGCAGGTCCTTCTACCCCTCCAACTCCATTATCCTAGTTTGTAGGAGGGCATTCGATCATTCATTTCCCAAGTTCCGGTGTACTAGATGCCTGCATAGGTGTTCTAGTTCTAGATCCTGGCATTCACCTATATGACTAGCATTTGCAACAATGGTTGGATTAGGGTGAGGCATTTTAGGGGCCTTCCATCTATAGGATGAGATGTGGGTGCTAGGGGTGTAGATTCAACTTGACTCCTGCTTTGTTGTGGCCTGGACATTGTATGGGGGCATTGTTTTACGTTACGGGTTTTAGAAAGGTTTTTTTCAGCAAAAAAGGGCAATAGGGTTAAGGGATTCCCATAGACAATGCTAAATGTTGCACCAGCTAAATCTAGGCCGGAAGAGATAGTTTCTGCAAACATAAAAGATAGGGTAGACCCTAGGCATAGCCAATTTGATGCTTAAGTCTATGTGTGGGTATAAGTAAGGTTTAAGCAAGAAGAATATATGACTGCTTTTTATGTATGTGCCCCTTTTTTCCCTTGTTCTCTTTTTTTTTCTTTCTCCTCCCCTTGCCAAGGAGGCAAGGGGAGTATTTATTGGGTTTTAAGATCATACCAGGATAGTTTCGTACGAGACGTGGTTTTTGGCGTGGAGATGGTACCCAAGCTGAGGAGTTATGGCTTCTTGGAGTGTGGCCAAGCTATTGGTGTCCCTTCAGTCACAAGAAGTGACAAGGACACGCATCATGGCTAGATAGGGCTCGGGCTCGAGGTCGAGCTACAACGAGGTCGAGCTGGTAGGCTAATCAAGCTCGTTAACTCAATGGGCCGAGGTAAAGACTTGAGAGGAGATCTCGAGTCATAATACACAGTGGAGGTGTCTTTTCCTTTAACCTTTTTGGGAGATCTCGAAGGCCGTACATCAAGAGTAGCTAACTTCTTAGGCCTAGCATGGTTATAAGGCTTTTGGAGTCCAGGGGACTGAGTGGGCTGAAGACTATATTCTACTATCAAAAAGGTCTATATCCATCTTCTATGTGAAATCTTTTGGACACTTAGTTCAGAAGTGGTAGAGCAAGGTCACTCTTAGAGCCTCATGCCTAGAGGTGGGTATACAGGTCAAGAAATTCTCATACATATGTTAAATGGGATAGATTTCTTTTACCAAGCTTAGCCCACGAGTTAAATGGGCCAAAGTGAATTTTTTATTTTTTATATTAATTTGTGTGGAAATTATAACATTTAAGTATCATAAGGCCCGCTTTTCTATCCTTTTATTTTTTTAATTTTATTATATCTTTTTTTTTTAATTTTCCGTGGTCTTAGGTACTAGTCAATATGTCTATACACATAGGAACAATATTTATTGTCTCCAAAATAGTGTCTCCATCTTGTCCCAACAAATAGATAATTAACACATGCTAAATGAATTTGAAAAATAAAACACCCCTAAAATACAACAAATAATTTCTATCACTCCATATCCAGATGGCAATTATTTATTGGCTTGGATAGCATTCTTTTTTTTTTTTTTTTGGTAAAACTACATAAAAAAAAGAAATAATCCATGATTTTTTCAATTATTATTATTTTAAAATTAAATATCAAGATAAAGTTTCTTTTTCATTGTAGAGTTGATATATAAATATATACATGCAAGTATGTTCGATTGATCATCTATTATCTACCCTTAAACACGATACTAAATTCAAAGTAATGTTAGTTAAATTTTATCTCTTTTATACATCTACTAACAATTATCTAATATCATATATCATAGAACTTGTAGAAAAAGGAAATTTTTGTTCATAACTCTAGATCAAATACTTAAGTTATTATCTACCATTATTAAGGATTAAAAAAAATTCTATTTACAAATGTATGTGTATTATATTTATAATGTTGAGTATAAAATAATATTATTGTAATAGCATATATAGTGATATGAAATTTTTATTGTTTTAAATATATCACTTATCTCTATGAGTGTGCATATAATAATAATAATAATAATAATAATAATAATAATAATAACAATAACAATAACAATAACAACAACAACTTTTATTTTGTTTTTTCTTTTTCTCTTTCATTCATTATCTATTTTTAATCAAATTCCAAAGAGAAATAAGTACTGGTAATGAGACAAAATTTAACTTAATATCATTACAAAGAAATCATATAGATAATCATTTGCTAGACACAAAAATAATTTTAATAAGAAAAGGATTAAATCATCCCTTATATCTTTTTTCCTTTTTTTTCCATTGTTTATTTTTTTCTCTTACCTAATCTTTCTCCCCTCTTCTACTTTACATCACAATTTCTCTATCCACATACTTATTTTTTATAATTTATATATTACCTTACTTTCTTTTCATTTCCTTGATTTTTTTATTTGCTTTTCACTTATATACTTTAGTAAATGATGCAAACTACAAATACATGGATTAATGATAGAGTATAAGACTATGTGTAGTGGGTAAGATAATATGTAGGGTTTTAAATAAAGAATACAATTTTACTATTATTTATATTGTTCTACCAAAAGAGACTTGAAATATATGTATATATTTATATATAGGGTCAATATGATAAATTTAAACATAAAGTTTTGTATATACACACACCAAACATGTGCCACTTGCTTTAATATTATAGATTATATATATGCAAAACATATATATAATTATAACATGTATATATTGAATAGAACCATATTAGTGTAATGTTCTAAGAAAACATTTTATTTTCCTATCTTAGCCCCCTAATATGAATGGTTAATCTTAAATTAATTTGAATAACAAAAGTTATTATAGATAATAAAAATCTAAGAAAGGAAAACAAATCGCATAAATATAAGGAAAAAATCAATTTGAGAATAATTAAAAAAATTGTAAATATAATCAAATAAGTCATCACATCATCAAGAGAGAGCCAACTTAAGGGTAATGTAGTTAATTAAGTTATCACATAACCATATGTGTGTTAATAATATGGGTAAAATAGTCTTACAACCTTAAACGTTTATTATATGTTTACAATTCCACCAAAAACACACATATAAGATCAAAATTTTCTCTCTCCTCTTATTTGTGCTTGCATGAGCTTTGCTTGCACGCTAAAACACTCTTCATTAGTCTTCCTCCATAAGATTCATCCCTCTCTCTACAAACTTAAACCACTGGCTTCTGCAATAAGAGAATAAGAGGAACAAGGTCTTTCAATTTCTCAAATCTACTTTAATAACATAATTAATAATTAATAGGAACTAAATCTAGGAGCAAGGGGACATGGGGAGGAGTAGAAGCTACTTTAACATGCTTGCCAAAAGAAGTAGTAATAGGATTTGATTTCATGATTGTGCATTGTTTTAGTATGTACTGTCACGCCCTGAGGGTACCCTAGTAGTAGTAAACAAGATACATTTGAATACTATTACTAGTTTACCTTCTGAGAATGACATATTTTCAATAAACAGGATCTTTTAGTTGTTTTGATAAGAAGAACAAGTATATATAAGACATAAATTAGTAAATAACTGTCATCACATGCTTGTGATTAATAAAAATATTACAAACCATAACATTTCTCTAAAATCCTTCAAGTATCTAACTAAAGTTTCTAATGCAAGATACTTGCAACTAAAGATAGAGTTATAATCTTATCATATACTATTCCTTAAGCTTCCAGCCTCTAAAATCTTACCAAGACCATGCTCCTGTTAGTAATGAGCCAAGGTCGCAATGTGAACCTGAAAGGATTGTTGGAGTCTGAGCTTAAACCACAAGCTCAGTGAATAACCAGAACTTATTACATAATACACAAGTTATTTAACAATCATATGAAATGCATCAACCAAACATATGTACACGGAATACAAGTTTGGATAATACGGAATCCAAACAGGATGAAGATTTACGCCCTCTCATTGGCGTTGAAGGATCACAATTTATGGCCTACCTACCCAAGAGAGACTTAAGCTTTGAGGAAACAACAATGCTCAATTTAATTATCTCTTTGAATTTATTGTGTCTTAACATTCGTTTCCTGTTTTAGCCTTAGAAACTCCACTAATGTGTTAGTCATTTCCAACCAATACCAAAAGCAACGTCCTTCATTTACCATTTAGTTCCTATGGTATCAACAGAACAAAGATAATCTTGCGATTAACTAATAGCTTTCTTGCCTAGATAAACCAAGCATTACCAGATATCCGAAATACTAACACGTAGTAGGCTACCACTCATATGTTGTTTTATGCAAAATATGCAATGCATGTACAATTTCCATTATGGTACCAGTAGTTTTTAATTAAATTGAAGGCGATCAACCAATACATAGACATTCATTCATGTTACACAAACGATATAGTCATACATAATTCTATTGTTATTATTATTAGAGTGACTTGACAATCAATACAATAAGCAGTTCCCATAAACCCATACAATATACTCAAGTTATTATCTTTTATTTAAAATTCGCCACGTTACAAGCACATACAATGTAAGAAGACTGAGTTACTCATCTGCTCATGTCGGTCAATCGTAGTAGTCGTCAGGAAAATCCTTAGGAGTACCCAAGTCACTTATTGAGATAATTAATATATTCATCAATGGCACATAAACTATATGATTAAACTCCTATAAGTGTCTAAGTATCCTATCTTGCTGCTGGGTTTTCGTTCTATTACTATATTAGTTCTTTGGAGATTTAAAGATAATCGAGTATTAATCCATATTTATTTTCAAGTTGTTTAGTTTGATTTTGTTTGATACTTATATCTATCAAGCAGGTATTCGGGAATTAGACAATTTAGTTAGTTCACTTTCATAGTTATTATTGTTTAGAACTATCGGTTTTCTTTTGATTTATTTGATATAATGTTCTCGTAAAGTAAAAATATCCCTATATTCATAAATTTAGACTATTTAAATTACCATTGTTATCCATTTATTTATAAGTATCTGTTTAAATAATTACTTGGTAATTACTACACTTATAACTTTTCTTGTAAAACTAATTAAATACATCCATAATGATAATAAATTTAATAACATAAAGATTTGTTAAATTTAAAAATTATTTTTGAAATATCAATAATATTTTCTTTTTGGCCGAAATTATTATTATTATTATTATTATTATTATTATTATTATTATTATTATTATTATTATTATTATTATTTTATTATTATTATTATTATTACGGAAATGATAATAATAATAAACAAGTTTAATGATAATAGTAATAATGTTTTCATAATAATAATACTTGTAATCTTTAAATTAATAATAATTCACAAATTCTTACTCATTAAAGTTAAAATTAGTATTAATATTACTAAAATGGCTTTAACTTAGCTTTTGGGGTTTAATTATAAATATTAAGTATAATAATAGCTAAAAAAAATAATTCCAGAAATATTATTAATTCAAATATCTTTAATGGTATTAGTAATATTAATAAATATAGTTGTAAAGCTTAATGGACTTAAGTTAAATTAATGATAGTGATTTATATCACTAATAATCCTTTCTTGATAAAGTAAATATTACTAATTCATAATACTTATGTTAATAATCTCATTATATATATATATATATATATTACTTAAATATTATATATTTATTAATACAGAAAAATTTTTAATTTTAAACTCAATATTCAATAATTTTAATATTATATTACTTACATATAATAATACTCTTAATAATACATAAAATAAATAAATAAAAATAATAACAATACTAAAAATATTTATAATATCAATTATTACATTATTTAATTTAATTACTTCGGTTTTAATCTTTTTTTTAATAAAAAGTGAAAGACGAGAGATACACAGGGTGGAACACACCTGTGTTCCTCCTGTGCTCAAGTAAAAATGGGAAACACGGCTGGTACACGGGGAGAACCAGCCCGTGCTCATCCTTGGGAAAAACCTGGTACTATTCACGCATCTTCATCATCGGTTTGATTCCATTTTTCTTGCTTTTAACACGTTAGAAACACTTCTAAATCATTCCTAAGTGATTGTATATGATATATCTAAACATTAAACAACTTACAACACATCTATGATTACATATTCCATGATTTTTGAATCAAAATGGGTATAACTAGGGTTTTTGAATTGTACCTTGTTTGAGTTTTTTGATGAAATTAGAAGCTTGTTATTGTGTTGGTTAATATCCTATGATCATCAGAAGTCAGTTCCAATCCTTGGTTTTAGGAAAAAAAAAAAAAAACCGAGATACAATAACTTACCTTGTTCCCAGTTTGAGCGTTTTTCGTGCTATATTTTTCTTTGATTTGACCCAAGGTGTTTTGGACGATTTGATTTCTATTTTTAGGTCAATTTTCTTGCTTGATAGGTGTTTGTTTGATCTGGAAATTTTGAGAGGAAGTTGTGCTTATTTGCTTGTCCATCAATAGCCATCAACACTTATATATATATAAGAGAAATGAGGATGGTTTTCTTCGACAAATTCATTCGATTGTTCTTCATTTTGTCACTGTTTGATCCAGTTGTTTTACTATCATTAATGAGGGAGATGAGTTGGCAACATATGATTTGTTAGTGAGTTGATTTTGTTGACAAAATGTGCACAATTTGGACAATTTTCTAAGCAATTTCGGTTCTCTTCTTCCAAGAAAATCCAAGCCTTACATTTTGCTCAATCAAGGATCCGATTTTGATATGTATATATATAACTAATATTTAGACAATATTTATCTATATTTTTGGGTAGTTTATCAAGTTAATCGGGTACAAATTAGCTAATATTTGAGGGTTTTTGTCCAAAAATATTTTTATAAGATTCTACAAAATGTTTAGTTTATCAAACAATACAATTTTAAGTTTTAAATTTATGTGATTAATTGTTTTTAGAATTTTATCTCCCACGATTAAAGTTTCCTAAGCTTATTAGGTCAGTTTTTGTTTTAGGCTCCGATAGCTTAAGAAAACCCTAATTAGAACAATGGTGTGATTCAAATATACATATGGTGCATTTATAATCCTAACAGCTCATCTTTAGGTTATTGTTTCCCATCTATAAACGTAGTTGGTTAACTACTCAATGTCGCATTTGATATATA
The DNA here is from genome assembly GCA_024138025.1 of Combretum micranthum. Lineage (NCBI taxonomy): Eukaryota > Viridiplantae > Streptophyta > Magnoliopsida > Myrtales > Combretaceae > Combretum > Combretum micranthum. The sequence continues at coordinate 285,529 of JAMXBD010000709.1, forward strand.
AGCTAAATTATCTATATATCTTCGGTTTTTGATACCTAGTATGAAATCTTATTAGTAGCATTTAATACTATCTAGGAATGTTGAATTTAGGGTTTAAATCCATGTATAGGCTCATAACTACTCATTGTTCTAGTCTCAAGTCATTGTTGAGTTAAATAGTAGTCATTTAATCTCTATATTTATATTTTTCTATTTAATCTATTTGTATGACAAGCTTCAGGGTTTGAAAATTTAGGTTTCCTTTAATTATATCTTGAATTATCAGTTCAAGATACAAAATCTCGTTTTTGGTATCAATTAGGGTCAAAGAAGTTCTTTATTCGGCTTTTAGATCCTAACCCAGCCAAATTCAAGTTACTGGTCTATTCTTAAGTTTTTATTGGATTCTAAGTTTACTAACTAGTTCATACTTTCTATTTTAGAGTCGTGTACAACTGTGAATAATTTCTGGGGTTTACATGTACTTCAAACTTAATAGACATTGATGTGATGATTGAATGTTGTGATCTTATGTTTTTAGATGATGACTAATAATTAGATGAATAGAGGTTAGGTTATAGTTTATTAATGACTTAGTAACATGGCAGGAAATGATGGAAATCATTTAAGCTATTGATAATGATATGAATAATTGAATGCATAAATTAGTTAAATCTAACCTAAATAATTAAATAAGTAAAAGAACACAAATTATACAACCATTCAACGTTAATGAAGTGTTGAAAGTGGATGAAAAATAACTAAAACATGAAATAGTTTAAAACAAGGCAAAGCAGTGAAAATCGATGGTTTGTGGCATCAATGTAAGATGTTGAACTAGCCACTTTTCCTCTTCCTTTCCTAATGAAAGCTTGTCAATAAGAACCCTCTAGATGTGTACTTTACATTTATGAATTCAACCGGCCAAGAATCGCCTCAATTCAACTTGAACCAATCAGTTAACGAGGTTAATCCCCTATTTCTATCCAGATTCAAAGTAATTACAACTAAAACCCTATTAAACCAATTATTTTGAGTTAAACCAACTTAGAAATATGTAAAACAATGAGTTATAAAGTTCACATAAAAAATTTGGAATTAAGAACTGGCTTAAAAGTGGGTAAACCAGTCCATTTAAGTTGTGTCGCACACTAAATTTAAACTAGAAATGAATTATTGGAAATAAATGGAATCTAATTTTAACTATATGCAGATGAATTGAATCTAAATAATATACTTTCATATTAAAATACAAATTTATGGTTGAACAATGAAATAATTTGATTTTAGGAATTAATTTGGAATGATTAGGTATAAATAATGGATATTGATGTGAGTAAAGACCTAATAGAAAACTAATTTTGGTGCATTGACATCCTTTTAGCTATAATTGGTCTATTTAAGATATAAATGGATAAATTAAACCTAAAAAGAGCTTTCTTATGTAATTAGAGTCGATTGGTTTGATAACAAGTCATTTACTAGAATTTCACCTAAAGGACTTTACTACTATATGGTAGGCTTTGTGATTATACTAAGTTCAACATGAACTGTAATGCAAGCTAAATGATTTAATATCTAAATTTTCTTTTGGACTTAATATTAAGTTTATGGATTAATACTTAAAAAAAAGTAAGTAAAACTTTAATAAAATTTGGTAATATATATAACTTTAATTTGATTAGTAATTAAACAATTGTGGATGACTGAGTGAATTCACAACTTAAACCTTATTTGAGATTATTTCTTTACACAGATTCTTATTCTCAAGTATATCTATCATCTCATTTATGGTTGGATACATACTTAAGTTCAAGTACACAGCGGCATGGGTGTTGCTTGTTATAATAGGCATCATAAATGAACTAATACTTAAAGATGGCCTAATTAATTGCTTGGGTTTGCTTATAGTCATTTAATCTGCTTTGAGGAGTAACAACCTTACGTAGTGGTGTCAGCACAGTAGTTTGGTGTTTAGGCCACCAATGGTGGCTTAGCGAGTAGCTGATAGCATGAACAGTTTTTGGGTAATGTCTATCTAATTGGAGAGAAGTAATATAATATAGCTCATGTAAATGAAACCGATTTAGTTGCATTATATTATGAACTATGATAAGTAAATATGACTAATGATTGTAATCTCTAGCTAAGATTACTTACTTTCTTCTATGAGATATAGGTATTCAGGCTGTCTATATCAACCTCTTGAGTAATTACTACTACTCAAGACCCCTAGATTCTCACATCATGTTGCCAGATTGTAAGTACTCAACTGTTGTTTTGTTACACCTAAATTCAATATCTAAATTGTTGGTTGCTGTATTTGCATTAGAATAAGTGCATGTGATCATACCATGTGTAGACTTCAACTCATTCCCTTCTTTTTCATGTTATAAAAATGATTTATTTGGATGGTATGAGTATATAGATTATAGGATGGATATTAGTGAGAGACACAATGAGCTGGACATTTAGATACATTGAATATTGTATTGTTATTTTCAGAGGGTATAATAATTGCATTGTGTGGTATCTTATGTATATAATATTTGCATTGTGTGGTTTCTTATGTATTAATGAGAGACTATTTCTAATGATTTGCTTGTATAATTTTATCAGATACTATTACTCACAAAACTTAAATAAGGATTTTTTAATATAAAATATGTTAGAAACTCACTTAGTTAAGGATGACCTTCACATATAACATTTAAGCGTTATACATGGTGGAACTATTAGCACTCTACACATTATTTAGGGCATGGCATGCCCTCTCTTTCCAAATTTTCTTTGCATGTCATTTCTAAGTCACTACTCTCAAGCCACATATAATGTGAGTCAAATACTACACATGGGTTGGCATATGATTGAAAGGGATGGGGGAGGGACCATAATAAATATCATCAAACCACTTTGAAGTTATTATTATACAAAAGGAAAAATTATAACTTTGAATTGTTAAATGAAAAGTCATTGAGTCTTAATCTATTACTCTTTCTTGTCATAAAATTCAATTAAATGTTGTTTTAGCAATACTTCCTTATATAAATCAAAATGTAACAAGCAAGAAGTTTATTATACATCTTAATTTGAGTCTACCTTCATGGTATCCATAGTGGAAAAGAAACTTTGTTGATTGTAATGTTTCTGTTCAAGTAATGAAGAATGTATAAATATGTTTTTTTTTTCCTAACATAAAATGTAGTATTTAAATGTTAGAGAACATAGAGATAATGTCAAATTTAGCTTTTGAACTATACCAAAATATGCAATTAACTATCTATACTTATAAACCAATTAATTTAGTATATGATTAACTTTCATGTGTATGCTAACACTACCTCCATTAATTTTGTTAGCTTTTGTTAGTGACATGACATTATTAGCCAATAGATGCATGATACTTGCTGGACCTACAATAAAAAGAAAAATATTTTCCCTAATGTTTCTTAAAAAAAGTTATAAAAATTTAAAAATAATTACAACATATCTTAAAAAAAGACCATGAAGAAGCAATCAACCACCAACAAACATGACTCACAACCACCATATACCACCATTGTTGATTTTCCTAACAACCATCGTTTGAGACAAATCTATGGTTAGTTCTAATCAACCACCTCTATTATTCCATTAAACATCCAACTATAACACTTGATGCATCAACCTTATCTCAATCAATTAATAGACTTAAACCTATCTCCATCATAATCCACCAAAACCACCACAAACACCCCCCACCCCCTAAACTACAATCCATTGGAATCGTAAAATCCCCTGTTTTTCATTTGTAAGTCACGACCCACATAGAGCACCATCGTGCAGTCCAATAAGTCATCTTCTTTTTCTGCTCCTTTTTTTTGTGATATTCTTCTTAATTTTTTTTTCTTTTTTGTCCCCTTTATTGGAAGGCAGAAGTAGCGATGGCTATGTGTGTATGTCAATGTATTCTACAGGTGGTGGATTATGAAGGGTTTGATGTTCCACAAGTGATGGAAAACTTGTGGTGGTGAGATCTAAAATAGAGGAGAAAGAAAGTTTCATGGGTTTTAATTTTTTGGGAGAGGAAAATTTGGATTCAACTTGATTTGGCTACTATTGTTGTTGTGTATAGGAAGAGAAAAGAGTAGAGAAAATTTAAGGAGATATTGAATGTTAGGCTAAAGATGATTGAGTTGGAATATCAAAAGATTGTGTTGAAGATGGTGTTTGTGAAGATGAAGATCTAAACAAAGAAAGAAAAAAGATTTATTTATTTCTTTTGTTTGTTTTATTTCTTTAGTTTTCTCAATATTATAATAATTATGTGGAAAAATTCTTCTTTTTTTTTTTATTGTAGGCCTAACACATGTCATGCAACTATAGGTTGACAATGACACATCACTAATGGAAGCTAACAAAGTTCTGGAGGTAATCAATTGGGTATTAAAACTGACTAGTTTTAAATTATATGGTTAAAGTTCATGTCCTAAATTCAATATTATCTTATAAACTTGTAACATGTAATTGTGGCTTTTGCTTCTTAAAATTAACTCTCGTTGTTCAAAAGGATGCTTATATGTTTGAATATATGATATAGAGAGTGAAATAGTAATAGAGAGAAGGAAAAAATTAAGGCCTATTTGATTCATTATCCTAGTATCGTTTTGGCATCGTTTTCGTGCCAAAAAAATACTGAACCAATATAGATATAATACTAATGAAAAATCGATAATATTACTCATAAACTAACATAATAGAACCGATACGAAACGATATGGAACTGATACAGATAAAAATCTGCCAATCAAACAGGCCTTATAAGGTTGCTTTTTATCTTTTTTTTTTTTTTTTTTCATTTCAACAAGTTAATTATGTTATTTATATCCTTTTGATGGTTATAGTATGCTTTTTTTTATGGCTAAAAAGAAAATTATTATATTGAAATTAGATTTGAATAAATTTAAATATAGCCAATAAAAGTTATTTGAAGTTAACAAAAAAGGAACATTAAAATACAGTAACCAATTTTAAAAAAATGGGTTAATGTAAAAAATGGTATCTAAATTTTCGCAAAAAGTCCAATTTAATTATGTACCTAAAGTTTAGTTTTCCTAAAGTTTAGTTTTAAATAATTTGATAGCTAAACTTTTCCATAAAGTTCAATTAGATACTTAAAGTTTGGTTTTGAAATTTTTGGTATCTAAAGAATTTTTTCATGTACATTTTTCCCACATGATTAAAATTTAGGGAAAATGTAAGAGAAAACTTATTTTAGGTTCTAAAATTGTCAAAATCAAACTTCAGATAGGAAAAATGTCATGCCCCAAAGGGTACCCTAAACGCGACAGTCCGCCACACTCTATATTTAAACTCAAGTATAACAACCTTAGCCACTCTATGAGTTTAGACACCTGGTGCAAGGCTCACGTTCAACATATAAGGAACCATACTTTGAATTGAAATAACTTAAGGAGACATATATAGCGATAAGAATATAAATCATAACAGTTATAATCAAGATTAATCTATTACAAATATCTAAGAGGCATGCCCCCATCAAAATATTAAGAGTCCTTAAGTTTGCAAAAGTCTCTTACAACAACATATCACATATAAGATTAAGGAGATTTATCTAGAAGTCTATGCCTAACATCTAGGTCTTGATTTCTTCAAAAAGCTCCTTAAATTCCAAAAGCTGTACCTGAGGAAAGTTGCCTCTCGAAGATAGCCATAAATACTCATATTGCAACAAGAATCTATAGGGGTATAAGCTTACGAGCTTAGTGAGTTTCACTTCCAAAATTATATACTTCATCAAACAACAGAGCAAGCAAGTTATATTATCATTCATATGAAATACATAAGCACGTGAGCATACAATACATAAGACTTTCCGGGAGTCCTATGTTGAATGGATTTACGCCCTCCATTCGGGGTTAGGTGTTTCAGGCCCATACGACCATAGATTTCAATTTTTCTCATTTACATTGTGGTTGCTTTAGCTGCCCACCCACTCACTAATTTTTGTAGTTGACACAAGTGCCTACACCACTTCCACTTTAATTCAGGCCATTCATGCCAATACTCGAGTTTATAAGCCCCTCGTTGCCTAGCTATTATGCCTTCTTCCCATAAAAGTATAATAATAAATGCAATGTGACTCAACATATGGTATGCATGGTCAATTTAATTACAAGATCATAGCATATTAATTAACGAATTATGGGCGATCATAGATATTGCAGACACTTCAATTCTATACTAAAGTGTACAAATATTTACAACAATTCCATTTCAATATTCTTATCATCGATTCAATCAAATAAAACTCACATGCACATTCCAATTTTATCTTGCCCTAAATCTAATGCCACTATCATTACAAGCACAATCATAAGCATGTAATTTAAAGATAGTGAACTTACTTTGCCATGTCGCGAAAATCCATTTAATCGTAATAGTCCTTAGGAAGGTCTAGTCCATCTCCCAAGTCTCCTAATCAAAAGAAATAACTTTAATGAGTATTTCTATGAAGTTTGAATGAATTTATAAATTCTATTCTAACAAGTTCGTCAAAGTTCGTCTAAGAGGAAATTCCAACTTAAAACGGTCATAATTTGGTCATTTTAACTCGGGATTTCGCATATTATATACCGATTTCTATCTATTTGACGAGAGTTATCTATTTCTAATGTTGTTTTCATCAAACACGGTCATTGGGTCCATGAACAGTAAGTACATAATGCTATACAAAATTCCTAACCCACAAATCAATTTTTAATTTCAATCTAAGTATCATTCCAAAGTTTTGATAGACACTTAGCTATCATTATATCTTGAAAGACTCTTTTATATACATAAATAACTTAATAATCATGCATGATTCATGGGTGTTGGTCAATCTATTTTCTCATGCACTTAGACAATGCTCCATGGGATGGGTAATACATTATTTTCCTATCTTTGTTTCTACCAAGTGCATTATGTGTACATGCAATACCTATAAGCTATTATCATGAATGGCATAAGATGGGCTATCTTTATGTATATCCTCAATGATATGTGATATCAAGAATTTCTTAGAAAACTTTTACTTTGCAAAACTTTGGAAATTATTAAACTTAAGAAAATTAGCTTTATTCCTTACAAAATCACACTTGCTTTTATCAAAACTCAACCTTAATGACCTATAGGCCTAATACCTTCATTATTTTAATAAAATTCTTCATTTTGGAGTTGGAAAATAGATGTTTAAATAAGGGGTTTACCTAGTTACGAATTTTACAATTTTTTTAAGGAATGAAAATATTATTTAATCTATACTTTAAAACCTTTCCTTGTTTTAGGATTATACTTTGATAAATTTCATTTATTCTTGTCGAAATTAGGTTCTTATTACATGTATTCCCTAGGACTTTTATTTTTTCATAAAAATCCTCATTTTGGCATTTGGAAATAGGTGTTTAAATAGAGGTCATTTTCAAATCCGAATTTTGAAATTTCTATTTGAGATTGTTTCTTTGTAAAACTCATTTAATTTTTCTAAAACTAACTCATAATCAAACCTACTCCTTAAGGCTTCTATTCCTTTAATAAAAATCTTGTTTTGGGATTGAAAAATAAGTGTTCACATATCAAACATTTCTTATTACGAATTATAAGTTGGTTGTTGAGATTGAAACATAAATGCACAAAACATTAATAATAATAACATAACTAAAAAACAAAGCATAATAATAGCAAAAACAACTTAAATAATAAGATCTATAACATTATGATGGCAAGGATCTCATGTTTAAGTGTTTCCACATCCCTAGCATAAAGCTTATGGGGATTTTGAGTGGATCCACACATGTATGATCTTGCCATAACATGTTTTATGGTAGTATGATCAAGATCTACTATCTAGGCAATGTTTGGAACAAGAAACTTGAAAGAGAAAAAAAAATAAATTGTGCATTGTAGTTCACGGCAAGAAGAGAGGAGGAGAGGGAGAGAAAACCTTGTTCCAAAAGTTGATTTTTTGTAAAGAAAGAGAGAAAGTGAAAAGTGAAAAGTATAAAGGAGTATTTATAGAAGTGGAATTAGGGTTTGTTTGAGTAAATAAAAGAAAAAAAATTAAACAAAATGAGAGAGAGAGGGAGAGGACAAGGGGCACTGGTCCTAGCAAGAGAGAGAGAGAGAGAGATGTGATAATTTGTGTAATAAATTCAAATTTACAAGTAATTTTAGTAATAAAAGTTGTATTGGAAAAATAAATGTAAGGAAAATGATGAAATGTTGTAAGAATAGGTTGTAAGGATGCAAGAATAAGATACGGGTGGTTGTACTTGATGAATAGTGTGAAAGAAATAAAAAAAAAATAGATTAGACAATTAAAGTACTGGTAGCAATGAAAATACGATAAAAGGCTATAACTGTAACTTTTATAACTTGAAAAATTGTATAACTGATATATTTGGAAATCTTATGTAATTATGAATCTAACGGTACTAATAACGTATTTTTAATATCTTGAGCCCCGGATACGCTTTTCGAAGTTTGTATCCAATCAGGTTCGAAATTGATCGAAAATTTACTAATCTGATATTTTTAAGCATCATAATATTATTACGAACCAATCTATACTCTTCACTCCTATTTCGAATTCTTGGTTTAAGAACATGGGATTACCGGATCTAAACTGCTAGGGTTTCCTGGGGATTTGTTGACTTAGGGTTTTCTGTTGACTCTCTAGTTTAGGGTTTTAACTCGAAATTACCCTAAAATTTAGGGGTTTACAAAAAATGTTCATAAAAACTCGCTTTATGTACCAAATTATTCAAAACCAATATTCAAGTACCTAATTGGACCTTTTGTGAATGTTTGCGTACCATTTTTTACTTATCCCTATGATAATCAACTACAACTAAGATATTTTAAAATTTTAATTCTTGGTAAAATGTATTTGTTTTCTTTTACCAACATATTAGCTATATCATTGATTTCTTTAACATAACTAAGATAAATTATATGGTTAATGATAAAAAAGTTTTCATTCACTTTTTTAAACCTGAAGTTTGATTTTGATAATTTTGGTAGTTGAATAAAGTTTTTATTGACTTTTTTTCATATTTAAAGTAAGTGAAATAAGGTATGAAAAAAATATACGAAAAGTTTATTCATGTACTAAAATTATCAAAACTAAACTTTAGGTAAGAAAAAGTGAATGAAAACTTTGTTTAGGTACCAAATTGTTCAAAACCAAATTTCAAATATCTAACTGTTCTTTTTAGAAAGTTTAGGTTCCATTTTTGTCATTATCCTTAAACTATAATTATGTAAAAAAAAGGATAAAATTATGAAATTAGTTTTGAATAAATAAAAATATAAATAGATTATTTGTTTTTATATTAATGAAAAAGGAAAATTTAAATATACCAACCAACTCTAAATTTAATACCATTAAAATATGGGTTAGTGTAAAAAATTGTATTTGAATTTTCGTAAAAAATTCAATCAGGTACTTGAAGTTTGGTTTTGAATAATCTGGTATATGAAGAAAGTTTTCCCATACATATTTCCTACTTGATTGTGTAGATGATTGGATTTTATTACAAAGGCTTTTAGCCTAATTTTCATTTGGGTTTAACTCTTTGGGCTAATATGACAAGGCTTAATAGTTAAGCCTAGTTCAATTATTTGGGATGATCATGGGAGAATTAGCATGATAAGCTTGGAGTAGGGCCCGTTGGAATTGGTCTGCTCAATTCTAACCTTTCTCAAATTAGCTCTCGCACACTACAAATGAAGGCCTCAATGGGCCTATGTCCACAAGGGAGCCCACATCCATATATATAATAAGAGGGACTTATCCTAGCCGTTGGTCATTTATCTCATCTGACGGACGACATCGACAGCTAGATTCTTTATAAATATCTTGATTCCTTACCTCATTTGGATATGTGAAATCTTGGACAAACACCATCATGCTATCGAATTTTCATTTTTGTGAATCAATTGCTTGACTTACTCAAGAACGCACACGACATTCATGGTATCTAGTGAGGTTGATGCTTTCTAGCTCCCTCACCTATCACGCATGTGTTAGGGCTTATTGAGTTTGCCTACCTCCTCCTTACACGATTCTTTCCTGATCACCCTTACACGTGTTGTTTCCCTAAATCACGTGTAGCGCAATAGTCACGCGATACGCACGTGATTGTTGCATCCGTAATCATATCCATACATTTTTTGGTGACTCCACTGGGGATAGAGAAATCAATTCTTGTATGATGACACATCTAAGAAAAAGACTTACTGATCCCACTGAGGGTATGACTCAAGAAATTAATGCTAATCCCGAGGCTACTGAACATGACATGCCAACACTTAAGGATGTGAACCAACCTACTGGTACTCAAATTGATAATGTTGCGATCTTACATGCTGCGCAACAAAATATCAAGCAAGTCAATTAATCAATGCAAGAGTCCACTAGACAATTCCAACAATTCATGATAATGTTTGCTCAGTACTTGCCTGGTATAGTTGCTATTGCTTCCATACAACAACGTGCGACTTCGTCTACCCCTGTTGTTGCTGTGCTACAATGCGCTTCTCAAGCACCTAAAGCTTCTCAACCAACTAATCCTACTCCTATTCCTAAACAAGATCTTACTAGAGTTGGAGACCAAATCCCTCCATTAGAGCTTGCAATTACACAATCGCTCGCACCTCAGGTAATGAATATAGGAGTTCAACTTGAAGCACCATCAGCCTCCCAGCCTACATTACATGCTCAACTTGGAGGATCTTCATCCTCACAGGCTACACCACAAATTGTCATTAGTGGACCTACTGTTCAACCCAATGTAACTCCACTCCAAACGGCTATTCCAGCTACACCAGTTGAAGCTACTACTTCAACTCCTAAAGGCACACTTGTTACGAAGGAATATTTAGATATGTACTTGAGGGAAATACAAGCTAAGTCTGATGTGGAAGTATTGGATCTCAAGCTCCCATATAATCAACGTATTGCTGCTAAGCCATACTCTTAGGACTATGTGAGTCCCAAATTCGTCCTATTCAATGGTAAGAAGGGAAGTGCAAAAGAACATTTGTTGAAGTTTATTGAAACCCTAGAGGTTTATGGATTTGATGATGACTTGAAGTTGAAAGAATTTTCTAAGTCCCTCGCAAAGAAAGCGTACACCTTGTACATCAACCTTCCCCTTGGATAAGTAGATTCATGGGTAACTATGTGTAAAATGTTCTTAAAGAAATTCTTTTCCACACAAGAATGAGTGACCTTGACTGATATGGGAAGGATTTACCAAAAGCCCTAGGAAGACTTGATGAATTATATTGAGCGCTTCAGGGAGCATTTGTTAGATATTCAAGACATATGTGATGAAAAAGAACTAGTGAAAATTTGCATCCAAGGCATATTCACTGAGTATGCAGTGCATCTAGAAAATCTCTCCTTAGCCTCATTCTCCACTTTGGTTGAGAATGCGCGAAGGACCAATATATCGGTTGCACGACAAAGACGAGGAAGTGCGAAGTTTAACAAAAGAGAACCATCAGTGAATCTGGCTCAGAGTGAAGATTCCAAAGAGGAGAAGAAACTAAGGGTTGAGAAGCCTAAGGGTGAAAGGGTGAAAGGGCAAAAGAAGCACAAACATATCCTTGCTCAATAGGAAAGGTGTACGCTGTGCTAGATCAGTGGTTGAGAGATGGAAATCTCAAACTTCCAAGACTAGAACGTTTGCCAACTCAGGGAGAAAAAAATAATCCTAAATTTTGTAGATTTCATAGGATTGTGGGTCATCCTACTAGAGATTGTTTTACTTTGAAGAGGATTTTTAATGAAAGAATTGAGAATGGTGAACTTATCATCGATAATAATGATATTAAGAATAACCCACTTCCAGCTCATGGCAATCAGCGTGGTGTTGTGAATGCCATTACCTATGATCCTACCATAATGGAGTCAACAGTCACACAGCCAGTTAGGGGACATGAGGAAAATGACAATGCACTCAAAATTGAAACTCATGAGGATGATAATGTCATCTTTACTTTAATGAAGACTTCAAATTTTAAGAATTTCTTTGATATCCTTGGATTTGATGATCATGCACGATCTGCAGCAATTACTGTACTTAACCAAATTGCATAAGGTCATTATAATGAATGCGACATAGTTCAACCTAAGAAAGGAGTAGTCTCTACAAGGGATTACGCCATTACATTTACTAGTACTGATACGCACTTCAAGAACTTTAATCAAAATTGTCCTTTGTATGTAGAGACTATACTCAATGGAAAACCATCAAGAGGTTATTTATCGATAATGGATCCTCACTCAATATCATGCCTATGTCTACTTTCAAAGCTGCAAGAATAGAGATTCAACACTTAATGAGGCATCCCATCGTAGTGAATAGTTTTATTGATTCTTCTACAATGACAATGGGTTATGTCAAAGTAAGCTTTAAAGTTGGGCCCATTCATAGCATCGCTACATTTCATATAATTGATGTACCGGTATCCTACTACCTTCTCATAGGAAGGACATGGCTGCACGAGTACAACATGATACTCTCAACACAGCATCAGTGCGTGAAAGGTTATTAGAGTGGAAGTGATATCCTAATCCACGCGACAAGGAATTTGTTCAATCGTAATGAACTTCACCTTGCTGAAGCTACCTTTTTCTATGAACATGAAAATGAAGCAGATATGACTTTAGTGGAATCCCATACGGAATCACTACCTATATGAGAAGAAATTAAGACCCAATAATTTAAAAAGAGAAAGAAGTGTGGTTGTCGTGGAGGTGTAAAGAAACACAAGAAGGCCTTTGGTAGTATGGAAATGCAAAGCACTACATAAATTGAAGAAAGAGTTGTTTATAACCAAGAGTGTTATTATCATATCTCACTCATTTCCTTTTTTGTTTTTGTGTAATAAAGCGTTAGATGCTTTTACTTAGTGAATGAGCTGTATTACTCAATCAGTGAGTATTGTTCGTGAAAATATAATGGTGTGATCACTCATTTTCCTTTTCATCTCTATTTGTCGCTGCAATGTAAGAAACTAATCTTCTTAGTGCCCAAAGCTAGTTTCTAAAAAAAAAAAAAAAAAAGATCGATATTAGATTGAGTAAGATTACCCTTTAGTAATGAAAGAAAAACAATAACAAATATAACATGAGATTTAGACATCGTTTTTGACAGGTTAGAGCTTAGCTCCCGGGATCATGATGTTGATAGCTCATTACCACTTTCTTCTTGATATTTCTAGTTGTCAAGTAGTGGAGATAATTCTCTTGACAAGTTCCATTAAGCCAAGTAATCCTTGGCACATGGTATTCTACACGAGTACTATGTAGTCGAGTAGTGGAAAATACCCCTTGACTAATAAAAATTTATCAACAACAAATGCTATCACAACATGAGCGCGATTGATAACAAATGTTACTATTGCTGCATGATTGTGACTGGTAAAACTGCTACCATCGTTACATGAGCACGATTGATAATGAATGCTACTATCGCTACATAAGTGTGAATGATCATTTTCCTTAAATGGATTGTCTAAACATCATTGCAAGCAAGTAGCAGTACTACTTCAATGCGCAAGAAAATGTAAAGAGTCTGCTCAACTCTTGTATTATATAATATTGCTGCTTGGTTGAAGCTTTGCTCCTAAGAGCGTATGGTCATAAAGAAAAAGGCATGTTTTTAAATTAAGTGTTGTGTTTCAATGACAATCCTTGTTATCTAGAGATGCTCTTTGTCTGTGATGTCTATTATAACTTTACAAGTGTCTAAGAGATTGAAGTGATCCTACTTCTACGTCTTTTCATGTGTTGCAACTATATGAGAGCTAGTACTCCAGAGCGCATGATGACTACATATATCACCATAGCAAAAATGAGTATCAAGAATATAAATGGATATAGAGTTGATGAGTTGATTTTATTATCATGGTCAGTTTCACATATTCGATATAACTCATATTGAAAAAAAGAGAGACAATATTGCATGACCAAGAAGATTACAATAAAGAAAGACACGAGTGGATGCTTATCACAAATCAATAAATTCTATGTGTAATGCACATTTGTGGTGCTTGAAGCGCAAAATGTTTGTTTGTGCGTTATCCTCACTTATGCGAGAATGCATGAAGTTCATTTGTGCAATATGCTCCAAACATGTACGTGCATGTGACACTAGTTTACTCATGATGCTACATCGCTCTTATATAATGCTACTACAATTAGTCAATTAAAAGTACATGCATGAAAATAATACTTGTCTTTAAACAAAGTTGATATGTTCCTTCAAGATATTACAATGATGGTTTGAGTGAGTTCAAAGGAGTTTAGGACACGACATCCAAACTTAAGTACAAAAATAAATGTATTGCATGCACAATGAGCTGTGACAAGCATAGGTGTTAGATTTATACAAAGCAAGTGGGGCAATGATATGTTACAAAGTCTTAAGGAACGCTGGTGTGGAATTCATTATATATGATGATTCATATTTCGAGTGAAACCATTAATCATTATCCATAGTATCGAAGAGAAGATCCCTGAATACCATTTTCCCAAACACAGTACGCGTCATCGACAACTTGTCTCCTACCTCTAATTTTAAGATAAAGTCAATGATACGTACCAGAAAGTTGTCTACTTTGAAGTATTTACTTATTATGATATCGTTCATCTACAAGATGGTGAAAAAGGCAAGCTTGATACTAAAATAATGAAAGAAAAAAAAAAGGAGAAAGAGTCTTGGTACAATGAAAATAGTGGATGAAATTGTGCAAAACTTTGATTTAGAGGACAAGATGTACTACTTATGAACTCAAATTAATAGCATAAGACATACACAACAAGCGTATTAGCTACCAAAGTATCGCATTCATTCACCAAATGATTAGGCGCACAAGATGAGAAAGAGTCCCTTCTTATAGTAGTGCAGTTCCAAGATCGTCGTATGAGCAAGTGAGACACAAACAACTAAAGAGAGCCTCTAGACAGCTAAGAGTGTCATCATACAGTGTGTGGTCTCAAGATTGCCATCTATGTGGTTAGAACACAGATGGCGAAGAGCTTTTTCTTAAAAATCATGAGGCATAATAGTCATTTGGTGAATGAATAGAATACATGATAGACATAAATGTTTGAAGTTAAGTACTCTTTTGCACATGTTCAAGAATTATTAATAGTTGATGACATTAATATGAGTTCATAAAACAAGAAAATCATACTTACAAAAATTAAGTTTGTTAGGTTCTCTTTATTTTATTTTGATGATAACAAAAGAAGAATAAAATATAATAAGATTTATTAAGTGTGCAGATTCTCAGACAGTAAGTCAGACAGTAAGGTTCTGATCTTTTAAACATCAGACACTAAGAAAATTCAGGGGTGAAATATTAATATATTAGACGAAGGTTAGACTTTCTGGTTCTTCATCAGACAGTATAAAAAAGCTGTCAAGATCAGATCAGGTTTTTCTAAATCGGATTTATTGGATTGATTTTTCGCATAAGTAATTGATTGAAGGCCTAGCTCCTTTATTAGATATTAGAGAGTATATCTAATACGTTTCACAAGGAGGATTTAAAATTCATGAGGATTTTGAACTTTCAAGATGTTTATTTTTACTGTTCATCTTCTTCAAGAAGCTTGCTGTTTCATACGTGCAGTAATTTCTTCTAACTTCTTCATATCACGTGAATTGTATCAAGCTGAAGATTGTTGTTAAAAACTCTCTGGATAAGGTACATATCTAATCTCGGATTTTGTGGGAAGATTTGAATAAATTTCAAATCTGTTCTAAATCGGCAAGGATATGGATCTTTTCAAACTGTGTGATATCTTTTTAGTTACAACAACAACTCATCTTGTTGTTCAAGATTTTATTCCATAGTATCAGAAAAATATTCCAGCAAAGAATCTTATACGGAATTCTCTTCAGATTGGTTTTTCAAAATACGAGATAATCTCTCTTTTATCTATCTCTCTCCTCGTATTCTTTTACCAACCAGAAGTTGTATTTTTGAAGATATTACGGGATATCATTATACTCTCCAACGGCAAATTTTATTTTGATGGATAAGGATGAAGTTGTTGAAGTCTGTTGAACTGAAGGAAAAAGACCAGGATATTTTATATCTATATATATATGTATAATGTTTCAGGTGAAAAACAGAACAGAAGATACGAGATTGAAAAAACCCAAAATTACACGAGCTGGAATTTTACTTTCAATATTATACTTCTACTTCATCAGACGTTCCGTCAGACACTAGTCAAATACTAGTCAGACACTTTGTGCAAAGCTCCAAAACTTACTTTCTTCTGTGTTCTTGTGCTCGAATACTTAGAGTGTCTATTGTAACTCTTGATTGAAGATTCTCTACTCTTGTATTGAGTGTGTTGAGAGTTGTTAAGAGGATTACAAATAATCTTGTAGTTTGTGTTTAGCCAATTGATATAGGCTTGTGAGACAGAACAAGATTCGATTGGTGTTTGTAATCTCTTTTTGATTAATTGGATTAGTGGAACGACCCAGTTGGAAACCGGATCCCCAGCAGTGGAGTTGGAAGAGAGGACGTACTCGCAAGGAGGAACCTCTATAAATTTATGGGCTCATTTAATTTTCTGCACTTTACTACCTTGCAATTTTTACTGGATTATAATTGTTTATATTGTTGTTCAAATCATTTTCTTTTTAAGTTCCACAAAGCAACAATATTTATCTAAGTTATAATCTGTTTCTCTAAATTAATTGTTAAAAGAAGTTTCCAAAGTTTTTAATTTATTAAGTGTTTTCAAAAATTTTTTAAAAGCAAACAATTCACCCCTCCCCTCTTGTTTGCATATCTGGGACCAACAAAGTTAAGAGGATACATGGTAAAGATTCAACACTTCAATCTTACGATCTGCATTGCAAGAAATTTAAAGATATAATAATTTCGTATAGCAAAGTGAGTAGCAAAACTACTAATGCTTGGACTTGAAGCTCGGCTTACATGATCAACCAGTGATCGTCAAGCTAGGATCGTTGTATTGCAGTAGTTGCCCGGTAGGGTCCTCATCAAAACATGGGATATCCGAAAACAAGGAAAGAAAATCTAGTGAGATTCATGAATTGTAGAAGAGCTTGAGTGGTAAATCCTTGATTGGTAGGGAAGGAATAAAGAGGGTATTATCTGTTGGAGATCTCCTTTCGGACTAGGCTAATATTTTTAATGATGAAGGGAAAACTAGTACATGTTGAAACTTTCCACTTACAAATTGCATCAAAATCCATCAAGAAAGGGGTTGACATTATAAATGATGTGCCTGCTGGGTAATTGGACAAGAAGATGTTTGTTGCTATTTCTAACCTTAAAGTTCCATATGTTGCAATACACATAACGGGCGACCCATCCACAATGCAAGAATTATCATGCAATTAAATGCCACTTGAAATTGATGAGCTATGAATAGAGTCCTAATCACACAAACTACCATCCTGCTTGATTAAAACCTGGATATGATTGTGAATGGATAAGCAAGCATAATAGCTATAGTTTCAAGTTCAATATAGTAGCAAACTCGACAAGGATAGATTTATCCATGCCAAACACATTACAACAGGGGCTATCTAAACCAACCTTAGGTAAGCAACTCAAAACAACAGTAAAAGCATCTTTTAGAGCACTCAATACCAACAAACTTCTAGTTTATCCAAGTGAATAGCTGAAATGTCAAGTAAGTGTACCCAATAGCAACATCGAAAGCCTCTCCACACATACGCCATGCTAAGCCCATGCTCAGTAGCCAAAGAGCGCTTGAACTGGGAGACCCAACAGCAGCTACTACACATAACCACACATGCACAAGCTCCACACAAAATCCGTGTTGCAAATTGAATCATTGCGGACTTATGAAAGTGACAATGTTAGAACCAATATGAAGAGATATAATTCACTGAGATCCCTGAGGAGTGAAGGATATGGCGTACAATTGCCAATTTGTGTAAGATGGCACTCCCACATATATATATATATATTATTCCTGGTGTATGGTTTTTGATAAAAGTCATGGCTTATAATTTTTATATCTCCCCTTTGTAAGATGAATCAGTCTGAGTGCACGTATGGTAACAAGATTTTTTAGCCTATAATGCAGTGACTGATAAGGATGGAGGCAGAGCAACTGTTACAAGACGCAAAAGAGGCAGTCCACAATGGCATAAGGATTACATCATGCAATAACAGATTTAGTGTTGAGAACAACAGATCTAGTGTTGAGTGTATAACAGATCTAGTTAGGAATTAACAGATCTGGCTGGAAATAACAGATCTAGTTACAAGTAGTTATTAAACAGTCATTGTACAGAATGTAAAACGAGATCTATAAATAGTGAAAATAACATATAGAGGGGACATGAGATTTTATCCCCAGAAAGTTACTCGCATGGGTGCTTGGAGACCGCTCATCTCGAACTGAGCTTTATCATTCATCTGCACAGAGTAAACAAACATTAGCGAATATAATAGAAACTCAGAGAAATACACGAGAGAGAAAGAAGAGACTTAGCTAGTGAGAGTGGTCGATTCAGAGAACTGAATTAGGGTTTGAGTGAAGTCTCAGCAGGGTAATTGAGTCGGGTGGGCTTGGGCCCTATTAATTGGTGCTCTCGTTCTGTCGATGGTAACTACAAGACAATCAAAAATGGCATCAGATATGGAGCAAATCAAGAGTATGTTCGTGGCTTTACAACAACGGCAGCAGCAGTTTGAACAGCATTCTAATGCTATATTGCAAGATCTATCAAAAAGGATGGAGCAATTGGAATTACAGGTACCTCACACTCAACATTCTGTCAGTACAGAGCATGATCCTCTTATTTCCAGTCCTTCATTTGCTACATATGATGAGAATTTGGCTAAGGCAATCAACCTAGAATTACCTAAGTTTTCGGGAGAGGGAGTCAAGATTTGGACTTATCAAGCTACTCAGTTTTTTAACTTCTATAAGGTGGAGGATCAGCAGCACATTACCATCTCTTCGTTCGCTATGATGGGTGCTGTAGCAGAGTGGTTTAAGTGAATGCATTTAAATGGCCATTTAACTAATTGGTCAGAATTCTTGAATGCTTTAGTCATTTGCTTTGGGCCTTCGGAATATGAGGATCCTCAGGGTGAATTGTTCAAATTGAAACAGCAGGGGTCAGTAGAACATTACAAGTCTCAATTTGAAGCTTTAGCCAATCAGGTGGTGGGTCTTTCTGGTTCCTTCTTGCTCAGCTGCTATATTTCGAGTTTAAAACTTGCAATAAAAAGGGAATTGCAAATAGCAAAACCCTCGACATTAGTTCAAGCAATGGCTTTAGCTAAATTACATGAAGCAAAGCGGGGAACGTTTTGCGCACAGCAAATCAGTAAGTAATCCTTCAAATTTTTTCTCTTCCAGATCTATTCAACTATTACCACAGTCTACGGTTCACAGTCCTTCTATTCAAAATAGCAGCACTATACAATCTTCTAAAACCACATTACCTATTAGAAGATTAACTCAGGAAGAAGTGAATAGTAGAAGAGAAAAAGGATTGTGTTTTAATTGTGATGAAAAATATCATCGCAATCATAAGTGTAAGGCTAAGTTTCTGTTGTTAATGAGGAGATGGAGGAAGGTCCGTTGGAAGATTATTGGAGGATTGTGGAGAGGAGAGTAGTATAGACATGGCAGCTGTTAGTTTTCATGCATTAAATGGTGCCACTTTGCCTCAAACATTGAAATTCTCGGGCAAAATTAATCACAAGCCTGTTTCTATTTTAGTAGATTTGGGAAGTACTCATAATTTTGTTCAACCCAGACTAGTCAAATACTTAGGGTTGATTGTGTCTCCTGCTCCCAGGTTTCAAGTATTAACAGTAAACGGAGGCAAGTTAGAATGTGAGGGCAAAAGTATAGATGTTTCAATGATGATTCAGGGTATTCAATTTTCTGAAACCTTCTATTTACTGCCTATACATGGGGCTGATGTGGTGTTGGGAGTTAAGTGGTTACAAAGTTTGGGACCTATTACTGTTGATTACAGTAAATCAATGATGCAATTTATGAAAGAGGGCTTACCTGTTACTTTAAAGGGTGAATCTGCAGTGACTCATCAAATTTCTTGTCATCAACTCTGTCGTTTGGTGTCTACAGATTCATTACTGTGTTGTTTCCAGATTGTGGCTCAGACAGATCAAATAGAGACTTCACAGAGTTTCACCAGTAATACTGCTTTACAAGTAATATTAGGCAAATGCTCTCGTGTCTTTGAGACACCATCATCATTGCCACCATTACGGTCTGTTCAGCACAAAATACATCTCCAAACAGGCACTCAGCCTATCAATGTTAAGCCCTATCGTTATCCTCATTTTCAGAAATCTGAAATAGAGAAACAGGTGAGTGAGATGCTGCAACAAGGGATAATTGAACCCAGTACCAGTCCATTTTCCTCACCAGTGTTATTGGTGAAGAAAAAGGATGGGTCTTGGCGGTTTTGCATTGACTACCGCGCTTTAAACAATGTTACTATTAAAGATATGTTTCCCATACCTACAGTGGATGAGCTTATTGATGAATTGTTTGGAGCAACCATTTTTTTTAAGTTGGATCTCCGCTCAGGGTACCCTCAGATTCGAATGGCTTCCACAGATGTGGAGAAAACGACCTTTCGGACACATGAAGGGCATTACCAGTTTTTGGTCATGCCATTTGGTCTAAGCAACGCCCCTGCAATCCAGTCAATCATGAACTCTATTTTTCGGCCATTCTTAAGGAAATTCGTCATTGTTTTTTTTTTATGATATCCTGGTTTATAGCCCATCAGTGGAATTACATCTGGAACACTTGTCCAAAGTATTACAGGTTTTGATTGATAATTCTTTTTATTTGAAACAGACTAAGTGTTCTTTTGGGGTGTCTCGGATTGAATACTTGGGTCACATTGTATCATAAAAAGGAGTTGAACCTGATCCTTTGAAAGTGACCGTAGTTAAGGATTGGAAATTACCCTCTAATATTAAACAAGTGAGAGCTTTCCTGGGACTATCTGGATATTATCGCAGATTCATTCATGGGTATGCAACGATTGCATCTCCCATTACAGATATGCTGCAGAAGGATAAGTTTGAGTGGACAACAGAAGGCATTCATGCTTTCAATATTCTAAAGCAGGCACTTGTTGATGCTCCCATTTTGGCTTTGCCAGATTTTTCAAAGCCATTTGAAGTAGAAACAGACGCATCAGGAACAGGCAATGGTGCTGTTTTATTACAAAACAAGCATCATATCTCTTATTTTAGCAAGAAGTTACCTCCTCATATGCACAAACAATCTACATATGTAAGGGAACTATATGCAGTAGTCGAAGCTGTCAAGAAATGGAGGCACTATTTGTTGGGGTCTCATTTTGTCATAAAAACTGATCATAGGAGTTTGAAAAAGAATTACTTACTCAAGTAATTCAGACCCCAGAGCAACAAAAGTTTCTGACGAAACTCATAGGCTATGATTATTCTATAGTCTATAAGGCTGGTATTGAGAATCAAGTGGTTGATTCTTTATCAAGACAGGATGAGGGTGCCTCTTATTTAGGTGTTTCAGGCCCTGTTCATTCTTATTTGGAACAACTTCGTTCTGAATATACTCTTTTGCCTGAATTCAGGCAGTTTATCTCAGAGGTGGCCCAGGGTAATATTGCTATGACTGGTTTGCAGTGGCATAATGGCTTATTATATTACCACACGAGATTGTATTTGGTTCCTCAGTCGGCTTTAATTCCTTCTTTGTTGACTGAGTACCATGCTACACCTAGTGCAGGGCATTTTGGAGTGGAAAAGACTTATCGGAAACTTTCAGCTGATTTTATTGGAAAGGTATGAGAGCCCAAATTGAGAAGTTTGTGCGGGAGTGTCCCATTTGTCAACATGTGAAATATGCTACCAGATTTCCTGCAGGGTTACTCAATCCTTTACCTATTCCACAAAGGATTTGGGAAGATATTTCGATGGATTTCATAACTTGTTTACCCACTTCTCAAGGGTATACAGTTATTTTTGTGGTAGTGGATAGATTGAGCAAGTATTGTCATGTAGGCCCTTTGGCCACTCATTTTACTGCCAGCAAAGTTGCTCAATTATTTTTACAGATGATTGTCAAACTTCATGGTTTCCCTAAGACAATTATATCTGATCGGGACTCAGTGTTTATGAGCAAGTTCTGGCAAGAACTTTTTCGTTTAAGTGGCAGTAAACTTGCTATGGGTAGTGCATATCATCCTCAAACGGATGGTAAAACTGAAGTATTAAACAGAATTATTCAACAGTATTTGCGATGTTTTGTTATGGATGCTCCTAAGCTTTGGGTTAAATTTCTTCCTTGGGCTGAGTATTCCTACAATACTTCAGTTCACAGTGGGGCTCAGGTGTCTCCTTTTGAAATAGTATATGGTAGACCTCCACCATCTATTCCTGCTTATATTAAAGGCTCTATTGATAATGATGCAGTGGATCAAGAGCTCAGTACTCGAGATCAGATTTTAGAGTCACTTAAGCAGAATTTGCTTAAAGCTCAACAACAGATGAAACACTATGCAGACCAATGCAGATTGGATGTTCAATTTCATCCAGGAGATCTGGTGTATGTGAGACTACAGCCATATAAACAAATTTCAGTATCGAAGGAGTTTACTCATAAACTCTCCAAGCGATACTATGGACCTTTTCTGGTGGTTCAGAGAATTGGGCAATCTGCTTATAAGCTTCAATTACCTCAGGGATCGCGGATTCATGATGTTTTCCATGTCTCGGTTTTGAAACGAGCATATGGACTTACTATCCCCTCGACAGAATTACCCTTACAGGAGGTTGATGGACATCCTGTCTTACAACCCCTGTGCATTATAGGATCGAGGGTTATTACTAAGAATGGTGAGGCTGTACAACAAGTTTTAGTCCAGTGGACTGGTCTACCTCCTGAAGAGACTACATGGGAAGACTATGACCATTTTCGAGCTATCTATTCCGACATTAACCTTGAGGACAAGGTTTGTTTTCACGAGGAGGCAAATGTTACAAGACGCAAAAGAGGCAGTCCACAATGGCATAAGGATTACATCATGCAATAACAGATTTAGTGTTGAGAACAACAGATCTAGTGTTGAGTGTATAACAGATCTAGTTAGGAATTAACAGATCTGGCTGGAAATAACAGATCTAGTTACAAGTAGTTATTAAACAGTCATTGTACAGAATGTAAAACGAGATCTATAAATAGTGAAAATAACATACAGAGGGGACATGAGATTTTATCCCCAGAAAGTTACTCGCATGAGTGCTTGGAGACCGCTCATCTCGAACTGAGCTTTATCATTCATCTGCACAGAGTAAACAAACATTAGTGAATATAATAGAAACTCAGAGAAATACACGAGAGAGAAAGAAGAGACTTAGCTAGTGAGAGTGGTCGATTCGGAGAACTGAATTAGGGTTTGAGTGAAGTCTCAGCAGGGTAATTGAGTCGGGTGGGCTTGGGCCCTATTAGCAACCTAAAAATGGTTATCATGCATTTGCAAAATGCTTATATAAAACAGGCCATTCTTGAGTAATTGCGAGTGGCAGTTGAGTTCTCCTTTCCATGGACATACTTTCCTACATATGTAAAGTGGACGCCTCACAACATGATTACTTCCCTTAAATACCAGTCAATGATGTATCTTTTTCTTCCATCACTAATCAACAAATAGAGAACCAAGGAGGTTTGTGGAGGAATCACTATTGCATGCATCATCGAAAATTGTTAAAGCATTTTCTTTTTTGGATTTTGTCTCTTTAATAATGTCCTCCACTGTCTGATCACAAATATTTTTCCAAGCCTATTTCACAGGTCTTTCAGCAACAACAAATTTATTACCATCACGAGATCTTTCAGGGAACCTTGCCCACATTCTAAAATGATGTAGAACAATGGAAGCAGCCATAGTAACATTCAAAGAAGCAGCGCCACATCCATACTGTGGGATATAAACAAAAAATCACATGTCTCGCATTCTTTGGTAGAAAGGCCGGTCCCCTCATTACCAAGAAGAAAAGATGTACTCCTCCTAAAAGGATGTTCAGTAACAGCTACTGCATCATCTATAATTTCCATACCACATAAGTCACAATCTTTCTCCTTGAGAAAGGCATGAGTGTCAAGGAGAGAGTGGAAGTATTGGAAATTGACGTGAGAGGCGGATCCGTGGCTTCCAAAGGCGTTGAAGTCTCTACAGCCGACGAGAATCAGCTCCGAAACGCCAAATGTGGTGGCGCTACGTGCTAGCATCCCAACGTTGTGCCTCTTCGCTATATTGTGAACAACCACGTAGCTCTTGATTGCCATCTTTCCCCTGAGCAGGCTTCATATCAATCTTCTCGGTGTTTGCTAAAGACTTTTCAATTGATATTTCATCCACCACATGCCCACTGAATCGCCTTACCAATTTGAAGAATATAAATCCCAGAGCAAGCTTTCAACTCATGAGGAAACATATAACGATCAGGCTCAACACCTTCTTCCTCCATTTAGAAGTACAAAGCAATGGCATCTTCATAAAAACCAAACTCAACGTAACTTGATATCAAGGAGTTCTAGGGAAAAGCCAAAAGCATTTCACTTAGGCATTTTATTAAACAGTTCGTGGGCTTCTTCTATCAACCCACATGATGCGTAAAGCCTCAATAACTTTGACACAATCCCAACATTTTTATGAATAAAATCGCTGGATATTAAGCGGTGAACACAGCTACCATGATCAATGGCTCGTAAGTGATAAAAAGTTTCGAGTAGGGAAGCAAACGCCTCGATATCGTTGGTGATACCATTAGCAGCGAAAGCTTCTAGGTTGATGACTACTTGATCTAGTGGTTTGAGGGGATGGTTTGCGGTTGATGATAAGTGGAGTCGGCTTTGGGTGGAGTCACGAAGAAGATAGTCGTGGTTTTGTTCCGGGAAAATTGATTTCGTTGCTTGTGTTTCTTGCCGATTTTGGCTTTGGTTGTGTGGAAGAAAAGATATACGTATATGTTGAAGAAGATAAAAAATTGAAATGCATTAAAAGAGAGAGAATACATGCTGCAACGAAAAAAGTTGCTCCTTTTACCAAGGGCCAATTAAATTTTGGCACCTCTTTAATAGTACGAAACGTACCGTAAATATGCTAGCCTGCAAGAGCACATGAGAATATGGATTTGAGAATATGTGAGCTAGAATAGTGTTGAAATTAATGGATTGTGTGGGCTAGACTTGATTTCTTTTATTTGAGTCAATACATACAAAAATCTTATGAAAGGAAATGTGTATGTGTCCATCCGATAGACATGAAACTTACAATTAACAAGGAGCAAACGACAAGGACGTAAAGGCAATAAACTTAAACTCTATTTATTTATTGGTGTGGATATTGAAAATGATGGGAAAATTATGAATTCGTAGAGCTAGTCATACAAATGAAGAGAATATTACATATTGCAACCAAACACCAAGGTTGATGATAGGCATGCCAATAAAACTTTGTCGAAGAGAAAATATAATTTTAACCTGAGGAGGCTGACGTGGTCAAGATGATATCACAAAAGTTGATACGCCAAGTAGCAATGCAGCTAATTTGTAGCGCACATGTGCCAAGTGGAGCAATTGCCATTTGAAAGGCTCAACTAATGCCAAACCCCTTCTGATATAATTTGAAGGAATTTGGCAGGGGGCAAAATGTAGATGATTGGATTTTATTATAATGGTTTTAAGCCTAATTTTCATTTGGGTTTAACTCTTTGGGCTAATGTGACGGGGCTTAAGGAGTTAAGTCTAGTTCAATTATTTGGAATGATGATAGGAGAATTGGCATGATAGGCTTGGAGTAGAGCCCGTTGGAATTGGTCTATCCAATTCTAACCTTTCTCAAATTGGCTCACACACATTACAAATAAAAGCCTCAATAAGCCTGGGTTCATAAGGGAGCCCACATCCATATCCATAATGAGAGGGATTTATCCTAGCCGTTGGTCGTCTATCTTATCTGACAGACGACATCGACAGCTAGATTCTCTATAAATACATTGAGTCCTTACCTCATTTGGAAAAGTGAAATATTGGATAAACACCATCGTGCTGTTGAATTTTCATTTTTGTGAATCAATTACTTGACTCACTCAAGAACGCACACGACATTTGTAGTACCTAGTGAGATTGATACTTTCTAGCTCCCTCGCCTGTCACGCGTGTGTTAAAGCTTATTGAGTTTGCCTCCTCCTCCTCCTTACACGATTTTCTCCTAATCACCCTTACACATGTTGTTTCCTTAGGTCACGTGTAGTGCGATAGTCACGCAACACGCACGTGATCGTTGCATCCGGAATCATACCCACACAGATTGAATTTTCTTCAGGTAGAAAAAATATATATGAAAACTTGCTTCAAGTACAAAATTATTCAAAATCAAATTTCAAGTAAGAAAAATGTATGCGAAATCTTGCTTCAAGTATTAAATTGTTTAAAACCCAAATTCAGGAATCTTTTTAAACATTTTACAAATGCTTAGGTATAATTTTTTATATTATCTCTTAAAATATTTATACGGGAAAAAAATATGACTGCTTGGGTGCTTCCAAATATTAGCAATTTCCATAAGCAATATGGAAAACGGGTAAAAAACACAAGGAGAAAGAGATTAATAAATGATCATCTTATTAATTAGTTTGAATTTAGGGTCAATGTCACAAATGCTACATCAACTTTACCTAAATATTCAATTAACTGCCTTAACTTTTAATTAATCAATTTACTATCCAATATAATTTTTCGTCTATGCTAAAGCTACCTAAGATAACGCCGTTAACTCCATTAGCTGATGTGACACCATCCACTAATAAAAATATACCATGTATTAGCTAACATGATATATAATTATTTATTTTGTCATTATTTTTTTATTTGATTTAGTTATTATTAAAAACCTTCTCATAGTTCCAATTAGGTCCATATTTTCTGAATAGCACCGAAATAAGATAAGCCCAAGCATCACATCAATCGTGACAATCTTGTTTCTCTTTATAAATAGGGTAAGTTGTTTAGAGATTAGCAATGTGGGACAACCATCTCTCTAATTTCATCTTCTTCACTAAGAGCCATTGTGACTCTCCCTTCCTCTCTCTCTCTCTCTTCTTCCTCATCAAATGCACCGTATATCTTAATTCTGTGACTTTTTAAGAACGTGGAGAATGGAGAGTAGTTTCCTATAATTATATTACCATATTGCATCAAGTGTCGTTACGATGAAGTTCCCCATATGATGGAAGGTCTGATTCCTCTGGTGTTTAGGGCGATTAAACGGAGCAGCACTCGATGGCTTTAGAGATAAATTAATAATTATCTATAGAAAAAAAAACCATTTAATTAAGAAGGATCACATGGCTATACTACTTGAATTCAAGGTCACAATTTTTCTCATTCACTAGTCCTTGCTTTGTTTTGAAATTGAAAAACAAAGGCAAATGGTCACATTCACTAATCCTTGATCCCCATCATATTCAATCCAAGTTTTAATTAATTCTCTACTCTGCCATATCAAGCTTTCTTTGATAGACAACTTAAGGAGTATTCAGATATGCCATCAATCCCAAATGTTGAAAAATAAATAAATAAACATTAATTATCAAGAATTTTACGGAAGGCACAAGATCATGATTAACCAACTCTAATAAGTGACAACCCATGATCAACAGTTAGTAAATTTTAATCCACCAACCCATCAATATCGACACGACAAAGCTACAAAGATTTTCGCGAAGACACAACATTAGAATTGGAAGAAAAGGGATAACCATTGGTTGATATAATGTAAGTCTATTGATAAGATCATTCTCCTCTGTTTTTCATTTTCAAAACAGAGTATGTCGAGTTTCTTCTTCAACTTTTGTGTTCCAATGATTCTTTACATCGTTATCTATTCCTATTGATATTTTGTCTTGGTAATTTTGCAATAATGATAGACCACCTGCCCAAACATATTTATTTTCAAAAAGAAAGCTCATCAATCTATCTACGAGTAGGAAATCCAACCTATTGAACCTTTGCGGACAAGTATACATGATTTCATCTACCTGTGAAGAAAAACTAAAGCTACAGCTGCCTCCCTTTTGCAACATAAGCGATGAGTTCTATGTTGTGATTTTGTCCTTCTTAGGATCCAAGCAATGAGTTCCATGTTAAGGAACCATCATTATTTATTGCAATGTTTCATGTATTGTCTAAAACTACTTACTGTAATGTATTATTCTAAACAAATACAAACGATTTTTTTAATCATTGATGTCAATGAAAATCATGGCCATGTTTAGATATTTATCTGTGACATTACTGTGGAATATTCCCCGATGTATTTTTCTATAAAAGATCAGTTTGAAGGAAGTGAGGCATAAAACACATTATCCCACATTGCTAAAACTCTACTGCTTAGCCTACTATATATTACCCTAATGAACTATACCGTACCAAGATGGGTGTATGAAGAAGTAATGGGGCTATTAAAGTTGATGAGTTAAAGCTTTATAAGCCCCTTCTCTTTTTGAATTTAGGAATAGAATAATATATTTCTAATAATTTAGGTACTAATGATAATAATCATTAGTTACAGTAAGTTAATAATGATGTAGATAATTATAGTGATCGTAAATAAAGATGAAATAATCATAAATACAGTGGTAATAATAATAAAACTATATTATATGACATGTATCATGCTCTCATTAATTGAAAAATGCCACGTCATCTAGCAAATTGAACGGAGTTACATCAGGCAGTAACGATGAATGTGAAAAATTATATTGGATAGTAAATTGATTAATTAAAAATTATGATAGTTATTTGAATATTTAGGTAAAATTAAGGTAGTGTTTATGACTTGACCCTTGAATTTAATAAATGCACATTACCAACATGTAGAATTACCTTCATTTTATAAGAATAAAAAAAAAAAAAAAAGAGAAAGAAAAGGAAGGGAAAACCACAATTAATGCATTGTGGGAAAATTAATAAAGCATGGTGTGGCCCTAGCTTCTTTTTTTGCTTTTTCGGCCGATTGGCCCTAGCTTGTCTACTTCATCTGTTGGCATGACCAACAATGAGATATTTTAGATGATTATTTTTTGGGCTGGGAGGCCAGGGCCCGTCCCTGGCCACATAAATGTGACCACTGTAACTGATTTTCTTATCCATCAAATCACGTCATTATTGTTCCTCATATTATCTTCTCAAAGATGCACATAGTCATTTCATCAGAATTCATGCACGTGTGCATATATATATATACACACTCACACACATAAGTTTGCATGTTATATCGTATAGAGATATTCTTAATTTACGGTAATATGCAACTGTTATCGTAATGGCATTTGAGAAAATACCATTTTTACCTTCTTCTTTTTTTTTTTTCTTCCTTTCCAAACTATCATGATCCAATCCTCTTATAATCAGTATTGATTTTTGTTGTTCCATAATATACCAACAGCAATATATTCCCAGTAACTACTTTCGATAATCATGATCGAAGAGTGAGACATTAGGTTATCATTAGGATGCAATCGAACAAGTCGTAATAGGGTTCTCAACTTGTTTGATCCATTAAAAATCCTATAAGATTTTAAGATCGGGCTTAGATATATAGTAAAAATCCTATAAGGTTATAGGATCAGGTTTAGATCATATAACAAATTTGCTAGATATACGATAACCCACTACTATAATTTTAAAAAAATAAATAAATAAAATATTACTAAAGGGGCAAGGAGAGAACGAGACATGGATGAGCTATCATTTTTTTTTTACCTCCTCAAGATGATTTTTCTTTTATGTTTACTAAACTAGTTAAGTATTTTAGAACTTTTCATTAAAATTTGGTCAAGTCATGTTTTCTATAATATGATTTTGTGTGTTATATTTTAGCCCCAACAAGAGATTTAATTTAGCCATATTATTGTGTAAGTCTCTTATATAAGAAATAGTAACGTAAGTAATATATCTATGTGTTTAAATATTGAATTATAAATGTGGTCTATCACATATTCTATCTATTCCGTATGCATCTTTTTATTTTGAAATGTATAGAAAATGTATGTTCAAAGCATCGTTTTTTAAAATGTATTGTTAAAATTTGGAAATAGATTGGAAAAAAAAAAAGGTTATAGAATGAGTTATAAATCAAATCCTATAGGACGGGTTTGAATATAATATGAAAATCCTGTAATGTTATAAGGTTAGGTTTAATAAACTTTATATAATAGTGGGTCGATTGGGTTTCTAATTTATATAATCCATTCAAAACTTGACTCGATTTTATCTCTAGTTATGGTCCTTTTCACTATTTGATAAATGCCTTAAAATTGATACGAGGATTGACATATTCATTGGCATTGCATGAAAATGACAAACAACAGGAAATCTGTAATATCACTTTGCTCCAATGCTCCCAAGATTCCAATAGCAATCCACAGCAGCATTGTTCTTCTCTCTTTCCGAGCTTATTTGTTTCATCTTTCCAGCTTGAATACGTATTCTATTTCTGGTACAATAATTGGAGATAAACTAATTAGATGGAAAGTGGGCCAATTGAAAGAAATCCTTGCAATATCTCGAAATAATGTAGCGCACCCATATAAGTTTTATATATATAAAGAAAAATAAAAACAAAGAGGGTCAATGTGCAGTTGAATCAATGTGGTACGGTGATGAAGAGTTCCATTTATAGGGGAAATAGATGCAGTATGCCCTGACGAATCGGATGGATACGTAAAGCGTTGATATTGGAGAATTCCCATCCTAGTAATTGACACCCAGTAATTGACACGGGATATTACGTGAATGGCCTCATTTTTGTAGGTACTTAGGCATAGAAAAGATTCAATATTTTTTGGGATCATTCTTTAAGGATTTCAAAAAGTTTGATTCTTCATGTATTTTATAATTCTTTTATCATGATAATTATATTATTTAAAAGTATATGAGATTCATTAAATCCTAAAAAGATGAAGGGACCTTATGTAAAGAACTTTAAAAATAAAATAATAAGATTTTTTGAATAATGAGATTCTTAAAATATTGATATAACACTTTATGGACCTTTCAAAGGTACAATAGATATGGATATGTTTAGCATATAGCAGATTCAGTAACACTCAAATTTGATATAATTAGGGATGAATTGGGCCGATCAGATTAAAGCTTGGACTTTTAGTTTTTAAGGAGATGATAATATTGAAGCAAAATTCATTAAGTAGTCACTCAATAGCCCATTTTTATCCATTCATTTTGCTAAAATCATTCGCTCAAATACATAAGCGAGTGCACCCATGGACCATGAGCTTTACTCTGTTTATGTTTAAGTACATCATCGTCATCGGCGTCCTAGCACCACCACTTCATCGTCGTCCTAGCACCACCACTTCATCATCGTCGTCCTAGCTCCACCACTTCATCGTAAAAATAAAATAATAATCCACGAAGTGATCCCAACAAGCTAACCTTATAACCCTCTCTACATATATGTGTGTGTAATGTGTTTTGGACCCTCTAATACAAGTTTTCTTATGACTGCATTTAGATACAAGGACTAGACATGATAATAGGAACTGTATAGCACAGTACAAGAAAACTAGACAAAACAATTTCATTGTACTGTATTTGGTATGTATAGTACTAGACAAGGATTTTTGTATTATCCAGTATTTGATATACACAAGTACATGATATAATATTATATTTTGACTATTATACTCTTGTATTATAGTATGTTTATTTAATTTATTTATTATATTATTTAATAAATACAATTTAAAAAGGTAATTTTATATACAATTAAATTAATTACATATTATAATAAATAAAAAGCCATATTAAACTTTTTTTTGGCAAAATTTTGCTACCTAATTAAAATATTAAATATCCATAAAATAAATAAGTTAGCTTAATATTAATTAAATATAAAATTAATTAAATTAATACTATCAATATTAAGCTAACTAATTACATAACAATTTAATTACATCTAGATCAATATTAATTAATTATTACATTAATAGCAAATATTAATATTGAAAAGTTTTAATTAATTATTTAATTAATAGCAAATCATCTTACTACAATTTCAAGCAGCCCATGTATAAACACCATGGTTAATGGCACTTTGATGTCAACAAGTTTACACAAAGGTAAGGGGTAAATTACAATAGAAGATCTCAATATTTGAAGGTGAGTTCATTTAAAGTTTCAAAGTTTCGAATTGTTAAAAAGATGTACCAATGTTTGGGGGTAAGTTCATTTAAGGTCCTAATATTTGAAGAAGTAGGTCAATTTGGGTCCCAAATGACATGTGTCAATAGGATGGCATATTTAATTAAAAGTTAAAAGACTTTTCTCCCATTGACATGTATCATTAGAGACCCAAATTGACCAACATCTTGAAACATTGAGACCTTAAATGAACTTACCCCCAAAGTTTAGGACCTCTTTTTTATCACTCGAAACATTAGGATATTAAATGAACTTACCGCCAAACCTTAGGACATTCTAGTATAATTTATCCTACAGGTAAGTATAGAGTAAAGACATTGGATAATCAATGTTTATTAACAAGCAATTATAAATAAGTTTTTCTACATTTTACCCCTTGCCCTTCACACCCTCCACACCCCGCTCCCCCTCCTCTCCCTCCCCCCTTCCACCCCCACCCCACCCACCCCCCCCACAAAAAAAAAAAAAAAAAAAAAAAACTTTCTACCTCTCCATCCAATAATCATTATACTAGAGTTGTATAAGTGGGTTAAACGGATCAACTCGACCCAGTCCATTTTGGCCCGCGGATTAAATAAGTCAAAAAAGTTTAGCCCAATTTCAAAATGAGCTAAAATTATTTAACACTAACCCAACCCATTTTGACATGAGAGTTAAAACAGGTTAGCCCACTTTATGATCCATTTAACCCACTTATATATCTTTATAGGTTAATTGAATAAAATTGAGCCATTTAACCCGTTTATGTTAATTTAAAAAGATGTATATAATAAAAAAAATTAACTTTTAATAAAGTTTTAAATATCTTAATTATCAATTTCATTATTATTATAATTAGTTATATTAAAATAAGTATTTCAAAATAATTTATTGGATATCCTATTTCGTTTGAAACAATATATATATATATACCTAAAAAAATGTTATGATATATGTACATCTATTTGTCATTCTCTGTTACTATACTCAAGTATAAATATCTATATATTAATAGTCATTTCCATTATAATTTTTTTTTTTTAATACAAGTAAGCTAGCATGCCAACCTATTGGCCCACGAGTTAAATAGGCTGAGTTAAATTAGCCTACTTTTAAATGAACTGAAAAAAGTTGATCTTAACTCGTTTTCAAGGTGGGTTCAACGAGATAGCCCGCGGACTAAAATCTATTTGTACAGCTCTACACTATACTCTACACTTCCATGTCTATGGAAATTAAGTCTAGGTGATGGTACTCCAAATTTATATCAGAATTGCTCTACTTTAGCTATAAACAATCAAATCCTTGCAAGGCACAACCATGTCCAATATCAAAACAAAATTCATATCACTTATTTAATATTCTTATGCTGACACCACCTAAAAATACAACATATGAAAAAAGAATCACAAAAAAAGAACCATATTGATTGATTGCTAACTTGGAAGTAGCACCGTTAACCACTTTTATAAATAGTTTATTACATTATTTGTAAAGACTTCACGACATCCTCCATCATTAATTATTCCAATAGATCCTCTTGTAAACCTCGAAAATTTTCATACAAATAGAAATGAATAGAAATACGAACATAGAAAATAAAATATTAGTGTAAGATTCAACAAAGACCTTAGAATAAAATCGCAAGTAATTATGAACCTTATATATATATATATATATCTTCAAACCCTAAAAAAAAGTTCTATAGATAGTAACAGATATCAAAGTTAAGATTTCATAGCTGATATCGAAAATTCAAAGTATAGAAATAATCTAAATAAGATTTCAAGAGTATTAGAAATTTAATAATCAATAAAGCTTATAGTTAGAAAACAGTAATTTAAAGATAATCCGTTAAAGTTATAAATACACAATAAGAACAAAAAACATATCCATAACTCATAATCTAGACTCCAAATAAATTTTTGGATCATACTGTTATTCTAGTTAGAAAATTTTAAAGCTATTAGAGACTGAAACGAAAATTGGCCTATTAAGCTTAGAAAACCCTAATCAAGTGAGATAAAATCCTAAAAATAATTAATCGTGTAAACTACAAACCCAAAGTTGAACCCAATAATAACCTAGAAAATTTGTGAAAGCTTTATATAAATTTTTGGAGACAAAACTCTTAAATAATTGATATATTTATACCTGTTTAGCTTAATAAACTATCCTAAAATTAAGATAATTACTTAACTAAATAATATTATATTAATTTTTTCCTAAATTCAGTGCAATTTATGGGTAGAACTTTCTTGATCTTCTCCAGCCGAAACCTACATCCAATTGCTCAAATTATTCACCATGAAGTCAACAATTCAACACATAATAGCCAATAAAAAAACAACCAACTCAAGGCCCTCATTAATGCAGCACATAAAGAAGAAGCAAATTGCTTCCCAACCAAGAGAAGATTCGGAGGAAGGGAGCTACAACTTCCTCTTCTATATATATATATATATATATATATTAATATTATATTAAAGAGTGAGAAAACAAAACAATAAGTACCCCATTTGAAACAGCTAAATTTTCCTTCTTGTTTTTCTTTTTTCACCTAGAAAAATAACCCAAACATACAAACACAAACTCCCTAGACAAGCTATAACATTAAAGTACTAAACAAAGCTTGGAAATGGAACAACAAGGTGAGTTAAAATTCGATTTAGTTAGTTATATGATAGAACACTAACCTAAACAATGTTATTATAATCCTAGGTTCGTGTTAAGTTCTGAGAAAGAGTTTAGCACCTTCAAATCTGCTCAAACAAGGTAATATCTAGTATCAAAACTTCATTAATATATTATGATATATGTAGAAGTTAGAAACTATGTAGTATGAGGATAATAGGATGTTATATGTGTTATTAAGTCACGAATAATACTTGCAGACCTTGTGAAAACACTTAAGAGTAGCCTTAATACAAGTATAGTACATATATATTATGTGAAAAATAAGTTACAGATGGAAGAAAGTCAGAGAAGACGATGAACAGTGGCTAAGCCGGCCCTACGCCAGCGATGTAAGTACCTAACATCGGTAACATGTGAATAGGCAGGTGATGCATGGGACGACATACACTAAAACAAAAGTTACATAAAATTTGTTTTTACGAGAAATGAACGAACACTGGCATATTGGAATCCAACGCAAGCTCAGTTGATGCTGGTGTACATTGTAAAGCTGGCAACCTTAAGCCAGCGTACTCTGGTACAAGAAAAAATGTAAAATCTTTTAATATCAGCATCTGGAACTCAACGCTAGTGGTGTTGGATGCCGGCGTACGCACAAAATTCCTCTGAACAAAGTTTGTTTTGATCAAAACATATTTCATATATATATATATATATATATAAAGAAGAATAACATAAAACTAAAGATTAAAATATAGATATAAAAATATTAATATTAGTATAATTAAATAATGGTTAAGTATTAAAACTCTAAATAATTGTTATAAATAGAAAACATTCTTAACAAATAAGATTAGATTATGATAATTATCAAATACTTGTCTCACATAAATAAATATATAAGAATGGAAATTTAAATAAGCTAAAATTACTAATAATGTGATTTCTAAAAATAACAAGATAATTGTATGAAGTAGATTAAGAGAAACACAATGAAATTAAACAATAGAAAATAAATATTAGTTACCATAATAGGTTAACTAAGAAACGATATAAAAGTAACAATAATAGTAATAATTAAATATTGATCTACTGAATACAAATTCTACAACTATCCGATAAAAATATAAATATCAAATAAGATCAAGAAAAACAAAATGAAAATAAAATATTAAATAATAATTGTTACCATAAGTCCATTAAAAGACCACTATAGTAATAGGAATAAAATCAAATACCAATATAGGGTACTTAGACACTCAAAGGAGTTTAGTTATATAATTTATGCCTTATTGATAAATATTTTTATTTATTGCAATAGGTGACCTTGATACCTTTGAGGATTTTCTAGTAGACTATTACGATTAGTCATATGAGCAGGTGAGTAACTCAAATCTATTATACTGTTTGTGCTTGTAATTAATGGTATATGTAATGCAAAGATAATAATACAGTTGTTGTGTAGAGCATGATGAGAATGATATATGACTTGAATTGGTTGTTTGAGATGCCAAGACAAGTTAATGAAAGTGATAACACAACTTTTTGATGATTTGGAATAGCATGTTGATTCATGTGGGTAATATATGATCACCATATACCTGAGTAAAAATTATTAGCTTATTAAATAACATCGTCATGCATTGCACGTATGCATTATTGCATGTTAAAAAAAGATAGCAGCCTCCTGCATATTAATTTTTCGATTCTCTGCTAATGCTTGGTTTTTCTAAAGTGTTAATTCTTTTAAGGTTTTCTTTGTTTCGTCGGTTCTACGGGAACTAAGTGGCAACGAAGAACGCCATCCATAGTATCGCTTTGAAATGATTAATACTTAGGGAGTTTCTAAGGATGGTTGCAAGAAATAGTCAATTAAAATACTTTTAAATTATAATGATAACCCTAAGATGAGAAATCATTCATTTTCCAGTATACTTAGTCTATTCTGGGTAGGTAGGTCATAAAAGCAATTGTTCTTTAACCCTAAAAAGAGGGCATACATCTTTCTCCTATTTGGATTCTAAATCATCCAAACTTGTAACAGTGCATATGTTTGATTGATACATTACATATGATTTGTTAATAAATTTGCTTGATGTATAATATGTCTGGTTATTCACTAAGCCAATAGTTTCACTCGCACTCCTGAAGACCTTTTAGGTTGACTTTACAACTATGGCTGGTTACTTCTAGGAGCATGGCTTCAGTAAGAGTTTAGAACCTAGAAGAATATGGGATCTTCAGGTTATGTTATCTATTTTATTTCTAGTCATAAGATAGTTAGTACTTGCATTATCAGTTATGTATTTGGGGACTTTTAGAATAGAATTGTGGTTTGTAATACTAGTATGGTATTTACTATTTATGATGGCAGATATTTATTAATTTATGGCTTATATATATTTATCATTTCTTATCGACACAACCAAAAGATCCTGTTATTTGAACATATGTCATTCTCTAAAGGTTAACTAGTAATAGTATACAAGTATTGCTTGTGTACCACTACTAGGGTACTCTTGGGGTGTGACTCCTCTATTTTATTTCCAACTATATATATTGAACACATCTAACAAGAAGAGCATGAACTAATCATACATTGATAAAATCAACAACTTTAGTCTAATAAGCTTCTACATAAAAAAAAAAAAAAAAAAACAGCAAGCAATGAGAACAATATATGCATCAAAAAAGGAAAACCTTTCCCTATAAGAAAGTTTAAAAGTATATTGAATAGTTGTTACCTTATGACATTAAAGCCAAATTTAAGTGACAATCTCAACTCATTTCCACTAACCAAAGCAACCCCCACAACCCAAACACCTCGCATGCTTACCTACGTTTATTTGTTTATTATTTAAATAGTACTATATGCTCACTGAAGTTTAAATTCCTTTAATATTGAAGCTTTTTAATTTGGTCCGACCTAACCTAAACTTATATGTCATAGCAAAGGGGGTCAACCTCGCCTTATGGTCATCAACGGGTGTTTTGAAAATTTTGCAAGTACCCATTGTTGCGATTTTGGGTATTAAAAGCATTCTTATGCAGAAAAGTTATTTCTTATGTAAGCGATTATGTTATAAATTCCTATAAAAACGTATATTATACCTAAGGTTAGGTATTTTGATGACTCTAAAAATATATGGAAATGAACCTTGTTAAAGATAACCTAAATCCTACTTATTGGTATTCTACATATCCAAGCATGAGGGGTTTTGGTTTAAGAAAGTGGTAGAGCATCCTCAAAAGTCAAAACTATTGGTCAAAAGGATTGGGGTTGGGAATTGATCACTAGACCTTTTAGCATTCAATAGAATACAAAAAATATAATATATCATAGTGCATGATAGGATCAATCGCAAAAGCTACTCTATTATCCATTGCTAAATGCAATAACCAATACCCAATCCAATAATTTATGAAAAACAACCTTATATGACACTCACGGTTTTATTCCACCTCAAACACGTACTCCTTCGTAAATTAGCTAGCAACCCAAATCACATAAACATCATTGGACAATATCATCATTACATTCTCTATATTTGATCAGATTAGTAAAAATAGAGGAAGGTGTAGAGGAAAGGGAAATAGAATAGATGTCCAAAAAAGATGACAAGTAATAATCTACTTTTTGTGTCATTTCTTAATTATGCCCTTTTTTGGTGAATCAGTTAACAATAATGGCTTTGATAAAACTCTAATTTCTAGAATCATTTGAAAGGGATAAAAGAAAAATAGAATAATTATTGGAAGCCATAAGGGGATCCATAAGAGAAATTAAATGGCGTACCATCAAATTTGCTTGGATTATTATAAGTAATATGTATAATTGTTTTGGATCCTTCTCCACAGCAATATCTACTCACAAAATTTGTTCTCACTACTATCCTAAACACTAGAAATTCCAACTAATGCAAGTAAATTTTGTTAATTTTTTTAGCCAAATTTTTTCCAAAGGAGGCACTTCTTAGTCTCATATTGGTATTATACATGATTTTGACCAATCACATACACCAATTAACATCTTATTTTCTTAGGCAACACTCAAAACCCAAATCTTGAAGAAAACTAAATTATTGGTTCTTCTCAACACTATCATAGGAATTGAACTTAGTACAACAATTATACAACTACACAACAATGCAGTTAACAAAATCTTGCCCAAAATCATAGGATGAATCATAACTTTCATACAAGTGTAACTTGTGAGAGATCTTCACACAACTAACTCAGCTAAACCAGTGAAAACTCACTAAATCCTTGAGCTGCAGTTAAATTGGTTTTATCAAAGAGGTTTAAACCAAGTAGCTAACTATCATGCCAGTAAACCTAAAAAGCAACAATCTATAGATAAATGTTTATATGTTCAAAACCTAAATCCAAAGCATCAAACTAATAATATACATACCGATAATGCTAATAATCTAAAACTCAAGGGGTTACGAAAATAGGCAGAAGCAATGTTTCCCACCCTTTTTTTTTATGAAAAGGTCTTTCAGTTTGACCCTTAACACTCTAATATTCTAGATAGGTTCATCTTTAACATGAACAAAAATGAATGGTTGAAATCAATAGTAGATTGAATTCTAGTACAAGATTCAAATGTGCTTCATATCAAACTAATCTTAGTGGTAATCGCTATCAGCAAACTGGGTAAAAGGAACTCATAAATAGATTACTTCCATGAATTCAACACATATTCATTAGTGCTAATTATAAACACTAAAATGATACAAAATACTTAATTTTTTCATTTCTCAAAGAAAAAAAAAGTCTATTGGGGCTCGAGAACCTTATAGGGTATCGGGTTTAGGTTTTATAAAATCCATCCCATACTGCCTAGTTACATCCCTAATCATAATAAAAACCTTACGATTGTTACCTTCAAACATTTAAATTAAATTTTATTCCTTTAATCCTCTAAAGAATATCAATTTTTTATTGAATATTTACAAGGTGAGTGAAAGAGTATTTACAATAAATCAATAATTGAATTAATATTTACAAGGTAAAGTGAAAGAGTGTTTACAATAAATCAATAATTGAATTAATATTTACAATGTAAAGTGAAAGAGTATTTACAAGAAATCAATTATTGAATTATTATTTACAAAATAAGGGTAAAAATAAATTTTTGTTTTCATTTTTAAGTACCTTATAGATGCTTACATATCCACCAATCGAGATCTAATGTCACATAATTATTTTAGGAAAATTTACCGTGTTAATTATTTTAAATTTCGAAGCCTTTTTGCTATAAGTTTCTTAAATTTTATTTCTTTGGAAAAAAATAGATTTTTAGGGGTTATAGATCCTATAAACTATAAATTTCATTTTTTTATTTTTTTAAATAGAATTTTCTACGTGTCAAAGACTTCATTTTACATATATACTTACATTACTTATTTAGTACTCTCCTCCTTATTACATTTATTATTTTCCTATTTTTCCTTTTATATATTATATTTTTATTTTTATTTTTATATATTCTTTTTACTTTTTT
Organism: Combretum micranthum; assembly: GCA_024138025.1. Lineage (NCBI taxonomy): Eukaryota > Viridiplantae > Streptophyta > Magnoliopsida > Myrtales > Combretaceae > Combretum > Combretum micranthum. The sequence continues at coordinate 325,989 of JAMXBD010000709.1, forward strand.
ATTATTATAATATATATACAAATTACTTTAAAAAAACCACTAACATTATTTTATATTTCTATTATTTCCTTTTTATTTTTCTCATTTTAATTTTTTTATTTTTCTTTTTCAGATTTTTTAATTAATAGGTTAATTAACTAGTTAATTAAATTATCTAAGTGGAGATAAGCATCTAGTCCTGGAGCTAGGCTTAAGATCAGGTTTTGTTGAGTCATTTGACCAGAATTGCAGTAGGTGGTCGGTGGTACTCAATGCATTGTTTTTAGTGGTTAATGGTGGCAAAGGCTAGTCGAAAAAGGACAAAGACAGATGCCAACCCTCCTACGGCGGCAGCTTTGGCCAAAAACACTAAGGAAGTGGTGTTTAGTAGATGATGGTGGTGGTATGGTTGGTGATGCTCGTCGAAGGTGATTTTAGCGATGTCGAACTTCCCTCGACCTATTAATTGAAAGTTTATACTCACAATAAGTTTCCTGCAATGGTTAATTTCTTCAATATCACCTACAAAAGAAGAGAATTTTGAAGAAAGAAATTTGAAATCCTAGTTATTAGAGAATCTTTTATTTGAGCTTTTTGGCGAAATTTCTATTCGATTCTTGATGTCAAGAGCTTTGTTTGAGCTCCTATTTATACTATGGGAGCTTGAATTAAGCTTGGAATGTATCGAAATTCACAATCTCGAACCCTCAAAATTAGGATTTGAATATTCAAAAATTAGAAAAAAAAAATCATGATTTTGTAGATTTTTGTGATCATAATCCAATATTACGTGATGATGAATGATTCTAAACATAATTCTATCCATATTTTCTCGTATTTGATTTGGATTTATGGGAGTTGAATCCACACTTTATATTTTTTCCCAATTTTTTCGATTTAATTTAGTAGATTAAAACTATGAATCCAAACCCTTTGGTCTCCATTCACAGTAGATTTTGAAGAGCTAAAGGTTGAAGAAGATTGTGATGTGGCAATTTGCTGCCATGAGCCCAATACGTGCTTTCCATGTGGCACTCACATGGCTAAAAAAAGCAAAAGGCATTCTACTATCCTCCTATTTCAAACCCTTAACCTCCTATTTATATATTAGTGACTTATCTATAAAGATTGTTGGTCTATACCTCTATTTGTTTTGCAAGCAAATTGGTCATAAGGCTTTAAACCTGAAACAAATTATATAGGTCATCCTATTGTAAGCTATTTAATTTGGTCCAAGTTTTTTATAATAGAGACCTATATTTTATTATGTCGCAATAATTATTTAAGTCCTTTATACATTTTAATTATTATTGTATATATACACATATTTTTTTTCGTTTGAAAATTTTTTAAGTTTGGCCTTCATATAATGTTGAATTTTATTATATAATTTAAAGCCTTAATGAAAGAAAATGTGGTGTCTATAACGACTTACATGAATCTTTTTGGATATTATTGTTTGACTTCAGTATAATTGTAATTTGTTCATGCTTTACTTGGTATGTTTGTGAAAATCGGTTGAGCTTCATTATTAAGCTATTTAGCTATGTCTAATTTAACTAAAACTGACATGTGTTGCATATTATCTCTTATTATTAATTAAAGATCATTACCTCCACATAGTTGGTCAGGGCTGGGCACGGATTGGTTTGATTCGGTTTTTGCTAAAACCAAATCAAACCATTAAACAATAGTTAGGATCGGATTAAAAAATTTTCCAAACCATTAAATAACGGTTTGGTTTGGTTTGGTTTAGATTATAGATTGAATTTTTTTTTATAGTCCAATAAGATAATGACCATTATTACCGGTCTTCTAATTGCTCTTGAAAAAATCAGCAATTCATTGATTAACATCCAACAAAGTAATTACTCCTCATAACCAGTTAAGTTTATAGCCCCAAGCGGTCTTTTGTCCTCCTCATTATTAAAAATGGATGTCGATGATAATTGAGGGCAACAACTAAACACAATTTAAAAAAAAATGAATATATCTAGACATAAGCATGATCTCACATAAAAAAAAAAAGGCAAAATACATATGTCATGGCTATAAATTATAAATTTGGAATCTAAAAAGTAAATAATCTAAATGATCAGTTAGTCACTTCTTGAGAAATCTTGTTCTTTTGAGATTTATCCATGCTCTTGATGGCTAAAATATTCGATCTTCTTCTTCTTCTTCCTTCCTTTGTAAATAGTCTATAAGAGAAGTTCCAAGACAACAGGTTGAAGATTATTTAATGAAATTGATGTTATTTTAATTTCTTATCACCTATCCTCACCAACCAAAAGCAATCAAGCCACCAAGGAAAATAATTTACACTCACAAACAAAAAAATCAAACAAAACCCAGATGACAAATAATGAAATCAAAGGAAAGCAAAAACATATTTTATTAATAATCACACCATAAGACCTTGAACCCCATTAATCACTTTATATCCATAGGAAGCCAATATCTAAATAGCTTAGTTTATATCTAGAACAAAACATCTTAGAAAGACAAAGCTGTAATAACATGAATCTAAAATCATATATAATCCTCTTCAACCTACTGTTTTTTACAATTTAAACACCATCAAACCTTCACTTTGTGCTGATTCAAGGGTTGGGACATGGTGCATGGCCATGGTGCAAGTTTGTGACATTGCTAAAGTCATCTAGTCATGATGTCACAGCACTAGATTTAGCTGCATTTCAAACTAACCTAACCCAAGTGGACTCTCTTTAGTTAATATCTAAGTACTTTAAGCCATTAACAAATTTCGAATGCTCACTTTAATGTCTATACTATACAGTTGACAATATATGTAAAACTAGATCTATGCCACATACTACATGGTTCAGATAAATACTATCTCTCACCATCAGTTTTAGGCCATTTTGTATCTAATATTGCAAAATGTCCAAAATGTTACCACAATCATGCCCTAATTTAGAAAGTAAAACTACACTTCAAAAGCTTCTAATAAGGTACATAATCAAAAGGCCAAAGAGATAGCAGAAGATAAATAATTTCTTCAAAATTGAAGATTCCATCATAAGCAATTCAAATAAATTAAAACCTTAATCAAAAACCTTAATAAACTATCATATCGTTTCAAAAAACTAGATCAACTTCTTTAAATGACAACATAAAAAGACACAAACCCATCTATATCAAAACCCTAATTAATTTCAATAAAAAAAATGCAAATCAGAGATCACTTATCATTTGTCGAGACACCAAGTAGGAAAGGAAGGGGGCCAAGGGGGTGGGGGGGGTGGTGGGGAGAGAGAGAGAGAGAGAGAGAGAGAGAGAGGTGCATGTGGCCTGAGTGGCTGAGTGTGGGAGACGGAGAGAGTGAGAAACAACAGTAAAGGCTAGACCAAGGAAAGAGCAGAAGATTTCACGTTTGTTATGTTTAGAATATATATATATATATATATTATTTAAATTAAACAATTCGGTTTGGATTTCCTTCCAAACCAAACTATAATCCATTTAAAGAGACTCAATTCGAACAGTTTACAAAAAAAAAAAAAACTGTAAAATTCTGTTTGGTTTAGTTCGGGCAATCCTTTTGCGCACCCCTAAGCCATGGTGCTTTAAGAGTAACCTTACTCCACCATATTTCATAAATAAAAATATATATATGTATATATATATATATATATATATTATGGATCTATAGACTTCATCGCTATTTAGCTTGGTTCATTTGACTTAAGGAGGAGTTTGGAAAGTTATTAAAAATTTAGGTAGAGTAATATGGTAATTGATGTGTATATATAAATCTCAAACGTAAGGTCAGTAGGGGTTATTCCTTAAACTTTGTATTAGTTATTGCGAAGAAACTATATATGCCATTCTTGCATTTTATATAGTTGCTCATACATAGCAAATGCTTAACATGTTTGACTTGGTTGTGCATGCAAGGATTAATATGTTACACAATATTACAAACAATAATTTTTTGAGAGGATGATATGACTCATAGATCTAAATAAAAAATGTTGCATGTCATCATGTTACAAGAGATTCATAAGTACCATTGTTCAACACAACCTATAAGGATTGGTAATAAAATAATTTTAAGAGAAATTTATCTCAGTTTTAATAAAATTGACTTCTTAGTAAAAAAGAATACAACTCATAAAATATCGTTAAACAATAACTAACCTAAAATCTAGCTAAGAACAATATGAGAAATAATTAAATAAAAGGGATCAAATTATAACCTCTTAAATTATATGACAAAGAAATATTAGAATAAAATAAGAATTTTAATATAGTGATAAGAATTTTTATAACAATTTATAAATTGTATATAATTTCATTGCCCATAACTAATACTCTTTATATAAACCAAACATTATATTATGTTGTTTTGAGTTTAATATTTTAAATTCATATGTATATTTCAGTAGAAATGCATTGAACGATGACTTAATTGGGATCTTCTATGTTTCCATTGTTAGTCATGAGATCATAGTTGAATGTTAATATGAGTTGTTAAATAATTGATATGTTTGTTCCTTTTAGAAAACATGATGAGACCATAGGAATTTCTGACTTATTTATCTAATGAGTCTTCTTTGTTCGTGTAATTATGAGAAAAAATTATATCCATCACCTCTTAGCTACTCTTGGATTTTAATTTGATTTTAAATTATATAAGGTTGTCTTAATTTTAGCTTTGAAAATATATATATTATATATATATAGAAAAGATAATGATAACAAAGAAAAAAAATTAAAAGGTACTTGAAAGGACAAAAAAAATTGAAAAAGATACTAAATTCCCAAAAATAATAAGTCATGCCAGAGTCAATCACTCAATGGTGCAAGTGATATTTCCTAAGTCAACATGGTGTCTGGAAATCTAAATTGTATACGTGTTTTTGACAAATGTGAGTTTCTAAGAAAAATAGATCAAATTTTATCAAACGAAAACTTCATACTGATATAGTTTATATAGTTTTCTAGTTTCATAAAATAGGCAATTTTATAAATTAGATATTTCAAACGAAACTTGATTGGAGATAAATTCACTATGTTATGGGTACTTAAATTTTTGAAATAAGTTGGTTGGTGAATATTATTTTTATAAATAGCTTAATTTTTTATTCACAAAATTGTATACAATTTTAAAAGATTGTGGTTTCAAACCATACTTTATTCTGATTGAAAATTACTATTTTATAGATTTGTGAACTTTCGGGTTAATGTGAACATTGGACTTATGATTTCATCAGATTAAATTATTTTCAAAAAATTATTTACTTACAAATATAATTTAGATTTAATATTTAATCAGGTAAAAATATTTTCGTAGGATCAATTGGGCTTGGGCCAGTTAAAAGGCCAAGAGTTAGCTTAAGAAAAGATGAGTAAACTTAATATATATGAATATGTTTGCCTCACTCACTGTGCAGTGGAAATGCACAAATGACCTATATGGCTAGGTCTTTTTTTTTTTTTTTTTATAATATTAGGTTGACTCGACCTGATCCGGTGGGTCACACGAGTCAAAGGCTTAAACCAGCCAATACTTGACAACCTACTGGGTCATCGATGGGTCATGACCTATACGGCCAAGTCAAACTAATAAGTTATGCCTATTGGTCAGCTAATGCCAAGCCAAGTTAGGTGCAGGTCAAACCTAGATTATGTTAAGGTCTCTATTGAAGAATGAGCTCATAAAGCTAGTGTAAAATAAAAAAATTTTTAAATGCAATTTATCATATTTTGAAGTCAATTAATGATGTTTGGCACAAAAAATAAATAAATAAAGAAAAGAAGTTAGTAAAAGATGTATTACATGCATTAAAAGGGTAGGAATCATGTTTTAACTACTAATTTTGATAAAAATAAAAAGGAAAATCATATTGAAATATTAATCAAAATTAGCGATAGAAATGTTCATAACTCATTAACTTAAAAGATGTGTCTTTAACCATTTCTTCCCATCATGAACATTTAATTCCACTCCCACAAGTTCAAAATCACACAACACCAGGGATAGCTTCCCCGCATCCTCAATTTCAAAAAACCTCAACCAAATGGAAGAAAGGACATTGAAATCAAGTTCAATTTAAATCAAGTCAAGACTAGGGTTTGGTATTCTTATTTCAATACACAAAACCATAATCAAAGATCTCATACACTCAAATACCCAAATTAACCAAGGTTTCCGATCAATACAAGCTTAAAAGTAGTCTTGACCAACTTTTATTGTTATTCGCTCATTGAATCTTCATCTTTACCACCCATCATGCTTTGCATGTGATTTTTTAAGTAAGTTCACTTCTTTTCTCTTATTTATATGAAATACCCCAAGCCCTCACCTAGTTAAATGAGAAATAATTTAGTTGGATAGTATAATAGATAGTTAAATATGGTATTGAATTTGAGCCTAGTGAGAAAATTTATCTTAGATAGATTATGATTAGATGATTTGATATAAATTAAATTAGTAAATAAATTTGAATTGAAACCGAGATTTTAAATGTTTTGCAAACTCTCAAACCCTTGAATTTTAGTTAACTTTCATTTCCTTAAATCTCTATAATTTTTTAAATTAATTTCTTCTTTAGAAATATTAGTTTTAAACCTAAATCCGAATTAAATGTCATATTTTCATAAATTAAGCTTTTGAATTTCGTTTTTATATCAAGTCATACATTTCTAATATATATGTTCTCAAATTATTTTCTATCTAATTACTATTTTTAAAATAAATATCAGAAAGATTAAAATCTAATACTTTGATCCTAAAAATATTTTTAATTTCTTCTTTTTCCCCCCCTCTACTTAGTTACCACTTATCTCTCTCTTTTCTTCTCTTCTCTTCTCTTCCCTTCCTTTTCATTTCTTCTACGTTTCTTTTTCTCTCCCTTTCTTCTTCTCTTCCTTTTCTTCTTCTTTTCTTTTCTTCAAAATCACACAACGAATCTCAAGTTCAACAAGATTAAGAGAGAAATTGAAGATGGAAAACAGATTTAAGTATGGAATTAGCTTGAAGAAGCTACATCAGCCCAAGTAGTAGTAGTAGAAGAAGAGAAGACCAATTTCCTTAGATTTGCTAAAAAGATAAGTTTAGTTGTTTTTGCTATTTGATTGTTGTTCATGTAAGCAAATGTGAAATTAGGTACACATATATCTTGTAATAGAATTGATAAATTAGTAAGATATGAACATATATGTCAAAATAAAGATATGTATATGCATGTGTAGATAACATGTTTGATGAAATGACTTATGGAAGTATGATATAAAAATATACATAGAAATGTTTATAGGACAAGATTAACCATGAGTATGCTAATAACAAGTGTTTCTATTGATATATGTTGTAAATAAATAGTTTAAGATAGGATGAAAAGACAAAAGAAAACGTGTAGGTGACCTCCTTATTCATCACTGCTGTGATACGGCCCGTGATTGACTCGGATGGGGAATTTTAGGAGGATCATGGGAGTAACAAGGACCGTGATCTCCTCTGATAAAAAGATAAAGCATGATAATGGGCATATATTGCAAGTGATGAACATCACAGCCTAGATCACGATTATTATGAAGGGCGTGATCTCCTCTAATAAAAATTTTCAAAGAAAACAACCTAGATCACGATGTTGATAATGGGGTATTATCTCCTTGTTATGGGCATGACAAAGCTCGTATTGGTGATCACGACCTCCATCACGAGCGTGATGAGGCAGATGATCATGATCACGGTCCCATCATGGGCATGATCTATCCCATGATACTGTTCAAAAATAAAAATAAAATGAAATAGATAAATGATAGAAAAAATGATATATTCGTGTTTGTATAATTAGAAATGAATTAATAGGATTGGTAATTATCTTTGGTTAATATAATTCTATAGTATAAAATGAACTTAATTAATAAACTTATGTTCAACTTGACTAAATAGACTTCAATGAGCTAAAATAAATAAGATTGATTAAGTTTAATCACCTTGGCTTAGTAATTGAATTAAATGATTAACTCTAATCAATTTGGCTAAGTTAAGTTAAAATAGATATACGGTAATTACTTAGGGAAATAATTGAATTTGACTTAGTAATTTAATTAAATGAGTAAATTCAATTAACTTGATTAAGACTAAGATAATATGGGTTTAATAAGCCATAATTGGCTTAGATCAAAATGATAGGTAAAACCTTAAATAATAAAGAGCACGTAATTTCTAAAATATGTTAGACCAAGGCTTTGCTTAGTGAAAATTTTTTTGATAAACAACAGATAATTGTTTGTATTTTGGTGGAGCGATCTTCGCAGCCATGGCCGGGTTCCTATTACATGTCTAATCAAATAGAAACATAAAAATGAATGTTTAATAAGAAATTTGATGTAAGTTAATAAATAATAATAATTGAGTTGCTTATATAGTTTAATTAATTAAATAGATATTTGCTTCTAAACCTACCTTTTGGTCATTTAAAGGTATGCAGTAACTTCGTATTGTATGCTAGGATAGGCATCCTAAATAAATTAAAACTTAAATGCAGCTTAATAATTAATGAGTCATGTTTGTGCATATGCCGTTGAATCTGATACAGGGAGTGACAATCTTGTCTCGAGCGGGCACGGTAGTTTGGTGCTTAAGCCACCTCCATCATGATACAATGGCATTTATTAGTGGCTCGGTTGGTAGCCGATGGGGCAAATAGTATCGGTATAACGTCTACTTAGCCTTAGGTTGAAGTAATATGATTTGGTTCACATTTTAAGGAGATGAGTAAACTAGATGATATTATGGACTGGGATAAGTAGAGTTATGTAATGACTATAATCTTAGATGAAGCTATTTTCTTGCAATGTTATGTAAGAGATATATGTATTCGAGCTATTTATATCAACCCACTGAGCAGTTGCGGTTGCTTAGGACCTTGGTTCCTGGGATTATTTCGGAGTGTGAGTGCTCCAATGTTGATTTGTTTACTTTAATTTAAAGATAATAAATTATTATTGCTGCATTGCATTTAGTTAAGCTCGTATGTCATCCCATGTGTGATTGTACTTCGACTCATTATTCCTTCTTTCCAGGTGTTGATTGTATGATGATGATGATGATGATGATGATTATTATTATTATTGTTATCTCGCGTATGGGTTGAATTGAGGGTGGCTTTTTGGAAAAGAGAAGCGGTTTAGGACCGTCGGATGTATTTTTTTTTTTTTTTTCATTTGAGAACTAGATATATATTTTGAATTTGTGATATTCTTTTAAGGGCTGGGTAAAGCTCTATTTTTGTAACTTAAATTTTTTAAAGTTTTGTTGTAACTTTAAGGAAGGTATTTGAGATACTTGATGGTATTATTTTGGTCATGAAAATTGATCCACTCTTATATGAGTGGAAGTTATAGATGTTTTTATAAAGTTTGTTTTCTTGTTACAAATCTAATTGTCTCCAGAATCAAATTAAATGGTTTCAAAGTTTAAAATTAGCTAGCAATGTTCAACATAAATAATATTCTTTTAAAAAAGTCTGAGCGTATAATAGATGAGGTATTATATGTGACGATATACGCCAAATTAAATTTAGGGCATTACATACATCTTTAATATCTATCTATATTATTAAAACCAAAACACCTTGGTGTCTTTTTATCAGTATTTTCCTTTAATTGCCCCTTTAAATTAAAATCATTCTTCTATCCTCACAAAGTTTAAAATGTAAAATATTATATTTCAAGGGTCTTTTTAGTAACTTGGATTTGACTTTGCCTCTCTCACCATTTTAGGAGTAGTTTCTAATCTCATTTTTATCTACGTTATCACTCCCTTGTGCCTATTTTTTTAGTCTACGATCCTACTTTTACAATTTTTTTTAGATTGTAGCTGCTCTCTCATCTCGCTAAAAAAACCTTTGAGTTTAATCATTTACACTTATGAAGCAATAAGATGTTTTTCTTTATGAACTCTTGAGTTATTACTTTTGATATAAGCTTTTCTTTATACTTTGTTGGAATTTCTTTTGATTTTTCTTGCTAATTTCCTTCACAGGTTACCTTCAAGAAGATCTATGCAATTATGTTTGCAAAAGACTCCTTACATGTAATTCTTTTGTTATTTTATGTAGATTGTGATTTTGTATATGTACTTAATTTCATGTAGGTGTAGTTACATCATGCCTCATTATATGTAGACTCACATATTTATATAAAGATACGATGACATGTAAATTCATATATCAATTGATGTGGTATTTTTATCCGCATATATTATAGGTGCCAATAGTGATGCGAGAATAAGCATACTTTTCAATAAAAGAAAAAGTAAATATGCAAATTCATATATGCTATAATTGTAAATATAATAATTTTATTGTAAATGAATAGTATGCAATTATATGGTTTACTTGAGACAATATGTGTTGGATTTATAAAGTTTTTTTTCTTCTCTATTTTTTTTTTCAATTATTTTATAGTGATTACTTTGGTAACGTGAAGTTTTTTTGTTTCTTCCTCAACAATTGCAAAAGATAAATCAAGTGGAAAATTAAAAGGTATGTTGTTTGTATGTTCTGTGTGATGAATGGCAAATGACACCATTTTGCAGTACATTGACATTATATGCATAGTTGGCTCAATTAAATCCATATATTTACTTTCTATTTTTAATTTTATTAATATTAAAGTTCCCAGGTTATGATTTGTTATTTTCTAAATTTTTTATTTTTTGTTATGTTTCTCTTATGTGGAACAAGTGCACCAATAATGTAACAACAATTACAAATAGTTATGTTGTTTGATGTTGTCTGTATTTTGAAATAAAGGTGAGTAGGTAACCCTATCATATAGGATATCCACCCGAACCCTGCTTGACCAAGTAGCGTTCGGGTGGGTGTTAAGGGTCACAAGGTAGGATACGAGTATCAATTTTTTAGAACCTACTCTCACATGGTAGAGTACGGATATGAGGTCTTCAAATCCTATACTCACCTTAGAACATGTACTAAATTGTAAAAGGTACAAGTTCTAGGGTTTCATGTATCCACTCTATTAAATATTGCATAATAATATTAATAGATAATAAATAATGATATTTCATATTTTATTTTGCAACTACTTATATTCAAGATTATTATTTGTAGATTACAATTTAGAAAGTTTTATTATAGAAAGATTCGTACTATTTTATTTTAGAATGATTTGTTATTTTTATTTTAAAAGAACTATGATTGTATGTACGTACTTGAACTCCCAAATTATATAGAGATGTTGTTTATATTATAACACTAATTAATATATAGAAGTAGTTTCAAAGTTTTTAATTTTGGAAATTTATGCAAATTTTATAATTTTGTTTAATTTCACATAAATGGGTTCCATAAATATTTGTTGTAGGTTTCAACTTTTACATATGAATAGATTATATATATCATAGAACTTGTGATATTGACAAATTACTTTTAAAATTCTTTCTGTATATTGTTTATATTGAATGTATGAAAATAACATTGTATTACATATTACCTAAGAATATATTAAATACTATAAACTTGATGTTTTTAAAAGAAAGGAAAAAAAATATAGAGATTTCGTTAAAAAAAAAAATACAGGATCCAGAGCGCATGACACCCTATACCCTATAGATTTTACAAGATATAAAGTATATGGTGGGTACAAGAAGCCACAAAGTGGGTACAAAGAGCCATAAAATAAGTTTTAGGTATGAAATTCAACATCCTATACCTTACATAATAGGTGCTTTATACCCTACTCATTCTGTACCTGCTTTCCCTTACTTTGTAACAACTTCTATATTAAACTTATCTTATTTTACATATTTCTAGTTTATTGCTCTTGCATAAAAGTAATCTATATACATACAACATACTAATATAATGATTGACATAAATATAAAATTTGAATTAGGTTCATAAATAATTTGGTCAATAAATACTTTTTTATAATGATTTATTATAAATTCTAACTAAATGATTTATCATTTGATCTTTTTTTTTAAATCTATTTATTTATTTTTTTATCCGCTAGTATAAGAAAAAAAAATAATGATATAAATATAAATGTACTCCATATAATCAGGTTGTGTTATCTTAGGTTCGTTTCTTAAATTTTAAAATTTAAATAAAATTCATAAATATTAAATAAAATAAAAAATAAGGAAAGTATGAAATTAGGAATTAATTAAGGAAATTAAAAAAAAAAAAAAGGCTATGGGAGTTGTAGCGACTCGTGATGGTACCTTTTAGGTTGAATCGGTTTCCTTTTATAGATTGGTTTTCAGAAAAAGATAAGATAAAATAATAAAATAAAAAAAAAAATTTTAAAAAATTAAAAGTAAAGATAAAAGGGAAGGGGGAGTATTTTTCCTTACGTTAAATATTGGCACTTAATATGAAAAAATAAATTAGAATATTTTCAAAATTAGGGATGTCAAGATTATTTATATAAAGAAAATACAAAACCTCATTTTAGAGAAATAAGAAAATTTAATGAACTTACATTAAAAATAGTTTGAAAAATTAGATATAACCAACAAACTAAATGTTTTGCAACAAAATTACGGCAACTTGATTTCGGTTAGTACACAAGACAATCTAAAAATGAAAAATTATTTTTCCCCTTTTGTAAACAATAAATTAGTGACTTATGATATATCATTAGTTGAAATTAAGAATCTATGGTATTAAAAGAAAAAAAAAATAAAAGATCAAAAAAGGCACTAAGAGTACGCAATCAAACTTAAAAATTAACAATTGTAACTAAGGTTGCAAATAAATCAAGTGGAGATGGTACAATGATGAGCTCGAGCTCTAGGTCAACCGAGCTTAAGATTTTAAACTCGAGCTTTACTCAAAGTAACACCTTATAAGCTTGAGTTTACTTGATTAAGCTCGTATAGACTCGATTTATTAGAAAAATAATTTTAATTCTAATTTAAATATTATAGATACCTAAACTTGATTTGGATTTGATTAATATTTATATTCGACTGGAGCTCAATTAAATTCGCGATCTAGCTCAAGTTCGACTCAATAAACTATTATCATACTTGACCTCAATTCAACTATTTTCGAATAAAACTCAAGTAAACATCAAGTCGAGCTGAAGTAGTTTACAAACCGACTTAGTTCATTTGCACCCCTAATCGTAACCATTTAGGCCTAAACTCAAGTATATTATTTTTCCAAAATCAATTACAAAAATTGGTTTTTACATAGACTAGTAGCTAAATTTTGATCAATCTAGTCCATTGATCCTAACTTACCATTTTTTCTTTCTCGATCACAATTAAATGGCCATTCCAATGTATCAAAAAACTAATTTTCTTTAGCTGCAAATTGAGGGTTTGTATTAAATGAGTTCAAGGATTCAATATGAATCAAATTAAAGAAAATTAAACAAAAAAATTAGGCTTTACATATATAAATATATACAAGTACAAATTATGAGTGGTAATAATTTTGAAAACTACCCTTTTCCATTGTCATGCATGTTTAAATTTTATTAGTATTTAATATTTATAAGTCATGTGCTCATATACATGGCCCATAAGGCCAATAAATTTGAGCTCATTATTGGTGTATTGTTGTATCATTAATTTTGTTGGTAAATGTGGTATATCTATCATCTTCTTTCTTACTTAACGAATGGATGCCCACTCAGCTATAGTTAGGTGGAATGGCATAACGGCACGGCAAAAGCAAATTGGTCATGATGGAAGCATGATTGATATCGCACGCATATATACACATTATGGGGTACTATAGTTAGTTGATCATGTGAGATAAGCATATCGATCAACCTGAGTGGAGTCTTGAACTGATGACACGTGTACAGATATTATAGAGAAAGACATAGAAGGAAGAATAAGCAAACCCAATTTTTCAAGTACACGAGCGTGATAGAAGACTAAATCAAGTAGATGCGATTGTTTTTTACTCGTTCTTTGTAAAGAAGTTGCTTTGATCTTTACTAGAGATATTCTAGCAAAATTTTCACGTTGCTCTCAATCCTGACAATCCATACATTGCTCCCAAATGAGAAAAGAAATATCTTGTTTATAGGTGTTAGAGGCTGATGGTAGCCGTTAGATAACTTCTAAATGGATGGTCGAGATTAATCATTACTTGTGACCATTGGATCTCTTTTATGGATCCAACAACTTGATTTTATCCCTTCTTTTATACATATGGGTATAGGCTTTGGATATAGGTTTAGAACAAAATAAGAGCTTTTATAATATAAAAAAAACCCATTTTCCTATTAAAAATGTCCATATTTAATATAAAATAGAAATAGATTTATTTTATTGTATATAAGATTTATTTTAGCTAAACAAAACCCAAATTAACCTAGAAAGATATTTTTATAACATGAAGCGTGTTAATTTTACTCTGTTAGGAAAATCAAGGCAAGTTATATCACCGAATACAATCATAACTCAAATCAGTTATAGTGCTTCCCCAGCACTAACGAACTTGTTCAAACCCTTGTAACCTTGACATAACTGTATTAAAGATCTAATTTAGATCTTTTCTATAAATTACAAAACATAAACAACAAAAGATGAATAAGTTGAAAAAAAAAAATTGGCAATCAAGATATAACAAGGAGAAACCTAAGATAAAAGACTTCGTAGAAACAACATGAACAAATCCACTTATTAACTGCATGATACAAGCACTCTTAATTATTGCCCAATACCATATTAAAGGAAGCCAACACACAAATCTCAAACTGCTAGTTCTTGAACATTATAGAATTAATTTATTGGATTCAAAGGTCACGTATTATATACGTGGGTATAAGTACGTAGTAGAAAAGCACCAATAAAATTTTAGCATATGCGTTATACATAAACCATTGATGGTATTTATTTTGAAAAGTTTTCAGTGTACCGTCATATATGTAAAAATTTTATTGGTATACCCATGGCATATAAATACCTAATGAATCTCTTTGCCATTTTGTTTGAGATATTCAATAAACTTACCCATATAATCTTGATGTAATTTTTCATCTCCACAAATAGCTGCCATTTCCGTATCATGAACCCTCAATCTTTCACCTTCTTTAGATACCATAGCTAATTTTAGAGCTCGAGATATGCCTTCCTTGGTAAATGACCCATCTTCACTCCTTTCAACTTCAACGGCGAGACCTTTCTCAACAAGAAACCTTGCGTTCAAAGGTTGATCAACGATGAGTGGTAACACCACAAGACAATGACCAAATTGCAGAGTTTCAATTGAAGAACCCCAACCAGCATGAAACAAAGATCCACCAATTGATGGATGTGCTAATATATCCATCTGTGGCACCCAACCAATGGACACCAACCCGAAAGACGACGTTCGGTCTAGGAATCCGGGAGGTAATGCTTCACCTTCATGAGTTACCCAGTCCGGCTTCCTCAATGCCCAAAAGAATGGCAATTCTGATAGCTCTAAACCTTTAGCAATCTCATAAACTTGATCTTTTTTCAGTTTACACTCACTTCCAAACCCCACAAATACTACTGATTTCGGCTTCTGCATATTCAGCCAATCAAAAATTTTATTCCAGGATGAATCCCTGCTACAGTTATCTGGTTTTTCTGGTGGAAGCAAACCAATAGGAATTACAGGCTTTTTATTCAACCTTTGAAATAAGTCTAAATATTCACCTTCAAGCTCTCTACAACTCCGAAATGCTATCACTTGGCATGCAGCGAGCAAACTTGCAGCTCTTTGGGTATCAATTATCCCAGAAGCATTCTCTCCATAAAATCCTGCATGCATAGGAACTGATTCAAAGTCACGATATGCTACAGAAGTGGGTATGTCGATCCAATGTGGTGGCGAAGTTAAACTTTTCGGGGAAGCTCTGTATCTCTTCTGTCCATCACCTGCAAGGAAATCAGAATTTCCCATGAAACAATAAAAAGCAGCACAGAAGACTGAGAACATAGCCAAGGAAACATGGAACTCCTCAGCTATATCAATAGCCCAATGACTGCTAAAATCGACTATTATCCAATCAGGCAATTCTCTAGCAACGTATTGCTTGATTGGGTGTTGGAGAAGATCATATGCAACTTTCAAGTATTGAATTTTCTCAAAGGGTATGTCAATTGTTGCTTCAGCATCATGAGGCAGGAGGTTCTGGTCTATTTTGGGAAGTGGAATCTCCACCATCTTTAGCAAGTGGACTACATCGGATGGAGGTTTCGGCAGTCTTAGGATGTTTCTAGGAGTGGATACATAGGAGACACGGACGCCAGCTCTAGCTAAGACCACTGAGAGCTGAAAGAAAGGTATCATGTGACCAAAAGCAGACCAAGGAAGCATCACTACATGTATATTTCTTCTAGTGGTAGCCATTCTTTTGCTTCTAAGAAAGACCGAAGAACACGGGTCAAATGTCTTAATGGCCCGATCGAAGGATTATCAAGTGCTTGGTCACACGGCAATTGTGGTTTGCTTTTAAAAACTAAGGAAAGTGCAAGTTCTTGGCTACCTTTCATATACAGGGTAGTTGAATAATCCATATAAGAAATGTGGATGGGTAAATTAAATCCGTCATGATTTTTATTTTAAACTATTGATGGCTCTCAATATTTAACATAAAATCTGCTTTTTATTTTTTATTTTTTTTATTATAGAGAGAGGACAGTTAGTGGGGAAAACAACTCCATTCTTTGGACACGTCTTAAAAATCGATCTATTTTTTAATTTTAGTTTTTGGTTTTATGTATTCTCTTTTCTTACCAATGCGAACGAGCAATCATTTTAGGCATGGACGAGCGATTAATGTCATTACGGTAGAAGAGTAATCTTGGCGTATTGACTTATAGTTATCGAAGCATCCCGTGCTAAACATACGGCGAAAAAGTGATTTAAATATTTCGACCAAGTATTTAAAGATCAATATTTATAAGCTACTTATGTTGATTTATCGTCACAGAGGTCTTAAAATTAGGGCAATTAAAAAAGGATTAATGTTGCAAGATAAAATATATAATTAATTACTTGAACTTTAAAATTGATTAATTTAGTATATGAATTTTAAAATTAATTAATTCCAAGTAGTAAATTGATTGATTTGAAAATTTAGGTATTTAATTGCATATTTATCCAAAGTTCAAGTACCATTCATAGCATTTATCCATAAAAGAAATAGGTTAATATTACAAATGGTACTTGAGTTTTGATAAAATATACAATAAGGTAACTGAATTTTAAAATAAAACATTTTAGTATCTGAATTTTGAAATTAGTTAATTTAGTATCAAAAAGAACCTTTCTTGCACACTAATAGTACCTCCGTGATATTGATTAGCATCACATATGATACCTGAACTTTGACAATATATGCAATTAAATATCTGAACTTTAAATTTGATCAATTTAATACCTGAAAGAACTTTTCATGCACACGAATTATACATCATTTAAGTTCTTTCAGATACTGGATTGATAAATTTTAAAGTTTTTTAGTTACTAAATTGATCAATTTCAAAGTTCAAGTACTAAATTGATCGATTTTAAAGTTTAGGTAATAAATTGATTAATTTCAAAGTTCAAGTATCTAATTGCATATTTTGTTAAAGTTCATATACTATGTATGGCATCATTCTATATGAAAGGTAATTCAAATAATAAATTAATTAATTTCAAAATTTAGATACTTAATTACATATTGTACTAAAGTTTAGATATTAGCCGCACCATTTATCCTTAAAAAATGCAAACCTCAAACATAAGTTGGAGGATATAAATTCTTTTTTGCTAAAATATAAAAAAATTATCCATATTTTTTATTTATTATCATTTAACAGGTAATCTAGAAACTTAACAATAAAATAGTTAGTTCACCATATGAGATTGGTTGGTTCATCATATATTAGCTAATCTCATACATGATAATAAATTCAAATCAATGTTGGTTATTTTTTGTCTTTTTATATTTATGTGAAGTTATGACAAAAGAGAAAAATTTTGTTAATAACTTGAGATGAAATACTTAGATTTTTGTCCACTATTATTAAGGATAATAAAATTCTTTATATATATTATTTGTATACCAAAAGGGATAATATCACGAATCGTATCTAAACTTTGATAAAATATGCAATTAAGTACCTAAATTTTAAAATTGATTAATTTAGTACATGAAACAACTTTTTGTGCGCACGACCTGTACCCCCATTAAGTTTTACCAGGTACTTGATTGATCATTTTAAAAAAATTGTAGGTATTAAATTGATTAATTTTAAAATTCAGGTATCTAATTTCATTTTTCGTCAAAGTTCAAGCACTATTTAGAACATTATTCCATATGAAAAGTGACTCAAGTAGTAAATTGATCAATTTAAAACTTTAGGTACTTAATTTCATATTTTACCTAAGTTTTGGTATTATTCATGACAGTTACCCTTAAAAAAAACGCAAACCTCAAACACAAGGTAGAAGGATCCAAATTCTTTTTGCAAAAATATATTAAAAAAAAAATTAGCCATATTTTTTATTTATTATCACTTAAAAAATAATTATAAAGTACAAAGATAAAATTTCCAATTCACTGTATGATTTGATATATATTTTTTTTCATCAATTATTAGCTACTCTTATACATGATAATAGATTCAAAGGGTTAATGTCATGAACAATATATGAATTTTGACCAGATATGCAATTAGGTATTTGAATTTTAAAATTGATCAGTTTAGTACTTGAACTTTAAAATTGATCAATTTGGTATTTGAAAAAAGTTTTTGTGCATGCAAATAGTACATTCATCAAGTTCTTTTACATGCTAAATTGATCAATTTTAAAGTAAATTAATCAATTTTAGAGTTTTTTAGATACTAAATTAATTAATTTCAATTTTCAGGTACAAAATTGATTGATTTTAAAATTTAAATATCTATTTGTATATTTTTCCAAAGTTTAGATACCATTGGGAACATTATCTCTCAATTCAAATTAAGTTGGTTATTGTTTTATCTTTTTTTTATTTATTTAAGTTATGAAAAAAGAGAAAAAATTGTTAATAACTTGAGATATAATACTTAGATTGTTGTCCATTATTATTAAGGATAAAAAATTCTATATATGTATATATATATATATATATATCATTTGTAATATTAAGTGAAATATAATATTAGTATAATAGCATAATGATATGAAATCTATATCGTTTTATATTCACTATTTATCTTAAGATGATGCATGAGCGTGCGTACTTGTTGTCAAGATAACTTTTGATTCTTTCTTCCTCTTTCTCCTCCATTC
Source organism: Combretum micranthum (assembly GCA_024138025.1). NCBI lineage: Eukaryota > Viridiplantae > Streptophyta > Magnoliopsida > Myrtales > Combretaceae > Combretum > Combretum micranthum. Next base: position 345,233 of record JAMXBD010000709.1, read on the forward strand.
AAGGATTACCTTCAGGAAAATTCCAAAGAGAAATAAGCGGTGGTGGTGTTTGGTGGAATTTTGACTTAGAACTTTTTTATTATATAGAAAGCATTTACATAATTATTTGCTAGGTAAACTAATAATTTTAGTGATAATATCACAAATGGTATATAAACTTTGGCAAAATATACAATTAAGTATCTAAACTTTGAAATCGATTAATTTAATATCTCAAGCTTTAAAATTAATCAATTTAATACCAAAAAAAGCTTTGAAAATGATCAATTTAGTGCCTGAAATTACTTGATAGAAGTACTATCTGCATACATAAAAAATTCTTTTAGTTACTAAATTGATCGATTTTAAAGTCAAAATACTTAATTTTATATTTTATCAAAGTTCATATATCATTCATGATATTAACCTATAATTTTAATAAGAAAATAAACAAATAATGTACATCATTCATGAAAAATTTTCGAAATTCTAAAATCGATTAAAGTTCTACTCAATTTATAGATTTTATTCAAAATATAGGGATAATGTCAGAAATAGTATATGGACTTTGGCAAATATATAATTAGCTACGTAAACTTAAAATTGATCAATGAAGTATCTGAAATATAAAATTGATTAATTTAGCACCTAAAAAACTTTAAAATTAATCAATTTAGTATTTGAAAGAACTGGATGGAGGTACTATTGGCATGTACAAAAGGTTCTTTTAGATATCAAATTTATCATATTTAAAATTCAAATACGTAATTGCATATTTTATCAAATTTCAGTACTATTCGTAATATTAACCCTAAAATATATTCGGTACTATTGGAAAAAAAATGATTTTGTCTTAAACTCATCATAATCAACATTTTATAATGTATATTTATTGGTTGGTATAAATATAATGTGAATATTATTGTATAATTACGGTTTATTTATTAAAAAAATTGAAAAAATAATGTGTTTGTACGGTTTTTATTAGAAAAATTTTCTGAAGTTTTTGAGCATGCTTCTACGGACCACGGAGGGAGCCTTCGTCCTCCTGCCGTTGAAGAGATTTGGTGTGGCATCACGTACGGTAGGGACATTGAAATGCAAGCGACGACACAAGTGCTTAAATGCATGTGAAAAAAATTCATGCCTTTTTTCCTTTTTTTTTTCTTTATTATAAAAACTGTATAAATACCGAGATTTTCTCTATTTTCCCTTTAGTTGTATGTCATTAAGTAGACTTTAAAATAAAAATCATAGCTCATTCTCCACCATGATTATCGAACTCAAATATTTATTACTGGTCATATTGCCCAAAACTCAAGTCTCAAATCACATTCCTTATACTCTTAAACTTATATATTACCATGGTCTACTTAGAAAAGTATTTCATGTTAAACACTCCTATTGCAAATACATGGTGTTAATTATAACGATGTAAAGGTTATTAAATTTATAATTCAAACGTACAATCTATATAAATAAGTTTTGAAAATTTACTATAAATATAATTATGAATAACGGTAGTAGTAACAAACATGATATACATAATGGATATTTAAAAAATAAGAAATTAAGTCTTTATTTTTTTTCTATAAATAACTCTCAATTCATAATATATAATATACACAACAAAGGTCATAGTCAAAACTAAATTTTTTTTTTATATTTTATTTGAAAAAAGTTACAAATTAAAAACAGTCAAACCTTTCAATTTATATCAAATTCATGATTTTACAAGTGAAGCAAAATACCTTATAAAGTTGTACATTTTATATATTATTTTATTTAACTCAAATAAGTCGAATCCTTAAACCTTGTTTAAATGTAAGATTACGTGGAATTTAACATGTGGACTAGGTTAAAAACACAACATTCTACACAAATACAATATATACACGAGCTAAAAAATCACAAAAACCTGCAGAGCACGATTATAATAACCACAAATGTAATTATTTATTATTTATAAATATATGATGTTATACATATATATATCTACTTATTATCAGAAATACAAACAAATCTTGAATATATAAAGTGCTCGACGGACAGTTTTATTTTCTTTTAATATAGATTGGATTCAGGAGACTGTTCAATACTTATGATCTTATCGAATTTCAAGAAGCCTTCAGTAAATAAGAGTTCGATTCATAAAAAGCTTCATTACATCCCATATAATTATGAGCAACCCTTCTTCGCAACTTTAATGGTTTAATAATGGTCAACCGGTGCACGATTATCTATCTTGTAGTAAAAAAAGATGTCTTGGACTACGAGAGGGAGCATATTGTATTATCCGATTCAAAGAAGTATCCATTTTTTATAATATCTAGATTGGGTACAGCTAACCTCTATAATAATTTATTCGTATCAGATTTATATTTGTTCGATTTGTTCAGTTTATGAGTAAAATTATTAATTTTTTATTAATATCATATCTTTATCAGTTCAATATTAATTTGATTTAAAAATAATACTATAATAATACCAAACAAATATATCCAAACAGATGTATGTAAAAGACTTGTCAATAAAGATGGCTAGTGGAGTTATATATTTTAGCTAAATCAGTTCTAGAATCTTTACCAATCTATTATATACAAGTTGGAAAATTAACACAATAAGAGGAAGGCTAGTGCTATTAGAAAGGGATAGAAATGAAAAAAAAAAGGGCCAAGAATCTTCTTATGGACTCAGCTTGTACATGCTAGCAGGGACGGAAAAAAAATTGACCAAACTGAATCAATCCATAATCGAGCCAAACCAAATCGAACCGAAAAATATGATTTTTTTTTTAATAATTTGGTTTAAAAATTTTTTAATCCAAACCAAACCGCAAAATTTATGGTTTGGTTTGGAAAATAAACCAAACCAATCCATAAAACCAAACCAAACCGTTTTAAAAATATATAATAATATTTTACTTGTAAGTTATAACTATAGATTTTTTTTTTTTTATGATGATTGAATAAGTGTCATATATGTTCGTATATTTTTATTTGATATTTATTATTTGGTGAATATTGATTAAAATGAACTTGTTCATTTTTAAATTTGTTTTTTAAGCTCATGACATATATTTTTCATTGATGATAAACTATTGTTTTTCTAATGGTTTTTAGCTTTATAAAGTATGAAATTTATTTATTTAGTTATAAAATCTTATTTATGCATTAATTGTTTAATGTATTATGTCAACGAATCATTTCATTAGTTGATGAATTTTGTTGATAGATGATTTTTTATTTTAACTAAATTTATTAGTAGAGGAGTGACTTGATAGGTTTGTTAAAAATTATAAATGACGACTTACTGTGCATTTGTTAGTGAATATATTTTATGGGTGGATAATTGATTTTATAGAGTAGACCAATAAAATCCACACTCAAGGACTTTTTGAGTAGTTCGATTGACACTATGATGTCCACTAGTGAGTCCCGAATGACAATGTCCTAAAATTTTCCATCCTTCGTATTGGGAAACACATCTTCCAATAACTTGATATGCACAAATCCGAAATAAAATGGATCATCCCAAATGTAATATTTAAGATCTGTAAAGAATTTCTTTTTTTTGTTGTGAGGTAAGTTCTTTAGGTATTATCGTTGCCACTAAATAGTTTACAATATATGCAAACCAAGGAGTTTCATTATCTATTTCACCAATTATCCTAGAGATAGTATATAATTTCTCCTCAAGAAAAGAATTAATAATGTCATCCTCAAAAAGTTTCCCACAGTTAGGATTTTCAAGTCTAGATATGTGATCCACTACAAGATTTTCAGCTGCTTTCTTATCTTTAATCTCTAGATCAAATTCTTAGAGTAATAGCATCCACTTAATTAATCTAGGCTTGGCATCTGATTTAGATAATAGATATTTTAAGGTAGAATGGTCGATATAAACTATTGTTTTAGATAAAATTAAATAAACCTACCAAAGGCAAAAACAACAACTAGTAACTCCTTTAGAGTGGTAATATAATTCTCAAGTGCATCAATTAAGGTTTTACTAGCGTAGAAAATAGGTTGGAAATGCTTATCCCTAGAACAACACCCAAAGCATAATCACTTGCATCACACATGGCTTCGAAGGGAAGATTCCAATCTAATGTTACCATTATTGAAACATTAGTTAATTTGTCTTTTAATAGATTAAAAGCTTCTAAGCATTATTAAATTCAAAAGGGGTATCTTTTTTTCTAATAATCTTGTCAAGGGTCTTGCTATTTTAGAAAAGTCTTTTATAAATATCCTGTAGGACCAAACATGACCCAAGAAAAGACAAATTGCTTTCACTAAAGATGAGGGTAAAAGTTTATTAATTGTCTCTATCTTAGCTAAATCAACTTCTATGCCTCTTTGAGAGATTTTATGTCCTAAGACTATCCCTTCGTGAACCATAAAGTGACATTTATCTCAATTAAGAACCAAATTTGTCTCTCCACATCCCTTTAGAGCTATATATAAATTCTTCAAACAATGATAAAAGGAGTCTCCAAATGCTAAAAAGTCGTCCATAAATATCTCCATGCCATATTTAATCAATCCTTAAAACAAAGCAATCATACATCTTTGAAAAGTGGTAAGAGCATTACAAAGACCAAACGACATTCTTTAGTAAGCAAATGCACCAAAAGAACAAGTAAAGATCGTCTTTTCCTGGTCTTTGGGATTGTTAAGCCCAAATTTTGCTCCTATTCTCCTAAAGATCTCGATCTATATCAAACCCGACATATTGACATGAATCACTCGACAAAGAACTAGTAGCGTTTTGTAAAAAAGCTCGATTTTTGAAAATTAGTTTGACTTGGAGTTGCTACCGGCTAAAGACGAAAAAAGGGTGAACCAAAAACCAAATGGGTTTTTTGGTTCAAGCTCGGCCATTGGTTCGCATAAAAAACTAGAAATTAATGTATCCGGGGGCTGCTATTTTAAAACCTAAACAGTTATCTAAGCTTTGGATGGGCTTTAGAAATTTTGAATCTATGGGCGAAAAGAGATTAATTTTGGATTTTTCAATTTTTTAATTTTTAATCTGTTTTGAAAAAGAGGTTTTTTTTTTTTTTTTAAATGTATTTTTTTTTTGTGTTTTTGAAAAATAGCTATGAATTTTTTATTGTTGTGACCGTCTTGTTAGTGTCTACGTATGCGCTAGTCAGAATCAAGTCCCCATAGATCGTTTTGACTTTTGTAAAATTTTTAATTTGTTTGTCTTTTTGAATTTTGATAACCCACCGAGTTTAAGTGTTTAATCAATTTTTTTATTTTGAAAATTCCTTAAAAAATCTAATTTTTTCTATGTTTTTGTTTTTGAAAACTCGTGAAAGAGATGCTCTTTTTTATTTTGGAAAACCCCATTTTTTTTGTATTTTTAGAAATTATTTTTGGTATTTTTAAAAATTAACTAAGCGATATATCGATATATAAGCTAACAAAACATTTTTTAATATTATATATATATAAGAAAATCTTTTTTGTTGATTTTATAAACCTTTCTCATTTTTAAATTTTTTTTTTTAAAGAGATGATATTTATAGGGTAACTAAAAACATGCTTAAGTTACTACACCGGATAATCCACCTAACAATCGCAAAATAGCACATGCTATCAAAAGCCATTCAAGAAACTGATAAACCTATATCATATATTTTTTGTTGATTTTTATAACTTAACCTAAAAAAATTATTTATTAATCAAGCTAATATCTATAACAAAAAATTTATTTACTAATATCTAATCATCATGTCATTATCAACAAGAATATAGCATGGAGATCCATATAATCACACGCACCCACATATATATTTTCTTCTGTTTTTTTTTTCTTTTCTTTTCTTTTCTTTTTCTTTCTCTCTCTCTCTCTTTTTTTTTTTTTTTTTTTTTTGTTTTTTACTATCAGTATTTACATGCACTTGCAATATTCATAAGATCTTCACAACAAAAGAGAAAAAAATAAAATATAAATAACTAATAGAACATAACGTAATGACTAGAGAAACTAATGTTTGTGAGAGCAAACAAGGATTAAACGACATTGATTTGGACCTTAAATCAATTCAGGTCAGTATGCGAATATGGGTCACTTCGGTCGGTTCGGATCTATAGACCTACAAAATGAATAAACAATTAGTGATCTCTCTCTCTCTCTCTCAAACTTACGAGTTCGGTTCCAGTCAATGGGGATAAGCGATAGTGATTGGTGGTGGTTTAAGTAATTCGATCAGGAAATGGGGGGTTTTAGTGTTTCAGGAGTGGCGGTGGTTCATGGCGTCGAATGGTAGAATTTGGGAGTGTTAGAGGTAGCGGTGTGGTGTTGACTTTCGTGGAGTGATATAGGTGAACGATTAGGACTTGTATGGTGGTTCTCGATGATTACCGTAGTGGTTTTTCTGGCCTCATTGAAGGCTGATGGCTTTGGGAGGTTAGGTTTTGTGGTGGAGGTTGATGGCTAGGTTTGATGGTTGACGAATTGGGTGGTGGATTTTGGTCATGGGTTTGGTCGAAGTGGCTGGACAAGGTGGATGGGATGTTGTTAGTGGTTGTTCAAGTCATCTATGGTGGTCGTGTTCAGGGGAGGAGCTCATGTTCTAGGAAGTGGAGATATGGTGCGGCCATTTCTTCGAGCTTGCTGCAGAGATCGGATTTTGTTAGGTTGTTTTTGTCAAAGTGGAGTTTTGGTCTGGGTTCGTCTTTGTGGTAGCAGGGGCAGCCAAAGAGATTTAGGAAGACAAAGGGGCTAATCGTAGCCATTAATGGCCATTACAAAGCTTGAAGGGTCGGGGATTTCGATTATGGAAGTCTAGGGTTTCGAAACTGTTGCCGCCACATATTAATGAAAAATGGATTCGTTCTTAAGGGTCTTTGATTCAACTTTTGCTTTTACTGGAAATGCAAACGCCATAATCCAAAAATTTTGAGTGAACAAGCTTTGAAAATGAACTTAGAAGCTCAAAATCTAAGCTTCGATGCGTGGGAGTCCCATGTGCCAAAACTAAATGCTCCCCTACAACTCATTGCCTTCTTAAGTCTTAGCCAACTGAGCTATTTGGCTTTTTGGTAAATCTATCCACTGAAAATGCTTTTGAAATATCCTAAACAAGCCAAATATTATCTCAATGAAAAGGGGTTGAAATAAAATGAGCTCCAAGGTCTAAATTAATTTTTAAATGTAGCTCAAAATACGATAAGATCAATAATATGTCCAAAATGAATTTTTTTTTTCCTTTCTCCCGTTTTCGTTTTAATTAATAAAGCTTATTTATTAAAAAGATGAGGTTTTCTAATAATAGTTTTTTTGGTTAATTTTTAACTTAACTAATAGTTTATTTTTTTTATAATTTCCAATTATTGTATTTTCAAACTTTTTTAGAGTTTTTATGATTTATGATTTTTTATTATTTTTTTATTATTTTTAAAATAAGCGAAAATAGGGTGTTGACAACCGCACCTCTTTATGGCGGAGTTTGGATAAAACTCCACTATAAAGATAAAAAAAGACATCATTTTTGCCCAAAACCTACACTTAGCGGATCTAACTACAAAACTTTACCTTATAATCTAGGAATTTTTTAAAGCTTTACGCCTTGAAAGGATAAAAGTTATTTTTGCGCCCTACCAAGCAGGGATAAAGAATATGCACCTTGAAGGGAAAAGATTTTGCACCTTGAAGGGAAAGATTTTGCACCTTGAAGAGAGAGAATTTTGTACCCAGAAGGAAATGAATTTGCACCCTAAAGGCAGGGAATTTTGTACCCTGAAGGGAAGGAATTTGCACCACGAAGTGAAAGATTTTGCACCCCAAAGGGAAAATATTTTGCATCCTGAAGGGAAAGATTTCTCACCTTGAGGAAAAGATATTTGGAGAAACTTTGAGAAAAAGAATTTATTGGATTCCATGCAAATAAAGGCAGTCTTGTTAAAATAAAATTATTATTTTTTCCGATTCCACTGGGGAAGATTGGATTGTCAAACTTTGAAAATTTACTCACTGGGGACATATTTTTACTGGATTTTACTAAGTTATATTATCTCACTAGGGATATAGGGTAAATATTCACTAGGGAGATTAATTTCATGCAATAGGACTGAGTTCAGTATACTTACTTGGATAGGGGAGATTGTGCCCATTCTAGATGCTCCTGTTAATTTCTCAATAATCACTTGGAGGTTAAATCCTGATTCAATTGGGTACCAACAGCGTGCCCCGAGATTCTTAACATTAACTTGAGCTGCATCGTTACAGCACGGAGTTGAATGCTATTCTCTTGATGTTTGAAGTTCTTCACAAGAAATTCACTAACTTTCAACTTCAAGCATCTCAAGCATAACAAGCTTAACCATCGTTTTAATTCGCTTGCATGGGCTGGATGATGCTTTGGAACTAACCATTCAATGTATCCAAAATAATCTTCGCGATTTCTTGTCTCAAAGTTGTTACAAGTCTGGCACCTTCTAATGTTTTCAACTGCACTTGAATAATTTTCTTCCATTCTTTCTGTTAAAAGACTTTGTTGGGATTTGTTGCAAATCATGTTGATTAAGGATTCTTTATGTGGAATCAAATTGTTCTAAAAATTTTACATCAAATGTCTACGGCATAAATTCGGTCAAATTAGCACTATTACTTTACAAGTGACCCCATTAGGAGAGTATCTCTTTTCACAACTGGCAACAAGAAGGGTAAGTTCATGTAGTCCTTTTCTAACATACAAAGCCTAAGTAAAACAAAGTCGTACGAAAAGTGTACATGAGTGAGATTTTTATGAGAGTGAGATTTTGCGAAGATTTTCAAATGTGAAAAGTGGATTGGCTTACTAAAGGAGATGAAGAGGGTGAGATGGTCCATCACCATTCATCCTTTCTTGATATCATTTTCATTCATAATAGATAAGAATGTAACAACAAGGAGACAAACCACCATTGTGAAAAGTAGACAAACCTTTATATTTTCTCAAACACATCATAGGATATAAGATTTTACAAATAGTGAAAAATTTTTAATAAAATTACTTAATAAAGGTTACAATTACAAAATATAAAGGTTACTTGAAGGAACAACACTGAACCAACTCTAAATTTTTCCTACCACATTCAAGTGCTCTAAGCTATATTTTCTTCAAATTTCAAGTGTAATATAACATCCAAGGACAATAAACTCACAAATAGAGCTTATTAGGTACTAATCTAAATTAAACTCAAGTTTAGTCTGCTTTTCTTACCCTAACATGGGGTATTACGAATTTTACCACATTTAAACTCTTTGAATATTCATGTATTCTTCATTTCCTTAAGAAAGGAAAAAAAATCCAAGAGGAGAAGTTAGGGTTATAGGATCGTGTTTGATATACCCGTTATGGTAGAGGATCGGGTTTCAAGTTCATCTATTCCATCCAAAACCAGTGACATTCTTATCCCAGTGTAGGCTCTTAGCTTATCTATTATTTACAATACTTTTTATTAAATGTGTGCCATAGAAGAAAAGTATGATTGCATATACAACCGCCATAGTACTATATTCCTAGTTAGTATCTTATAAGATGTTGTGACATATAAATAATTAAAGTATTATTTTTTTTTAATGGCCAAAAAAAAAATAGTATGTTTTTTTTCAAGTCAGAACGAAATGATCTTGTTTTGTTCCTCGGTTGAAAAGAGATGTCTTGAGCAATCAGAGAAGCACTTTGATAAACTGATTTGATCTTGACCGACTCGATTAAGGTATTAGTCGACACTTTCAATAATTGTGTTCAACGACGGATGTATCAGGTCATGACATGATCTTTTTTCACTGTGTCAAGAATGTCTGAAAAATTGTCAAGAGAGTGCACAGAGACGAAATTCACGTGATATCCTTTCGTTTGCTTCCACGTTCGACTTTCTCAATGTACCGATAGTAATCCATATGGGCAACATGGCTCTCCTCTCTTTCGAAGCTTCTTTGTTTTGTATTTTCCCAGTTTAAGTATATATTTTCGTACAATAATTCAAAATTTATTAATAAGATGAAAAGTGGGTCACGTAAAAGAAAAGCTTTACCCGTCTCGAAATAATGCAGTGGACCCATTATATAAATATATGCATTTGTCATTATATCACAATAATATAATCAATCAAATCAATGTGGTGATGAAGATGACATTTTTATGGGAAAGAGATGCGGACGACTATGACAAAACGGATAGACATTTGGAGTGTTGACGTTAGCATAGTAGAACCATGAAGTTTAGTTGCGGTTGGAACAATGGTTGGATAGTTGAAATACAGATATTTTTAAATAAATTATTTATTAAAAGATAAATTATAAAAACTTTTATTCATAAAAAGATCAAATATAAACAAAATACATAAATGTAGATTAGATGCAGATCAAATATAGATATAAATACAGATGAAATACATGTTGGAAAAATTAGAATCGAGGAGGGAAAACTTGAGGCATGCTAGGCATTGTCCTTAAGGATATTTCGCCAATATTATTTAAGAACGGCATATCCCGCAGGATTTAACAAGTCCTCTAGGAAATCTAGGCCACAGGAATAGCAGGAAAGAAGAAAGAATCCAGCGAGAAACCGGAGAACAAGACAGGAAAAAAGCGAAGTATATAATATTAAAATGGATAAATATTGAAAATTAAAAGATACAACGGCTTGAAATACAACGATTGGTAATTAAAATTTTAAATGCTCAAAAGACCTGCATCCGGATAAGATTTAATTAATTGCTATTATTATTTAAAAATAATATATTCCTTTGAACCGGGTCAAGACATATGACTACACGCGGAAGGGAGGGGGGGAGTGGAATCGACGAATTTACACTAGCTTGGTCTAGGCTTTGTGCGCGCGAGCCCATACCTTTCCACCAACTCTTTACAAGCCCACTAAGAGAAAGAGGTTTATAAACAAGGACAATAAGTAAAATCTAATGAATGTGGGACTTGTTCCTTTTGAAATATATAATACACAACAATACACGCCCTCCAAATAGAGCATTGATTACAATGATTTAGGCCAAACAGATATTGATCTGTTTTTTTTTTTTTTAAGATCTTAAATCTTGGTCTGTTTAAATTGTGTATTTTTTATTGGTATTTATATTTAATTTATATCTATATTTGGTATGTATAATTAGTTTAGAAATAAATATTTTTGTTTCCATGTCTATTTCTTGATAAATACTTAGATAGCAAACCGACTTCAAGTTAATGGCATACCAATGAATCAAATGCAACCCTGTGATTAGACTTGAATTTCAAGGAGATGATAACATTGAAGCCTGAGTTTTCCACCTGTTTGGTTAGCTGAGATTGCATGCCTGGACAGAGTGGAACATATATTAAAAATTCAAGTCCTTCTGTATCTTAAGATAATTTCTTTAATGTGAGTATAGATTTATTTTTCCATATATCCAGGCGAGGATTGGCTTAAATATATTAGTTTTAACCAAGTCCAAATCAATTTCAAATATTAAATTTTTTGCGAGTTGATTTTCAACATGGGTTCAGTATTCATCAACTTTGTACAATTCATTTATAACCCTAAATTCCAGCGAACAAAGATCAGGAAACTGTGTTTAAAGTAGGGGTAAATACTAAATATGGTGTTCAAAGTTTAAACTTTAGTTCATCAGTACTCTTCGACCTTACACAGTCCATTTACACCCTTAATTCCATGGAAACAAAATCAGAAAACTTTGTCCAAGACTACAGTAAATGCAGTGTTTAACAGTAGGATAATAAAAAAAAATCACAAGTAAAATTTTATGAGTTTCTTTTTTTCTAATTTATTTATATTTTGCAACAAAATATGAAATTGTCAATTATTATAACGAATTAAATATTACTATTCATTTTTAACACGTTGAGTTCAAAAAACTACAAAATGTCATATTCGATTCTACTATTACTTGATAAATTATTTTTATAAATTTAACACGGCAAACAAACATTAAACAATATTACCAATTATTTATGTTGGAGATTTAACATATATATTTGTCTATGGGACCAAGTCTTTGGCTTAAAACGATGATTATAATTTTTTAAATCAACCCAACCAATTGGTTACAATTTTTTATTAATTGTCAAATTAAATTATTTCAACAAATTAATGTTGTCAAAGCCACTATGGCTTTACCAATAATTCCATCTCCATTAAAGTCATGAATAGTGTCCCTCAAGACAATCATCAATCGCACGCTGTTCTCAAGGATCTCATTGTCGCTACACTCATCGTGATGGCTCTCTCTCTTTCTGTCGTGTTTTGCATTTTTGAATAGAGACTTCTAGGGTTGTGGTGCTGATGCAAAGAGTTGGCGTTACTGGGTGCCGATGGTTGTGATGTTCAGGAAGCTCTAGTGGTAGTCGTTAATCGCTATATCTCCTTAGGTCGCAACTAAGGAAGGTCACTTGAGATTCTACTGCAGCTGACTCATAGGAGTCACAGGCCAAAAAAAAAAAAGGAAAAACACATAAGGGTCAGGATTAGGATTAGGATTAGGATTAGGATTAGGTAGAAGGAGAAGGAGAAGTAGCATAATCGTTATATTGTTTATTTTTATTGTTTATACTTCAAAAAGTTAAGATCACTTTCTAGTTTCTACACTAGTCTAATGTTTAAATGGCATTTCATGTTTTCTAAGTTAAAAAAGAAAATGATGTGGAGGGTCTCAAACATTTATAATGGATTTGGATCTTCTTAACTTTTTTCTTTCTATTTTTCCTAAAAATTAAAGACCTAAATTCTTGAAATATGTTGTGATATCGGTTTGATTTAATCTTTCTACCTTTAATCTTAATAGTTGACCACTGATCTTATAGCTGTTGGGGTTATAGATCTAACTCATATAGGTCTATAACTAAAAGGGAATCTAAATATATGTGAGATATATATTTAGAAGACTTTGGAATCAAAGTAGAAATGGAACAGTGCGCTTGCACAAGTAAATCCCAAATATATGCTTATATATTTAGAAGGCTTTGAAATCATAATATCCTAAGTATAGAGCATATGCTTCGAAGAGGATTTGGACATAAAGAGATTTTTTTGCAAACAAAGGAGATTGTTGATGTACACCTACACTGCAGTAAGATACATCGTCGGCCATCTTGGAATGATTACGCAGCATTGAAATTGAAGAATTTATTGCCACGAGCTTCAGGATGTCTACATCGGCTTCGACGCCATTGATGTTCGGGTCTACAATACCAGTGTACAAGCTAGCATACATTGTTCCAGAATGTCGAAGTTTTCTACACCGCCCCAACGTCGCCAACTTTGAATTATATCATGCCAGCTTATGTGTGTCTGTTGGTCTTCACTTTGTGTTGCATATAAATACTTTATTTGTCCTAAGGTTTGCAGGAACAAGTGGTGTGTTTCTTCTCAAGTCTAGATAAAAAGAGAAAGAGAGAGAAGTGGGGGAAATCCTAGAGTATGAAACTCTAGAAGAAAATCTTGTTTCTATTATAATCCACCAATTTATGGTAAAGAATTGTGAGATCCACTAAACAAATCTAGTGGAGAAACTTATTGTAATCCCATTATTGTTAATAGTGGAAGAAATTGTGAGTTGCTGGTCCCGTGGTTTTTCCCGCATTGGGTTTTCTACGTTATATACTGGTATTGTCTATTTTATATTTGTGCATTGTTTATTGTTTATCACAATTGGCAAGAGGAGATTTATCTTCTGATCACAGGTTGATTAATTGTTTGATTAATCGGTTTTGTTATTATCGTGATTAGGAATTAGGGCGTTTTCACCTAACAATAGCATAGTAGCATCTCTCTATTCTCTCATCTCCCGTTATAATTGATAAAAAAAATCTCAATAATTGATCACACATTATAGTATCGTAAAAGGATAAATTACAAAAAAAAAAAAGAGAGAGGAAAAGATAAAGGTAGAGATTCTATTTCTTTTATTATTTGTTTAATAAGTAAGTTATGACAAGTATTAGGCAGGGATTGAGTATTTATGTTAGTGTGTCTTAGTCCTAATGAAGTTATATGTGTTGTAATTGTAAAAAGAAAAACTTCAATGGGGCACTTAAGTCAGCATTCAATAAGTGCAATAGTTAATTAAAAATTATTTAAGTTAAATATATTAATCCCCATTAACGTAGGTATTTGCATTTCCCCTTTCTTTTCTTTCTATATATTTCACATGAAGGGAATTTGGTCCACCCCAGCAACAAGTGTTCAAACCAACTAGTTATAAGATCTTGGCATCCATTGTGTTTATCACATTGATTTTTTTTTTTTTTTTTTTTTGTCATCAACAATGCTTAAAAAATAAAAATATATATGCAATCATTATTGTTGATCCTATTAATAAAATCCAAATCTAAGTACCCTCAATTTTAAAGCCTTGTAAAATTATGTACCTATAAGAATCTCTTGATGAACATTTGTATCGTAAATATTGGTGTAGACAATATATAATAACGTAATTTTTTATTATATGTAAATATAATATTTATATAAATATCTATATATGGACCTACTGTACGCAAGTCATGTCACACAAAATACCTAATCGATGGGTGAAATACACGTGTACCTTTTCTACATAAAATAATTATCAATATATAAATGAGATAAAATAATTACTAATATTATGTTACAAGATCATGATTAAGAAACAAGATACTAAAATTTACATATAAATCACATGAAAGAAGCGCAAGATTCGTTGCAAAATGGCCCTTTACAGAAGCGAAATGTATTTACTACATGTAAATCACGCTTCATTTCCCATGATGCAGCCGCAATCCTTTGCGTTTTCTAACGCGTGATATCGACAGCTAGAATTTTATGGATGGAATCCTGTAGACGACTTTTTTGAAAGCTTGATGACGTTACTACGGGACCCACTGTTACTTTTCAACATAGGTATGCCTTCATTTTCAAAGCTTAATGGTATTATGGACCCACTGTTACTTTATTTTTACTTTCATGCTGGGCTAAACACCAAAATGAATTGCGATTATATATTAAGATATACTAATAATTAGGATTATTTATTGAATCAAATCAAGCCAGATCAAAATTCGAATAGCAACATGTAGATATTTTATATTTTAATTCAATCTGCAGTTTAATTCAGAAAGAACTAAACAGTTATAATTTGATTCGAGGGTTAAACTGAACCAAGCCGCTTCACATTAAAAGAAATAAAAAATAAATAAGAGCTATTTTATTTATTTATAACTCTTAATTATTACATATTAGGACTTGTATTGCTCTAAGATTAATTCAACAAAATACAAATTCTTATCATGAAATGCATTTATAGGAACAAGTTCCATACTAGATTGCAACATCCACAACCAACAACACTGAGATAATTTAGAATTTTAAATTAGTTAGTGCAATAAAAATTTAAATACATTATAAAGAAATAATATTATAAGTAAATGTGGAATTAATGCAAAAGAATAATTTTCTTAGTTAGTGTTATAAATTTATTAAAAATATATGTTATTTTAAATTCGTATTAAAAAATATTTTTAAAACGGGATAATATGTCTTTATAATTTTAAATGTATGACTTGATATAATGATAATTGACTTTAGTTTTTGTACAATATTTCTTAATCTAAACATCTTTTTTTTCTTGTAAACTCAAATGATTATTAATATTTTTTTATTATAACTAAATCTTTTAAAAGCTGTTTGAACCAAACTGAACCGGATATGAAGCAGTTCAGTTCAAAACCCTGAACTGTTAAAAGCGGTTTGGTTTATTAAGGATTTGAACCGAATCGTTTTGAATGTAATTCAGTTCGGTCAACCCTTGAATCGAAATAAATCAAACCAAACCATGAACACCCTAATAATATTTATCCCATAGGTGATTTTAATGTTGTATTTTGGTAATTAATTTTACTTTGATCTTATGCAAGTAATAAATTTTAATTAGTATCCTAAACAAGACATTATTATAGGGATTTCCATTTATGTTAGAATTCTTTATTACCTTATGACGTGTGGACCATAGCCAATAGCAATCCGACTCAGTATAATTTCTCGGTGCACACAAGCTATTTGTTCAAAATGTCTCTTTAGATGAATTATTAGCAACTTCTTGATTAATATATATTTCATCTACGCGTTTTGCTCACTACTTTAATAAGATAATAATATAAAAATAAGTAGATCAGCTTGTGTAGGCCTATGTTGTAATCAAAATATTCGGTTTATCTTATTATCCTTTTGTAATTCAGTTCAGGACTAGAAATCTCTAATAAATAAGATAGAAATAAGAACTTGCTTTCAAATTAGATAATTATAATGTTATTTAGTGGAGGGGCTATTCAATAACTTTCCGATCATATAGATCAGTTTTAAATAGAAGTATTCGTGTTGGCTTATACATAGTGTTGTTCTCCACATTCAACCTAGAGTTAGATTGAACCATAAAATGTGTTTTTTTTTTTTTTTCTTGTTTTGCAGTTTAATTCAATTCGAAAAAGGTCTAAACAGGTCATGATTTCATTTGGGGTTTAAACTAAACCGTATGGCTTGAACACAAAAGAACCACTTCTAATTAAGGAATAAAAAACAATTGATATTTTTTAATATTAAATCCTATCGATATTTAAGTCTTCCATTATTTACTTTTTTCTTTTTTGTCATCTCTCAAACTCTCAACCTCATTCACTCCTTTTCCTACATCATTGTGTCTCATCTCTCAAACATATGCACACTTTCACTTTTACGTAAGATACATTGTTGCTGTGATATAGCATTATGTTTTAATTTTTACTTAATTTTCTTCAATTTGAAAATTAATATTTTATTGAAAATGTATATGACTATTAGAATATTACTAAAACAAGGAATTCTTAAGCAATTTGAACGAATTGAACTAAATCAAATAGCATTTGAAGCACTTTGATTTATTTGGGATTTGAATCAAAATGTTTCAAATATTGTTTATTTTAGTTCTATTCGGCCACTAAATTGAATCAAACCATGAATACTCTTACTTTGAGATGCCAAAAATTTATTAGTGTCAATTTTTCAAATAGTTGATTTTGATAGTCTATTTCGAACATAGAATCCTAGGGTCACACCAACCTATTTGGGTTTTAAGCTAAGCTCTTTAGACTCTACCCAACTAGGGTATATGGTTTGGTTAACCAATCAATGATCTATTTTTTTAACCGAACCAAAATGATCAGTTTTTTTAAAATCTCATACTTAAACTGGTCCATTATTAAAGATTAATTGCCTAACGTTAAATTTTTTTTTTTTAATTTTTTTAAACATTTAACATGATGGTTAACTATATTTTCAGTTTGTCTATAAAAGTTAAACCCTTTGTCTCATAATTACATATAAAATTGTAAATCAATAAGTTAAATAATTTTAAAGCTTACAACAAATAGGAATATAATTCTAATACAACATTACACAAATTAAAACTTTATAGTTTTCTTCTTTTTATCAAATTACAATACAACAACAATATAATAATTAAAATATAAATGTTCAAGGTATAAACACCAAGCGGCCATTCACAAAAAGAACATAAAAAGTAAGCAAAACAAGCGAGTGCAACATAGGTGATTTAAATATATATTTATATAAATGTAAAATGTTTTAAAACTAATTTATAAATATAGAAGATCATATGGTTAAAGATAGAGAAAAGTGACAAGAATTAGATTTTAGGGTTTAAATTCTATCTATTTATATATATTTTTTAAATTAATTATTTACTATATATAGACTTATAATATCAAACTAATTAATCGTTAACCATTGGTTCTCAATGTTATAAACTAAAATCGAAACTAAAAACTAAAAAAATAAAAATCATGATGGTAAACCAAAATTGATGGACTAGTTAATCATATTTTTCATATTACTTTTCTAGTTTTAGTTCGATTTTTCGATTTTATTGGCTTTTTTGCCTAGCCCTATACACAATCAAGTTATAGGCCCTAAAATAATTGCATAGAGCCAAACTGAGTTGTCTAAATGACAACAGCTTGATCACTTCTTTGCACTACTAGGTAGGTTCCCTAAATCATCTTAGAAAGGCTTCAACCTAATTATCCAAATTGGCACTCATTAAGTAATTCACGACCACATTTAGCTAGATCCAGCTTATCATTTGAGGACCTCAAAAATCACCACAATGAGGAGATATGCTTTCCTAATATATTGGAATATACTTTCCTCATATATTGAGATTTAGCTACCCATTAATGTGTTCTACTTTCCTAATTGATTGTTGCTTCAACTCCTCTAAATAGGCTCCCCCACCCTCTGGGATGATCATCTAGTCACACATACTTTTGTTGTTACTTTGCTAAAATTCTCCCATAGACATCTAACTAAAGCATCAACGTGGTCACACTAGATAATCCTTAAATGCCTACTAATTGTTCTTTATTTTCTAAGCCTAAATAATCTTTTCAAGTTAAAGTTCAAGTAGTAATTCTAATATTGTCAAATCTTTTATAATAAACTAAAGTTTATGATTTGAGGAAATTTTAAGCTGAAAAAACCAAACCAAATCAAAATTCCTATTTTTATTTCTTTACTTTCAACTCAAACCATAACATAGAGATCATCATTTATCTAAACCTTACTTTTAAAAACAAATACTAGATAATATGATCTCCCTCTGTATATATATTCTACATATTATTAAAATTATTAAACTTGTGATTTTACATAAATAGTCAATAAGATTGGAACTTTGAATCAAAATGTGGAAACATAAATGTTTACAGCTACGCAAAATAGATTTCCAAACAATGAATATGCTTATAGAGTTGAAACTAAGTTCTTTTTGGTTTATTCATTTGAAAAACATTTGAATTGCAATAAGCAAATCTTTCAACTCCTCTTAAATTCTTGATATGTATAAATGAAGTAGTTTATCTCTATAATATATTTTGTACTAGAACTCAACATAAATAAAGGTTATAAATTTCGAATAAGGGAATATAGGAGAGAAAGAGAAAGCAAAATCAAGATTGGAATGTGGTAAAAAAGAAATGTAGCACCCTAATATTTGATGGGCATATAAAAGCTAGTTGTGTTTTTTATTTTTTTAGCCCATTTAACTTAAATGGATAGAATCAATAGACTTGATCAATACCATATGATTTCACTAAGTTTAATGTGCAAACTCATGATGTTCCCACATTTAACACAAAAGGATTTTTTTCTTTTTTCATAGCTTAACATAAAAGAGTCAAACTCAAATAATGATATGAATAATATCATGATTTTACCAAATATGATTGTGTTTACATGATACTACAAGTTATAAATATCATAGCATGCAATAATATAAGAATATCCCATAACATGTTTAGCTATATGTATGTTATTTATTATGCTATTTTAAAATTACCTTCCCATCGTACTCATTGTTCACAAGTTTTCTTGAATAATTCGTGAATTCACAAAAACTCATAAGATTAAGCATCATGAATTTCCAATGAATTAAAAGCATCTTACATATGTTTAATTAATTCCCAAATGTTTAAGCTAGCTTACTAAAAATTAGTTAAACATTTAAAACAAAATAAATAAAAGTATAATAATTTAAAAGTAATATTACTTAAACTAAACTGACAAAATTGAGCTAAAATTAGTATGTAGTAAAACTAAACTAAAATAGTCATGATAGATTACCTTATGAGGTAGATTTCTCTTCTCATCTTGGTTCTAAATGAATCCTATTTCACCTTTTACCTTTTTAATTTCTATATTCTCATACGTAGGATTACCTCCCACAATTAGCTTTGTTAAGCAATTTCTATTTGTTCTTCACCAATTTAGGTTGTGAGGCCAACTTCCAAGCCTAGTGGGAGTAGTGACTAGCATTACAAATTGTTAGGCAACCAGAAGATTTGCTTAAAATCAAGAAATAAGTGGGTACATCTCTATTAAGTTGTAACTTCCCTTATTCATTAAATATATGTATATATGTATGTATGCATATATATAGAATATTTGAATCGACAAATAAGAATTAGACTAACACATAATGCCATGTAAAAGGAATCGTATGTACGTGTATATATATGTATATTATTTTAGGAGAAGCATGTAATCCTATTAGAATTTACATCCTATTCGGGTAGGTATTAAGTTAGTTTTAAATGTCATAAGGTAAGTTTCATGGAAAAATCTCCAAAATCTACTCTTATGGGTTGAGCAATGGTACAAGACCCTCATACCCTATGCAACTTTGGCCATAGGTCCGGGATGGATCTTTCATTTGTTGTGGCTAGGCTAGGTTAAGTCCTAGTTCTGACCCAATCCTTGCCATAGTTTAGTAAAAGAAAAAAAATTTTGCCTGCAATGGACTACCATGTAGATAAATTCCTCCTCTCATCTCAATTCTATGATGCAGCTAGCTCCTCAAAATGGAGTGGGAGAGTGCATCAATTTTAAGATGTAACTTCCAAAGGTATTGAATATTTTGAGTTTATGTATGGGGAAATCAACTCATATATCTATATGTTTATAAAAGTTACCTTTATTTCCTCTCTCTCTATCTCAATCTCACACACACACACACACACACACTCTCTCTCTCTCTCTATATATATATAATATATATCTTACGGAGAGCAACTCTAGGGTTTGTACTTCTAATTTGGTAGCAATTTAATGAAAATTTAGAAATTACACAACCAATCAAATTGAATTTAAATGGTACTATATTGCAACTAAATCTAAAGTACAATTACTAAATTGGGAAAATGAAAAATTTAAATAATAAATTGTTAAAAATCAAAAGTAAAGACACTAATGGCTTGTTCACTTCGACATATAGAATAAAGAGGAAATGAAATTTTAATTCAATAGGAGTGTAGTAGGGTTGTAATGAATATTATAACGTTCACTTACTGCTTGTTCACTGTACTATAATTATAATTCCATTACAGTCTTATACCCTATGAATAGCTATTACGGCAGTTAGTTCACTGAATAGCGATTCTACAATAAATTCCTATCACACAAAACATTGAATAGTCATTCTTTATTCAAACCTATGAATACCAATTCAATACTGGGACTGTCTTTTTTTTTTCAAAATATCATAATTTAAATAAAAAATTAATAAAAAAAATCTTATTGCAGCTATATTTCATTTCTTTGTAATAGGAATTTCATTACAACCTTATCCATTAGGCAAAGTGAACGAGTCATTAGTGTAAAAAATAAACAAGTAATCAATGAGTAAAAGGTAAAATATTTATAAAACCTTTATCTTCATTATAGAGAAAAAATAATTCTATAAGTGATACTTTTAATGCAATGGTATTTATGACAGAGGCAATTAATCAGTGTAGAGACATGAAGTATTATTAATTATTTTATGTAATAAATTATCATTTCCCTCATGTGAAGACCGTAGTGAAAGCTTTACATAGAATGATAAGAGATGAATAGTTATTTATGCCAAGTGAACTGGCTATAAAGATGGACTAGTGCGTTATCTCCCTGCTTAGGCTATGACATGGATTACAACCGTATATAATTTGACCTCATAACTTACGAAATAATAGTAGATTTCTTCTATTTCTCAATTTCAGCCCAATCCAAAACTAGCTTACAGTTCTATTTTATAACCCACTTTTAAAAAACCAAATTTGGATACTTCGTAGTGCTTGGACCTAATACAGAAAGAAAATGCCATCCCATCTCTATTTCAGTTAACATGGTCGGCCCAACTTTAATTCCTTCCAAGAAATCAACACCAGCCCACCTATTGTTTCTGTGTTTCAACTCTGAACGTAAAAATGAAATGCCAGGTCCCTTCAATGTCTTTAATTTGCTCTCTCGGCGCATCCCAATGAAGAACTCATTCCATTTAGGCCCGAAAATCACCCGAGCCCACCCACTTGAAAACAAGATATGGGCCAGTCCTATTAAAATAAATAAAGGAATAAATTCAACGGATATCCTTACCTACATCGAAGGTAAACCATGACTCAAGTCACTCCGAAGTCCGAACTAGGGCTCTATCCCACCTGTCCACAAAGAATTCGAAACCCAACCTTGGACTCGGGGTAACAGGTCGTCTCCCTCGGCTCTAGACCTGCGAGGTTAACAGGTCCTTGATCAGGTTGGAAGTTGGAACTGGGACGGTATACCTGATAGATCAACTCGGGTTCGCACCAATCTTTTAAAAAATAAAAATCATAGGAAATAATTAAAGGCAAAGAAATAACATAGCAAAGTAAAGAAATAAAAATATATATTTAACAAAACCACATTTAAAATTTAAATCATTTCATTCATAGTATTTCATGTGTTCTAAGTGACAATAAAAAAAAATAGACGTATTTTTAATGTATACCTATTTGATTTATTTGAACTTCTATTAGCTCCACTTTACTAATGCTACACATAAGGCAGTAAATGCCCATCAATCATGATTCTTTAGCAGAATGCTTGAAAATTATAAGGTGCTTGGGCATTACTTTTATATATAATGAGTTCTAGGTTTAACATATTTATAATTTATTCATTTTATTTTGTATTAAATTTATTAATAAAAAAAAAGCCATAGAAGTTACGGGCCCAAGACTCTATACCTACCTGCTTATAAACTGTGAGTATGTTTGGATTGTTTGGTTCTCATTCATATCATATCCGTGTCTAATCTATATAGGTATTATATTTATATCTGATTTATTTGATATTTTTATAAGTAAAAATATTTGTTTTTCATCTATATCTATTTCTTAATAAATATTTGTTTAAAAATGACAAAAATAAGATGTTAAAATGATAAAAAAAAAAAAAAAAGATGAAACAAACAAAACCTAGAATCAGTCTGTGTCCTGGTCTTATTTCCAAAATTGTGACCTACAGGGTTGGTGCAAGATCGAACCAGTTATGGACATTGTACTATATCTAATCAATGGGCATGGCCATATGTAATTAGCTACTGCCTGTGCACATGAATTCTCATAAGACCATTAGTTTAACAAACCTAAGATATCAAGCAAATCCATATATTTGTTTGGATCTTTGGCGAGTCATCTCGTTCCAAAAATCGCTAAAATATTTCCTATCTACATTAAAAGAGTCAAAAGGCCAAAAATACCCTAAATTTCATTATAACTTTGTGATAAACCCATGTGAATGAAGTCATATGTAGATTAAGGAAGAGGAATAGTATCAATTTATAAGTCCATGTTACCCTAATTATTTATTAGCTAATTAATTAGATATTTTTAATTGGTCAAAAAGATCCATTATTGTTTATTAGCTTAATCATTAGCTGCTTTTGTCTTGAAGTATTACAATAATGATAACGAAAATAAAACTATAAAACCAATCTTATATTGGTCCACACGTGTCATCAAACCTCCTCATTCCATTATATTTACTAAGTCTGCCTCTGCCCTTTATTTCAGTGCGCCTAGGTACCATCCATGCTCAAAAAAATGTACTCAATTGGTTACCTTTGACATTGCGGGAAATCATTTGGATGGCACAAAACTTGGCTTGAAGTACATGTTTTCAGCCACATATATGCTATTGGGAAATGTCGCAACCTTATCTTATTGTCTTTTTTATAGGTAAAAAATAAAGTAAATTAATGCACACCATGTGAATTGCGCTATCTGTTATGTTAATAGGTGTGAGTGACACTGACGGTGACCGTCTTTCTTCACGAGTCTTTAGAAGCAGATCTAGGGAGACACATTTTCTACTCTTAAAAGTGCGATACATGCTCTCGTGAGTATTCCTAAGAGATAATTGGAGGCTTTTACCCAACCTTTAGACCCACAAAATTTGTACCCCTAATATATGATAGTGAACAGTGAGAGAGGGGAAAACAAGCAAAATCAATGTCAAAATCCAGCTTTTATTTGTGAAATTTATTATCCTGTCTATGGTTGTCTTTGACCCTGATTGTTTGCCTTGCCATGTTTTAAAGATAATAGAAAAAATAATTTGACAAAGAAAAAGTTTGGTTAATTATAAAATATGGTAATCTCCAATTTCAGGTATAAAAGTAAATAAAAATTTTAATTGGAATTGACAATTTATAACTTTAAATTTTAGATATATTGAAAAAACACATAAAGTCCAGGTAGTGATTTTGCATTATCCAAATATATATATATATATATATTGTATTTATAACACTAAATCAAAATTGTCGAGATATGCTTGAATTTTCGATCATATAATTGCATCTTCTGAAAGAAGTTAATATTGCAAATTTCTTTTCTCAATACAGTACGGCATCATTCCTTTACACCACCTAGACTTCTACGAACACTATAGATTTATAGATGTTAATAAATGACTAAAATTCCATAAAACTTAAGATTTGAATCACGGCTCTTTTGTTTTTTTTTTGGAAGAAAACACAGTATGTTAACAATTAACACACCTAGACATCTCCACGGCAAGGTTGGTCTAGACATCGGCACGGTTCGGGTCGGTTCCGGACCCGAACCGGAACGCCAGAGCCGGGCGGTTCCCGGTTCCAAGGAACCGCCGGTTCTGGCGGTTCCGGTTCCGGTTCCACGTGAACCGTTTTTTTTTTTCCCTTCTTTTTCCAACTATTTTTTGGTTCATTTTTAATTTCTTCTGTTTAACACGAACTTTCTTTCTCAGAAAGAATGGACGGAAGAAATTATTTTGATTTTGTATAGCTAGACGGCTAGGATTAGATATTCGTTTTAATATCCCACTAGTATATTTACTAGTGTGTGCTGCTTTCTTTAATGCGTGTATTTATCGCTTCTTTTTACTATTTTCGTATGTTATTGGTACCATCGTAATCTTAATTAAAGCCGCTAAATAAATAACAACATTTATTGTGATAATATAATAGGCAAATAGGTAATGTATAGCAATTCTCTTATTCAAATAATTGGATGAGAATTTGCTGTCCCATAATCCTATTTTATCCGGATTTTGGTAAATTAGTATTTAACATGTGTAAAGAGTAAAAAAAAAAAAACCTATCAAATTCTCATTGGTTGGAATAAGAATGTGATAGCATGGGAGACAACAGATGTGTTTTCAAATAATTGGAATGCCGGATCCAAGAGAATTTCGTAATATTTTGAGGTTTTTTTTTCCGTTTTATGTATATTGAATTAGCTGAGAATTGATGAATGACTGGTGATTGCACGTACGATGATGTTATTTCCTATTGAACTGCTGTCATTGAAATTTTAAAAAGAAACTGGGGTAGTAGTGGAAAGAAGTGGAAATGCTGAGTGTAAGACACTGGAAGGCTGTCTTCTTCTTCTTCTTACGCCAGTACCATTAATTTGGTTAGTCCCCTGTCCGTATATTTTTCGTGACACCACCTTTCCTTGCAACCTTTATGTTTCCCTTTTCTTTCTTTCCTTTTCCCTTTCCTTGTCCCTCTCCGGTTATGTTTTTTTTTTTTTTTTGGCGGGTTGGAACCGCCGGTTTCCGGGTCCGGAATAGCGGTTCCGGACCCGGTGGAACCGCCGGTTCCACCACACCGAACCGTTTGGACCCCCGGTTCCGGCGGGTCCTTAAACGGTTCGGAACCGTCACCAACGGGGCGGTTCCCGGGTCAGGAACCGCCGGTGACGGTTCGGGGCGGTTCGCGGTTCGGAACCGCCCCGTGGTGATGTCTAGTTTGGGTCAGCACCTGACCTTGATTTTGGGATCCAGAACTGCCAGAAAAGGAAGGGAGCAGGTCTTGAACCGGGAATCTGCCCGGTTATGATCACGTTTATATATGTGTGTATATATATATATATACTTTTTAAAACTCTTTTTAATCTTTTTTTAGTTTTTTTAAATGCGTAGATATTTATCGACCAATATACCAAGTGCGTGTGTTGCAATAAAATTTCGGTGAATATCAAGTCGTGTCCACTGAAAGTGAGGACGAGATCTCAATTATATTAGTCCTTATCATAGCTAGGCAAATCAAAAAGAAAATATTTTTGGATTTTTGAGATAAAACTAATCTATAAAGATGTGAGATTTCCAACATCTTTAATTAAATTAGGTTAAGAACCAACGGATCTGAAAATCAATTGAATGTATGCTATGACCAGAATATACTTGTAAATCCGAATTGCGAATGGGTTTAACATTCAAGCAATGAAGCACTAAATAAAAACTTCTTTTTTCAAAGAAAGTAATTATCCTAAATTAACCAATCAATAATCCCTATTTCTAAGAAAGTGATCAATTGACTAATCTGTATAATTTTCTAAACCCTAATTGAATTGCAATCCATATGACTATAAGATTTATAATTCAGATTAGCTAATCACGAAATCGATTAGAAACGAATTTTTCAATTACAATCCTAATCTAACATGAATTTCAAAATTAATCCTGTCACGCTCCGAGGGGTACCCTAAACGTAGCAGTCCGCCATACACAATACTAAAGCCTAGGAATGACTACCTCAATCTCGCAAAGGCTTCCATATCATGTACAAGGCGTACATCACAACCAATGGAACGCATCAGAGTAGCGCAATTTATATTGATAATAAATAAGTAACAAGGCAAAGAGAATACTTATCATAAAACATAAACATATTTAAATTACAATTCTTAGGGGCATGTCCCTCTATTGTCTTCAAATAAATATACATCTTAGAATCTCCAAAATACTAACATAGAATTCATTACATATAAAGAACCTTACGAAATTACTTCATCTTTATGTTTCCATTTCCATTTCTATTTCCATTTCCTTCATAAAAGCTTAACATCCTTCCGTGACTTCCTTAATGTCATGATCCTCAATTTAAGCCACTGATATACATGTTTCAACAAAAATTCTATAGGGGTATAAGCCACAACTAGCTTAGTGAGATATTGCTTTCATTCACACCATATTTTCAAACAAGTTCATTTAGACTTTCACACATATGCTATGCATACAATGCAATAATCACATGATTATGCAAATATATATAGTTATCCAGAAACCATATATATAACGAATTTACCTCTCCATATCAAAGGTTAGGGAATCGCGGTTGAAGATCCTCGATCTTCTACTGCTAGTCCCCAGGTCCTCACTCACAGCGTTCAGTTAGCTAAGCTCCGAACCTAGAGTCGCTTTCTCCGAGTGATTTGGATCCTCTAGGAAGGAACATGGCCTGTTTTACCGCACGATCACAGCCAATCTAACTCTACACGTAGGAGTAGCAGCCTTCCAAAAGAGATATGACTCAATGGATGCTATGCATGAGTGTTTCATCTTTCTTAAGTAAAACCTTTTTAAGGTTTATTAGGGGGCGATCAATCAATTTAGCAATTAATAAGCAGTCATACGAGTAAGTAAACAAAATTATTTAAACAAGCAGTTTAAAGTTACGATATTCTTAATTCTCATTTCACGCATAAACATAGAATCACATATATACTCATAATCCCGAAACCCCAAATATATATCCATTTTTATCTTCTCTTAGTATACTAATGCTACTACTTTACAAGCACAAGCAAGGTAACAAAATTAAGAGGAATAACTCACTCGTCTATTTTGCGATCTTCTAGTCGTAGTAATCCTCAGGAAGGGTAATCCTGTATCTTTTGTCACCTAGACAAAAGAAATACCCAGGATAAGTATTTCATAGAAATTCTACTTGAACTTTCTAATTCTATTTCACTATATCCATCAAATTCATATAGAATGAAATTCCAATTTAAAATGGCCATAACTTGCTCATTTAACTCGGAATTTCGCATATAATATACAATTTTCTACCTATTCAAAAAGATCTATCCATTCCTAAGGTTATCTTTGTCATATAAGGTCATTTGGACTCCGAAAACATTGGGTACAGATTTAAAACGAATATCTAGATTTTTACAAAACCATTTTCTAACTCAATCTTCATTTTAAAGAAAATCCTTTTGTAACAATATATATAAAAATAAATATATATTTGATAAAATACTTTGAGTCTATAGGTAAGCTCACTTTATATGTAAAAATTCTAATGGTAGTGTCTCAACAATTTATTTCATAAAACAATTCATTTTGAGTTGTTAAAACTTTAACTTTGATAATTCTTTTCAAGTATTTGAAAAAATTTTATATTTCCTAGTTGTTATAAATAAGTATATTTCTTATTTATTTTCTTCATTCTTTTTCCAAAAACAAGTAAATTTTCTTTTAACCTTGGTTTTTCATAAGTTTTACTTCTAGTCATAAAAGATCAAATTTATCAAAAGTGTATTAAGTTGTTGAAAACCATTTTGTATTTATAATGGTTTTAGAAAATGAGTCTTGTCTTCTTACATTTATTATTTTAAAATATAAGTTTTTGTTTTCTAAACTTGTTCTTTTATTTCCTTTTGAAAAGAATTTTCTTTATTGATAAAAACCTTTGTTTTTAATCTTATCTTTTTATATTATTTGAAAACAAGTTCTTTATTTAGAAATTTGAAAATCATTATTTTTCCTAAGTGGGTTTATAACTTTATGGGCTGAATTCATCTTAACTTTGAAAACTAGTTGTTTCTTAGCTTTCTATAGAGTGAAAAAGAGTTAAATCTTAAGCTTTTTGTAAAACTTTGAATATTAACAAATTATTTTACTAAAACTTAGGTTACCATAATATACAAAGAAAATTTATTCCTTAAGTTTCTTGGTAAAGTTATATTTGTTATTTGAGAAAAACTTGAGAAAACTTGTATTACTTTATTTTTATGTTGATAATAACTTCATTATTTTGTGACAAATCACATAAATAGAAAATTTGGTTTTAAGTTCATTTAGTAAAGTAAAATTCTAATTTCAAATTAGTTGAGATAAATCATTATGTAATGCAAATTATGAGCATGTAAAAAAAACATAAGAAAATACAAAAACAAATAAAAGCAAGAAATAAAATATTAAGTATTGGGAACTTTAGCTTCATCAAGGTATCCCGGTCAAGTATTGGGAGCCTTAGCTTCATCAAGGCATCCCGGGATTAAGAATGGACTAGTCCCAAAAGATTAAAGAAAATAAATAAAAGTTTGTTTTGACTTGATATGGACAAGTCTAAGACTAGAAACACTAGTCTTAAAGAAATAGCATGAAATAAATAAATAACAAGTGGGCTTATATGCTCTAAGGATTATATATATATACATAAATATATTTAGTTAGATATGAATAATAAAATCAACATAACAACATAATAAAACAGAAAGTTCATGTGCAAGAACAAAATATGAACATGTTGTTACTTTTACTACTCATATGAGTTTCAAAACAACACCATAGTCATGTTAAGTTACATGACATGGATAAATAAATGGTTGAAAGAAGTTTACCTAAAGTATTTATTTGGTATGAAGATGGTAGATGAAAGGGGTATTATGTGAGTAGTGATATATGGTAGATAGTTTATGTATAAGGAATGATTTTTGTGAGGAATTGGTTTAAGAGAGTTTTGGTAGAGAGAAATCTTAAATAGAGGATTTGTGGAGAGATTTTGATAGAGTTTTGGTAGTGAAATGAATTGTGTGACACAATGAAGAAAGAATGGAGTATTTATAGAATTTTGGAGTGAAAATTAGATGTAATTAAATTAATTGAAAAAGAAAATAAATGGAAGTGAAGAGAGGGAAGGGATGGACGGTAAAGACAAGAAGGAAAGAAAAAATTTGATTAAAAATTAATTTTAGAAGAAAAGTTTGATAATATGTGGTGTAGAATTTTTATGAGAAAAGAAAATTGTAAGAAATAGGTATGTAGGTGTAAGAATAGGTAGTGAGAAAAAGTAGAGATAGTGAAATAGTAATTAATAGTAGAAAAGTACTATGAATAGTAGACTAGACAATTAAAGTACCGGTAGTAATAAAAATATACGTAATAATACGATATCTGTAATTTTTAGCTACCGAAAAATTCTAAAACTGAAATTTTTGAAATCCTTATTTAATTACGAGTCTTTTGGTGTTAATGAAATATTTTTAATATTCCAAGCTCCGGGACACCCTTTTCCAGAACTGATCCCGTTTGAGTCCGAAGGACACTCGCAATTCGCAAATATGATATTTTTATGTTACCCTATATTATTACGAACTATTTGAAGCCATTAACTTAATTTCGTTTTGTAGGGTTTGAGAATGCGAGATTGTCGGATCTTAAACACTAGGGTTTGTTATAAGATTTGTTGACTTTTAGGATTCCGGTTTGTCTTCCGATTTTGTTGAGTTATTCGTAAGATCATATAATGTTGGAGTTTTGTCCATTTTATATTTTTAGCTTGATATCTATGGTTTATCTTATTTTATTTGTGATTATTTAATAGTTTTTAGTTTTCTAGATCGTTTAATCGAGTCGAGGGTTATAAATGACTCAGTTTGACTTTTGGTGAAAATTGAAATTTTTTATTCTAAAATTCACCGAAGAATTTAAGATCTTATCATCTCGTTGTTGAGCGTCATTTGGATATATCGTTTGCGTTTTAGGAATCGGATAGATCATTTGATTTGCGTACGAATGTTGATTCAATCGATAGTTGGATTTTTATATTTTGTTTTAAGGGTTCTCGTTTTATCAAGACTAAGAATTTTTGTATTTGACTTGATTTAGAATTTGGTTTTAACTTGAGTCGATTTTCAGAATTTCAATTTTAATATTAGACTTTTAGAATTATTTTCTATGAATTATGAAAATTTTCAGGGGTTTATAACCTACCCACCTTAAAGAAAATTTTGTTCTCAAAACTTGTTATACGTAGGTAAATTTGTAAAGCTCGATGAGAGATTGTATGTCGTAATTCATCAATATTCTTGATATTTGGAATCTTGTCTCACTTTTGTTTGTTTGAATGGTATTATGATTGCATTGTTTCCTTAGTCTTCATATATCTGATACCTTCTTTAGTTTTATTCCCATAAAAGGGTTTGGAAGTTTATCGTGGTTTTAGTATTTCTTCCTTCATAATTTCTTTTTCTCGTTTATCTTTAGTTGGTGGTATTGAGAATTTCGTTAATTTTGTGCGTTTAATATTCTATGCAGTATAGCATATATAAAATCAATAAGATTTGATTTTAGCTACTTTCAACCTTCACTTTACTTGACCTTTTTGAAGAGTTTCTCACTCAACTAACACGACAAATGACTGACGACTTGCCACTTGACTTGACTCGATTTTTGAATTGATGATGACTCAATATGACACGACACTGGTACATTCACTTAACAAAGGAAGGTTATGAATTCGCTTTCCCATTCTTATATGAGTATATATATGACATGCACGTATAAAATACACAATATTCATACTCATTCCATTCTTAAAGATATCGTTGTTTTATTATTTACGTGATCATCTTGACAAGGTTTGAGATCAAATGAAAAATTTAGAAATTGTCTATTGAGATTTTACCATCACTGGTTATAGCCTTGAGGCGGTAATAGTAAGCTTTTGATGTACTTTTGTTTTTTGGTGTGTTCAGGGTAGATGTTATTTGATTTGATTTCTTCTTTTGATATGTGCTAATTTTTTTTTTAAATCTTATATTTATCCAATTTGTATTAGGGGGAGACGATTACATAATCTATGGTCATTACTAGTAAATTGTTCCTTTGGTTCAGGCGATATAAAAAGGAAATCTAGCATTAAGGGTACGATGGTAACCTGGTGTCGAATCGCATCCGTGACTATCGTCCTCTTCCAATGTAGCGAATTCTATCTCTTTGTGGTTGGCTTCCTCGCAAACCCATTGTCCTTGTAGGTTGTACACACGTACTCCTTGTGGAGGTACTGTCGAGTATCTCCCTACCTTGCTGTTATTTCCATTTTTTGTGTTATCCGTATTTTTCTTCTTAGGGCACTGCTTGGCAATATGTCCTGGTTCATTACAGATCAAGCAAGTGGCAGAGGTTTTCTTTAGACATCTCAGAACTTTGTGATTCGGACTTCCGTAGTAGTAACACTTGTGTTGTAGCTTGGGACACTGTCTTGGTTGATGTCCCTTTTGCATTTCCAACATTGGATATCCGGTTTCTTTTTATCCTTCTTTCTACTTGGGTTAACTGATGGTTCAAGCTCATTGACTTTGAGACTTAAGCTAGGTTCACTTATAGATTCTTCCTCAATTATCATAACATTCCCTTCCGTCCTTCTCCTTTTCTTAGCACCTTCCACATTCGTGCCCTTTCCATTAATTCTCGGAAATCTTTTATGTCAAACTCTATCAACTTGATACAAAGGTCCTTATCCAATCCTCCTAAGAATACTTGCCTCTTGAGTTCCTCACTATTCTTATATGATTCAGGGGCATATTGTAACAGCTTACTAAACTCTTTTTCGTATTGTTCAAGACTACGGCCTCCTTGAGAGACACATAAGAAATCTGCACTATATTGGACTCTCAAGCTTCCAGGAAAAAGTTCTCCAAGAATTCATGCCTAAACATCTCCCATGTGATTGGCGGTAGCAGCTCCCTACTTTTAGATTCCCACCATATCCTTGCATTGAATCTCAGCATAAAAGTACCATATGTAAGCTGAAGGTATTGTGGGACTTCAAAAGCATTGAAGGATCGCTCTATTTGTGCTAACCAATCCTCGACTTCATCCACTTTTCCAAAAGCTCCATCAAAATATCGATTGCACTTGATGAACTCTGGCAACATACTCTGATAAGGTTTTGGTAATGGCAGGTTAGCTGGTGCCATTTCAATTGGTGGTGTTGAACTTTGGTGTCGCTTCTTGTGCAAGTACTGGTGTAGGCATAGCATGAGCCTGTTATGCGAAATTCCTTATGAGGTTGGCAAGTTATTCGATGTTAGCTTGATCCATTCTTGGTTGATTTGGTTGTTGAGGTCCTTCCGGGTTCTCAGCTTCTTTAGGGGGTATTTCTGGGTTGTGTTGTGCACGAGTGCATCTCCTATTTGTTCTACAGGTTTTATTAAGTTAGTGTGAGATTCTTGAACTTTATTAACTCTTAAATGTTTTTCAGAAAAACAATCAAGAAACATGCTAATAGCAATCGAGTACGGAAATGAGTAAATATATATAAAAGAAATATTGAAAATTGACTGAAATCATAATAATGAAAAAGAAAAATTCATATCATTAAAACAAATACATGGAAACAGAATGAAGACTTAAATACTTCCTTTACAAAAGTTCAAAGAAATGATGCAATACATGGTTAAAATTTCAAATCATTACATAGACAATGTATACATCATCGTTAATCCTTTAACTAAAGCGTTACTCCTATTGGTATATTAAGGCTTTTACGGAAGGTTTAGCTTCTGTCCCTGCTTCGGATTGCTCTTCACAGGGTAGGGACATTTCCTTGAAAATTTGAGCTTACTGATCCCTCGTCTTCATCATCAGGAGCTTTTCCTTTTCTTGTGGTGAGATATCATGGGAGGATCTTTAGACGAAGTTCCACATTCCTTCTTAGATGAGTCATCTCCTTTAGGGATTAGGGTGGGGTTGTCCCATAGATCTTGTGACTTTATTTCTTCACATATATAGAGGTGCGTCACTTTGCACATG
Organism: Combretum micranthum; assembly: GCA_024138025.1. Classification (NCBI taxonomy): domain Eukaryota; kingdom Viridiplantae; phylum Streptophyta; class Magnoliopsida; order Myrtales; family Combretaceae; genus Combretum; species Combretum micranthum. The sequence goes on from JAMXBD010000709.1 coordinate 378,699, forward strand.
TAGCATGTTTCTTTGGCACTTGTAGGATAATTCCTGGTCCTACAGATGAGGTGTCTGCATACGTAGTATTCTCTCATTGTTGTTGAGCAAATGTTGACACCATGTCTTTTCTTTGCGTAACCAAAGCAGATAGTACCATTCTTCTTAGGACAATCATGGATTTTGTGATCTTTGTTTCCACAAAAGTAACACTTGTGCTGCAATTGTGGGCAACATTTGGGGAAATGTCCTTCTTTACACTTCCAGCATTTGAACTTAGGAGTTACTAGATTCTTGAGCGGTTGGAGTTGTTTATGCTTATTAGCCTTGGGGTCTGGATCGGCCATGAAGGAAGGCACTTGCGATACTGGTGTTGTTCCGAGTTAGGTCTTATAACTTAAGTTTGATAAAAATAAACTCAAACCAAAACCCAAATGAAACTTAGCAAAAATTAAGCCTAAATACAAGCCCCAAAGCCCACTCTTTTATCTCTAAAAATTAGCTCCATAAGTAAAAAATGTTAAGGATAAACACAATTTACTTTTGTCAAATTCAAAGCCAAAACGAACATTCAAAACAAACCCTAACCTACGGTGCTTTTGCTTCACTTCATTCCATGTTTTGTGTCCAATTTCTCTTGCTCAAATTGCCAAGAATTTCTTTCCAAGACTCAATTCTCAAGTCGAAGCTTCTTAAGGTTAGTTTGCATGCTTTTATAGGTGTTATTTTCTTTGTTTTCATCATAAGAATGATTTCTTGCTTTAATAGTTTAATGGTAGTTTAAATGTAGTTTTTATGATTCATGTTAACCAATAGGGTTATATGAGTTTATGGAAGAGTTGAAGTGTGTGGAAATAGATAAGTTGTGATGGAGGAGTTATGGTGAGTGTTGGAGTTGTTTGAGTATGCATGAGTTCGAGATGAAGGAGTTGATTCATGTTCATTGATGTTTGAGAGTTGTTTGATGTTGAAAAGTGGAGTTTATACTTGTTTTGTGTTGTCAAATGCTTGAGATATGTTGCATGATGTTTGTATAAGGCTTAGAGTAAGGTTGGAATAGCGAAAAGTGTGTAAAGTTTGAGTTTGAAACAATGGAAATGCAAAAAAGTTCAAACATCTTGTCAAACAGAGTGTTTAGAGGGGTGTTTGGGGAGTTTATGGTGCAAATGGGCCTTGAAACAGCATGTGGTGAAGTGTGTTGTACGTTCTTAAGTTTTTGTAAATTTTTCCCTAGGTCCAAACAGCCTTGGAAATACCCCGTTTGAAGAAGTGTAACGCTCTCTAACTATTTTTGAGTAAATTTCCTTAGTTGAAACAACGTTGCATACAACCCATTTAGAGGGGTGTTGGAGCCCAAATAGGCTTACATACAAACTCATTTGGAGGGGTGTTTGGTTTATTGATTTTGTTCTAAAATTTATGCAACCCTCCAAACGGCCCCATATGATCCATACGGTCCTTCAAAAGGCCCTGTATGGGCATGAATAGTCGTACCCCTTTAGAAAAAAAAATAATATTTTTTGTTTAAAATACTTTTATTACTTTATATGTTTTTCCTTAATTGTTTTTTAGTTTGTGATTAATTAAAAAGCTTATATGAATCCATTATGAGTATTAACACTAAGTTTTGTTATTATATGAGTTGATTTGAGATTAATGAATATTAAATACTTAGAAACTAATTATGATTATGCTCAATTAAGAAATAGTGATATTTAATATATATATATATATATTTGTTTGAAATATAAGGTATATATACATTGTGTGAGTGATTATGACTTGGAATATGATTGTGAATCAACCATGTTTTATGTTGAATGATTTCTTTAACAGATTCTCATACTCGATTGAGTTAGAATATTGGACTTTTGCTTGATAAACCTAGTTATCAAGGTATGCAGTAATGTGATTGTTAATTATTAGATTATATGTATATGTATTTTTAAACCAACTTTAATCAAAGAGGAATTAAAAATTATTTGAATTGATTGTACTTTTTGTCGTTGAATTCAATCCAGGGAGCGGCAACCCTGTTAGCGAGGTTAACATGGTAGTTTAGGCGCTTAGGCCACTAGTCATGATGCAATGACCTTTCTTAGTGGCTTAGCGGGTAATTGATAGGAAGTATCATATCATTGTGACATTTACTTACTCCTAAAAGGATGATATAATATAATTTAGTTCACGTTTATAGGATGATTAGACTAGGTGATATTATTGATTAAGTTAAATAAAGTTGATAACGGTTATAAACCCTAGATAAAATTCTTTTTCATTATGAGGATTTATCAAAGATATAAGTATTCGGGCTACTTATATCAACCCTTTGAGTAGCCGTGGTTACTCAGACTCCCAAATTTCCTAATATTGAATTCGGAGTTTGAATACTCTAGTATTGTATTGTTGACTTAATTAAAGAAAAATAATTTATGACTTGCTTTGCATTAGTTAGGAGTGTGTGCCACATCATCTTTGTTTTTATTATCGTGCGGTGGGCCTCTAACTCACTTTCTCTCTTTTAGGTATTGAAAATGACGAGTTTTATGATTCCTTGGGCTATGGAATGAACTTTGAGGACTTTTTGGATAGGTGTGATGACTAGGACACCTGGATTGACCTTGTTGTTTTATGGCAAAAGAGACAAACTCTAAGAATGTTTTTAAGTGTAATAGTATAGACATGGCTTGTTTATAAGCCTAAGTTGTAATATAAAGTATTTTATTTTCCTTATATAGTATGTAATATATGGTTTGTAAACTTTGAGATACCAAGTTATTCGTATCTATATGTTATTATATTAAAATATTTACTCATTGATGAGTAGTTTTTGTTAAAGCTATGTATTTAAACAGTTAAACAGGCAATTCATATAAACACTTCCTTTTTAGACAACCTTATGTGTAATATATCCATATATTACATGTGGTTGGAGGGCGTGACATGTCATATTTCAATATAGTACATGTTGGGTCCTTACATTTATGCTGCCAGCTTTGGGTCTACGTTGGCCAAAGGTTGATAGCCTTTCTCCATTGTTTGCCGACACACAGGTTTGATGCTGAAGACTGGTGTTGTTTTGTTTCTAGGCTGGCAACGTTTTTCCTCTATATTGGCTAGCGTTGATTCTTTCAAAGGCCGATGTAGATTTATTTTGACGTAGGCCGTCAGCTTTGATGATCAATTGGCCGGCTTACTTTGTTTTTCATCTCCATATTTGCACAAACTCTTCTCAATTGCTTGTATTTGCTGCATAAGCCCTTCAAGACCTGAAATATCACATTAAGCATACTTGAATACCATTTTCTTAAGATTTCTATAAAATCAATAATGATTTAACATGATTTAATCAATGAAACATGAGTAAAATATGACTTTATCAGGTTACTTGTCCAATTTTTTTAAAATGTATTAAAAGAAATTTATTTTTATTTAAAATAAAATTTTAAACTAAAAATGAAATTTGTGCCTTAGCATATTATTATTGTGTTTGCCAATCTTAAAGAAAAAAGAAATTGGGAGAAACGGATTGAAAGGAAAATAATGAAAATGAAAAGAAAGGAAATGTTCTTATTTCTTATAAGATGGAAATTGAAGGAAATGGGATAAACTTTTGTTTTTAATGTCTTTTTATTGGAATAATAACAGAAACGAAAGAAAATGAGATACGTATCTCTTGCTTTATCATTTTTCTATTTTTTAAAAGATATTTTCATTATTTTAATTGTTTCTTTTACTTTCAACCTAGTTCCTCCCAAAATTGGATGAAAAGATTAGAACTTCATCTTCCTTCTACTTCCACTCAAATCATTCTATTTCTACTCCAACTGAAAAAATCAAACACACACATTTTATTCCATTCCCTTTACCTTCCATTGGATTCATCCAACTTTCTCCATTTCAAACAGAACGTATGGTCTAGAAGGGTAAGTTTTACTAGTGGTACTTGAATTTTTTTAATATAATAGAATTGTACCCAAACATAATGTTTACTCATAAAAATGCCTAAATTTTTTAAATCTTGTACCCATATCTTTGGTCGGAATTCAACCAAAAGTTCGACAATATAGTGGTGTGACAGGGAATCTCTATTAAAAAATGATTTCTTTTCTTTAATGTCAGCATGTTTATTCTTTTTTTATTTGTTTTGATTATGTTTTTTAATGTTGGTTATATTGTGAAGAAGAAAGATGATGAAGAGGAAAAAAAAGGGAAGAGAGAGAGAAATGATATACAATAGAGAGAGGGAAGAGGGAAGAGGGAAGAGGGAAGAGGGAAGAGGGAGGAGGGGCGGGCAGGAAAGTAAAAAAAAAAAAAGAATAAATATGCCAATGTGAAAGAAAAGTTATATTTTTTAATATAAATTCCTTACCATGTTAACCTATCGTCGGACTTTTGGCTAGATTTTGGACAAAAGTACCGTAGGTACAAGATTTAAAAATTTTAAATATTTTTGTGGGTAAAAATATTATTTAAGTATGATTCCATAATATTCAAAAAGTTTAGGTGGTGCAAGTAAAACTTACCAGTCTTTAGCCCATTTTCGCATAAAGTTATCAGGGATGTGCATCTATTTATACACTAACTCATCTTATTTAAGTCAAAATATTAGCGATGTGGCATTGAAATAATCCTCCAAAAGATGTTACAAAATAGAAAAAGTCTTATGTTATTTAAAAGTGAAATTGTTCTCTTGGAGGTAATCTATATTAAGCATATAAAGCTAACACACATGTTTTGAAATGATATTTATTATGTGTGTTGTTAACAGCAACGCATAAAATGTTGTAAAAGATGAAAAATAAATTATATTCATATTAAAAGTAGCATAAACATTTAATGTTATTTACCTTTCAAAATTTTGCATTATTCTTTAGTTTATATATATATATATATATATATTAATCTTATTAACTTTTTAAAATGTTTGTCACTTGAATTAGCTAGACTCATTGGGTCGAACTGGTTTCTTAAGTTAGTTAGACCTAACAAGCCAAGTTCATCGTAGAGCTACCATTGCCTACCAAACTAATTAGTAAAATGTCTAGGCACACCAAGTAGTAAATCTATATATATGTAATCATTGAGCAATAACCAACTTCATCCCTTAATCAACTAATTAGCAAAAGTATTACATCTGCTCTAAATCAATTTATGCAAGTCAAAAACTTCGAAGCGCATGCCTGATGTTGTGTAAGAGCTTATCCCATCTAGTTGGAGGTAGACATCGGCACGGTTTCCACAACCGAACCGAGTAGAAACAGAAACAGCTAGTTCTAGGTCTTAAAATTGAGGAATAGGGTCTGTCTTCCACTATTCTGGTCTGGTTTCATGGAACCCTCGGTTCCTGATTCTGGTTTTGGAACCGCAAAACTGCCTTCTTTTCAAATAAAAATAAATAAACAAATGAATTTTAGTTTTTAATAAAATAAAATATAAACTCAAAATAATTATTGGATCTAAAAGTATTAAATTATTTAACCAAATTTTTTTAAAAATGCACATTTATTTCTATATAAATATATTCAATATAAATTGTAGTTAGTATTATGAGATTATAAAATAGTTTAGAGGGTAAAAAGAAAATTACAATAAAAAAATAGTCTTACATTATTAAGAAAATGTATTTTACTTTCAAGAGAATTTTATTTAAATTAATTAGATATGATTTTAAACTATGTTTATTTATGTTGTTGATAATATAATATTAAATATTGTGAATAAGTAATAAATATTATTATTTATATGAAGCAATTTAAATATTAATAATACATTTAATATTATTTTTTAATGAAATTAGATAAAACCACCGATTCTAGGCCAAAAAATTAACTAACCGGTCCGGTTCTGATTCAAAATCGAATTGTGCTTATGTCGAGTTAGAGACAATGGAAAGAGGCGATCATTATTGGGAAGGATTAGGATCCCCGAAATTGACACGGAGGTTGCACAGCTTATCCTAATAGGTGAAAAAACAAAACATGCGACACTTCAAAGCCACCCAATATATTCCTTAAGAAGAATGGCTATGTTTGTGTTGGTTTTGTGGGTAAATTGAAAAACGGATTGGAGAGGATAGAATAAATAGATTAGGTAAAACATGTCTCAAATTCGTTTTACATGCTTTAGAGATGGTATTTTCACGGGACGAAAAAGTACCATTTAATCCACCTAAATCCAAGTATTTCCTATTTTAAGGTGTCTCACAAATGGAAAAAGGAAAATCACTTTGACAGTGTTAATAACAAAAAGCTTTTGTAGCTTCTTATACATATTGATTATATCGTAATTATTTCTTTTATAGTGAAGAGGACAATTACTGAAGGCTAAGTTACAAAAACATAATATGTGTTTTAGTACTTGTACAAATAAGTGGTTTGAGTTTTAATTTTTGACAAATACATAACTTAAGTTTTGGTATGTTAGCAATTAAATGACCTAAGTTTTATTTTTAACAAATATATGGCCCGTGTTTTATACTTTTTCAAATGATTAATATCACACGTGCACTTTTGATAATATATACAATTAGATATCTAAAATTTGAAATTGATCAATTTAGTATCTAAATTTTGAAAATAACAAATTTAGTACCTAAAAGAGCTTTTTATGCACTTTAACAGTACCACTATCATATTCTTTTAAGTACAAAATTTGTCAATTTCAAAGTTTTTTATGCATCAAATTGATCAATTTCAAAATTTCGATACTAAATTGATAATTTTCAAAGTTTATGTACCTAATTGTATATATTACCTAAATTCAAGTACCATTTGTCATATTATCCCTTTTACAAATAAGTGACCTGAGTTTTGACTTTTAACAAATATATAGTATGTATTTTATCACTTTGTGTTAATAATATATTAGGTACACATGACTGCTTTTCATTGATTGATTAAATTCATTTAATAATATTTTATACTAATGAGAAAAGCCATATATTTCTAATTTATTATTAACATAAAGTGACAAAATACATATTTATCAAAAATCAAAACTCAATTCACTCATTTACAAATACACAAAATATATGTCATGTTTTTATCAAAAAAAAAAAACTCAAGCCACTTAATCATGAAAATATCAAAACATAGGTTATGTGTTTGTTAAAAACCAAAACCCACATTGCTTATTTTCAAAAAAATTAAAATACATATCATGTTTTTATAATAAACCCTATATTCATCTATAATCATTTAATTCCACGAATAATTTTTATAATCATATAACAAACGATTATCATTATGCATTAAGATCATTTTATACGAGTAAACACTAACTCCATACCGTTTGTTCGTGAAACCTTCTTCAAAAGGAATAGAAGCAGGTGCAGCTTGATGAAATAATTAGACCCCAGCTAAATTTTGCCTTTTTATGCCATAAAAATCAATTAAAAATCTATTTAAATCTAGTGCGTTCCGTCTTGTATAATTTTTAGCCCTTTTGAGTAGAGGGGGAAAAAACCGCCTAAACCGAGAAAACGAATCAAGATCACAAAACTAATACGAAAAATATGGTTAATCGGTCAATTGGTTTCGATTTAAGTTTATGATTTTAATTTTTTTAGATTTTAGGTTTTTGTTTCGGTTTATAACCATAAAAAATCGATGATTAATGGTTAACCGATATCTATAAATATATAATATTATATAAAAGTAATTTTTTTAATATAAAAAGGTAAAAGAGTTGAAACCCTAATATAATATTATTAAGCATTAGTTATGGTCTAAATGACTTCCACTACTTGTGTTTTATGATATTATACTTTTATTTATATAAACAAAGTTTTTATTTATTTATCTATTTTCTTTGAAAAGCTATTGGTGTTGTGATAAAAAAGAAGTAATAAGAAATATGAGCATTTGATTTTTCTGGGGATGAGCTTGAGAGGTTTTGAAAATAGATATGAAAATTATTTTTAAGTTGCTATTTGTATTGTTCTCCTTTTGTGCATGAATTGATATGATTTTATTCATTATAGTTAAGATGAGGTTTTAACAGCATATAACTTTAAGAAACAAAATAGTTTAATTTTTTATGGACCAACTGCAAATATGATTAACCATAACTTTTAGTTAACTATTATGCTAAATGGTTAAAAACCAAATACGAAAATATTAATCGAGAAAAATGATTAATCGTTAAGGCGATTAACCATTAATAATGGACTGATTTAAGTTTGGTATTTTAAAAAACTGATCATAATGATAAGATTCAAAAAATGAGATCATAGATTGATTATTCGGGCTATGCTCACCCCTACTTGTGATAAACTGTGTATTAAGTGATTGAAGGATAGTCCTCTGCTGTCAAGTACTAAGGTAGACTTCACATTGTTATACTTATCCCCCCAACAGACCACACCCAACACCCTAAAACAATTCCGGCAATTTCTACTCTTGTTATTATCAAAATCTTGACGTACTATATGCATCATTCTCATTTTATTTATTTATTTGTTTATTCTATAAACTATTTTCAAACTATTTATGTATTTATATCGTTTGAAATCTTGGTTATCTAGAATTTAAAAGAACTGACTGGTTGGATTAAATTAGGTATGTCGTAGAAACCTAACACTACTCTTGAAATTAGTTTAGAAGGATGACTTGTGCACAGGGTGATTAGTTATATCATATTAAATACAACCTACCTCTTTTGACCTAAACTGATCATATGTTTCTCTAGGCTGGTCGAGATGGGTAGCAACTCCATGGGACTCATATAGTGCGCCTATGATATTGGCTTAATGAGATCGTGTTCAACTAAGTCAATTTGATCAGCTGAAGTGGCCAATAGCTGATAGACCAAAGTTTACGTCAACTATTAAATTATGCATGATCTTGTTTTATTTTGTTTCTCTTTTGTATATGTTACATCCACATTAATGTAAAGCATTTATGATAGAGAATGCAAAAACTTTGAATTGGCTGGGTTAACACTAACGGCTCGTTCACTTCGCTGAATAAATAAGGCTGTAATGGAATTTCTATTACGGAGGAATGGAATAGAGCTATAATATGTTTTTTCTTTATTAATTTTTTATTTAAATGGTGGTATTTTGAAAAAAAGACAGTTCTAGTATTGAATTGGTATTCATAGGTTTGAATAAAGAATGACTATTCATTGTTTTGTGTAATAGGGATTCATTGTGGAATCGCTATTCAGTGAACTAAACGGCGTAATAGCTATTCATAAGGAATAAACCTATAATGGAGTTGTAATTACAACGAAGTGAACAAGCAGTAAGTGTATATTTTGAGTGTAAGTCAATTGGTTAAGTAACTAATGAACCTTGATGAAATCAAATAGAAACCCTAATTTATCACTATATGACAGTTAGGATATGCAATATAAGTTAAAATTAATGTCGCAAGAATTGAAAATCTTGGCAAGTTTTAAAAGGAAAGAAAATATAACACCCAACTCAATAATGCTTCATAATTCTATAATTTAACTTTCAATACAAATTGGCCTATTTATAGCAATAAAGTAGAATCTTATATCACTTAAATATACAAGGAAAAATATATAATATCTTGTAAGCTAGGAAATAGAAATAAAATATTCAAATAATATCTTAATAACAGAAACTAATTAAAGCTCAAATAACAGGTCATATCCAAAACTTAGAAAAATAGATAACTAAACCTAAAAAAAAAAATCTAACTAAATAACTAGTAAAAGAAAAATAAAATTGACAAAATTGATGATTTTGACTCAAAAGTTAGTTGAGTTATAATAACTTTAAACTTGACCCTAATCATTGTCTTGATCTGGACTCATTATTGTGGATGTGTCTATCTTATACGTTTCTTAGACATAATAAATTTTATTTCTTCACTCTCTGTTATTATTTAGTGAGATTTCTCTTGGGCTATATAGGTAAAACACCCCTTCTGTCCATTTCTCTTGTCCCCCTTTTTTCACAATCTATCTTTCCAAACAATGCAAATAACCCTCACTAAAGTTATCATTTTCAAGACAAATTACGCGTATATTTGCAAGAATCTTTGTTTCAACTAGACCAACTACGCTTGGAGAAAAACCTAGACCAACTACCATGTGATAGTAGTTGGTATAATGGAATAAAAAAATAAATAAATAAAAAGGAGAAAGTCCAATTCTAGTTGAGAGGATTAGGGTTTAGGATTAGGATGGACAACATCTATCGAAGCACCCGTGATCGAAGTGGGTCGGCAATGGTGGGAGGGCGTGGGTGAAAAGAGGGGCTCACGAGAACGCATAAGCATAACTAATGAATTTCAGGAATGAGTACAAAATCCATGAAAGCCCCAAGAAAGTGAAGTTTGTGGGGTCCTTTTACTACCGTCCAACCACTATGTTCCAAATTCTATGCACTCCGCCTGTCTGTCACAGGCTCACAGTTCACTCCGACGAAGTGCTCATGCTCATGGCCTTTAGTGTTAATTAATAAGCTCTTAATTAATATTCCATCTATGTTGTCCTTGAAGTAAATATATGATTGCCAAGCTTTTGTCATAGGTGGTTGATTTCTCTAAATGATTGATTACAATTGGACCTTCTAATAATTTTGCAAAAATCGAAAACATCATATATTTTTATTAGGCTCGAATTCAGCTCAAAATGTTACTAAGTTTGAGCTTAACAAAATAAATCTAAACTCAATCACTTAAGATGAGAACTTTATGTTTTTATCAATTAATTTTATATGAAATCTCAATATTTATTTGCATTAGATAACTCTCAATATAAATTGACACTCAATTAAACATGCAACTCCAAACAAAATGATTCTTGTTCAAACCCCATTTAATATTATACTCAAGTGATTCGAATTTGTGGTTAGATTGTTTTGAAATTTCAATCTATGCCGGTACTTCTCATTTGTTACCATCATCGTATTACCAGATTTTTTTTTTTTAATCTTTTGTTTTTTCTATTTCCACAACAACCCACCACACAACCCCACCCCCCAAAACTCCACTCCATATCACCATTTGCTAGAGGAATTTGAGTTTGTGGGTGAAGAATATGTTGTAGAGATAAATTGGGGTGACGGTGGCGGTATGGACAGGGGCATATATGGGGTGGGTGGCGACATCCTTTGGGTACTAATAATCGTATCGTGCAAGAAACTAATCTTTCTGGGGATTGAATATACATGAAGTTAACTTCAAAAAGCTTTCCATGCTTGTTTGCAATATTACTAGATTAGTCAGAAAGTTAAAAATAAATAAATAAATATATTACATATAAAGAAACGAGAAATGAAGTTTGGCGTACACGATTTTTAAAAGAATGATCTGATAATTAGTGTGCTAAAAATCTTCAACGTAAACACACTTTTTGAATTCAAAATACAAATAAATAAGGTTTCAGTTTGGCCATAAGCCTTTTTTTTTATTTTAGCTACTCAAATATTGTTAATCAAGGTAATAGGCCTTCAAATTTGAATGATTTCTCTTAACGAGGAGGATATTTTAATATGAACTCTTTATAATTGATTAAGGGATCCCAATTATGTTAAAATATTATACCAATATCATAAAAACTATAGTAAAAATCATAGCATACGATGTAATAGGTAGAGCGACAAGTGATGGAGACAAAAAATAAAAAAAAATAATAATAAATGAAAAAATGGCATTGAAAATAGCGGGTGAATATTGAAAATGGTTTTTATGTAATTTATCTTAAATTTAATCAAAGCATTACGATGTTTGATGATATAACTAGGCAAAATATCAAAATGGGCCTCCTACTTTTATATTTCTAGTGGTTGCTTATTATATTTCTTTTTACTTGCTTATTTTACTTTTTTTCTTCCTATTTAACCAAAAAAAGAAAAAAGGGGTGACAGCTTCTATCTTAACGCAATCATGCTCCTTACTCATTCGAATGCTTTCTCTTGAATAATTATTGCACTTTGGAATTTACTTTGTTCGATTTGTCATTATAAACACAAGCTCTTTATTCATTGTTATTGTTTTTTTTCTTTTTCCTTGTATTATAAATGTGTTTATAAAACAACCTTAAAATGAAATACCTGTTCAATTTAATACGACAAGAAAAATGTTTCTTTACTTCAAAGAGACAACCAATTCACAAAGAGCCGCACCCGCACGCATTAAGCCATTTCCATAACATGAAGCTTTTTCATAGCTTATAAATACCTCCATTCATCTCTCTCACATTCTCAAAATACTTCAAAATTTCTTAAATATAAAGTTTTTTATAGTACACCCGAGAAAGCAAAAAAGGTAAATTCCTTTTCCATCCCAATCTATCCTATCTTTACTTCCATTCAAATAAATGCTATTAATTTTTTTTTCCCTTTTCAACATCACGTTATTTTCATATGATTTGTTTTAAACAGATTTTCCAACGTTAATTGATCCTTTTTTTTTTTTTTTTCTTGTTATAGGAAATGAAGATTATATTTTATTTAGTGGCATTGCTATGCCTAGGAGGAGCTGAGAGCAGAATAACCAGGAAACTAGATGCTCTTCAATATACAGCAATAAATTGCAGGGCACATAGTGTATCTTTGACGGATTTTGGAGCAGTTGGTGATGGAACGACTTCAAATACGAAAGCATTTCGGGATGCGATCAATCAGTTGAGTCAATACGCGTCGGACGGTGGTGTCGAGCTCTTTGTCCCGGCCGGAAAATGGCTCACTGGGAGCTTCAGTCTCATTAGTCACTTCACTCTTTATCTTCATAAGGATGCTGTTCTACTCGCTTCCCAGGTACTTTTTTTGCGGGGGGCAATTTCAAGTTGTGCAGTTGTAGTGCTATTTTAGGGCCTCTTTGGATGCTCTGTTTTTTATTTTTATTTATATTTTTTTAAAATGATATATGTAAATATTTTTTATTTATATTTGATTTTTTAATAAAAATTATTAACTTTTTTTTATCTATATCTAATTCTTTATTAATAATTTGTTAGAAAAATTTTAAAAATAAATACGTATTTATAATCTGCCAACAAACAAACAAACCCTTAGAACCATGTCAAATTAAAAAGATTGTCATAGGGCAAAATGATGGTTTATGTACTATCAGTTTATTTTTTATTTTGGTTTTTAATAATAAATTATCAAGGGTCTAATATTGTTATAGATAAATGATGTTTATTTGGCATCTGGCAGATGGTATACATTTTTTTAAAACTTATTTTAGCAAATTGTCTATCAAGAAATGCATTTAAGTGGAAAATATATGACAGTTCTCATTAAAACATCAAATAGACCAAATATAGATAAAATATAGTTATAAATCAGATATTTTTACATATAAACTTAGATACAAGTATAAATATAGATAAAAAACAAGCAATCTAAACGGATATTAGTCAAAAAGCCATTAAACTAGTAGGACCTAACCAATACATTGGTACATATGGTTCTAACTTTCTTAGAATAAGAATAAGAGATATTTCTTCATCAATCTCCTCGAGAATTAGAAAAATCCTTTTCTAATTTGAAAATGGGTTCTTCTACTTCATTTTTATTTATTTTATTAATTTTTTCATTTTCTCAGTTTTTGTCCCTCTACCTAAATTTAGAAATATTAAGAAATTAAATACAATATTTTATTTTTTTAATAAAGAAACAATGAAAAAAAAAATTGCAAAATGGCAGCAACATTAAAAATAACAACCCCTGGCCTAGTAGTTAAAGCCTAAAACACATTATGACAATTTGTATGAGTACGAAACCCACAATGAACGTTTGTTAAGGTACCTACATAGCGCAAGATATTCTTAACTGGTACATAAATCTTGTAGGATGGCTCATATGCTCCGGAGGTTGTTCATAAATCTTATAAATCCTCCCGTTTATTAATTTTCAAAGTTTAATATACATTAGGAGAGACAAATTAGTGTCACCAAAATAAAGGATTTAAAACCAATGGAAACTTGGCAAACTAATTTACTGGAGGAAAGCTTTTCATTGGACATTTCAGCAATTAACTAGCAGGGGATAAAATAAATATTCTGTTGTGTAAATTTTGGTATGCTTGATAACAATCCCAGGTGAATTTTCATTTTAGGACATGAACGAGAACGAGTGGCCAGTGCTTAAGCCCTTGCCATCATATGGTCGAGGAAGGGATGCAGCTGCTGGAAGATACCAAAGTCTAATATTTGGTACTAATCTTACAGATGTTGTAGTCACAGGTACATATAAAAATTAAAGTTGTCTGTCTAAATTCATTTATTTAAATTATTTTTAAAAAAAGGTATATGAACAAGGTTAAGATATATATTTGATTGATTTTTGTACATCAGGGGATAATGGAACGATTGATGGGCAAGGAGCATTCTGGTGGCAGAAATTCCATGGTGGAAAGCTTAAATACACCAGACCATACTTAATTGAGTTTATGTATTCTGATAGTATCCAAATCTCCAATTTAACACTCCTCAATGCTCCAACATGGAATATTCATCCTGTTTATAGCAGGTGATCTGATTTAATTTGCTTTAAGTTGAATATTTATCCAACCACTAAGTTTTTTTTCTTTCTTTTTAATTTTATTTTTCTCGTATGTCCTTGAGATTTTAAATTTTGGCATTGATTTGGACTACTGCAGTAGCATTGTTGTTCAAGGAGTCACCATAATTGCCCCTATTAAATCTCCCAATACTGATGGGATCAATCCAGGTTGGTTTTCGTTCACACAAATCTTAGCATTTCGTTACCATAAGAAATGCCTAACAGCGTGAATATGAAAAGTTTTCAAATGTTTAATCAAAACAATAAAAGGGATATATTAAGATGATATGAGGGGAGGCACATCGGAATAATAAAAGGTCTGTTTTTTATCTGTATTTGTATCTGTATCTGTATCAAAATAATAAGTGTAAATATATTCGATTTGCATCTAGATTTTATCTATATTTAATCTATTTGATCTTTTAATAAGAATTGCTGACTGTTTTTTATTTATATCTACTTCTTGATAAATAATTTGATAGAAAAAAGTTTTAAAAAAGTCTATCTATAAGGAAAAGCTGACAAACCGACCTAAAGATGATATGCCTGTAAAATATGAAAATTACAACAATGTTTTGAAATTTTAGAATTAGGAACTTACACCTTTTAAAATATGCTAATAACATGAAATTTCTTTTCTATGACTGACCCATCAATTGATTTAGGATTTTCATTAACTAGATTGGTGTTTCATAGTTTTATACAAATCAAATCAGGCCACCTATCAATATAAAAAATAATTTTTACTATAAATAGATTCAATTACAATAATTTTGAAGTTTTAGAAATTTGGGCCAATGCTGCAACCTTGATAATTCCAAACCTTTACTATGATGTCTTTTTGCCAATATCCAATTTAGTGTCACATGATATGTCTTTGTCAATGCAATACAGGCAATAAAATTTAAAACTGGATTGATCAACCTAGAACTATGGACTAAATTGAATAAGTTCATCTTAGGATTTATTTAGAACTTCTTACAGTTTACCTATTCCTCACTCGTTTTTTTCTTGAATTTTTGCTTAGATTCATGCACAAACGTGAGAATAGAAGACTGCTACATAGTCTCTGGCGACGATTGCGTCGCGGTGAAGAGTGGATGGGACGAATACGGAATATCCTACGGAATGCCAACCCAACAACTAGTAATCCGTCGCCTCACTTGCATTTCCCCTTACAGCGCAACCATTGCACTGGGCAGTGAAATGTCGGGTGGCATCCGCGATGTGCGTGCGGAAGATATCGTCGCAATAAACACGGAATCCGGAGTCCGAATCAAAACCGCAATAGGAAGAGGAGCCTATGTTAAGGACATATATGTGAAAAGAATGAGTTTGCACTCAATGAAATGGGCATTCAAGATGGATGGTGATTACAAGTCCCATCCAGACACTCACTATGACCCTAAGGCACTTCCTATAATTCAAAACATTAATTTTAGGGACATTGTCGGGGAAGATGTTAAGATTGCTGCTAGATTCGACGGAATTCCAGGCGATCCCTTTACCGATATATGTCTTGCTAATGTCACACTTACAATGGGCCCTAAAGCCAAGAAGTATCCATGGACTTGTACTGATGTGAAGGGGATGGCGAGCGGGGTGAGCCCTAAACCCTGTGATTCGATTCCGGATCAAGGGTTAGAGAAGATCAAAGCTTGTGATTTTCCCACAGATAATTTTCCAGTTGATGATATTGAATTCAAGCAGTGTACCAGTAGGTTGAGCTATTTTTAAGTTTGTGATCTTGGTGCCAAGTGATGTATGTTTTGATGAGTAATGGAGGGACTATAGTGATACTTTAGTGTGTTTACACAATGTCCTCCTGCTCATCGATTTGCTTGCTTGTAGGTTTACTCCACTATCAAATTACTATGAAAAATTAAGCATAGTACTTGGTAGGCCAACCATGTAGTATTGGTTAATTTGCATATGTTAAGATTGTAAAACACATTTACAAGATAATACAAGCATAAGTATACATAATGGATACAATAACCCAGCATTTACGGATCAAAGCATATGATTACCGACTAGTTAATTATTATTAATAAGAATAATAATTCATTGTACTTAACAATAAACCCCAGAGATTTATTGATTCATCATGCAATTGATCTAGGTTTGCATACAGCTACACTCAAACCTTATAATTATTTTGTTAGTAGATAGGGTTAGATACACGAATCATGTTTGCATACTGTGCTCTATGCAAACCATATCCTCTTCGTTACACAATTATATCACGATAATTTAATTGTTTCTCAATGTCTTTTTTTTTTTTTTAAACTTGTCTCTCCACGTCCATGTATTCAATATAATTTACAAGTAATTGCTGGCATCATAATGTCTAATAGTTGTTCCTAGACGAATGGTAAAACCCACTCAATTATGCCTTTCTTATTTTTTCATTGATGGTCCCTAATCCAACTTTTCTTCTGATACATATGTTTCTTATCTTATTTAAAGAAGGAGAAAGACAACAAAAATAGTCATGTCAATACTAGGCTGGAAGCTATATGAGTCATGATCCTTATATTGATTAATCAATTAAATTTCATTGATTTGGCACTTATATATGAGTGTGTGTATGTGTATACCCACTAGACCATATATCCACATTTCCAAAAAGTATAGAGCTTAAATCATTTTTCCCCTAGAGGTTTTCAACACACTACAAGAAAATTGTCCCTTAAAGACAAAAATTTTACAATAGGAAATGAGTAAAAGTTATATTTATATAAATTGAATCAGCAGCAATAATTTTTACAATAACAATAAAAATTTAATGATAAATTATTATCTCTAAAGCCTAGTTTTTTTATAGTAAGATTCGACGAGTCCTTTCCTTTAAGAAATACTAAGGATCAAATAAACAAGATTTTTAACTAACAACATGCATTAAAAATTTTCGCATGATTATAAGTATAGTGATGGCAATGGTTGACGCGGAAGGCCAGCGTAGGGCCATTAGAATGAATTAGGTCACATGATCGGGAGTCGTCTGGGTGGATATACATATGTCCTCATCCAGCTTAAGGTTGTTCCCCTCTTTGAGCATACTATTGCAGCTCATTAGGGTCAATAGACCGAGAGTACACCTGGAAGCTTGGAATTGATTGCTAAACCATGCACACTTGTATCAAGCGTTAAAAACTCTAGCCCCTAAAAGGTGGCAGAGATTTATAGCGGATTCTCGGAGGATCAAGTATTACCGGTACTCCGAAGAGTGAGAAAAAAAGTCTTATTATGGGGCAAACATGGTGGTACTCTTCTTTTTAAAAAATCGAAGCCTTTCCTCTTTCTAGCAACAATCTCAAGTCTTTTGTATCTTATTTGTATTAAACTCGGCTCAATGGATTTCTTTTAGTCCCTACTTTTTAAAATGGGGTGCTCTATTAGGAGTCGAGTCCTGTTAAATAGGGGCTTAGGCTGGCTCCTTTTGTTTTTTTTTTTTTTTTCTATTTGCTTTCGGGATCTTTGACGGAACCATAATGAATATGACAAGAGGAAACGAGACAATTAACCAAGGGCCGCACAGGGGTGATGCCAGCCCCTCTTCAATACAAAAATCTCAATCGGACTCTCTAATTGCACATGCTTCCAGTGAGGAAGATTTGGACAAGGAAATCTTCTTTACTCCACGGCAATCCGTCCCATCCGCATCGTCTTCTTCCACCTCTACTCCCGGTATTGATAGTTCTCCCAACAACGACAGAACGCAGAGCGAGACTCTTTGACTTATATCAAACCTGGATGTGAAGAACATGAGGTAATGAAAGAAAGTTTGATTCGCATTGCAAGGGGAAAACTCGAAGAATGAGAGGCCAGTGGGCTAATTTCTGGTTTGATCAGTAAGAAAACAAATGAGGAACTGTCCCAAGTTTTGAAGTAGGTCAGCTACCCAGCGAATCTTCATAATTAAATACCGTTACTGTATAGATAGGTAGATCTCGTTGTGAAAGACCTATTACTAGATAATTCATGAGTAGAGCCAAAAGAATATGAACTGTACAAGTTAATTTACCAATAACCTTGATTAAATGAAGTAAAGGGCTCCGGTGTATAGAGAAGACCTCACCGTTCAAAACGTAACCATAGAAACGATGCAATCCACTATTTCTTTATTCATTTCTATTTCTTTTTTTTTTGAGACCTAGAGTGTCAATACAATTTCTTAGTTCGTTTCGAGGTAAAATGTCTATAAAAAATGAAAAATCGTGGACGTGTCTTTGGTGCTCCTCAATGCAATATAATCAATAGGTCGTTACATTAAACATGGTAATCGTTAAAATAAATTATTCATTTCCTATGTTTTACTGTCACAAGATATTATTCAATTTAGATTATTAGAAATAATTGCTTTTATAAGCATGCCAAAAAAAAAAATACTTTTATGTGAAAATTGAAGAAACAATGTTAACATCATCAAGTATTCTTTTTGCTTCCAACCATAAGGTTGTAGCACTACCATCTATTATTCATGGGCTGTGAAACAGAAAAATCTTACCTGCAAAATAAGCTAAGGCCCTGTTACCACCATTTGTTACATTGCCACTTATTTGTCCAAAAATCTACACGAGTTTTGCACATTATTCCATTATCAAACGAAGACCATGTGAATTTCTATTTGGATTTGACAACTGACAATAAATTGTTGCCACAATTTCAAGGATTTGCTTTTGATAGAAATTTTTCTTATTTTCATGATCATTGTTACCTCCATTATATTGATTTATTCTAGTTTGTTGGATATCCTATTATCTCAAAACATTCATCATTAAGGCATTTAAGTTTATTATAATGTTGACACCTCTTTCTAATTCAACAATTTATTTAGATATTGCTTGTATGTGTATCCTCTAGTCTTTTATAATCAACTTTTTGTTGCAAGAGCTTCTCTCCAAATCTATTAATGGATGTTCATTCTTTATAAGAGTGGTTCTTCTTGCAATGTTAAGGAGGAGATTTTACTTAATGAAGGTGTTAGCGCTATGACAACACATTAGATTTCAAACGATCAAAACCATTAGAAGTCCACCATATTAAATATTCTTTAGCTATCTTACATTTACAATTTGGTAATATATCACAAATTTTCCACCATTAGAAGTCTAGCACAGTTGTACTTAGTATCACTAGGCTATCGCCAATTAAGTTGCCTTTGTTTTTGGCATGTAAAGCTATGTTGCCAACACATTTCTTTCCTACAAAATTTTCTCTTATAAATGGTATTGTAGCAAACACTAACCATGGCTCATTTGAAGGTCATAGATTAAAGAAAGAGTCACCATTAGTCGCCAATATAATCTCTGTCCATGTTATTGTCCATATTTAGTGGTTTACTGAAAAAAAAGGAAAAATTTATGAAAAGATTGACTTCAATTTTTCCAATTTCCAGTCCGGAGGATTCAGTTTTTTTATAAAAAGGTCAAAGTAGGATCTCACGGCGTCATACGTTTTGGAATATCCGATAAAGATTCATGGAATATCCAATAACATAGTATATGGTTGTCGAAATGAAAATATGGAAAAATCTTAAATCTTCCAAATGTATTAAAGTACGTCCATTTTCTTTTGGAAAAAGTATAAAGAAATTATCGATAATTTCGTTAATGGGGGGAGTAAAAGAGATAAGAACGGGTTCCTTTTTCAACTCGAAACCCAACCGATTGACATATTGTCCCAAACTTTATCCACTTTTATCTCCATTGAAGGCCACATGAAACTTCAGCCAAGGGGGACCCTCCATGCTGCGTCTCTGGCCCTGTCTTTTAATACCCAAGACAAGGAAATATAATTCATGCATATTTTTTTGGATAATAGACATCATGCTGTCCCCATTCAGCTACACTGTAAAATAATTATTTATGTTTTAATGGACCCACTTCATCAACCACTTTAACCAAATTACACTCATCATCTGTTTCTTTCCCCAAAATCTTTATTAAGGAAATATATGGACAGAAATATCCAGTACATGGAGCTGCATCATAGGGATGCAAAAACACTTGAACAGTTGAAACATTGGAAAAAACAGCACTAGTTTCCTCATATTGCTCCTCAAATTCCGCCCCCATGCTTTTGACCAACTAGGAAAAGTTTGTTGTTTAATTTTCTACTTAGGATTTCTTTGTTTTGTTGATTTGGACGAATAAATGGGAACTGCCAAAGCAAATAAGTAGACAAAAAAAGAAAGATGGGATGTATACGATTCTTGTATGGGCGAAGAGGATGTGGAAAACCTATTACGGTTAATCAAATATAGTAATAACTCTTTATAAAAAATAAAAAATAAAAAATAATAATAAATTGGTTTTTAGGCCAAGCGAACCAGGTTGTGTATTTGTGTCACTCACCATGTTACATATTTATATATATCATTTAAAAAAATATAAATACAGATGAAAAACAGACCATCCAAATAAACCAGTATTACAATTATTATTACATTAATTCTTATAATTATATAAATGATCAAACAATAGATTGTACCGTCCCATTATAGTATAAGGTATAAAAACAGTATGTATAGATGATAATGAATTACTTATAATTTGAAATTTTGTTGGTATAGGACTGCTGCAAACCATGGACTACCAACGTCAAAACAATGGCCAATGGGCAGGCGCTAGTCAGGCCTCAGTCAGTGTCACGTCATGCCTCGGCCTGCCCATGTTGGGTTTGTGCGGCTTAGCTAGGCTCAAATTAGCCGATCTTAAACCTAATCGCCTACACATATGTGTTATAATAATAATAATAATAAAGGAAGGGTTGTGGAGATAAGCATAGACATCGGTACGGTTCGGATCAGTTTCGAACTCGAACTGGAATTGGAACCGCCAGAGCAGGGATGATTCACGGTTCCAAGGAACCGCCGATTCTGGCGGTTCCGGTTCTGATTCCACGTCAATAGTTTTTTTTTTTTTGAGAAAAATGAAGTAAACAAACCCCTCTCCCTTCTTATATAATAGATTCATATCTAATAACTATAATATTTATTAAATCTTAAACTAAAAGGCAAAAAAAAAAAAATCATAATCTTTATAATACTTTAATTATATGCATATATATGTCTTTTTTTTTTTTTAACGTCTTAATAGATAGTAGGTGAGATGATGATTTTTTTTTTCTGAAATATTTTTTTTCTCATTTATCTATTACTATTATTAAGCCAAAATTTGATATAAAAAATTAAAATGCATAATATGGTAATTATTTATCTTTTTCTTTTAATATTTATAACGGTTATCTTACACCCTCTTTTCTCCTTTTTTTTACTCCGCCATCTCTCTCCTATCTTTTCCATAGTAACTCCTTCTATTTTTAGGATAAATTGTAGTGTTTTCTCTAATTTTTTTTTAATTTTGGCACATATTGCGTGATGCGTCCGCTAGTATTATAAAAATAATATGGTTGACACTTGACATGTGCGATAATTTGACATAGGATAATCATTCCATCATCATAACATCATCATCATTTTAGTTTTTTTTTTTTTTTATAATTACACCCATCACTTTCACCCAAATCATTCTTTTAATCTTCTTACTTTTTTTTTTTAATTCAAATATTTGGCGAGTTGGAACGGCCGGTTCCGGGTTTGGAATAGCGGTTCCGGACCCGGTTGGAACTGCCGGTTCCGCCACGTCTAACCGCTTGAACCCGCCGATTCTGGCGGGTCCTTGGACAGTTCAGAACCGTCACCGACTGGGTAGTTCCCGGATCAGGAACCGCCGGTGATGGTTAGGGGCGATTCGCGGTTCGGAACCGTCCCGTGATGATGTCTAGATAAGCAGACTCGAACCATCCCACATTTAGTTTTTTGTGTACTTTCTTAATATCTTTTGAGGATAATTCCTTATATACTAATTATTCTTTTTTTTTTCTTTTTGTTTCTCAACTTAGTTCCTTATTATGGAGGATTAGAATTAATGGATTATATTATATCCATTGGCTTGGCTACACATTTATGTCCCTCTAACATGAATTCAGCCTATTCATATAAAAATTGTCAAAGGCTTTATGAAATTTATAAGACAGTGTCTGGGAATCATTTGTGCATTTTTAAACTTTACTAGAATATCTAATATCATATAAAGAATGGTGTCTGTATATATATAATTTAATAAACTTAGGAGTATCAATATAATTTATTAAAAAGATCTTAAAATGGTCAACATATTTTGTTGTTGCACAGATGAAATTGTTGCAAGCAAACTTTGCATGGATGCATTTAGATTTTAATTTTTATTCCAAAACTTTCATACTAACAGCACCAATGGAAGATGACAAGTAATACACTAAAAAAAGCTCTAATCATACCACATAAATAGCAAGGTGGGTTGACCTTTTACCAACAACTTTCCACCAAAACTTGTCCTACAAATTAAATACTAGTCAATGTGCCACTGATTTTAGTGGCCAAATTTCATAATTTTTTGTACAGTTAAATCAACTCAAATTAGACAGGGAAACAGTAAGTGTATAAGCAATAAATGTAGGCATCTACCCTTTCCTAAGAGTTCTGCATTCTGGTTATATCCTTGACTTTAATTAGCGTTGATTGCGATGAAAAAATTAAGACTTCGTTCTCTCTCTCTCTCTCTCTCTCTATATATATATATATATATATATCCAATTATGCTTTGTTTCAATTACTAAATAGATGAGAATTCTATATCCGGTAATTTATTTTGACAAGACAGGTCTCGTCATCATTTAATAGTTTACATTGTACATAATCCTGATCGAATACTAAAATAGTTAATATTTTATTTACTATACTTATTTTAACGGTTAGATTAACAGTGGTAGAAGGAACTCTAGAAGCTTCCTAAATTGATACAAAGTCAAGATTTGTAGTAGTCTGAAGCTCTCATCCTGTGTCCAAACTATTGTCTATGGATTGAAACTTTGGTCCACCTTAGATTATTGAATTTTTATTTGTATCGAATATACATCTGTAACTTATCTGTATCGTGTCTATTTGGTCTGTTTATAAGTAAAAGTTTTTCATCGATATTGACAAACATTTGTTTAAAAACGATAAAAATATGATGTCAAAATGACTACAACATCATGAAATAAACAGATAAAATGTCCTATTTGAAAAAATAACAAAAAGACAATTATTTATTAATTCAATTATTAACTATTACATATGGGGTTAGGATCTATATTTCCCTTTTTTCTCAGTTTTTCTCCATTTATAAATCCATGGTTTAAAATTATTTATATTTATAATATACTATTTTTTTTCTTTATAGTTCAACAATTGATTAAACGTGAGAATGACTAATGGTATTTGGTTCACTGAAATGAAATAAGATTGGAAATGAATAGCAGTTCCTTATTATGTAATTAAGAGTATTTCTGGTTTAAAACATATTTTTTTTTGTTCATGAATAATCATTCCTCTAGTAAAAGAAAAAAATGAGAATATCTTATCTATTCCATATTACATGCAATAAACATTTTTTTTATAGAATATTTTTCAAATTAAAAAAATATATATTCTATGATAATAAAGTTGAAATGCTAATTCAATTTCAATGAACTAAACATGGTGTAAGTGATAGAAATTAAGAGTGCATAAATAGAAAAACCTATTTTGTATTTGTATGTACTCATTATAATGAGATTCAACATATGTGAGTCTTGACATAACAAAAACCCTGTGGAAATTTTTACCCGCATGGTTTAACAAACAACAAAAAGATTATTAACTTTGTACAAATTTAGAAAATGTCATATCAAAATAGTCTAGCATTTTAGACATCATCACGCACAATTAATGATTAAAATTATTAGAAAGAAAACAATAAACTTAGCTTAATAGAAGACGATTCTAATAGAATCTTAAAAGGATGAATTTTTTTAATCAAAAATAGCAAAATTATTTTTGTCCATTTTCCATTGATATTTTTGTGTTAATTAATCATAACTAATGACCATCATTGGAATCGTCACCTGAATCATAACCAAAATATTGAGATACTTATTATATTTCACTATTATAATTATTTTACTTGTCAAATAATAACAGGACCGTAAAATTTTTGAAAAACCATTAAAATCCGCAGCCTCTGGATACAAATACACCATAATTTACGGTTTTATCCATGGTCCCGTATCTGTGGCGTGAAATATGCTGCAACGGGAAAGGAATGTGGGCGATTGTTGGCTATTGGCCATAAGTGCTTAGCTTAGCCTTAGAGTAGCCACCCGCTTGAAACATGACCAGTTACACATTACATGTGACGTTTGCCCAATAAAAGTATCTCACTCATAATTACCTTCCTCTACCAAAGTAATGAATTTAATATTGCTCCCGTGACCATTAATTGAAATTGTACAAAAGAGTTTATAAGTCAGGATGAGCTATCTCATGGATGAAATGGATTAGCCCAATAATTCATTTGTATGAAAAAAAAAATTATAGAAGAAATGATTGCTAATATAGTATTATTTTAGGGATTTTTAAATTTGAACTTAAACTTATGTGTTAATTGTAATAGAAAATGATAAAATGATACACATGCATTATAACCTTTTTTTTTTAGTTATACATCTATTGTTTTAAAAGAAATATGATATCTAATAAATTATATTTAAAAACCTATTCTTATATATAAGTAACTAAAATAATAATGAAATTAATCTTTGATATATATAAAACCCTATAAAATTTTATTTTATATTATATACATCTTGGTCAACTTGGCATGTTTAACCCACAAAGATATACAAGTAGTTAAATAGGTTAAGAAGTAAGTTGGTCTGTTTAACCCATGAGTCAAAATTAGCTTGATTAAGGTCAAGAAATCTTTACCCATTTTTGAAGTGAGCCAAATAGTTTTGGCCCATTTAACCTTT
Source organism: Combretum micranthum (assembly GCA_024138025.1). Lineage (NCBI taxonomy): Eukaryota > Viridiplantae > Streptophyta > Magnoliopsida > Myrtales > Combretaceae > Combretum > Combretum micranthum. The sequence continues at coordinate 404,047 of JAMXBD010000709.1, forward strand.
GAGCTAAAGTAAGCTAGGTCGGGACTGCCTATTAAACCTATTTGCACGCCTATATGACTTTAAATTAGAAATTAAAAACAATGCAAAGAACACAAAGCATACAATGATATTAAAAAAAAAAAAAAAACGCAAGAAGGAAAAAGGAGAGAAGAGGGTAAGAGTGAAGGTATTGTTTAGTAACAAGGCTGCAAGTTGCAATTGAATATAGTTGAGTTCAAGCTTTTTACCAAATTTAAAATATAAAATTAAGTTTGACTTGTTCAAATAAATGAAGTCAAATCAAATTGAGATTTAATTGAATTAAGCTGAAGCCAGTCAAATTCGAACAGTTAATGGGTAGTTTGACTCATGTTAAATTCAAAAAGTAGGATACACAAAATTAATAAATTAATAGGTGAATGGAGAATAAAATAAATTTAGATTCTATGTACATATAATAGAAAATTTAGTTTTTCATTTCAGTTATATATTGCATGTAATATATTATATAACATATAACTTACAAGTCTAAACAAGTAGTTCACAAAATTAAATGGAAATTGAAACTTAGTTATATTTTGGATAAATTAATTCTATTTTTAGTTTAAATTCAACTTGTTTATTAATCTATCTCATACGAATCATATAGGTTCAACTTTAAGTAGGCTAAATTCAAATAGTTTACAAGTGATTTAAGACATGTTTGAATATATTGATTTGGTATCATTCTTGCATTATTTTTTAGCCGAACTAATATTGAAACGATATTGATATGTATCGATAAAAAACTAATTGTTGTACTCATAAATTGATCAAACCGAGTCGTACTGATCTAATACAGATATAATACTGATGAATTATAGATGTTCATTCGATATATACGCACTACTGATAAAAATCTGATAATTCAATAAGGTACTATTCATTTATGACCCTGTACGTTTCCGGACTGTAGTCCAGTGTGGATTGAAACTGACTCGAGACCCACCTCTCCAGGTTTACTCCTCCCAGAACCCAAGTTGCAACTAGACTAGACACAACCCTAGCAATCCCTTAGGCAACAAGCCGGTTATACACGACGTACGTAGCCGATTTAAAAATAAATAAATAAACAATCGATTAATTGTTCAAATCATAGTCTAATCCCACTGGTATTGGAACCGGAGCCAGACCAGCCCGGCCTCAACATCCAGGTCCCAATTCCTCGTTTTTCTTAATCCTATCTCGGCGAGACAGCCTCAAGAGCGGGTGGGTCCCTGGACCTGCCTATATACGACCCATACGAATTATCTTAAGATTCCCTGGCCTCCTTGACAAGCAAAAGCAAACCGCAACGCCTTCAATCGCGGCAAAGAACAAAATTTTTGCCATGGTTACGTTACTTCAACACTTTTCGCTTTTTTCGGGCTGCTAAAACAGATACAAAGGGTACAGGTAAATTAATTATAAAAAGCTTTGTTCCCAACTTCCCATTCTTAATTTATTATAAGTACTGCCTACTGCCTTATAGCTAATAACTGCAGCAGATATAAATTTTCTCACTTTTCTAGTCCCTTCGTCACCAACACCAACCCATGGAGCTGACAGAAACTCAGGTAACAACACATCTTGCGTTACACAGTTCGTACTGTCTCTCCTTATTTTCATCAAAAAGACTCTGATCAATATGATCCCTCATTCTTCCCTCTAAACCTTGATTTCTGTTTAATTTTCATTTACAGGGAGTTAAAATGAAAATATTTGCTCTACTGGTTATTGCAATTTTGGTCAGATCAAGTGAGAGTAGAAATGTGAGGACAACAGCTGGTTCCTATGGATTTCAGTATTCTGCCATGACTTGTAGAGCTCACAGTGCAAGCATCAAGGAATATGGTGGAGTTGGTGATGGGAAAACCCTAAACACAAAGGCATTCCATGATGCCATAAGTGATTTAAGTCGGTATTCATCAAATGGTGGTGGCTTGCTTTATGTTCCTGCTGGGAGATGGTTGACTGGAAGCTTTAATTTGACGAGTCACTTCACTTTGTTCTTGCATAAAAATGCCGTGCTTCTTGCTTCCCAGGTTTCATTTCCTCCTTAATTTGCTTTTTCATTTCACATGCTTTTGGAGAATCTAACATTTAAGAAACCATCTTACTGAAATTTTACCTGTTAGCTATTTCAGTCTAACATTTGGATAAATTAATTTTCTTGTATCTTAATATAAATTTAGTGAAGATGACATTTGAAAAATGAGAGCTGGAATGTAAAAAATTATCATGGGTTGTTTTTTTTAACTAAATCAAGAAAATCCCAAATAAGTTTAATTTTGCAGAAAAATATTCTGTATTTAATTTTATAAGATATATGTATTATATATATATTAAGAATTTCAATTATTTATATGTTTTATTTTTAAAATAATTAAATACATGATTCAAATTCAATGTCGCAAAATGATGGCAAAAAAGATGAAAAGAGCAGAACTAAAGAAGAAAAAGAAGATTAATCGTAGCGACATACCATTTAATTAAAAGGGGTGAGTAGTAGGTAGATATTAATTTAGGTAGATGAAAAATAAATAATGATCTTATCATTTATAATTTTATATATTAAAATTTTATTGATATTATTTTTTTAATACGATACGATTGAAGCTTTATTGAATCAAAGGGCTCAGGTTCCGGACGGTCTTTTAACTCTTTTTATTAGTTTATCTAATAATATATTCGGTGGTTTTATGGAGAAATGTGTTATGAATATTTTTAGGAAGATAGTATTTAGTATTTACATGTCCATATTTGATATTCGTGCACCTAATAGCAAAGAATACATACACATATATATATATATATATATTATCTGGTGTATAAATATACCACCTTTTAATATTTGTTTGTCAGAGTTATGGAAAATATTTCTGTTGGTAATTAGCGGTATTGTGGTGGTTAGGATTTAGGAAAAGTTATATATATAGAATTAACAAGAATTCAAATTTTAGATTTTCTTAATATTAAAGCAGCATAATTCCTAATTTAACTTGGTGATTAGATTCTATTATTAATTTTTAAATCTTAACCTCCGATAATACCCGTGGTTTTTTAAGAGGAAAAGTTAAGAATAAGGGACCGGCTCTCGAATGATCTAATAATTAATCTTTTCTAGTTGGTTCTGAAAAGTGAAAACTCATACTTGAATTAGCGTGGGAAAGAAGACGTGACATCCCAAATGGGACTGAGGATTGCACTTGGCCCCTGGGTGGCAGACCGCTAATGAGGCTTTGCCCATTTATCTAGTCCACTCACGATGTCGACTTGGTATTTACTAATTTTTAGTGTTTTATTTTTAAATTTTAATAACCTAGTATTTATATTTCTAAAACATATGCAACTCAGTCTCATTATTAAATAACATTTAATTAATGTTTATTTTGATGTCAGCACTTTTAATTTTTGGTAATTTTTTACTATTTAGTATCATATATTTAGAAATTGGTAATTTTTGGCTAAGAGTGTTATTTTCGTATCATCAAAATTAATATCCATCAAACATTATCAAATATAAATGCTAAATTGCACATACTTCGAAAATATAAATACTTATTTATCAAAATTTAAAAATTGATGATACAAGTAGAAATAGGTATACAGATCATGACTCGTGGGCTGGCTGGTTTACCCACATAAAAAAGGTCACAGACAATTTTTTTTGCCTATTTAAAAGCAAGCCAAATTGGCTCGACCCGTTTAATCTATGAGCCAATGCGAGCTGGCCTATAACTGGCCAGGCTAGGCCAAGCTGGGCCTATCCACGGGCTAACAGTAAAAAAAAAAAAAGGAAAAATTTAAGAACAATAATAATAATAATATGTTAGTAATTATTTATGATATGTTATCAAAGATGATTGATTTATACACACATCACATAAATAGTAACATTCTTTTCAATTACATATTTTTTAATTTAAAAATAATATTATATCTAAAAAATTATTTTTAAAACTTTTTTTATATACAAGTAATTAAAATAGCAATAAAATTAATCATTGATATATAAAAAACACTAAAATACATAAATATTCCAATTTTATCACAAAATAAACATAAAAATAGAAATAAAAAAGTAAATTTATTTTGGCCCACTGGCTGGGGCGTAAGCCAAGAAATTCTCCGTTTAAAAGTGGGTCAAAATGAGTTAACTCGTTTAGCTCGTATGCCCACCTATAAACATTTGGTCTGCCATTATTCTCAAATCTATATTACATTTGTTATTAATTATTATCACCTTGTTCATAAAAAGAATAATATTAATAATTACATTTTCATTATTTTCTAATAAGATGAAAGGGCTCTTTAAGAAACAATTAGAAGGCAATTAGTATCATAATTATCAAACTTGCAATTTTATGTAAAATTGTCAGAATTTGTAGAATGTAAAATCGAAACTTTGATTTAGAAAACTATAAATATACTAACAATAATAGTAGAAAACTCAAAATACATAATAAATATAAAGATATAAAGAAATTAAGTTATCTTTTTCAAATAATTCTTAATTCATGATATAATATGCATAAAAAAAATAGAGTTGGGAGAAATATATAAAAAAATAAATAAGTTTTCTAAGAAACTTACAGCTATAACTTAAATGAATTCTACATATGTAGGACACAAGGTTGAAGGATGAGGAAAAAAATAAAGAGATGACTTTGAAAAGTGCACTTGTATTTTTATATTTTAATTTATTTAACTCAAGTGGGTAAAATCAATAAACTCAATTAAAAATATAAAATCCTATCGAGTTTATGTGTAAAATAGTTGAAATTAAAAAAATCTATTTAAAAAAGTTTTATGTACGAATAAACTTGAAAGTGTTTTTTAAAAGTAAACTCATAAAATTATACAACTAGTATCGTTATTTTTTTATAACTATAATTTATGAGGAGAGATCCTCAAGCGAGAAAGAAGATGCAGTAGGCTTGATATGTTGCATGTTCGAGTAAGGTAGGGTTGGTTCTTACATGTCAAATTCGGAAAATTTTTCCTTTCCTATCCCTTTATTTCTAATTGTTTTATAAAAGTTCTTTGGCATTTTTTTTGTAATTTTTTTGGTCTTATTTATTTATTTATTTTTTCGTCTTTACATTCGTGTAGTAATTACCAGAAATTAAAAATAAATAAAAAAAGATATGGAGTCCTAAATTTCTCAGGAACTCTTACCATTGCTGTCGGCCCAAAAAATGGCACTTTTTTTTTGGCCATCACAAAAAATAAAAATGGTACTTGAAATATGGGGAATTATATGAAGAGTCGACTCATTTAGCATTGCACATGCTCTGAGGACTTTTTTTAAAAAACCTCAAATGATGACGTGAGAAAAGGAGGTTTTCAACATCATCGTTAATCCCAAGGAAGCCAATAATGAAGTGTTTTGTTTAGATCATTGTTTTTGTGTTGTTTTTGAATCGAACAGATACTAAATTGATATAGATGTGATAATGATGAAAAATCGACAATTTTAATTATAAATTGACCAAACCGAACTGATACTAAACCGATATCGATTTTGAACTGACATCGATCCGATACAGATGAAAATTCGATAATGTAAACAGATCTACATTACAGATGTTAAACATAAGTAACAATAAGAGGGATAGAGAATAAAAAAGGAAAAGAGTTGCTTTATGTTCTTATTTGAATGGGTGAAACTCATATCTATGGTTCGTTAAAAAAAATACAAATTGTAAAAAAAATTGCTAAATTGGCACATTTTATTGTATGTTGGAGAAAAAATATAAAAATTTGTATATGAATCAAATGTTAGAAAAGAGATATAATGATGGTATGAAGTCAAACTTGTAAAAATAGTTGTATCAAATTGGAGAAGATATATAGGTCATGCGATACATGTCAAATAATTACACGTATACCGTATAGTCAACATGCAATATAGCGATGGTAATTATATGATAATTTTGATTCAAACCGTATCTATGTAATAATTTTTTTTAAATGATGATTAAACATGAAATAATCTTTTTTTGAAGACTCCAAATGTGTTTAGAATTAAGAAACCAACCTAATTGATTAAAAGGGATCTTTTAACGTTAGAAACCATATAAAAACCTATTGCTAATGCTCGTCTAAGGTCATCTTGTCATAGAGCTGTATGCGGGCTTAGGCTACCTTACATAACTCACAAAAAAATAAGGTTGGGTTAAAAATTTTTGTCTATTTAAGTGTGGCCAAAATGGCCTGTCCTGCATGACCTATGAGTTAAAGCAAACCAACTCGCTTCAGTTTGTGTTGGCCGCAAACTTGCATCTAAAAGCATTTAAAAAAAAAAAAAAGAAATGTAAATCTTATAAATAAAAAGAAGGAGAAACTGCAATACATTACCATAGTTCTTTTCTTTTCACTTCACTTTTTTATTATTTAGTTATTGAATATTATTTATATAATACTTATGGGTGTTATGTTTCAAAATTTCAAACTTCTGACATTGTGTTGATTATATCCTTAATCCATTTATCAATACTTTTTCTTTTATATCTATTAGATATTTATATTTTTCTATTTAAAATAAGCAACACAAAATCAATTGATAATTTCCCAAAGAAAAAATTAGAATGGATTCTAATTTCTATTAATTAAAATAAAATATTTTATGTCAAGATAAAAAACTTCAAAATAGAAGTCATATAAAATTACCATCTAGAATTAGTATGTAAGTAATTGGTGAGATAAAAAGAAATATATTTTATATTTAAATTATTAAAACTTAGCGGGTTCGTGGGCTAATCTATTTAACCCACCAACCCGCATGTGGTGAGTTGGGTTAAAAGTTTTGGCCCTATAACTCGAAGTTGAAACAGGACGAGACGGGTTGGCTTGCATAATTCGTTTGCACAGATCTAAATTCTTATTAGTAAGATACCATAAAAAGTCCTTACATTACCACATATGCATTTTAAGAAACTTTACGTCCTATAGCATCCTTATAGCATCCTTATTAAATTGATAGAAAACCTTAAAACTAATAATAGGATCATGCAAACTTCTACTACTTGTCAAAGGACAATCTAATGACCATCTACTTGTTAAAAATAAATATAATAATTGCTATATTAACTATTTTAATGGTGTTTAGTAAAAAAAAACTACTTAATGATGTATTAGAAAAAAATTTATTTGAATTATACAATCACGGTTTGTATGAATCTCAACCGTTAAGTAATCAACAAGAGTATAGAATTTTCCTAAAATCATAGGTCCTAACTAGTTTAATAATGTCACCTTGCAAGCAATCACAAAACTAGTTTAAAAAATAAATAAATAATCATAATAAGTTCTTATGTTTGACTAGCAATGCATTTATATTTGTATTTCTATTAATTAAATGCATTTATTTTATTAATTTGGATGTTTTAATAGAAGTATGACTTTAAATAGTCTAACTCTATCTAGTGACTAATGAATGTAATAGATTAGAGTTCCTTCTCCACCTATGAGCCAAAAGCAATTGATTAATCTGTATTCAATAAAAGCCAAACCTGAGATAAACTATAAATAAAAAATAAATTTTTCCTTCTTTCTTTCTTTCGTAACAGAAAATTAAAATGGTAGTACATTCCTGAGTTGCAACTTGCAGCATTACCGAGGACCCAAGGTCCCCGATGTGGTCTTTAAGAGTTTTTTTTCCTGAAAATCAAAATCGGTTAAGTTCCTGATTGATTTCCTTGCATTAATCTCATTTGAAAAGTTGTCAATTAAATCGCTTTCTTGTTTGTTGTAGCCAAGAGATAAAAAGGGTAAAGGGGAAAAAAAGTCTCCATCTTATTTCAATAGTCACTTTAGATTTATATTCTTTTCAATTAAGCAATAAAATTTATCGGGTAAATACAAAATTTGGTACTTTAACTTTTCACAAAATTTTAATTTGATACATAAATTTTAAAGCCTTCATTTTAATACCCAATCAAATTCTTTTTAGCTAATTTTACTATCCGAAATAATTTTCAGTTTAGGACATTTATAAAAATTAATTACTTATTTAATGTCAATATAAAAATAATTATCAATATACCAATCTTAAATCGCGACTTAAAAATAAGATATACAAAGTTACAGTACATATATATATCGCGAAAAGAAAAAGCCACATACGTGTTATTTTCATACGTGGTAGTCACGATATACATGTTATATCGTTTTTTACACACGCAATATAGCGAGTAGTAAAACATTGTCGTGTGTGTATATCGTGATTTGCATATTAAAAAACTTATCCCGTTAATAAAAGCGATTTTGGTGTGGTATATTGGTAATTAATTTCATTTGAGTTGTATATTGGTAATATTTTTCCACATAAACTCTAGATATGTGTTGAACCCATGAAAACCTTTTTAGCTAATTTTACTATCCTCTTAATTACTACTCTCTTGATTAAAAAAAGATAACATGTCATTGAAATTTTATAACTTCTTCTAATACCATTTAGCATTGATAGGTTTCTATTTTTATATTAGGAAATAAAGTAGACAGAATTAATAGGGTAGTGAAAATAACCTCAAAAAAGTTTAAATTGGGTATAAATTGATTATTTTAAAGTTTAGGTATCAAATTAACTTACCAAATTGTACATTTTCCTAAATTTATATTAGGTTGAAATCTTTGCAATAAATCATTATCTGTTAATAAATGACTTGCATATACTTCATTTTCAATATATACATATGTATACATACCCTAAGACTATATTTAGATTTGTTGAATTTGTTACTAAAATATTGGTCTTAAAATTAAAGTAGATGATAGATAAGGGTGAGCAAAAAAACAATCGAACTAGACTAGACTAAACCATAAAGAAATTATGGTTTTTTCTTGATGGTTGTATTGACCATTCCTGAACTGATTATAGTTTGGTATGCATAATTCAAACCACACTGTTTGATCTGAAAAGAGTTTTAATAAAAATTTTTAAAAAATTGACTAAAGATTAAAGAGTAGCGTGTAAAGAAATAGAGTCTGACTCTATAGTATTACCTTAATCCCAGTTCCTACAATTTCTACTATTGTATTCTTTCTCAATTATTCAATCTATCCATTTATGAATTTCACCATTCTCTTTTTTTCATCATATTTGCTTTTTAATTTTCTCTCTATCTCAATTCTCAACTAAAAAAGTAAGCAATTTTCATTTGAAATTTATCTTCTTTTTTTTCATATTTATTGTTCCATAAACTTTTTGTAATGTTTCCTCCTTAAGATTCATGAACTAGGTAGAGATTATGAAAGGCTATAAAAATTATCAAATTTGCTTTTACTTGTAATGGCTATATGCTAAACTATAAATTATTATAATATGGATTTACTGAAAAAAATATTTAAATGTCCGCATTTTTAAATAAAGTTTTTTCTTTTTCTAATTAAATTTTCATGTATTTGTAATTTAGGTCAAATCAAACTATTATTTAATAATTTAAAAATTTTTTAATCTGAACCAAAACCATTAAATAATGATTTGATTCTTTGTAAGTACCAAATCAAACCGATTTGTGTCCACCCTATTTACAGGTGAGTAAGAAAATGAAATATCTCATCATACTACATAGTTATAGGAAAAAGACAAATTCCAGGTGGGAATCCTTAATAAGTGTATTGGTGCATGCTGGCGCAGTAAATAAATTCCATGCCCTATATTAGCTATAGCCCGGCTTAATTATGGTTTCGCGTTTACACATTACTTTCTCGCTCTTTTGGAAAATATACCGGAACCAATAGGAAAATTGCGCGGAATTGATTGGGCATAACTATAAAGAAATCAATATTTTAAACTGCTTAAAAAAATGAAATCAACATTACATAAAAATGAGTGAATAAAAAATCAATCTGTTAATTGTTTAAAAAAAAAAAGATCGACATTTAAAATGGTTGAAAAAAAATATAAAAAAGGTTTGTCATATTATTTACACTATTTATATAACATTAATCCTTTTATAACCACTTAAAATTTAGTATTTTATTTACACTCATTTTACATAATATTGATTAATTTTTTTAACCACTTAAAATATTCATATCCATTTAAAGTTTGTTTCTTTTTTATTGTCCAAACATTTAAAGTTGCCTAAGCATTAATTTTTTTTTTAAATGTAATTTACTTGTTACTTTGGCTACAATAATAATCTACCGGCCGTAATTGGCTAAACCTAACATAAATTATTGTGTTGGCAGCTCCATAGTGAAAGAAAAGAGAAAAATAGATAGGGTGGATTGTATTATCAATCCCATTTTTCTAAATACATTCTCTTATACTGTATTGTTTGTTAAAAAGTTGTTAGAATATACACTTAAAATAGGTGCAACCGGTTGTATTTATTTTCTTCTCAAGAAATGAACAATCGGGTTGATGCATTTCTTAATATAACATTTATAGATTCAAAGCCACCTTATTTTTTTTCAAAAGATCATAAATTGATAGCTAAGATATATAATAGGGTGAACCATATACAATCCTCACATTCATGTAATAGTGATCTTTTAGCAGTAATAGAATAGAGAAACTCATTTGCTATCATTGCTGATTTAAGGACATAAATGGCTGGCCAATGGGTAAGCCTCTGCCATCATATGGGCATGGAAGGGAAGCCCCAGGAGGAAGATACATGAGCTTCATATTTGGCACAAACCTCACTGATGTGATCATAACAGGTACTGCATGGAATCAAGTGTATCAAATTGCTACAATGTACATGTAGAAAAGGTGTGTTAATGAGTCAAGTTGATACAGACAATATTAAGCTTGAACCTGAAGATGACTTGAAAATTCAAAGTTTATGCTTGATCAAACTTAGAATTTTGACCAAACTTGACTTGAAGTAGCACTTAAAAATTTGAGTCGAACTTGTTACGTTTGTTTAAACTCAATTGATTTTAAACATACTATTTATTTTTCTTCCGATCAATAGAATCGATGCTCGATCTCAAATTCATTCTACACAAAAGCTTTACTTGAACAAAAACTCTAAGCTCATTGAGTCAAATATTATGAAGTTTCCACTGACTTAATGTAGTCAAGTCGAACTCAAGCAAATACTGAGCTAGACTTGAATAGGTTGCAAGTAGGCTTAAAATATTTACACTCCCATCTGAATTTCACAATTTAAAGTGAGTGTCCATATTCATTGCAGGGGACTATGGAACAATTGATGGCCAAGGTGCTCTCTGGTGGAACAAGTTCCACCAGCACAAGTTGAAATACACCCGTCCCCATCTGATCGAGATCATGCATTCAATGGATGTTCAGATTTCAAATTTGAGGCTCCTTAACTCCCCATTCTGGACTGTTCATCCTGTTTACTGCAGGTTCTTTGCTGCCCCTCTTGCATTGCTCTGTCAAATCCTTCAGCTGTCTACATGGTTCGATAATTAATGTCACAATTGCTGCGCATCGTTTTACATCCTTGAATTTTTATTGCAGCAACGTTTTTATCCAAGGCCTTACGATCCTAGCTCCAGTTAAGTCTCCAAATACTGATGGGATCGATCCAGGTATTCACCTGTTTCAGCTTACTATTGATAATCGCTCCTGAGTCATGATGGATTTCTAATCTTTCTGTCCTTATCGTTCAGATTCTTGTATTAACACCAGAATTGAAGATTGCCATATTGTCTCTGGAGATGATTGTGTGGCTGTTAAGAGTGGTTGGGATGAGTATGGCATTGCTTACGGAATGCCAACCAAACACCTGATAATCCGACGGCTCACTTGCGTTTCACCCTACAGCGCGCTCATCGCTCTTGGAAGTGAAATGTCAGGAGGAATCGAGGATGTAAGAGCAGAAGACATTACGGCCATCAACACTGAATCTGGCATCAGGATCAAAACTGCTTTAGGAAGAGGAGGGTACGTTAAAGATGTGTTTGTTAAGGAATGAAAATGCACACGATGAAATGGGCATTCTGGATGGATGGGAACTATGGCTCGCACCCAGATAATCACTACAACCCCAAAGCCCGGCCGACGGTTTCTGGAATCAATTACCGCGACATAGTGGCTGAGAATGTGACCATGGTGGCTCAGCTTAAGGGAATTCCTACCGATCCTTTCACCGGAATATGCATTTCTAATGCTACAGTTACCATGGCGCCAAAATCAAAAGAGGCACCATGGACTTGTAGCGATGTTCGGGGGATAACCAGTGGAGTGACTCCTAGACCTTGTAACATGCTACCTAGTGCAAAGGTTTCATGCCATTATCCTGAAGACAAGCTGCCTATTGATACAATGAGGTTCAGGAAGTGCAGTTACAGTGGGAAGCATGCGTGAATTCTAGTTGTAACGTTGGAACTCGTTGAAAGGTCCAGTTATGGTGCTATATGAAGCCCAACTTGACCGACTTGTATTACCTAGAAGTGCTGAAACTTAGCAACTTATTCCTAGAAACACCCCTACCCCTCCCCTACACCCCCCACCAACCAACCCCAAGACGCTCCTCTTGATTGAGCTTGGCCAAGTTGTATAATTTTAAGCCTGGATTCGACGTATGAGTTCAACTCAATTTGGTTTTCTTAAGCATGTTTTATTTGAAATATTATACATAGATATATAATATTCAAGCCCAGCTCAAGCTCGAGGTTGATTACGTTCATCAGATATCATGAAACTCAAACCCTACTTCTTGATAATCTTCTCAAGCGGCTCAGGCATAATTCCACTAATAGATTAAATAAACAAGTATTCGATCTGAAAAGTAGAATTTGGTTCATTTACAACCAAACCTGGCCTTTAACCATTATTCAAGGAATTTTCCCCGATGACCTTAAGTTTGGAAGTAAGTTAAAAACTACAATACATACCACTTTGCACGGTTAAAATATTTGTATGGGATGCTTTCTTTACTATGAAGATTCTTAACAAGTTATCTTATAACTAGGAAATAAATCGGTTTGATTCGGTTTTTTCTAAAACAATCAATTAAATCATAATTTACTATTTGGTTTTTTTTTTTCATCTCAAACCAAACTGTTAAATAACAGTTTAGTTGAGATTAGTAATTTTCTAAATCTATTGAAAAAATGGTTTGGTTCGGTTTGAATTACGGATTAAATCAAAATTTTAATTAATTTTTTTTGTTCTAGTCTTTTCTATATTTGTGTAGATACTTAAATATTTATATCACTTTACAAAGTTTATATTATAAACCATGATAAAATATTATATGAGTTCATCATATTTTTAATTTATAGTTTCTATAAAATCAGTTATCTACTAATAAAATCCATTCACTAATCAATACATAGTAAGTCATGATTTATAATTTTAATAGAATCATCAAGTTAATCATCTACCAATATATTTAGTCAAAATAAAAAATCATCCATCAACAAAATTCATTAACGAATAAAATGATCCACTAACAAAATATATTAAACAATTATTACATAATAAAAGTTTATAATTAAATAAATAAATTTCATACTTTACAAAGTTAAAAAGTATTGAAAAATAAAAAAGTTCATCATCAATGAAAAAATATATTAAGCAAAAAAAATAAAAATAAACAAGTTGATTTTAATCAATATTCACCAAATAATAAATATCAAATAAAATCATATGAACATATATGATTTTTAATAAATCATCATAAAAAAATCTACAGTTATAATTTATAAGTAAAGTATTATTATATTTTTCTAATACGATTTGATTCGATTTTACGAATTTGGTTTGGTTTACTTTCCAAATAACCATTAATTTACGGTTTGGTTCGGATTGAAAAATTTTAAACCAAATTATTAAAAATAAAAAAAAAAACCATTTTTCATTTTGGATTGATTCAGTTATAGATTGGTTCGATTCGGTTTGGTTTGTTTTTTTTTTTTCCCCCTACTTAAAATAGAGCGTTCCAAATACTACATAAAAAATAGGAATAATAACAAAAAAGAATAATTAGATATTTAGAAATTTAATTTTGAAAAATTTGATATCTTAATAAAATTTTTGTTAACTTTTTTCATATCTAAAATTTGATTTTAACAATTTTAGTACCTGAACAAACTTTACCTAAACTTTTTTCATACCTTATTTCACTTGTTTCGGGTATGAAAAAAATCAATAAAAACTTTGCTCAGATACTGAAATTATTAAAATAAAACTTAAATACCTAATTATTCTTTTTGTGAAAAATTTAGATACCATTTTTGTCATTAACCCTAAAAAAATATGTTGTCTTAAATAATCATATTCACCAATCATATTACAAGGAAGAACAATTGAAGAACCAGAAAATAATTATAAACCTTGAATATTATTGGAAATGAGAGAGTTTGTTCAAACAGGTACTACATCAAATGTAAATATATTATAAAAAGGAAGGAAAAAAATTAAAGTTAAAATCTCCTTCATACAGTAACAACTATCTATCTGAGTTAGATATCACAATCCCGACTACATACAGCATGTCCAGCCGTTTATTCATACACAGATGATAAGAGAAAAGCCTGTTCTATCAAGTTACAGCTCGAATTTGTATGCGCATTTCAACAGGATGAATGAGAACCACCACCTATATAAGCAGAACTCTTCACAAACTAAAACAAGCCTTTGAGGAGTCAAATATCATGAAGCTTTTCTTTTTCAATTTCTGGAAAAACTTGACAGTCAGACCTTACAACAGCCGTACAAGCTTCCACTGGAAGAACTATATATAGAATCTAGATATGTGATTCTATGTCCGCGCCACCCTCCCTATAGTACATCTCTATAAATGTGGTGGTGAAGGCATATTGGAAATAAATGCAACAGTTTCTCTGTCTTCAATAAGCTGGGTCTGGGTTAAATCTTACAGATTCCCACCAAATGAGCTCCTTGATGTTCTCCTCAGTAAATGATGGTTGCTCAAAGTCAAAACAGAAAGGAGTGGCACAAACGGGTTCCTCATTTATATCATGAAGGGGAGCCAAATATGGGTGGCAGAGAGCGTCATCAACTGAAAAGAACAATTAAATAAAGATTGGTCAATACATTATGGAGATAGTATAAATACAGTGAATAAGGAAGAGTCATATGCAGTGGAAAGTATCTCAAATCTCACGATTGATTGTGAGCTCTTTTGATCGATACATCCATAACCATACGCTGATATCACCATATTAATAGCATGGGAGTTTATTCTTAAATCTACAAGGAGATAAGGCTCCAGTTTTTTCACTCTTACCTGTAATACGCTTGTGGGGATCAAACACCAACATTTTCTCTAACAGATCAACAGCACCCGGTGACTTATCACGGAATCGGACAGCAAATTGTTGTCTTGGATACTGAGGCAGCTGTTTCACGTATCTTCGTGCATTATCACTTCTCAAAAACCCTAGGCTGGAGTCATCAGGGGAACCTATAAGCTATTCAGATACACAACTTGTCACTGTCAATTACACCTCCACATATGTAAACTTGAGATGCATAAATTAGGCAGAAACTAGTAAGATTGATACTAAAATGTAGTGCAAGAAGGTGCAAAAATGCATACCATGCTCTAAGACACCAACAGAAATAACATCAAAGGAGAAACAGCAAAAGAATTACCCTTAAGCTGACTTTTGATAAGAAGTTTTTTCTTATTAACAAGAATTTATCTGATTGTTGTGCACCAATATAATAACACAACAGTGACACCACCACCATTACTACTCAAGCCTTATTTTCAGTAGGTGGGTTCAGCTCACCAAAGATGAGAGATCAAGCATCTGCTGATCCCCGAAGAAACAGATGCCAAGACCATTTAAATTTAAGAGCCAAATTGAGCTAAAAGCAACATTCATGGCTCCACATTCAGCCTGCTATGCTTGGCTTTCCAGGTTTCACAATTCCTTGCCACAATTGCATATATACAGCCCTATTGGAAGAAACATGCCAAAGATCTCTCTCTATTCATCTTAATACCAAAACTAATTTCTCAAAGAAGCCCCCCGGATATTTCAATGCACTATAATTAAAACATTACTCTAACTTCTAACGATGAATACATATATCTCAAAATGTCCTTGCAACATATTGTGTTTTTTTTTTTCTTTTTCTTTTTTTTTTTTTTTTTTTTTGGGGGGGGTGCGGGGCTGCCAGTCCTTGCAACATATTGTTTGACTACCTAATTTAACAACACAACTTTATGAGGCAGATACTTAGTAGCAGACGTACAGGGATAGGACAAGAATAACTGGCAACATCAAAATATTTGAATAACACTTATGCCATTAAAGTTCCTTAAAGAAGTGTCTTTCATATGAGCATATTCAGTAATCGTGTTTAACAATCCTTGATAACAACCAGGGAAAGGTATGCATAGAGCGGAGAACTTGAAAAGAGATGGTGGTGCTAATAGCATAACAGCATTCTTGCAACCAACTTCAGCTAGAGAGAAAAGGTAGAATTGGTGATACTAGTTGTGGAGTACAAATGCCGATATATAGATGATACAGGATAAAAATTCTTGATAAGTAAGAAATTGAAGATATAACATGCATAAATGCTTCATGATAAGCACTTGCAAGTAGTGACATAATACCTCTGTTATAAGCCGCAACTGGTGAACATAATCCTTCCCAGGGAAAAGGGGTTGCCTGGTCATTATTTCACCAAGTATGCAACCCACAGACCAGATATCAATTGCAGCGGTGTACTCTGAACAATTTAGGAGCAATTCTGGGGCACGATACCAGCGTGTAACAACATATTCAGTCATGAAATCTGTTTCAGATGTTGTCCTTGCAAGACCGAAGTCTCCAATCTTAAGGTCACAATTTGCATTTAGAAGTAAATTGCTGGGCTTTAAGTCACGATGCAGAACATTTGCCGAATGCACATATTTAAGCCCTCGTAGTATCTGATACAAGAAATACTGCACAAACAAATAGAAACTATGAAAACACTTCAAGCTTGTCATAGGAACGATAGAAATAGGAAATTTTGTCCCAGGTACTGTATATATCTAAAGATATGAAGCAAGATAAAGTACTTGTTATTATGCTTCCAGTGGAATCTATTTATTTGTTTTAGATATCACTCACCACAAGATCCTAGCAACAAATAGGTCATAAACCACAAAATATCCCTTAAAATAATAAATCAATAAAGTGTCTTTAGAAATAAGAAGAACACCCATTGCCAGAAATGGGAGGGGAGAGGGGGGAGGGGGGTTGAGGGGGGGAGATAAGTCAAAAGACCTTCCAATTCAGTTTTTGACTCTGAAAACGACAATAAGTTGAGAGAAAATGTCCCATATGCAAGGTGTAAGATATCAATGAAAGAGATAGTAAAATTACCAGCTATTTGCAGATTTGGAGAAAACCAAAAGATGAAATTACATTTGTGCTATCCACTTTTTAGGAAAATCAAACATAATCAAAATGAAAGTTCAAAATCACGCCTTTAGCTGACTAGATTAAGAAACAAAAACTCAGTACATGGGTTCAGTTGTAAATCAAGAATCAAAGAAAAGAAACAATTATTATACATTTAAAGAAAAAAGTTCCAACCCGACAATGATCATCAGTCAACAGTTGGTTGGAGCGAATAATTTGGTGAAGATCAGTATCCAACAATTCATATACTTCGTACACATCATTAAAGCTCTCTTTCTGTGGAGGCCGTATGATGTCTTTGAGGGTAAGAACCTGTTAAGAAAGAGTAAATTACAAATAAGTACTTAAAGCATGAAAAGAGATGAAGACCTGTACGTTCAAAAGTCATATTTCCTATCTGTTGAGAGCTGAGACATGAGTATCCTATTGCAGCCTTGAAGAAAACTCAGAAATTGAGAAATTTGAGCTTAGATCATTTGAAAGTTCCAAACACACAACCAAAGTAAATAAGGAAAATCACTTCTGGTAGTCTAACCAGACTCATAATCCAGGGGATCAGATAATTAATGCAAAAAAAAAAAAAAAAAAAAAAAAAGAAGAAGTTAACTTTGAAGTGAAATTTTTTACTTAAAAAAAAATTGTACTCCTCAAGCCTGCAACCTTGTTATCTGTGGTTGAATGACATTTTTCATCAATCTGAATTGAAGTGGTGATTTCAAGCTAGCAAATAATAAATGCCATCTATGAGGAGTTGGTAAGATTCATGCTTAGCGAGAAAAGATTTCCAAATCTTTTTGGGTGAAAGCTATCTGTACAGATGACTGTCTCGTAGATAGACGTCCTAAAAAAGCTGTGACGAACACGACTCCATGTGAAACATGTGGGGGAGACGAACTATGTGTACGTAATTTGAAAATTTTTGGCTCCACCATCTAAAAGGTTAATTAAGGATGAAGTGAATAAAAAAGAAAAA
The DNA here is from genome assembly GCA_024138025.1 of Combretum micranthum. Taxonomy (NCBI): domain Eukaryota; kingdom Viridiplantae; phylum Streptophyta; class Magnoliopsida; order Myrtales; family Combretaceae; genus Combretum; species Combretum micranthum. Next base: position 422,342 of record JAMXBD010000709.1, read on the forward strand.
AGCACCTCCATCTTCGGTTCAAATTAATAGTTCTTGCTTTATGAGCTCTGTGATAGCAACTCATCAATCACATTCTTAGAATAGATTACTTATAATTTTCTCTTTACCCAACAACATTCTTCTTTTTTTTTTTAATTAAATTATACAGAAGTGAACTAAACATATAACATAATTTTGAAAAATGAACAATGCCAAAGTTTAATTCAACATTTAATCAGAAATTTGAATAAAATCATGGAATATCATGAGTTGAGAAGAGTGCTCAAAAGCTTGAGATTTAAGGTGCACTTTTTGTCAGAAATTGACACATGTACCAATCACAGCATCACAGATAACAAGTGCCTGGTAAAAGATGACAACTAAGACTTTCATGGATTACTAGACTTACATTTTCATGATCCATGTGACGAAGAAGCTTAATCTCCCGTAAAGTCCTTTTAGCATCTACACGATTGTCGAATGCGTTGCCAATCTTCTTTATAGCAACTTCTTCATTTGTCTCGGAATTCATAGCAGCACTAGTGGAAGGAAAATGTCAAAAACAAGCACATGCTGCCAAATTAATGAATAAGGAATAATCTAGGGATATACATCAGTAATCAAATCAAATCTAAAATAATCATTTGAACAAGATGCAAAGTACAGAAAACGCTTCTATGAAACAAAATCAAAAGGCGTGCTTTTCTCGTAAGATTATCATATAGAAAACGTTTCTTTGTATAATGTTCCAACCCAGTTTATAATCAAGCCAATAGGTCACCGGTATTCCTTTTAATTCACTTAGCTAACATTAATTCAAAATTTCGTACCTCAAGCCAGTAGAGGTGCTTAGTTCTCAACTCATTCCCTCTAACCAAATACCACATATAGATCAAAAAGGAGCTCATCCTTAAGGTTTTTGCCAATCTCAAGCGCAGAGAATAAATTAATAATGTAAATCACAACGAGATAAGGAAACCTAGTCCTCCCTTAACCAGTCTCTAACCAGTACAATGACCCCTTCGGCTCTTCCTACCTTTCATCTCTCTTTGCCGTTAGCATAACCATTTCCGGTTACCAATATAACAGTTGACGGTTGTACCCACTATCTCTATTCCCACACAACAAACACATCCACATACATGACCGTACCATTCACACATACCTACATGCATATATGTATATATACTTCTTGAATTGATCTGAAAAGGGAAAGGAAATTCAGAGAATTACCAAACAAGGCCATAAGCACCACGACCAATTGGACGAATCGGAGGAACATACTTTCTAGAAACTTCAAATAGGTTACCATACACATTATACTGTACATATCTACCTCCATGAGTAGGAATTCCTCTTATGTTATTACTAATACTATTGTTATGATGCTCCATGGAACCACTCGACTCCATTTAAGTTCAATGGTGTGCGCTGATTGATATTTCTTGTGTGATTTTGAAGAGAGAAAAGGGGACGAGGGATAGGGACTAGGGAGAGAAAAGGAAGACGAAAATGGAGAGGGGGAGAGAGAGAGCCGAGGATGTGAAAAAAATTTTAGCTAAATTTAAGTAGCCCGTGTCGGCAGTTGAAAAGTAATAGTCTTTGAATTTTCTTATCTTATTTTCAGTTCGGTTTCCCAGTAAGTAAATTTTTCATTTTTTTAATTTTCATTCTAAAACTAACAAAACGTAGTTGACCTTGACCGGTGAAACCAACTGGACTCTTTTTAATGAATTTCTCTGAAATTTAGGTGTTTACTTCTATGTCCACACAGCATGACTTTCCTTTTCTTTTTTTTTTTTTTTTTGCCCGATACAGACTGCGTGACTTTCGAAAATACAATATTAGACCAATTTTGTGCTAATGTTGCTTATGGAGTTGATTAATATACTTTCTCAATATACCAAGTATTGATTTTCGTATTAAATAACTTCTTAAATCAATTTTATCTGTAAATTATTTAAGAAGTTACTTAATATATCATATTGGTTTTTGAAGCCATTCTTTTTTTAAGGAATTCTTCATTTTATTTGTGAGTTACATAAGTAATTTTTTTTTATAATTTTTAATACTTTTAATGCCTTTCTCACTATAATAAATAAATATGAAAATAAATTTGAAAAGCATTAAAATTAATAATAAAAAATTATTTATTAAAAAATGTAAATATCAAAATATAAATTATTTTAATTTGTGATAAATTACAAACACCATAAGTTTAATTTGAAATCAATACACAACAATTCTAAAAAAATAAGAAAAAAAAAACTAAAAGTCCAATTTTAGGTCCTAAACAGTTTTTTTGGCCTTAAATTGGCAATTACAGGCCAAAATAAGGCCAAAAAAGAACTTCGCGATTATGAGGTAAACCTTAGTTACTAATATAGCTCTAAACGAGTTTCATCTAAACATATGATAGTAAAGATTTTGAATTATATGCAGAAAGTTATAACTATTTGAAGGTCAACGACACGGCTACCTCTTGTTGGACGTAAACAAAGTGGATAGATCAACCACGGCCACAATTGTGGCCCTAAAAGTAGTCACAGAGGAGACTGTAAACCTCGATAATTTTCATATCAGTAAAAATAGATGGAAATATAAAAATAAAAAATAGAATGTTAATATAGGACTCAACCAAGATCTTAGAATTAAATCATAAGTAATAATGAGGCTATATGTAATTTCAAACCCTAAAACAAAGTTTTATAAATAATAACAAATAACCAGTAAAAGTTCAAAGTATAAAAATAATTTAAATAGGACTTTAAGTGTACTAGCAAGTGGATAAATAATTAAACTTATAGTTAGAAAACGATAATTTATGAATTAACCGTTAGGCTTATAAATAGACAATGAAAGCATAAACAGATCCATAATTCACAAGATAGACTCTAAATAAATATTTAGATCACACCATTGTTTTAATTAAGGTATTTTTAAGCTATTAGAGCCTAAAACAAAAATTAACCTATTAATTTTAGAAAACCCTAATCGCGGGAGCTAAAACTCTAAAATAAATAATCGCGTAAACTTTAAACCCAAAGTTGAACCCAATAACGATCTAGGAAATTTGTAGAACTCTACATAAATTTTAAATAATTGTCATATTTGTACCCGTTTAACTTAATAAACTATCCTAAAACTAAGATAATTAACTAACTATATATTATTATATAATAATTTATTAAACTTTCGGTGCATTTGGTTTGGATGAGTGGCTGAAATCCCCTCAATTTTTCCCTAGCCAAAATTAGTGCAAATTGAGTCAATAAGGATACCAAAAGTCAAGGAAAATCAAGGAACAAACCAATTGAAAGCTTCCAAATCAACCACTCATTAAATGCATAAGAACTTGAAGTGCAACTTGATTTCGGTGGAAAGGAGCTGTACCATCTTAGCCAAAAATGATCAATTGTTACTACTCCTTCCTTCTATAAATATGTACTCCTTAATAAACATAAAAACAAAGTTTTTATACACACAAAAACAATAACCAAAAACAACAACTAACAGATCAAGACAAGTGACCAAAAACACACAAACACAACTTTAAAACTTCATTAAAGCACCAAACCAAGCTTAGGATAAGGAGCAAATCAAGGTAAGATAAATTCGTATTTGAATTAGTTATATGTCAAACACTAGCTTAAACAAAGTTATTGTTAACCTTAGGTTTGAATCCAGCTTTGGAGAAGAGTTTAGCACCCTCAAATCTGCTCAAACAAGGTAATACTTAGTCCTAAAGCTCCATTAATGTATTATGTTATATGTGGAAGTTAGAAACTAAGTTGAATGATGATTTAAAGATGTAACATATAATGATATATCACGTATGATACATATAGAATGTAGAAAAACATTTAGGAGAAGTATTAATACAAGTATAATACATATATTTAATAAGAAAATTAAGTTTTGAATCATAAAAAATTGGAGAAGATGATTTTTTTTTTTTTTTTAACATAGAGAAGATGATTAACAGTGCCAACACTGCCCTTACGCCAGCAGTGTATACACTCAACGCCGGCGGTGTTGAGACGGCTTACCTTGAAACAGAAACTACGTAAAATTTCTCTTTACATAAAATGAACGAATGCCAACAAATTTAAATCAACGCCGGTAGCGTTAGAGCCAGCTTACGTTGTACACTGGCGGCCTTCGAAGCCAGTGTACACTAGAACATAAGACATGTAAAAATAAAATACGCTGGCATCTAGGTATCAATGCTGGCGGCGTTAGAGCCGATGTGCACACATAATTCCCTTGCATGAAGTTTGTTTTACACAAATAGATTTTATATATATATATATATACAATAATAAACATATATTATATCTATATATAAACAAAAACATATTTTTGCTAAGTAAAGTAAATAATAATAATAATAATAATAATAATAATAATAATAATAATAATAATAATAATAATATGTTTAATATTTGAGGAGTACTAAACCCTAAAGAAATTGTAGGAAAATATTATTGTTATTAGCAATAATAATTGTTAAATATTTGTTTTATATAGATAAATATATAAGAATGGAAATCTAAATAAGCTAAATTTATAAATAATGTGATATCTAAAAATGACAAAATAATTATATGAAGTAGATTAAGAGAAATATGATGAAATTAAATAATAAGAAATAAATACTAGTTACCATAATAGGCTAACTAAACAATGATATAAGGGTAATGATAATAATAATGATAAAGTATCAAAATACTAAATACAAAATTCTACGACTACCCAATAAATAAATATATATATATAAATATATATCTAAAAAAAGATCAAGAAAAGTAACATGAAAATAAAATATTAAATTATAATAATAATTGTTATCATAGGACCATTAAAAGACCATTATAGTAATAGAAACAAAACCAATTACCAATGTAGGACACTTAGACACTTATAGAAGTCTAGTTATAATATGTTTTATTGATGAATATTTTTATTCATCTAAGTAACTTTGATATTATAAAGGATTTTCCAGTTAACTATTACGATTAGCAAATATGAGCAGGTGAATAACTCAAATTTATTATACTGTTTGTGCTTATAGTTAGCAGCATATGTAATGTAAAGATAATAATACAGTTATTATGAAAAGCCTGATGAGAATGAATTCTCATTTGAACTTATTGCTTGTGATGCCAAAATGAGTTAATAAAAGTGATAGTACTATTGTATGATGTTGTGAAACAATATGATGATTATTGTGTGTAATATATGATCATCATGAATTTGAATAAGAATTATTGACTTATCAAATAACATGATCATGCATTGCACGTACTGCATTGTTGCATATGCAAAAAATGGTGGCAGCCTGTTACGTATTAATATTTCGGTTCTCTATTAATGTTTGGTTTTTCTAAAGTGTTAGTTCTTTCAAGGTTTTCTTTATTCCGTCGATTCTACGGAAACTAAGTGGCAACGAAGAATGCCGCCCATAGTATCGCTTTGAAATGATTAATACTTAGGGAGTTTCGAAGGATTAATATAAGAAATGGTCAGTTAAAACATCATTAAGCTAAAAGTGATAACCCTAAGATGAGAAATCGTTGATTTTCCTGTAAACTTAGTCTCTCCTGGGCAGATGGGTTATAAAGTAATTGTTCTTCAACCCTAAAAAGAGGGTGTAAAATCTTTTTCCTATTTGGATTCTAGATCATCCAAGCTTGTATTTGAGCATATGTTTGATTGATTTAATTACATATGATTTGTTAATGAACTTATTTGGTGTGTAACATATCTAGTTATTCATTGAGCCTGTGGTTTCGCTCATACTCCTAAAGATATTTCAGGTTTACTCTATGACTGTGACTAGTTACATCCAGAAGTATGGCCCCGGTAAGAGTTTAGAAGCTGGATGCTCATGGGTCAAATCGGGATAAGTTTTTTCTGTTATTCCTAGTATATATTAGTTAGTATATGGATTATCAATTATGTATTTGAAGATTTGTGGAGGGATTATATGGTTTGTAATATCTTTATGATACCTTTTACTTGTGATGACAGTTATTTACTAATTTATGTCTTACATGTATTTATCATTTCTTAACCAAACAACTAAAAGATCCTATTGTTTGAAAAATATGTCATGCTCCGAACGTAATCTAGTGATAGTATTCATGTAAGCCCCGAAATTTCAACAAATAATTCTAAAGATGAACTTAGGAAATAAAATCCTGAAAGTCACTCCAAGTTAAAATCGAACTTCGACGAGTCCCAAATTCCGAAAGAACCCAGAGATTCTGGGTTGTGAGAAGAATAAGAAACCTCATAAACAAATAGCAACCCAATATACTTCCATTCTAAAACCCCTACGTACGATAAATTTTCTAATTAGCTATAACTTGCATATTCGGTAAAAATGGAGCCCTAAACAAATTGCTAAGAAGTAGAATATGATTAACCTTCGGAATAAAAACCCAATCCGAAGAATTACGAGAACATTGTGAGATACTAAGTTCTTATGAAATCGCCCTTAAAATAAATCTCACCAATCAAATAAGTCATGTAAGTATAAAATATTATTTTTTATTTGGCAATGGGGCGAACCGGAAGGTCAACCCGGAATCTAAGTCCTTGAATCTCCCGAGAAACTCCATACCTAGACCCGGCAATCGCGTATTCCTAAACCCAGGGGTGGAACAAGAGGAAAAGGTGTAATCGGTTCGTATTAAAGTCTAGGATACTCTGTAAAGATGAGATCAATGAAATTCCGACCTATTCCAATCAGATTAGGTGCCAGTTTCGAAAAAACGCGCTCTGGGATTCGAAATGTTAAGAATATGTTTTAATGCCGTTAGACTTAATTTCTAAAGGATCTCTAAGTTATTAGTTTACAAATTTTCACATAGCTAGAATTATCTAATTTACAAATTTGTTCGTATTTTCGTTACTACCGATAATTAGTGAGTCTTACAGTACGATTTAATATTTTAGTCACCTAAAGGGTATTACTATTATTATATTCTTCTATAAGGTATACCTAGTTCTCCTAGTGATCGGAAGCGATCGGCGAACTTTGGAAACCGGAGAACAAAGCCCTATATCGGCCGATTCCAGCTTAATGAGAGAGCTTAGAAACCCTAGATCCGGCTTTCCTTCGATTTCATAATAAAAGAAATTTATAAAGTAAATGAATTTGAATTATTGTTCTAAAGTAACCTTTTAAACCTTTGGAAGTTTTTAAATTCGGGAATTTTCAATCTCTCGGGCCTTCCCGAGCTCAATTACGGAAAAGCGTGCCCCGGACCACGGATTCAGAAAATGTTCCGGAATATTCATTAGAACCGTAATTTTATAAGGATTCTAAAAGTATCAATTTTTAATTTTCCGAGCTAAAAAAATTACAGTTATAGCTTTTTTCCCGTGTTTTTCGTTACAACCGGTAAAGTAGATGTCTTGTCTACTATTCACAAGTACAACCTATACTACACACTACCCATACCCTATTCTTACATCCTTACAACTACTCATTACAATTTTCTTTTCCAAGAAATTTTGTTTCCTAATTAATTAACACAAATATTACATTTTATTACACAAAATACAATTTTCAAAATTCAACACACACACACACACACCCCCCCCCCCCCCCCCCCCCCCCCCCCCCCCACCCCCCCCCCCATATTTCCCTCTCATTTGTTTTATTTTTGTTACCTTTATTCAACCAAAACCCTAATGCCTTCATATATATACATATTATTCTCTCTCTCTCCTCATTTCTTCTTGTTTTAAAATTTGTAAAGAGTAAAAACACTCTCTTTTCCCCTCTAGTGGCCGAGAGCTTCCCCCTCCCTCTTCCCTTTCAATTTCAACACAAGTCTTCTTCATTTCTTCTGTGATCCTCCATTGGTAGGTTGATCTTAAGCTTTGTTCATCCTAAATCTTGTTATGGCAAGATTATTCTTGTGTGTTTTTCATCTCATCTAAATCCCAATGAGCATGAGCAAGGGACATGAAAACACTACTACAAGAATCTCAAGAAGTGGATCTAGCCTTTGAATGAGTTTTTGTTAAAATAACCACTTGTTCATGCATATAAAATAGAGATCTTGCACACATGTTGTTGTTCATGCCATGAGATCCATGATTTATACATCACACTTAGTAGATCTAAAGTTTAGATACCCACATTGTCATTTACATGCATGACCATAGAGTTATTTTTGTTTTCTATGCTTGATGATCATAAAAATGTAGTCTTGTTCATGTATAGATAAGTTAGATAATAGATCTTCACACATGGGAAACAAGAATATTGGAAAAAGAAAGGTTTTGTTAAATATGAGATGTTGGAAATTCGGATGAAATGGAAACCCTAGTTTGAAAGCCACCAAAATCATTTCTAAACTCATGTTTCATAAGAAAAATGAAGGGTATGTGTAATAGGTATATTGAAGGAATGATTTTTATAAGTTTAGATGAGTTTAGGCATGATAGGAATGTAAAACAAGTAGTGGAGTTAGAATGAGAAATGTTGGAATGTTGATCAATGGTTAAAATTCGTAACTTAGGTTCATGCCTACAAGAACACTTGGTATTTAAGTCTAAATTGGATGTATTATAAGCTAAATGAAGTCCTTAGATAATATACATATTGGAGCTTCAATTTTTAATGCATTAAACAAGTTTTCCCTTAAGAAAAATGCAAGAAAATGAAATTTAGAAAATTCGGATTTTTACAAAAAGCTAGTTCAAAGACATGTTTACCAAATGAAAAATGGGAATTTTTATGCATGAATGGAGGCCATGATTAATATAGACCTTGAGAACTTATTTTTAGTTAAATAATAAGTGGATTACAAGATTAAAAGTCAAGGAAACCCTAAGGAGTATAATGTGGAAAAATAGCTTCTTAGAAATAATCTTTATGGAATTTCTCAACACTTAGAGTTCATATGAGTTTATTATCACAAAAGTTATTATGACCATGCATATATTAAGTTCATCACATGGCATTCATATTAGTAATTCATTCCCATATCATTCATGCATGAATCATCATCTAGGAACACTTCTTATCAAAAGCAAAACAAATTTTTGAGATTGGAACACTTGCGGAACAGATCTGATCCCACTGTTCCGTGGCCCTACTATTTTCAAAACTTGAAAATAATACTAGAAATAGATAGATCTTTCGAAGTAGATAGAGATCGATATAAAATTTGCGAAATTCCGAGTTAAAATGACCGAGTTATGGCCGTTTTAAGTTGGAACTTCCGCAAATAGCGAGAATTCCGATTTTGTGAAGTATAGATACATAGTTTGAATTAGTTTAGTGATGAGATTCTCATTAGGCTATCTTTATTTGGTAGGTGAACCCGAGTACGACAATACCGTATCACCCGACCATCGTCACTAAGAGACCGGCGTACCATGGCCGAGTGAGTTCCTCTTCCGATTTCAATTATTGCTTGTGATTGTAATGATAGTCGCACTAGTTAGGTGAAGATAAAAAGGAATGAATATGTATGATGGGGTTATTTGGGAATTATAATTGTCTGATGTTGAAGTGTGAAATGAACCTTAAGAATTATCGGAACCGGGTGTTAAGCTATTGATTGACTATCCAGTATTTGGTATGAATGTCTGCGAATAATTGTTGGCCACCTAAAAGAATTGAATTAATGAATATTTGACTCAATTGTAATTGGATTCATTCATAACACGATGGGGATGGAGCATTAGCATTGGTTGGTTTTTCGTGATCCATAAAACGAATACTTGTTGGTTAATCGTGATCCATAAAACGAATATTGTCAGTTGACCGTGAGCTTAAACGGCGTCGTACCGTAGGATTCGTAAATCTACTAACCCGGGATGGAGGGCGCAAGTCCATCCACATATGACTTCCGGCTGGTCATATGTTTGTTAAACTCACTTATTGATGCATTTCATTTGGTTGTTTAATCACTTGGTTGAATGTGTTGTGTTAATTGTAATTCGGAAGTTCCACTCACTAAGCTAGTGTAGCTTATACCCCTATAGTTTCCTGTTGCAGTATGAGTACCTTTGGCTCTCCGAGGACCCGTGGACACCAGGTACGGCTCTTAGATATTATGGAGCTTTCGATGAGGCCGAGGCCTAAGGCTTAGAAATGGACTCTAATTCCGTTTTCCGAACTGGTATTTAAAGGGAAACGCAAGGAAAGGTGTGGATTGAGAATTGGTAACTGTTGCTATCGGGGGTATGCCCCTTAGATCATGTAATAGAATAATTCTCTGTATGACGATTATGATTTACATTCTTGCTGCTGTGTATATCTCTTTAAGCTACTACGAAGCAAAGTATGATCTACAAATGTGGAGAGCGAGCCTTACACTCAATGTTTAAGCTCATGGGGAGACTAGGGTTGTCTTACGTGAGATTAAAGGTTGAGTGTGGCGGACTGTCACGTGTAGGCACACTTTGGGGCGTGACAATTCAAGTGTGGTTTATTTACTATTATTAGGGTACTCTCGGAGCGTGACAGTTTGATGTTAGTATCAGAGCGTGATTGCTCGTATAAGAAAGATAAATATGTGAAAGAAATAAATTGGTAAATGTAGTGAGTTTAGATCCAATTAGCATCATTTAGTATTAGTTCGGTAGTTACGGGTAGTGTTATATGCACAATTAGGAATAAAATCTGTGTGATTATTATTAATCATGCAAATTTTATTGTATGCAGACTAATCCTACTACATGTCATATTAGATGTTAGATATTTAGTATGCAAGAAGAAGAAACCCTGACAGATTACAAGAAAGAGTTAACCTTTTTTTACTAAAAAGAAAGAGTTGCAGCATGAATTTGAGAATATCCTTTTACAAGAAGAAGATATCTATTATCAGAAGTCTAGAACTCATTGCCTCCATTTCGAGGGTATGAACACTTGTTATTTTCATCTTAGCATTTGGCAAAAAGGAAGAGAAATAAAATTAAGTGTTTGAAGAATAACAGAGGTGAGTGAATCACAGATCAAGATGTTTTGGAGTGAACAATTGTCATTTTCTATAAGTTGCTTTGTTATGATGATTCGACAATAAGAGCTAGCCGAGGTAAAGGCATAAATATGTCTTTTTGAATTAATCTCAATATACTGCTTTCATTTAGGACATTGATGAATAGGAGGTAAAGAAAGCTATTTTCGGCATGAGTGCATATAAAGCACCAGGCTTGGAGGGTAGTGTACAGTATTCTATTAAGTTCAATGGAAGACTATTAGTAGTTCACTAGTTCCATGTGTTAAGGACTTTTTCAGACGTGGTAAATTGCCTCAAGAACTCAATGAGACGATACCGGTTTTAATTATGAAAGTTCAGTTGTTAGCTTCTTTTATAGACCTAAGGCCAACTAACCTTTGTAATGTCATTTACAAAACCATTACAAAGCTAATAACCAATAGAATCAAGCCCATTCTACCACAGATGGTTAGTCGGAATTAGATAAGTTTTGTTTTAGTTGGAAAGATCATGAAGAACACAATAATAGCTTGAGAGGTGATCCACTCTATGAGGATGAAGAAAAGATGAAAAGGATAGATAACAATCAAGGTGAATATAGAGAAGGCACATGACAAGATGCAGTGGGAATTTATTAGTCGTACATTACAAGTTGTAGATTTTCCTATGTTTTTAATTGATTGAATTATAAAGTGTCTCACTAACCCCAACACACCTTTAAGAGGTGTGTGATAGGGGGATTCATTATCCTCTTACATTTTTGTGTTATGTGTGAAGATGTTGAAGAAGCTATAGATTTAAAGGAATGGAAAGGAATTCGTATGGATAGATAAGGTGGTGTTTTGTCTCACCTCTTTTTCATGGATACTATGTTGTGTTTGTAAAGGCTTCTATAGACCAAGTCAGAATTATTAATAATATTTTGGAGGAGTTTGGAAAGTCTTCTAGCGAAAAATTCAATAAGCTGAAGATGGAAATTTTCTATTCAAAGAATATTTCAAGGGCCCCTAAAAATGCCATTAGTAAGGAGTCTCGCTTTGGGTTACAATGAATTCAGGCAAATACTTGAGATTTCCAATGATTCATAGTAAAGTAGTTGAAGACACGTACAAAGGGATGATTGAGAATATGAGAAGAAAATTGTCAAGTTGGAAAGCAAATCAAATATAACTGGAGAGCAGGTTTACTTTGGCCGAATCATGTTTACAATCCATCCCTATTTTCCAAATGCAGACTATGCATCTTCTAAAGGGAGTTTGTGACGAAATTGATAAAATAGTGAGGAATTTTATATGGGGGTTTACGACGAATAAAAGGAAGATGCACTTAGCCAATTGGAAGACTCTTTGCATGGATAAATCAGATGGAGGTCCATATTTAGAAGAGTTAGAGAGAATAATGATGCATTTTTTTGTGAAGTTTGGATGGAAATTCTTAACCAAATTTGTTGATCTTTGGGTGTAGTGTTTAAAGCATAAATATTGCAGAGGTCTTGAAGACTTATCTAGTTGGGATAGTAAATCAGCATCGGTGTTTTGGAGGGGCATTTGCAGTAATTGGAGCACTATTTTGCAAGGGTTCTCCAAGTCAATTAATGAAGGAGAGTTTGTCCATTTTTGGATAAATAACTGGTTAGAGCATGCCATCCTTCTAAATAATTATTTTTTGCGACCTTTTATTGATGTTGAGATGGGGAAGAAAGCTTGAGACATGGTGACAGCATCTAAGTAGTGGAATTTCCATCATTTTGCTCAATTTTTTTCTATTAATATATGTGATTTTGTAAGAGTAGTTGCACCTCCTGTTGATACCTAAGGTCGTAATGGGCTACTCTGGAAGTTTAACATGGTCAAGAAAATTTTCTCTTAAAACAACTTAAAAAAGGATAGTCTAATTTATGATTTAGGTATGCTTTTCTCACATCCCATCATTAAAAAAGGAATAATAAGAGTAGACACTACTTTAGACTGTAAGATTAAAAGACCCTTAAAAGAATAGTCTAATTTATGAATTTAGGTATGCTTTGGCAGTTGTGTTAACTTTTAACTTCATTGATAATATCCTAATTTTACATATGAGAGTTTTGAATTTTGCATTTAGACATTGAATATTTATTTTAATAGAAGGGGCTTGCATTTAGACTAGATGATAAAACTCAATCATGATAGTTCTATATTAATGGTACCATGGTAACTCGTAGCTAAATTAAGCATGTCTAGATCACATGTAAAGTACTCACAAAATATGGTCAAGTTTAATAATATAATACTTTTTGTGCTTATCTTTTTATAAAACTGGCCTTAAACATATTCTAGACATCATTGTAGGTCGGTTTTGAACCAGAAACTAAGTAGATCCATCATTGGTGGTTCCCTAGCTGAGCACCGACTTGGGAAGACAAGTCTAAATCAGCCAAGGACTCGATGGGTTTAGCTGATTTAGATCTCTTAAACTGCTTAATTCAACGTTTGGGTTTTTTTTTTGTTAATTAAATTGACAATTCTACAACGTAAAAATAAAATAAAAAAAGGAAAGGCAAAAAAGAAAATAAAATTAGAAGAAAAGATGGTGAAACAAAACAAATATTTAAACTATTTTAATGTGAATAGGTGAAAATTTATTTATGATTCATAATATTTAATATGCTATTATATGTAAAAAAATATATTTAAAACCATGTGTTATTAAGTTTATATAGAGTTTTAATTAAAGCTAATTTTTCTTTCTTAACAACGTGAGATTTATTTTATATTTGTGGGACCTTTTTGTATCCAAAATATTTTGTAATCCTACATTTTTAACATTACTACTAAAAGTGAAAGCTCTTGTGTATAAAGAGATGCACCATTCTAATTTGTTTTCCTTTTTTTTTAACATGGGCTAAAAATAATAATAGTTAGATGCAATTTTATTATAAGTTAAATGCTCGTTTTATTTTTTTTATTAAATTAAATATTTTATTATTTAATTCTTTTTTAAGTATCATGATTCCTGTTTTTAAGAAATTGGAATCGATCTTTCAGAACCGGACCAGCTGTCCTGATTCTTGTCCTAGTTCCACCATTTCTTAATCAGAACCGCCAAATCCTAAACCGCACAGGACTTTGAGCGCCTCCAATTCCAGCCGTAGTTTCTACAGGAATACTTAGATTTACGCCCACGTTGTTGTTGTCGAAAAGCTCCATATGTATCAGCATGACGTAGATCCTAATTACAGACGTCACCATACCGCCAAGTGCCACTTTGTATTGTTTTGCTAATGATTTCTTGGAAAATAAATTTTAATGTATAGACGGTTTATATGGTTTCATTCAAAACGAGCCAAATCAAATATAACAAATGTGCTTACTCCTCCTTTTTTTTTTTTTTCCTTTTTTTCCCTTTCATTCCGGCAGATACAGACACTTTTTCAAGCTTTTTGCTAACAAATTATTTATCAAGAAATAAATAGATAAAACAAAGTTGACAGTTCTCATCAAAAGATCAGATAGATAAAAAATAGATAAAATTTAGATGCAAATCGGATATATTTACACATATCATTTTAAAAAAGATACAGATACAGATGAAATACAGACAATCCAAACAGACCCGTAACTTGATGTCATAGTTAAGTTCTAAAGTTTAAATTAAACAAAAGCAAAAATTTAGTAAATACTATTGAGTCGAATTTAAATTCACTAACATTTTGAGTTAATTAACTTAAACTCAAATTTCTAACCTCAACTAAAATCGAATTTTTATGTGCAAAAAGAAACTCAGATTTTTTTTTTTAATGAGTTCAAATGAGAGCTTAACATTTACTTTTCCAACTTTGCATGTTGGTCAATTACCTTATAACTTAATAGTATTACTATTGATTTTCTAAATGTAAAAAAAAAAAAAAAATTTCATATTCTCCTTTTTTTTTTTCATTGGAACGACGAAAAGAGAGGGAAAAAAAGCCTTACTTGAGAACACTTTTTTTTTCCCTAAGAAAGAGATCGAGAACCTTTTTCAATTATCTTTAAAGATAGTCAACAACTCTGTCTATCATGGGTAATAAATAGTAGAATGAATTGCATTGCATTTTTCAGCATATTTTTTACATTTGGAAACTGTAGGTAGCTCCACCGATCTATATATAATTTCCAAACTATATACATATTTAAAATAAGGTACATTCGAATATTTCTATTTTCTCCAACAAGCTATTCCCCACCGTGTCTTATTGGCACTGGGAAAGAAAAGGAAAAACGCTGTATTTTTTTTTTCAAATAAATAATTAGCTAGATATGATAATTTTAAAATAATCTCAGAAATACTATAACTTAAATGGTGCCTTCAATGTACGCGTACAAATTCCTTTAAAAGCGAAGATTCCTTCCTTAAAGTGAAGCCACGTCCACCCGAACAGGGCATGGGTTCAGCTAGAAGTTTCAGAGGTTTGAATAATGTCTTTAATAAGGCCTGTTTGGACGATAGAATTTTTCATCAATATCGTATATATATTTCATCTATATTTAAAATTTATCGATATTATATTTATATTATATCTTTTGATTTATTGATATCTATTTTAAACAAAAACAATTTGATTACAGTGTAAATATATTCAAACACTTATATGGCTAATACTACTGGATATTATTTTTATTATAGAAATTTTAGAATTATTTTCTAATTTAGTAAATCTTTTGAATTATTTTAAAAGAATATTACGTTATTATTATTCTTTCTTTTTCCCTAATTACCTTTTTGAAACGATCTTTTTTCCCCTAATCACTGATGTGCGTAAAATTAATGCAATTATATAACAGGGGAATAACTTACGAAATGAATGCGAATATCCGTTTGGTCATATCCATTTCTTGATCTTTGACTTTCTGAAGCAAATATTCCAAACCGTGTCACGACTTTTCATTCCTAATTCCGACGTCAGTTCAGGCCTTTCACACGGTAATCGTCATAGACGTGTCTGCTCCGTATTCACGTAAGCAGACTTTCTTCTTGGAGATGATGGTGGGGCCTCAATTTGGAATTTGGAGTCTGATCTGCTAATCTTGGGACGTAAAAAAAAAAAAAACCTACCTACATTTTCACATGTTTAACCAAGTGTCCAAAATTTAATTTTAAACAATATCATAGTTAAATTTAAAAAAAAAAATTCAATCAAATACCTAACATTTTGCTTTGAATAATTTAATATCTAAAGCAAATTTTTTTATATATTTTTTCTACGTAACTGAATTTACTTGTAGATAGAAAAATTATACCGAAAGCTTACTTCGACTACTAAATTATTCAAAACTAAATTTCATATAGGAAAAATGTTATAAAAACTTGCTTCAAATACAAAATTATTCAAAACTAAATTTTAGATACCTGATTGAACTTTTTATGAAAGTTCAGGTACCATTTTTAATAATATTAAAAAATATATATGATTATAAATAGATTTATGTAATTAAAATATGATATAATTAGTAAATGGATTAGGTTTATTTTTAAATTATCTATAAATGTGTTCATATAAGGGTTTGAGTTTAACATTTATACTTTTTTAAGAGTTAGGTTACTAACTAAGCCCCATACACAATCCGAATCTAAAGTCTAAACCCGTTTAAGATTAGAACTTCAATGTTTATAATTTAAATTTGTGCCCAACTATACTTTTACCTTCATCTCTTCTCTATTTTTATCTCTATCTCTTTTATTTTAACTCTAATTTCCTTAAACTCATTGAATCATTTTCAAATTGTGAAGCTCTAATAACCTTAAATTTAGCGAAAATATGCTCGGATAGCAATGCTTCTTAACTGTTCTTAACTAGTCAGGATAAAAGCAACATTCCGCAGTTTAGTATCTAATTTTTTTGTTTTTTACAATTTAGTATATATTTCCTTAACTTATCTCCATGAAAGTTGACAACCATTATATATATATAAATATATATATAGCATTTTTTTTTGTCTACATACTTTCAATTGTATTCTTGTACTTGTACTTTAGTTTTTACGCATTTCAATGTTATGTACACAATTTAATTTTATTAAAAAAATATTATTTTGTCTTTCTTGATTAATATAATATCTTTAAAATATAAAAAAATTATTTATATCCATTAATTTCAATTATGCATAGCTTTTAAATATAGTGTTCGTTTTAGCACACTTTATATTATTGGGCCGCTTATCAGATGCACTTATATGAGAAAATAAGATTTAACACGTCTTCTATCTATTTGAGCTAGGTAATATTTGTTTGGCCAAAAAAAAAAAAAAAGAACTAGATAATATTTGAAATAGTGATTTTATTGCAAAGCAAATATCATTTAGCATCAAAATGCGAATTTTCTAACATAACATAACATTTTGTTATGTCACTCGGAGTATACTGATGTGGACGAGGTAGCGGATGTTTATTTGAACAAAATTGAGTTGTACAAGAAGGAACAAAACAAGATGAAATAGCTTGCTGAAAAGCAATCAAAGGCTGTCGGTGTTGTAGTGTAAGCCACCGACGTTTCCATGAAGGCTACTAGTGTATAATGAAGAACAACTTCCTAGATTGCACCATGGGTCATGCCACGGGCGTAGGATAAGGAAACACTGGCTCAACGCTGTCGACGTATGTCCCAAAACTTTCAATGTACAGTATAGGCCGCTCGAAGACAATGTTCCAGAGTAGTCAGCTTTAGTCTTGCGTTTGTTTTAATGAAATGTTTCTTCTAAGGCTTTATTATATCCATATATATAGTCTTAAAAACCATTATTAGAACATTAAACATTATTATGACTCTTTGAAACCCTAATTGAGAAGTTTTTCTTGCAAAGTTTGCATTTTTATTTCAAATCTTGTTTATCTACGCTTTACATCGTGTCAGATAGTATCAGAGCAAGATGGCAACTGACGGCGATGGCAATGCTCCACGTGATGGTGTTCAAGAGGGTGGAACCCTTTAGGGAGACAAAGCATTGCAGCGATTGGAGCGATGTCTAGAGCAATGAATGGATCATATGTTCCAGCATTTCAAGGAATATTTTGAGGAGATTGTGGATTGTCTGGATGCTTGTGGAATCAATACACACAGGAGACGAAATGACAATAAAAGGCTAGGGGTTAAGGTAGATCGTGGTGACTCTATTGACAAACCTGTCCCTACACATAAACCATTAGTCTATGAAGAGGACTTAGAAGAGAGCGATGTGGAATCACCTCGCAATCCGCCATATGGTAGACAGAGAAGGGATGATTATGAGGATAGAGACACTTGGAATTTTCGCTATTAGTAGTATGGTAGCCATAGAAGAGAGAGGTATGGTGATAGGGACACCGAAGATTTTCGATTAAAGGTTGATATCCCGTATTTTAATGAGAGCCTAGGGATTGAGAAATTCTTGGATTGGATTGTTGATATTGATAGATTCTTCGATTATGCGGAGACTCCTCCTAAAAGAGGAGTTAAATTGGTCGCTTCTCGCTTGAAGGGATGGCTTCAACATGGTGGGAACAAACCTAATATAGGAGAGAGAGAGAAGGAAAAGGTTCTGTTTGTACTTGGTATTGGATGAAATACTTGATGAAAATGGAATTTTTACCACCGAATTATGAGCAGATCTTGTTCCAGCAATATTAGTGATACCAACAAGAAAGCAAATCAGTTCATGAATTCACTGTGGAATTCATGAAATTTGCAAAATGGAATAACCTCCTAGAATATCAAGGGCAACAAATTGTTAGAAATAACACACAAGGAATACTTAAAAGGGGGGGTGAATTAAGTATTACAAATTTTTCTGTTTTATCAAACCAGATTAATTAACTAAGATAAGACAAGAGTTAACTTAAACAAATAGATGCAGCGGAATAAACTAATTAAAACTAATTAGCAAATAAGCAAAGATAAAGAAGCACATAAGAGAGAGAGAGAGAAAGAGAAGTAACACAGACATTTAACGTGGAGTTCGGCCAACTACCTACTTTCAACGGTGCAGATGCCTCAAAGAGAACTTTTACCACTATATTGATTATTCTAAAATCAATACATCTCTTAGACGATGAATTACAATAATGCTTATCACAATAGGACTTTTACAATTGCCTTTCACAAAGGACTTCTACTTGATAAATCAAGTGTTATGCTGGTAACACATAACTGGACTTCAAAGACCTCCTACTGAGGACTTCTCGCCTAATCGCAATTAGGACGATGCTGGTAATTCCAAACTAGACTTCAAATGCCTTCCTACTGAGGACTTCTCTTTGCCTTCCACGAAGGACTTCCCGTTTAATCATAATTAGGACGATGCTGGTAACTCCAGACCAAACTCCAAATGCCTCCTACTGAGGACTTGTCTTTGCCTCCACTGAGGACTTTTAACTTTGCCTCTACCAGAACTTCCTTTACAAATGCCTCCTTTGAGGACTTTTTACAAACAGCTCATATATGAGCAGATTTACAAACTTAAAAACTCTTAAGGAAATATACAAATTTCCTTTACAAAGAAACGCTCCTACTTGAGCAGATTTACAACAGAAAACACTTTAAGAATTTTATAAATTCCTTTTACAAACTAACCTCCTTAAATGAGCAGATAATTAACTTTTGTAAATCTCAAACAATGCTAAAAAACTCTCATTTAGTGTGTATCAGCAAATTTCGAAACAGAACACTAATTATTCTCTTAAAAAAAATTTCAAATTAACGAGAATGAAAACACAAGTAAAAAAATTTTTGCAGAACGCTGTTTTCGTTTTTACTGTGCATTCAAAAATTCTAGGATTTCATTTTTTTTTCAAAGAGAAGAGGAAAATTTTATTTATAGCTTTTGATAAAAATTTGTCCGTTATCAAAAAGTTTCTAACAACCCATACTTGTGTTTAATATACTTAACGTTTTAAAAACGTGTAAAAGTCAAAAGCAGTGAAAGAGCATTAAATGTGTCTGACACATGCATTAAATGTATTCCAACAACTCTTTTCTTTCTAAAGTCGAGAGCAAACTTTCTGAAGTCAAGGTCTGAGGTCGAGGCCTAAGCTTCAGCCCTTGACTTTATACATTTGTCTAAGGAAAAATTTATGAAGTCGAGGTCTAAGGTTGAGGCTAAACTTCAGCCTTTGACTTCATAAATTTTACCCAATGGCAAACTTTCTAAAGTCGATGGCAAATTTATGAAGTCGAGGTCTGAGGTCAAGGCCTAAACTTTAGCCCTTGACTTTATAAATTTTACCTAAAACTCCAGCCATTAACTTCACGATTTTGTTTTTATCTGATGAATAGTGCATCCACCTTTCTTCTAGTAGGCTCGATAGTTTTGTCTTGACTTTTCTTCAACTTTTTGCTCTGTCAAAACTTAAACAACAGCAGAACAAATACAAAGCATATATATTTATATAAATATTTTAAGTATTTGAACAATTAAGGATATTTAAATAATTAATTATGTAATAATTATTCTCATCGAAATCATTCATGAACATAAAGTTCAACATAAATATCTCGATATATAGAAGGATTAAGGCCAGCTTTGTGGGATAGAATTGGAGTATAGGTTATTCGTACCTTGAGTGAGGCAAAGAATTTGGCT
This sequence comes from Combretum micranthum, assembly GCA_024138025.1. Taxonomy (NCBI): domain Eukaryota; kingdom Viridiplantae; phylum Streptophyta; class Magnoliopsida; order Myrtales; family Combretaceae; genus Combretum; species Combretum micranthum. The sequence goes on from JAMXBD010000709.1 coordinate 442,860, forward strand.
TTGAAAGCTGAGTTGATGCAGAAAGAATGTGGAAAAAGAAATTTTTGGGGGTATAAATCTACTGCATGGTCAGAGGAGAAAACCAATGATATGGATGAACAGTCGACTCGTGGATACAATGCTAAAAGTTGACCCTTAGAGTATAAGGTTATACAAAAACATCCTTTGAATGAGGAACGAGACAAAGATGTTAAGAAAGCAGATAATCCTTATGCGAAGCTGATTGTTGGGAAATGCTTCTGATGTGGTCAACCGGGATATGGATCTAATGAGTGTCCTAAGAGGAAGACCATTAATATAGTGGAAAGAGAAGAAGATGATGATTGATTTGCTGTAAGGCCGTGGAGATGAGGAGGAGGAATATGAAGAAGAAGATGTGGTGGTTTATGTTGTTCGGAGGTTGATGTTGACCTTGAAAAGTGAAGATCATACCCAACGCCACTGGTTGTTCCGAACCAGATGCACTATTGATGGAAAGGTGTTTGGTGTTATAGTTGATAGTGGTAATTATGAAAACATAATAGGAAGGAAGACAGTGTATAAACTGAAATTGCTTGTGGAGAAACATCTGAATCCATATACATTAAGGTGGATCAAATCTACTACAGGAAAAATTGAAGTGATGGAACGTTGCAAGGTTCCTTTCTCCATAAGTAGGTTTCATGATGTTATGTATTGCGATGTTGTTGATATGGATGTCTATCACCTCTTGTTTGGTAGACCATGGTAGTATGATGTAGATGCACAATACCAGGGCAAGAGTAATGTTTATGATCTAAAAAAAGAAGGGGTGAAGTATACGTTGTTGCCATTGAAAGATAATGCTACTTTATCATATAAGAGTATGCTTTTATCTATGGTGAAGGATTTTGGAGCAGAAATTAAAGAGACCCGGCAAGTAAATGCTTTGATTGTTAAGTAGGTATTGATGAGTGATGTTGAGTTGCAAGTAGAGGAGCAACCAAAGTTAGTTCATCATTTATTGCAAGAATTTAAAGAATTGATGCCTGAGGAAATTCAAGATGGTTGCCACCAATGAGAGACATCCAGCACCATATCGATCTTATTCTTGAGGCTAGCCTTCCTTATCTGCCTCATTATAGAATGATCCAAAGGTGAGTGAGATTTTGAAGGAGAAGGTGGAGGATTTATTGAGGAAGGGATCGATTCGAGAAAGTTCGAGTCCATGTGCAGTTCCAGCATTATTGATGCCCAAGAAGGATAGGAGCTACAAGATGTGTATTGATAGTAGGGCTATTAACTGGATCATTGTGGAATATAAATTTCCTATACCATGGTTGGATGATATGTTTGATAGGTTACATGATGCTCAATGGTTCTCGAAAAGTGATATGAAGAACGGGTATCATCAAATTTGAATTAAGTCCAGTGATGAGTTAGAAGACTATGTTTAAGATGAAGGAACGGTTATATGAGTGGTTTGTCATGCCATTTGGGTTCCCAAATGCCCCTAGCACATTCATGATTTTGATGCATCAGGTGTTGAAGCCGTTTATTGGTAAATTTGTAGTAGTATATTGATAATATCCCGATTGATAGCTCTTATGAGGAGAAACATCTATTGCATTTGAAGAGAGTATTAACAGCCCTGCAGAAAAATAAGCAGTACATAAACCTTAAGAAGTGCAATTTCCTAACCAACAAGTTGCTTTTCTTAGGGTATGTCATTTTGGTTGATGGTCTATAGGTTGATGAGGCAAAGCTCCAAGCAATTGGAGATTGACCTACTCCAAAGAATGTCTTCAAGTTGTAAAGTTTCCATGGATTGACGACTTTCTATCACAAGTTTATCAAGAATTTCAGCATCATTGCTGCACCTATGATGGAGTATTTAAAGAAAGGAAAATTCCTGTAGACAGATGAAGCAGCCACCAGTTTTGTAGTCTTGAAGGAGAAATTAAGTACAACACCAGTACTTACCCTTCTAGATTTTGAGAAGTTATTTGAAGTGGATTGTGATACCAGTAAAGTGGGTATAAGGGCTATTCTTTCATAAGAAAAGAGGTTGGTCGCATTTTTCAGTGAAAAGCTTAGTGATGCCAGGCAAAAGTGGAGCACTTATGATAAGAAATTTCATTTAGTAGTGCATGCTCTTAAAAACTAGGAGTATTATTTAATTGGAAAGGAATTTGTACTCTATTCAGACCATGAGGCTTTGAAGTATCTAAATAGCCAGAAGAGGATTAGTAGTGACATGCATGCGAGATTGTGCCAATTTTTGCAAAAACTTCCCTTCAAGTTGCGGCATAAACCGGGGTTGCAAGATAAGGTAGCAGATGCTTTAAGCAGGCGAGCTTTTTTGTTGTTAAATTTAAACCAAGAAATTTGGGGTTTTGAGCAACTTAAAGGAGAGTATGAGCATGATGAGGATTTTATGGAGATATGGAGTCGGGTATCAAATAATCAACCTATTTCTGGTATTTATTTATCTGATAGTTATTTGATGCATGATAATCATTTGTGCTTGCCAAGAACTTCATTGAGAGAGCAGGTAATCAATGATCTACATGGAGATGGATTGGCCGGTCATTTAGAACATGATAAGACATTGGCAATAGTGAAAGAGAGATTTTATTGGCCTCAGTCAAGGCGGAATGTGTATAGATTTGTTGAGAAGTGTTTTATTTTCCAGAGATTGAAGGGCCAATCCAAGAATACTGGATTGTACATGCCATTATCGATTCCAGAAAATATTTAGGAATATCTATCAATGGATTTCGTGTTGGGGCTGCCTCATACACAGAAAGGAGTTGATTATGTTCTTGTGGTAGTTGATAGATTTTCCAAAATGTCCCACTTTATTCCTTGCAGGAATTCAACAGATACAGTTAGAGTCGCCAAGTTATTTTCAAGGAAGTTGTTCGTCTGTATGGAGTTCCCAAAATAATCACTTCAGATCGTGATAGTAAATTTCTAAGTTACTTTTAGCAAACATTATGGAAGCTATTTATTCTTCTTTGCAATTCAGCAGCACAACCCATCCACAAACTGATAGCCAAACGGAAGTGGTGAACCAAACTTTAGGAAATTTGATTTGCTGTCTTTATGGTGATAGATCGAAGCAATGGGACATTATCCTTCTACAGGCTAAATTTGCTTACAATAGTGCTGCTCACAGTGCAACTAGGCAACCTCCTTTTTCAATCGTTTACACCAAGGTACCACAACACACTCTTGATTTACTTAAGTTCCCCAAGGGAGATAGTGTTAATGTTTCAGCCAAGCATATGGCAGAGCAATTAGCTAATGTACAGAAAGAGATGAAGCAAAGGCTAGAAGAAACAAATCAACGCTATAAGCAAGCTACTGATAAACATAAGCGGCGTGAAGTGTTTCAGGTTGGAGATTAAGTCATGGTTTTTCTGCACATAGAGAGATTCCCAGTAGGTACTTACAACAAGCTTCTGTCGAAGAACTATGGTACTTATGTAGTGTTGCAACACATCAATGATAATGCATATGTAGTGGATTTACGAAATAGCTTAGGCATTTCTAAAACATTTAATGTGACGGACTTATCTAAGTTTCATGAGTTAGATCTTACAAGTCGAGGACGAGTTTTTCCTAAGTGGAGGAGATTGATGTGAATGGGATAGCAAATGTTTATTTGAACAAAATTGAAGTGTCCAAGAAGGAATGAAAGAAGATGAAACAGCTTGTTGAAAAGTAGTTAAAGGCTACTGGTGTCGCTGTGTAAGCTACCGACGTTTCCATGGATGCTACCGGCTCATAATGAAGAACAATTGCCCAAATTACACCACAGATCGCCACAAGCGTAGAATAAGGAAATGCCAGCTCAACGCCATCGACATATATCTAAAATTCGTCGGTGTACATTATAGGCCGCCTGAAGACAACGTTACAGAGCCACCAGCTTTAGTCCAGCTTTTATTTTGACGAATTGTTTTCCTGTTTTATCTTCTAGGGCTTTATTATATCCATAAATATAGTCTCAAAAACCATTGTTAGAACATTAGATATTATTATTACTCTTTGAAACCTTAATTGAGAAGATTTTCTCGTAAAGTTTGCATATTTATTGCAATATTGTATGCCTCAGTTGTTGGAAATTGCATTTGCTCTATCCAAAATCGTTTAGACTTAATTATTTATTAATTATTTTATATGCTTTAGTTAAATTTTTATTGACAGTTAAACACAATTTCAATATGAGAAAAACTGATATATATACTTAACTTTAATTCGATCTTGATTAGGTTTAATCTTGATAAAGATTGCTACCTCAATAAGTTAAATAAATTCGAGCTTAAGTCACACATTACTAATCCACTCAAGTAACATGGGTTGGAGCTTGGGTATGTTTGGAATGTCTAATTTCATTTGTATCTAAATTGTTTAATCTGTTTATAAGTAAAAATATATGTTTTTTATCTATATCTATTTCTTAACAAATATCTGTTTGAAAATGAAAAAAATAAGATGCTAAACAAACAAAATAAGATGAAACAAACAAACCCTAATGTAGTTGCCTTTGTTTCTTTCCATGGCCAAAACATAGAACCCAGGTATTACGTATGGGCTTTTTACTCTTTATCACATGTTGAAAAAAATGATATCAAGCAAATTGAAGAATCAAAGACTCAAATTTTTGTAATATTATATGGATATTTCTTTTTTCGTCAAGCAATATTATCTGGTTATTAGTTCAGCTAAGTTAGCACTACAATGAACCATTTGTTGTCATTCTACATAACTCTTACATGACAACATTAAATGCGAAATCATCCTACACGTAAGTAATTATAATCGTCAGATCCTCTCATCTACTACAATCATCTCATCTAAAGATCAATATTGTACAAAAATCATAAGTTGAATTCTGAGCAAGTATAATGTTTGTAAGAGGTGATTATCAACAAAGGTTTGTCACTATCATGCACATAGCCAAAAGCTAGGGATGATAAAAAATCTGCATTACAGAACACCAAAAGATATTAGTATCCAATCAATATCGGTTCAGTTTGGTTAATTTTTAAATAAATCTGTCAGTTTTTCATCGATACCATATTTGTATTGATTCACTATGGATTCGGTTTAGAAACGAAACCAAAATGATACTAAACCTGGTATCTAAACAAGCTTACTTTTAAAGTTAAAGCTCAACATATTATGTTATTGAAGAAATTTTAAAAAATTAACTAAAAAGTTAAAGAAAAATGATTAGCAATGCAAATCTAATAATGAGCCCAACATCATTCAAGCGAAGAAAATATGTCTGTTCTATGTTTCGTACACAAGGATTGATGGAGAGCAAAGTTTTATTATAATTCATATTTATGACATTAAAGCCTTAAATATTGAAAAATGAGACCACCGTAATAGAAGATAGGTGCAATTAGCTGCATTTATACTTTTCTAACATTTAAGCCATCCATAAAGTAATTCAGGAAAATAAAATCGCACATACATTAAGAATCTACTAGAGATACATTTATATTTCCGAGTGTGACTTGTATTTTATTATCCCGAGTCTAATAAATGTGCTGGAGATTTTAGTCAAGTGGAAACATGGAGCAATTAATGGGGGGCCGACTCCATGCAATGATTTTTTTCAGTTACAATAAGAATATGGTACCTCTCGGTTGAAAGATAACTAGAAATACTATTAGGTCATAAGCCAATTGATTACTTATACAGCGATAGACCATGGCCTTTGGGTTTCCCTTTATTTGTTTCTGAATGGGTCTAAACACGGACGACAGACTTATAATGTGCTACAAAGAATCCAATTCTACATATATATACATATATTTAAATATTTGGCCAGTCAACTCTACATATATAATGTAGATGCAGGGTTCTTACTGATGGTAGTCACGCATGCATCGCGTGGATGTCGTGCTTGATACTTGACTTCAGAGTACTTGAAGAGATGATATTTGGTGATATGATGGCTTGGAAAGAATGATAGGGAAGGAGGAATATATAATTTCAATGTCTCGAATGCACAAGTGACGAGTAAAGGAGCTTGAGTAAACCTTGCATGTCAATCTTACAATTTTGGAGCAGTTGGGGATGAAATCATTTGAGTTGTCTTGTTTAATCTTTCTAACTAGAGCTTCCTCTATAAAATGTTGTTTATCTTCTCTCTCCAAAAGTTGAAAATGAGGAGGAGTGACTGAGTATTTGGAGACACTTGGCATGGATGACGATCATCAGATCACCTTGGCGATTGACGAATAAGATGGAGTAAGATCAACTCGTGGTTATTCTGAATGAGCTCCTTATGGACCAAAACAAATAGTCGTCTCTTACGTGCATGAGCCAGCTTGGGAAAGGTTGGATGTTGTAGACCGGTTTAACGATCTCTGTTCCAAGTCCATCAAGTCAAATCTCTCCAAGCCATCCCAATAAAAAATCGGACTCGCTAGGCCCTATCACTCAGCTTGCAAGTCAACCCAAATAAATAATAATAATAATTTAAAACCCTATTACATATAATATGTCCAATTCTACCAAAACTTATAACTTGAGATAACAAATATATTGCTCATGTTCCTTTTTTTTTCTTTTTTCTTTTTTTTACTATATGTTCATTAGGGTCTTTCAATAGGGGATATTCATTTATAGATATGTATATATATTCCCAGTCTTGCCTTTTTTTTAATAATGAATTTACTAGAACATGTTTAATTATCTACTCAGTTACATTTAAATTACAACTAGTATAAAGTTATATGTATTCATATTTCCTTTAAGGTAAATTGCAATCTTATACTTATTCACTATATTATCCTTTAATTAGAAAAATACTAAATTCATTTTTTACTATTGTTGTGTGGAGGGAAATGTCACTATAGATAAAAAAAGTACTCTCATTTAAGATTCAATAGCTTAAATGTACAATGGCATAAAAACTACATTAAAAATCATGAAATGGTGTGTTTAAAACTCACACCAACCTTTGTTTTCTTTTAAAATATCTCTGCAACTTGACCCTACTAAGATTTAAGGGCGATGGCAATTTCTCATATTGAGGAAGAAAGGCCAACTTGCACCAACTGTGTTGCTTAAAAGAAAGACTATCTCCAACAGGCAATAAGCAATTTATTTATTAGAGTTCTCATAATAGTGTTTTGGCTATTTCTTAAGAGTCTAAAATATATTAATTATATACTTTAAGATCATACATACAAATGGAGAAAAAAAATTTATTACCTTAAAAATATTATATAAACTCTTAGCATTTCTCTTGATAGTATGTAGGGCAGGTCACAGCTGTGAAGCATTCAACTATTCAAGTAAGCCCAATTGCAATATTGGTAGCTCTGGACCATTAACTTTCTGACAAGGATTGGTTATCCAATATCCACACATGCTTCCTGTCTAAAGTACATTAATTTATCAGAAACAACAGAAACACCTCAACTTAGCATTTTACTAGATTAACTTGTAAATATAAAATTTTAGCAGATTTTGAAAGATTAAGCTTGATTGAAGTTATACGCAATGAGCACGATTTGTATTCAATTGGGTTGAATAATCAGTATTTAAATCAATCAGGCTCAAGAGGCAATTGAAACAAACATCAGAGATTCAGCTCGACTTAAGGTATGTCTTTTGTCACAGCAAACCTTTTTTGGACTTTCCTTTGCTTATATATATTAAAGGTTCGCCTATGTAAAATAATTAATATAATAAACCGCACCATATAAATATATATATATATATATAAAGTTTTAGATTTAATAGTTGTAATACTAATTTTTTTTTGTTTTTTTTTTTTTTAATTATATTGATGATTTTTAAATTTTTCATCATCATATTTGTTCACTTGATAGTCCAACACCAAAGTCCCATTCCATGAGCAAATAGAGTATCAATTAAATAAATATAATAGTTCACATTATAGTTATAATTTTAGGTCAAGTGTGATATTTAATACTTAAACTTTACCAATTTTCATAAAACTACCTAAAAATTAAAAGTATAAACTTTCGAGATCATTTATAATACTTAAATCATGTAGTAATAGTAAAAATATGTGAAGTTCATATAATGTATTGCAAAATAGTAAAGTTTAGATAGTTATTTGCAAAAATAGAAGTTAAGTATAAAATTGACAATAAGCAATTAATTGAAAAATTAGTAAAGTCCAACTAGATTTGGCATTACGTTATTTTTAAATTTCTAATTCAAATGGTTGTGATGAATTGGTGCTAACCTTAACATATTACATGTGACCTATTCATTGTGTTTGATGCAAGCGAATTAGGAAGAAATGATTATGAGAAGGAGGAAATAGGAGAGATTAAATTTAATTTTTTTATTTGTTTTGAAAGGGAAACACAAGAGGAAGGAAAATCTCATCTTTATCCTTAAAGTCCTTTATACTATGTTCTTCACATTAAGATTTTGTGAGTCTTGTACACTTTTACACAATACTTTTACTTTTTTTTTTTTAAGTGATATTAATGTAAATAATAATTTATGAAGTAATTTAAGAATAAATTAAATGAAAATTGAAATATACATAAAATATATTATTTATTAATATTTAATTTATTATCATTGCAGCGGCTATAAATGCAGGAAAACAATATTAGAAGGATATTAAATAGGGAAAAAAAACCATACAATTTGCCTGCAAAGGCTGGAAAGGAACAAAAAAATGGCATGACGAGAATTAAAGTCGAATCCCAGCGTCAAGATAAAACAGTATAGCAATAAAAGATATATATTTTGATAAGTTAAGGACCAACTTTGGGGTTTAAGGACCTCTTTTCATTCCATAAGACCTTATTAAGGTTTTTATATAGGATCTCGTGTCAAGGACCTAGAATGAGAATGCTATTTTGAGTTATAAAAATAATTTATCATTATATCTTATTTTATTTTTAATAATAATTAACATTCCATCCATTTTCCTTATTTCATTATCCAAACACATGAAAAGATTCAAAATCTCTCCAAAATCATTTCCCTTGCTTTTCTTCCTTCCACAATCTTTTTTTTTTCCCTAATTTATTCCATAATGTGAAATAAAGTCTTGGTGGCCGGTGAAGTGACAATTGGCGCTTACTAAGATGGTCAACTATCACAGTAAATGTCATTGGATAATTAAAAAAATTATTTCTATTTTTAATAAGAAGAATTCTATTAGTATTTTCCATGCTTACTAGCTATTACCAATAGTGACTCGTATTGCCATTTACTTTCATTGTGCTAACTACCACAACCCAATAGGATTGGTGAATTCTTGGTTGAGTTTATGCAGCTTGACTTGCTGATACCAAACTTACAATGACCGCATTGCAGTTTGGAGAGGTGGACAATCCTTAAAGAGTGATTGTAAAGAGATGATCAAATCTCAAAGTTTGAAATGGATCCGAATCCTCTTCATACATAGAAATACATAAAACGAGTTCCTCTTCTTCTTCTTCTTCACGTGAGCATAATCAATAGCAAACTTGCTCTTTGTTGCAGCCTTTAGATCGGTTGAGTTCTTTCGGTGGCCACAACAAACTCTAATGTTGAGAAAGTAATGGTAATAGGTTCCAAGTTAACATACTTTTTGTATTCATGCCCATGGGGCTTTTGAATCTCAACAAGTCAAACACATAGCCAATCCCTAGTTGTGTGAAAGATCTTTGGGGCTGCAGAATTGTGTAAGATTGAGACTAAAATCTATATGATTATAAAAACGCAAAACAAGCATCATCCTTATTAGACATCGGCACGGTTCGGGTCGGTTCCGGACCCTAACCGAAACCGCCGGTTCACTGTTCCACTTTTCATGGAACCGGAACCGGAACCGCCAGAGCCGGGGAGGTTCACGTTTCCACGTTTTTTTTTTTTTTTTTTGGAAAAAATAAAGAAAACAAAAACCTAAAATCAACAAAAACAATTTAACTTATTTATACCCAAAGTAAACATTTAAAATTTTTTAAAATAAAATATAATGGTTAGCAAATAATAAACATAATTACGGAACACATAGAAGTCGATTAACATAGGCAAACGATGACGAATAAATTTATTGCGCCAAACATTACATATTACCTCTACTACAACATGAACACACTAACTATTACAACCACAAATAACTAACAATCACACAGTTCATTGATCTTGACTACAATACCAACACCATAGTAGAATAATATCAATCGAGTAAATGTAAAGTTAATGCTCATTGGCCTGGACTAGTCCCGGAGAGGTCGCAGCTGTGCTTCCCGCAGATGAGTTGAAGTCACTGAAATACTCGTCTTCCTCACTTGAGTAGTCTTCAAGTCTTGTTGCCGTCGTTCTGCACGAGTCCAATCATGGTTGCAAGCTAGTGCCTCAACCGTCGCGGGACCATACCGGGACCTATGCTCATCCAACTGCTGCCCAGCAATGCTGAATGCTTGCTCAACTGCCACAGTTGAAGCAGGTGCAGCCAATACTTGTCTAGCGATTCGAGATAGTATTGGAAACGTCTCCTGGTGACGTTTCCACCAGTCTAAGATGTCAAAGTTGTATGCATCCACCATGTCACCAAACTCGAATGCCGTGTTCAAGTACTTGTCAATCTCAGAGTCTGATCCACTGCCGCCTATGCCACGGTGCTTTTTGAACCGCCGATGCTGGAGCACCACTCCGGGCTTCTCCACGGTGGTTGATATGGGGGCATTACTTGGGGTTGCTGGACTGGTGGGTATTTGTCCACCATATGTGCTACTAAATTGAGAATATAAGTTCAACAGCACATTACTTGTCTCTTTCACGACATTATGAGCAGAAATTGCATAAATGTCTTGAGTGTCTGACAACTTGTCCACATGATCGTAATAGTAATCCAGGACTTCGCGAAGTCCCTCAACTTTGTTGCGTGGGTCCAACAACCATGCCACGTTGTATATCATAGGAATTTCCCTATAATACTTCAACCACTTGCGAGTCATATCGTTAACACACATTTGCAAAATTGGATCAGATCTTACCTGTTGGAGTGTCCCGATGATGTTGCAGGCCTCCAGTAAAAAGAGATGGACACTGGGATTGTACACACGGGAGAAAACATTTGTGCAGTCATAGAAGACCTTCACAGCTGCAACAAGTTGCTACAGAAGTTCCATTCATTGGGATGCAATGGTATGTTTGGTACATGTGCAATGGCGAAGCTACATAGCAATTCCTTATATGGTACCGTGCTAGCTAGAAGCTCGTACGTCGAATTCCATCGGTGTTGCACATCCTTTTTGAATTTTCTCGCTTTTTGCCATGCACACCACACCATTTTCGCCATTCTCTGTTAATAGATGGATGGTCGGTAATGAAGTCAACCACAGCTTTTATCGGAGATGTACGGATTTTTAAAGAATCCATTCCATCTTTCACACATAAATTTAAGATGTGACATGCACATCTTATGTGGAAAAAGGTACCCCCAAGCGTTGGTTGGCATAACGATTGAAGATCAGAAATACTTGCTGTATTTGCTGCAGCATTATCGAATCCAATTGAAAAAATTTTTTGTGTCAACCCGTACTCATCAAGAATTATCCGTATTGTGGCATATATGTTTTGAGCTGTATGGGATCCATCCATTTTTCTTAATGCAATTAATCTCTTTTGCATTACCCAATGTCTATCAATCCAATGAGATGTAATCCCCATATACGAACTTTCACCCCATCTATCAGTCCAAATGTCAGAACAGATGGACACACATGTATCGAGATCAGAAAAAGTTGCTTGGAGCTGTCCCTTACCCTTGCGGTACATTTTTAGACAATGTCGTTTCATTGTCGTAGCACTCCATTTAGGTGCTTGTGGCTGCAAGTTTCTTGGTGGCAATAGACAAGATCTGCATTTTCGCTTGCATTAAAACCCAAATGCAACCCGCTTATCATTTGCACCATGGCATCACGATATTGTTCTTCATTAAAATGCCACAGCCTTGCTTCTTTCTTGGAACTCGATCGTGATATTTGTTGTTGTGATGGATCCAAACCATACTCACTAGGATGCTTTGACTTTAGATGTTTGGAAAGACTACCATATCCATCTCCCTTGGAAAAGGCATAGTTTGCATTGCAATAATTGCAATGCGCCCTAGTCTTCCCATCTGGCCCTTCGACCTTCCTAAAATGTTTGGTGAACATATTAGACTTATATGGTCGAGGTGGCTTTGTGGATGGATTTGTCTCAATGGAGGGGTGTATTTCTTCACCCAAACCGCCATAATCTCGGCTTCATGTTGTGGTAGTTGTTCCATTTCCGGATCTTGGGAGTCATTATCATCATTTCCTTGTTGATGGTAAACTGGATTGACTGTCTCGAAACCTGGTGGAATCGGGAATTGTTCAGGTGTGAAATCAAAGTCGGATACCCGAGGCTCATTAAAGTCATAGCAGTCAGCATCCTCATCTACATTGATAGTAGGCTCTTGCTGGCACTTGGTATCTTCGCCTTTAATTTGTCTTTCTTTGCAGATTTTTTTGATGAACCACCAAAGAAAAAGGAAGCCATCTGGCCCTTTTACAAACAACGAGTACGTACTAATGTGAGTGGTAGTATTAGAATTGAAAATTTAAGAGCAAACACGATAAATAAGTGTTGCTGGTAACCCTTTGTGCAAGATAGTCTACAAAATAACAAGCAATATCAAACACAGGAATGTCTGATATTTTTAAAACACGGGAATGGTTGATAATTTAGAAAACTCAATCTGTGAAGGTTGTTACAAGCTTTTGAATGTTTCGTAGTTTTTTGAATCAAACTCTTATATTTATAGAGCTCCTTACGTGCGTAAAATATCAAAAATAAGTTGTCTGATTCAACTCTCCAACTTTCCCCAGCCGTTGATAATTTTTCAACTCTCCAACTTTCGGTGATTTTGTTGTTTTGCTTTTTTTTTTGGACATAATACTGCACGGTGCAAGGCCCCCTCCTATTTCTTCATTTGCATTGCCGACAATATTGACTTGTTCTGTTCGTTTCGTTTTGTTTTTTTTCCTCAAATGCTGCCCCTGGCCCCTACACCCCCCCCCCCCGAAACCCAGCAACACACTCCTCCTTTTCCTTCCCCAGTTCGTTCTCAGGTTTTTTTTTTTTTTTTTTTTGGGTTGGAACCGCCGGTTCCGGGTCCGTAATGGCGGTTCCGGACCCGGTTGAACTGTCGATTCTATCACGCCGAACCGTTTGGACCTACCGGTTCCGACGGGTTCTTGAACGGTTCGAAACCGTCACCCACGGGGCGGTTCCCGGGTCAGGAACCGCCGGTGACGGTTCGGAACCACCCCGTGCTGATGTCTAATCCTTATCCTTAACGCATCGCATGGTGCCTCCTAATAGGAAAAAGTAAGAAAGATCATTGTTGCGCAAATCTAAAGAGATAATAACTACTTGCACCAAGTGATCAAAGTATACATGTAGTAAATAAGTACACAGGTTGGCTATATACAGAATGATCCTGGCTTCCCAATGTCTGAAGCCTGAAAGAGTCCCTAAAACTCTTGAAAAGCACAATATATCCTGAGGCTGACAATTTACAGGGACCAAATAGACATCAGGTTTAGAGGTGTTACGCGAGGCAGGTATCAACCATCAACTCTCAGCAACCTTTCCCTTCCGCAATTGTAATGGAGATCCCTGCTACATGAGACAGTTGATTTAATAGCCTTCTACTTTGAACACCCGGTTTGCTTTTGAAGATGTTGTCAACAATAGCTAGATAAACAACTCCGTTCAGTCTATGGCTGTCATCCTTTAATCAGCACAAAAGACCTATGCAAGGATCTTCACATGCCAGGACTTTTGTATAGATATCGATTCTTCTCAAGCTCTTATGAAAAAGAGGAAAAGTGCACCAGGGATGACCTAAGTGCTACCTTTTCATTTCAGGACCCAAATATTGAAAATTAACGCCTCCATATCTTTTGATAATAGTGCTGTCAAAATCAGCTCATGTCGTATATTGGCTTGGCTCTCTTTATACACACACACATATATAACTAGGCCATAATGAGAAAAAGCAGGCAAAACTTAAATCTTTCTATACATTTTTTTTTTATGCAATACCATATCATAGATCAAATTGGCGGCCCTGCTATACGATAATGGCACCCGGGCCTATTTACATTACTTCTTTTCCCAAAACCACCGACTAGGCTTTAGAATTTGTTTCAGTAATACCATTTTGGGTACATTCCAGTGCTCCACATGCCTGAAAACAGTTTATCATAGATGCATGACATACAAAAAGGATTAAAGGAGAAACATAAAGACAAAGTCATTGTGGTGGTTGTTACCTGCATACTTTTCCAGACTCTGCATCAAAAAAATATTCTGTATATCCTGATGCTGCAGTACATAGACGATTAGTTAATTGAAAAAAAGAATGAAAAAAGAGAAGCTTGGGCATGTAATATCAGAAAATGTTTTCCACTTAACAAACACGCCTTGTCAATGAATTTCTTGACAGAAAGAGAAAACCATCTTCTTCTGTGCAAAAGAACTAATAAAAATATGTACGGAACCATAAATTAATGAATGGTTTTTATGCGAACCTAGCATTTTCTGATGCAAAAATGATTTGAATCATACCAGAAAGTATGGGCCTCCAAGGAAAAGCCAGGATACAGCTAAAGCGCCAGTGTCCAACTCCCTTGTCCTGGGATAGGAAAATATACACATCATTGACTTAAACTGGATTTTTCATAGAGCAATGCTTTACACTTTTGGATAATTTACAACAACCACCCTTAAAATTTTAAAAATTATACGAATACCCGAATTCTTAGATTGACCTCGATTTACATAGGGCCTATCTTTTTAAAACTTCTCTAGCGATGTCCACATTGGTGTAGTTAAAAAACTTCAACAATGGGTGTCTTCTTGTACGCATACTCATAAAAATTATGAAAGGATCCGATGTTGTGAGATAGCAAGTCAAGTGTATAGTCAAATAAATTAAAGCTGTTATGCAATAGCATAAGTATTAGGGGTGGTAGTCGTTGTTTACCAAAAGCTTTTTCACCATGCATGTTGATCAGGTAACAGGAGGCAAGATGAAGCTTTGAGGTCAACAACTGGTAGCCATACCTGAAAATCCTCCCACTTCATGAGTTTCATATTTGACTTTTCGAGTAGTGATCCAAAATTTGTACAGTTCCTTTTAAAGCGGCGCAGACCTCTAAAAGAACCTGCTGGATCTGCAAACTCACAATCCTCCTCGTACACATTGAGTGTGAGGCTGCCTGTTAAGCAAGTTTGATGCATTATATTGAAAAAGAACATCAGTTGTAGAGATAATGAACACATTCAATGCACCATATAAAAATTTTTTCAGGATGTATTAAGTAGTAAATTTAACAATCCACATATATATATATATATGTATGTATATATTTTGGTTATCCACATCATATTTATAAGTATTAAATTTAACAATCCACATCATATTTATAAATTTAACAAGACACATTCAATGCACCATTGATAATGAGCAAATCCAATGCACCATTCGTGGTGCTTCACATTAACACACTATTAGAGCAGGAAGATCACTATCATATTTACAAGTCAGTTTTTGGATCAAATAATTGTAGTGTTAACCTTAACATCAAAACTTAAGTAAATGAGAGGAAATGATTAAGGTTTATTTGGTGTAGGAGAAAAAATATTATATGATACTTGAACTATGCATAAGATTGCGCCTAAACTCAAAACCCTGCACTATAGTTTCCAAGCATTGCATCATGTGATCCATCTGATATGGATGCATTTATTGGAAGGCAATATCAAAGAAAGAAATCAACAACATTAAATGTAAATTGATTACTGTGATTGCGATTAAAGCTTACCCAATTAAATGTTTTATTTTGTTTCCTTTCTTGTTTTATTTTTATATTTAAGACCCTAAAACAGAGCCTATAATTTAGGATCTACATTCTATTATTTTTAGCTGCCTATGAAAGGCCTTTACTATTGAATAAAGGATAAGCAATTTTATCCTCAAAAAACTTAGTAATAGGAAGGGTCTCTGTCAAGGACGAGTTTGCTTTCAGTATTTCACCATAGCTCCAAAGAAAAATTTGTTTGCATCCACACCTATAACTAGATCCTATGCCAAGGAACATAACATCTTGGTATAGAGCTGGGAGTTATGAGTGACGCCGATATTCTAGCAGCCAAGCTGGATGCTTTTATGGAACAAATGGCATCACGGCAGCGGGCATTAGAAGAACAGATGGCAAAACTATCAATGTCAATCAAAGAAAAAGGAAAGGGACCTGCCAGAGATATTGAAGAGGGTCACGATAGTGACATTTATGCCAAAAGCAACAGGTCGGGTTCAAAAGACAAATCTGAGTTGCAATATCTATGGTATCGCAGTACTCCAAGATGGAATTTCCTACTTATGATGGCACGATGATCCTTTGGGGTGGCTAAAATGATGTGAGAAATTCTTTGCCAATCAAAAGACTATTGAAAATGATAAAGTAGGCCTAGGCGCATTCCATCTTTTGGGTGAGGCACGACTTTGGTTTGATCAAGTAGAACAAGAGGAGACTGATATGACTTGGGAACAATTTAAGGAGCATTGCCATGTGAGATTTAAGCCGCCTGAGTAATAACCCTTTGGAGAATTAGCCAATTTCAAACAAACCGAATTTGTCAAAAAATATCAACGCCAATTCTAGACATTATTGGCTGGGACTTCTGACCTTAGACCACGCCAACAAGTGGATCTTTTTACAGCAGGATTGATAGAACTCATAATTGATATTGAATTACAGCAGCCAGGTAATCTTAGTATTGCCATGAATATGACTTGAACATTATAGCATAAACAAAAGGTTTCACAGGGATTCTTAACATCACAAACCGTTGTCACTTAGTCCACTCCCAAATACAGCAACAATGAATCTATCATTTCCAATAATAAGAGTTCTGTTACTAAAGGAGGGGCACAGACAGCAAAACCAGTAGGGAGCAACAATGGAGTGGCTCTTCCACACCATTTATCAAGAGGTTAACACGAGCAGAAATGGTTGAACGGAGGGCCAAAGGGCTGTGCTATAACCATGATGAAGTCTACACATTAGGACATAAATGTAAAAGGTTATTTTGGATTGAGGTTCTTAACACCGATAGTGAATCGGACGGAGACAAGGTAGAAGATCTTGAGATTTCTTTGAATGCAATTAGTGGAACACGGAATTCTCCTACCATGCAATTATTAACAAAAGTGTCAAGAGTCGATGTTTCAGTGCTAGTAGATTCTGGCAGCACACACAACTTTCTATGTGAATGTCTGATTTCAAGTTTGAGACTAAAGGTGTGGAAAAGACTCGAGCTGAGTGTATGTGTAGCAAATGGGGAACCTGTACCCAGTATGGCAATCTGCAAGTCGATTCCACTTCAAGTTGGAAAAGATATCTCGCATGCTGATTTTTATACTATTCCGTCAAAAGGATTTGATATGGTTTTATGAGTGAAATGGTTGTGCACTCTTGGACCCATCTTGTGGTACTTCATTTTACTAACTATGAAGTTTGTTTTAGATGGTAAGAAATTCTTGTGGCGAGGGCAAACCCACGGCTTAGTTTGATGCAAACACAGAGTCCAGCCTATGTTTTCTAGCAAAACATATCAGCAGAATGTACAGATTTATTTATGGAACCTTCGGGTTTACTCCTAATCGTGAGTGTGACCATCATATGCCTCTTTTGCCTAGGACAGGACCGGTTATGGTCAGGCCCTATCATATCCACGCCTTCAAAAAGATGAAATTGAAAACAGTATGCATAGATGCTACAACAGGGGATCATTCAACCTAGTAGATCTCCCTTCTCTTCCCCAGTGCTCTTAGTCGAGAAGCATGATGGCTCATGGCGTTTTTGTGTCGATTATCGTGAGCCCAATGCACACACAGTTAAGGATAAATTTCCGATACCAGTTGTGGATGGATTTTTGGATGAACTTCATGGAGTACAACATTTTACAAAGTCAAATTTACAATCCAGTTACCAAGTTAGAATGGCACCATCAGATGTGGAGAAAACAGCTTTTAGAACTCACCCTGGGCACTTTGAATTTCTTACCATGCCTTTTGGGCTTACAAATGCCCTTCAACCTTTCAGAGCTTGATGAATGAAGTTTTTTTGCCTCATTTGCGTAAGTTTTTTCTTGGTCTTCTTTGATGACATATTAATCTATAGTAAAACATGGGTTGAGCACATGCAACATGTAAGAATGGTTTTTGATCTTTTGCGTACTAATATGTTGTTTTTAAAGAGGCCCAAGTGTTTCTTTGGTAAGTCACAGATAACCTATCTTGGACATGCCATCCATAGTGCTGGAGTGGCAGTTGATGTAACAAATATTAAGGCCATCATTGAGTGGCCAACTCCACAATCTGCCAAGGCTTTATGGGATTTTCTTAGCCTAGCAAGGTACTATAGTAAGTTCATCAAAGGTTATGGGCAAGTGGCAGCACCTTTGACTAGTCTCTTGAAGAAAAATGCTTTTCAATGGAGTAAAGAAGCTAATGCTGCTTTTAGCAAATTAAAGGCCTCTCTTTCAGTTTCTCCTGTTTTGTAATTACCTAACTTTGAGGAAGAATTTGTGGTAGAAGAGCTGCTTTACAACACAACAACCACCCAATTGCTTTTTTCAGTCATAAAATTGTTGAACAACACCTCAAATTGGCCGCATATGAACGAAGACTAATAGGATTGGCTAAAGCTATGGCGCATTGGCGCCCATACTTATGGGGTAGGCACTTCATCATTCGTACTGATCATTTTAGCCTTAAATACCTATTAGAATAGCGTCTCACCACATCCCCGCAACAACATTGGATAAGCAAATTGATGGGGTTTCATTTCGAGTGGAATTTAAAGCTAGAAAAATGAACAAAGCTGCAGATGCCTTATCTAGACATGATGAAGACTCCTTACAACCATGGCAATCTCCTTTCCTCAAGTTGAAATATTTGATGCAATTCGGCGAGAAATTGCAACCTCTCAAGAATTATTACAGCTACAGCAATTGATTGGGTTGTACGAGACGGGCTGATTTTTTTCAAGGGAAAGATATATATTTTACCTACCTCTCCACTTGTATCATCAATTATTTCAGTTATACATGATATGACTCATGAAGGTGGGCAAAAGACCATACACCATCTTTGTGAAGAATTTTATTGGAAAGGTATGAAGCATGTTGCATCAAATTTTGGAAAATTATTTGGTGTGCCAGCGCCACAAATGGCAAAACTTGCAACCGATAGGACTACTTCAACATCTTCCAGTGCTACAACAAGTTTGGTATGATATTTCTATAGATTTTGTGGAAGGGTTACCTAAGGCTTAAGGTAAATCAATTCTTATGGTGGTGGTTGATCGACTTTCAAAGTATGCCCATTTTCTACCCTTAGCTCATCCATTCACTACCATATTTGTTGCTACCATTTTCTTTGTAGAGGTGTTTAAACTTCATGGCTTACCTAAATCCATAGTCTCGAATAGGGACAAGGTTTTCCTTAGTATGTTTTGGAAGGAGATATTTCGTCTTAGTGGTTCTAAACTAGCCTTCTCTTCAGCTTACCATCCTCAATCTAGTAGCCAAACAAAGATAGTTAATCGCACTATTGAGGTGTACTTACGGTGCCTCACGGGAGATCAACTAAAACAATGGGTTGATTGGATCCCTTGGGCTGAATACTGCTACAATACCTCTTATCACACTACTCTTGGCACCACCCCTTTTCAGTTGGTTTATGGGAAGGAGACTCCTCAGCTTCTTTCTTATTCTAGAGGTTCTACAAGAGTTGAAGCAGTTGATCAGGCTCTTCAAGAGAAGGATGCAATACTCAAGGCTGCTTGTGGCAGGCTCTTACAAGCCCAATAGAGAATGAAGAACACTTATGATTCGGGGCATAGAGAGTTAAGCTTGAAGCTGGAGAATGGGTATGGCTACAACTTCACCCATATCGTCAGTTAACAGTAGCAAAACAGAAATATCATAAACTTCTTCCAAAATACTTTAGGCTTTTCCGAGTTATGGCTAAAGTAGGACCTGTTGCTTACAAGCTTGAGCTTCCGCTAGAAGTCGAATACATGATGTATTCCGCATGTCTCTCTTAAAAGAGTATAAAGGACCTCAACCAACTGTTGTGGGCAATTTACCACTGATACGCAACGGCAAGGTTTTAGCAACCCCTGATGCTATTATTCGCAACAGGCTCAATAGAGGCCAACGAGAGCCGTTAGTACAATGGGAAGGAGGCACTCAGAAGGATGCAACATTGGAGCCACTTGAAAACTTCCATGAAGCTTATCCATAAATTGAGTTTGGGGCTAAGCTCAAGGACGAGAGGGGGAGTGATGATATGGATGCATTTAATGGAAGGCAATATCAAAGAAAGAAATCAAAACATTGAATGCAAATTGATTACTGTGATTGTGATCAAAGCTTACCCAATTAAATGTTTTATTTTTATATTTAAGACCCTAAGACAGAGCCTATAATTTAGGATCTACTTTTTATTGCCGTTAGCTGCCTATAAAAGGCCTTTACTATTGAATAAAGGGATAAGCAATTTTATTCTCAAAAAAGTTAGTAACAAGGAAAGGACTCTATCAAGGACGAGTCTGCTTTTACTATTTCCCCATAGCTCCAAAGAAAAATTTGTTTGTGTCCAGACCTGTGACTAGATCCTACGCCATGGAACATAACACCATCTTTCATAACTGTTAAGTATGTAAATATGAATAGTATGAGGGTATATATATAATATAAGTTAAATAGTAAATAATATATATACTGGTGAGGAGGGCCACCAAAATTAACTTTTTCCCTCATATTATTCTCTCAAAATAACATAATATAAGAGCATTTCAAATCTTTAGTGAGCTTGCTAATACATACCAACCTTGATGAAAACTTAGGTACATAGAAAGCATTTGATAAAAGCAAAGTAGTGGTAGTAGGAACAATGCAACCAATGCTTTTTACTAATGAAAGTGACCCATCAGCAAGTGTGACATTGGTTGGAAAAGATGGTTCAATCAAATTTGAGAAAAAGGAACCGTTACCAAACATATGCTCAAATGCTCCTGGTCCAAAATCCAGGGGGTAAATGCAGTCGTATGTACCAAACAAGCAGAAGATGTGATATGTTACCAAGAGTATAGACCAATGTTACAGGTCTATAGTAGGAGAATGAAGAATAAATAGCTCGTATTTGAGTTTGTATAGTAGTGTAGATGAATTTCTGGTAGTAGTGAGTTAGTTTATGAAATACTTGTAATAGTTAGTAATTTGTTATAAGGAGTTGACGTGGACAGTAGCTAGATGACGTGGACAGTAGCTAGTTACAAGTTAGTCACAACCATATAAATAGATGGAGTTTCATGTAAAAGGAAGAGAAGAAATTACCTATTCAAAAGTACATTATGGAGATTGTTAGAGTTGTTCTTCCTAATTGGTAAGCTCTAATATCTGGACTCTACATTATTTTGATTCCTGTCTTTTGGTTGAATTTTCCTCCAACGATTGTATCAATTTTGGCGCTGTCTATGGGAAACTCACAAAGAACACTACCATGACTTGGATGGAAACTCAATTAGACTCAATGGAGAAAGATATTAGAGAGATTGGCGAAGAAATGCATGGATGTGCGTCCGAATTACAACAAATTCGTGATAGTAATGCAAAGGTCGGAACTATTGATAGTTCAATAGCTAACATCCAATCCATGATTCAAGATCTTTTGAAACATCAACGTGGAAAGGAGGCGATGAGTGGATCTAACGGAAATTCTTTAGTGAAGCATAATGTCGAACAGTTGATGAGTTCAAAAGGAACCTTTAGAGTAGAAGATGTTTCGTTATGAAGAAGATTTCAAACGTAATGCGGAGACCATTGCTTTTCCTGTAATTGCCAAGAAGATATGGGCTACATCGATTACTGAAGTTACAATAAGCGCTTGTAACTTAACTAAACGTGAATACTCCTCAATAGGAATAGTAACAATTGATATGTCATTGGATAACTGACTACCTAAAATTCCTTCTTGACTTTGTGTAGCATCTATTCAGTGCAAAGAATGCCCAGGAGGGAATCCATGTAATGCATAGCAAGTTTCCTTGAGATGTCCCATCTTACCACAATAACTACATTTGGTACGATTGGATCCACGTCCACTAGCACGTCCACCTCGACTATTACCTACCCCCCTCTACCCCTTATTGGTGGAGCAGGTTAGACAATAAGAGCAGATTGATCACCCATTGGCTCAAAAGATACAGTGTTAATAGAGTCACTCAACATCCCTTGATAAGTATCAGATAGCGAAGGTATTGTTGTCCCCCTCAAAAGAGTTTTAAAAGATTCAAGTTTAGGTCATACAGTATGAAGAAACATAATGGTTAAAAGTTTGTCAATGCGATCTTACATGACATGAACATCAAGGCTAATTTGTAGAATTTCTTTGAAGTCTATTGCAAATGCTTGAAATTGACCAATATAGTGCTAGTGATGTGCCCTAGGCCATATGGATTCTTTATCATTTGTATGTTTGTTATCAAGTCATTTTAATTATCAAAGTTATTTTTGGCCTATTTACTTTGGTAATGTTATTCCTTGAATATTTAGTTATACCTTATGTCGTTAAAGTATGTGACTTTAATAGTAGAACCATAAGCTGAATTATAACTTTATTCTAAATTATCCCTAGTCACTCATTATGTGGAATGATAATGAATTAAGACTAGTATGATTGCTGTATGATGATCAAGTTTTACTGATCATGGATATGGGATATCAATTCAGCACATAGATACAAACAGGAGTGTATTGTATTGGATTGACCAACTATAAGAATACTGTATGGATCAATGCAATAAGTATTCTTTTTTACAATGTTGTTTTAGTCCTTTGACCTAATGGCACCATGGATTCCTATATAGCAGTTTTCATGTTTTGATTCATCTCTTCATCATCTTTAATCGGATGATTGCAAGAATAAACTTGGGCATGCAATATGTTATTAGAGGAATGTGAGTGTTAGTGAAGGAATTTGTTCATCTCATTAATTTGAGAGAGATATCTATCAGGCCCTTTGATGTAAGACTGAGAAATGCATGGCCATGCTCGAATGAATTGATAAAGAGTTATCAACATCATTTGTTTAAGTCAGTCAAACTCTAGATTCAAGAAATAAGTAATTAGACAATATAAGAGTGTTTTGATCCACACCTTATGTTTGATTATAAGATATCGTGTAACAAAAGGATTGAATGACTAACTGTTAGTAGGTAAAGTCGGATCATCGATCTTCACTAAAATTGGGTAGACATAATGTCTTGTTAGAGACCAATTATTTCTTGCAGTCCTAAAAAATGTTTAAGAGCTACTACCAATTTTATGTGAACCTACAGGGTCACACATAAAGAATGAATAAGATGGATCTTCGATAATCGTATTGGGAATTGATTAATTATTTATTTGTCGATTTTAATTAGATTAAAATTAACAAATAAATAAATTCGGATAATAAGGATATATATGTCTTTCTACATAATTTAAAGAGACATAACCCTTATATATATATATCAGGGTAATTTAAAAAGACATAACCCTCATATATATCACTATATATATTCTCCACTAGGTTAATTTTTTATTATCTGACGCTGGCCGTCATTGAGAAAGAAAATTCGTAACCTAGAAAGAGAGTGTGAGGGATTCCCAAAGGTCGAAATTTCTCGACGTGCTAGCACACACGAAGATCCAATTCATTCGCGTGGATACCGGTAGAGGGAGTTGGTGTAATCTGCATCTCCTTGATCCCATCATCAAAATAAAAAGGTACACGATTCCCTTTTTTCTGATTTAATTGGAACGCTTGGATCCAATTGGAATTTAAAAAAAAAAAAAAAAACGATTTTCCGCTACACAATTCAGATTTGGATCGTAAATTCCCAACATATAGGTCGTTATATAACTATCAGAATAATGAAACCCAAAATGGTTTCCAATGGCCTCATAAGCTCTAGAGATGTCACCAGTATGGAGGTTATGAGCTTGTGTTCATGTCTCATAACAGGAGAAATGACATCTAAATATACTCATGAGTGAAGGATCAACTGCTTGCCAAAGAAGTGCCAGAAGCTGTGCATCAATTTTCTGCCAAGCAACCCTATTGCTTTCGGGAATCTCTCCTATTCACTTAGTGAGATGATCCAAATGTCCTTGCCCCATGAACCAGACTTTAACAGCTATAGATCATGAGGCGTAATTCTTTCCATTTAATTTTTCAGTAGTGATCAACATGGGATCTGACAGTGATGGAATTATTGCACTAGCAAAAGCAGTAGAAGTGGCTGACATATCCGTATTTTCCGAAAGTGACATTAAAATAATCTCAAAAAAGCACACAATAAGATTCCAAAAGGAATAGGGTAAACAAAATTATTAGGACAACTCCACCTTACAAAAGACCACACTGTGAGTCGGATGAGAATTGACTAATGACAACTAGAGACACGATGAGAAAACCAGATTACTTGCAGAACAAAGAAATTGATGAGAATAAAATTGTGGATATGAGAAGAAGCCGTCGGATATGAGCTCTATGATAAGTAGTAATATTTATCAGTATAAGAGAGATGTTGTTGGCAATGAAAAGAGGGAGGAATGTTGACCGCTAAAGAGGAAACGTCAAGTCATAAACAACGAAATGATGACAACATCAATCAGAGGCTAGTCATCGGAAGCACAGCCCCCATTGATAATGGGAATAATGTGAACATATGCATCCGATAGTAGATGATTGATAATGAAAAAAGAAAGTGGATTGGATTTGAGAATTAAGGTTTTAATCACACTCTGATATCATGCTATTTTGGAATAATCATCAATAAAAGTTACAAAGTACCCGAACCCTATCTTAGAGGTTACATGACTAAGACCCCCGACATCAGAATAAATCAAAGAAAAAGGTGCAGAGGCACATTTATTGACTCAACTCGGAAAAGAAGACCTACTATACTTTCCAACTGACAAGACTGACACTCTAAACTTTTAAGACCAGATAAACTAGGAACCATTTTCTAAAGACTGTAATCACGAGTGTCCCAAATGACTATGAATTTGTAAAGGAGAAGATTCTGCCAAGAAAGCCAAACTTAATGGAGGAATGACCACTTGATGTAATTCTTTATACTCATGTCCTGTGCCAATCACCTTTCCAGTTTGCATATTCTGAATAAAGATAGAATCAGAGGTAAAGGATACAAAATTTCTTCCCCTTCTTGTACCTCTTTCCATGTCTTCTTACAACTATGCCATTACAAGTTTACCAGTGTTGACCTTGTCCAGATTCTATTACAACTACTACTCATGATCGCAATGCCTTGCTAAACACCAATCCACCTTCAAATCTAGATCACCCTATTGCCTTGCAGAAAGGTACCAAACAACAAACTGCACCCTATCTTATCTCTGATTATATCTCATATGCCTCTTTATCTCCTGGTTATTTTGCTTTTGTGTCCTCTTTATCTTCAATTTCTATACCTCAAAATCTTTTAGAGGCATTATCTAATCTAGGGTGGGTGTAAGCTATGAAAGAGGAGATATCTATCTTATATTCTAATGAAACATAGGATTTAGTTCCTTTAGCTCTAAGGAAGTCTATAGTGGGTTGTAAATGGATCTATGTTGTGAAAACTTTGTCAAATGGTTCAGTTGATCGCCTTAAGGCACGATTAGCTAAAGGCTATACACAGGTATATGGTATTCACTATATAGATAATTTCTCTTTGGTAACCAAGATGGTTTCAATTCAGTTAATCCTCTCTCTAGCAGCAGTTTTTAATTGGCCGCTATATCAACTAAATATTAAAAATGCATTCCTTCATGGAGATCTAAATGAAGAGGTATATATGGAACAACCTCCAGGGTTTCTTGCTCAAGGGGAGTCACATCTAGTTTGTAGATTGAAGAAATCACTGTATGGACTAAAACGATCTCCCCGGCCTTGGTTTGAAAAATTTAGTTTAGCTCTTCTTCAATTTGGCACAGCTAGGCACATGTCAAATAATTCAATCTTCCATATGTTGTTAGATTCAAGGAAATGGATATTCATTGTGTATGTTGATGACATTATCATTGTAGGAGATGATAACAATAGGATTTCTAAATTGAAGGCCTTCTTGGTTTGGCAAATTTAGTTCAACTCTTCTTCAATATGGCACAGCTAGGCGCATGTCAGATGATTCAATCTTCCATATGATGTTAGATTCAAGGAAACGGATTTTATTCATTGTGCATGTTGATGACATTATCATTACAGGAGATGATAACAATGGGATTTCTAAATTGAAGGCCTTCTTGCAACAACAATTTCAACTAAAGATCTTGGAGAGTTAAAGTATTTTTTAGGTGTTAAGATTTCTTGCTCAAGATGAGACATATATATTTCTCAAAGGAAATATGTATTAGCTTGAGGAAACTGGCATTCTAGGTGCTAAGCCATCGAATGCTCCTATGAATTGTAACGTGAAATTAGTGCCAAGAATGGGAAAGCCATTACCAAATCCAGGAAGGTACCACAAACTTGTGGGTAAACTGAATTATCTTACAATAACTAGACCTAGCATTTCTTTTGTTGTAAGTGTGATTAGTCAGTTTTTTGATTCTCCATCTGAAGCTCACTAGGAGGCCGCCATGAAGATACTGCGCTATCTTAAGGCTCTCCAGGTAAAGCACTTATGTATCATAATCAAGGACATCTCTAGCCGATAGGATATATAGATGCTGATTAGGCTGGATGTCTTACAAATAGAAAATCTACACCAAGTATTATATTTTATTATGTGAGAACATGATTTCTTGGAAAAGCAAAAAACAAAATGCTGTTGCTCAATCTATTACAGAAGCAGAATATAGGCCTATGGTGCTTGCAACTTGTGAACTTGTTTGGCTTAAGTAACTAATGGTTGAGTTAAGATTCCATCAAAATGTGCCAATGAGATTGTATTGTGATAATTAAACTACTACGCATATTGCCTCTAATCCTGTGTTTCATGAGAGAACTAAACACATAAAATTGATTGTCATTTCATAAGAGACAAAGTGCAATCCAAGAATATCATAATGTCTTTTGTCAACTCAAATAATCAATTAGCTGATTTATTTACCAAGTCTTTAAGAGGTTCTAAAATTGGATACTTTGGTAATAAGTAGGGGCTTTATGATATTTATGCATCAGCTTGAGGGAGTGTTAAGTATGTAAATATGAATAACATAGGGGTATATATATAATATATGTCAAATAATAAATAATATATAAAGAAGTGAGAAAGGCGAGCAGAATTAACTTTTTCCCTCATATTATTCTCTCAAAATAACAATAACTGTTAGCACAGTTATTGCAAGAATCTTGGAAACCCAAAATAGCTTTAATTCCCTTTCCTTTTTTTTTTTTTTTTTTTTTTTGGAAAGGAAATTTCCTTCATCTCAATGTGAAAGCTGTTTCCATTCTCTTTTAAGAACAGCATGCCAACAAAAACTTTTTCTTGCTATTTTCTTTCCCATATGAAAACGGGATCCCAGAAACAGGAAACCTTTTGAAAAACAAACAGGTCCTAAGGTTTCGCTTCTAACTGGTGACCTCACATTTCTTCCATTACTTGATATGATTAGAGGCTCTTAATATTAGTAGGACCAGCAGATATGTTGCTCTTAAATGGAGAGAAGGGCAACTTAAAGCTGATAGAATACGTAAACCAGTAAACATGTAATCACATTGAATAATATCAAAGCACAAGAGCAAGAGCAAGAGCAAGAGCCTCTATAGTTGAATCAATCAAATGAGCTGCTTAGCAGGGGTCTGTTGTTTATATTGATATTATATTTTTATTCTTTTCAAATAAATATGATTCCCATAAAAACTGATAATTAATATAATACAAATCCAATAGAAATAGATAGCGTGGTCATCGAAAATTCAGCTCAATGGAATATACATAGTTCAAGAATAGAATAAATAAATCGAATATGTACCGGTAACAAAGTAGGACCTGTCATAATCATCTTTAATGGCATCAACTGCCATACTTCTACTAACCACGCTAGACCCATCACCGGAAAACTCCACCTCCTCTGTTCGCTGGTACTCTCCAGAATTCTCCGCTGGACGGAAATAAGAAGCAGCAATTCCTAGGAGCTCGGAGCCGTACCATGCAACCTTAAGAATTGCATTTTCGGGTTTAGAGTTTGTATCCCCAGCCGCAGCCGAGGAATTATCGTTTCTTGTCGGATTCTTGCTGTAGAGTGGGAAGCTTTTGAGTCTTCGGTTGTGGTTGTGGTTGTGGTTGTGGGCGTGGTGGCGGTGGTGGAGGTTTTGCCGGAACATGAGGGTTCCATGGTGGGGAGTGGCGGATACAAAGCTGAGTATCAATGTCATCTTCGGTGAGGTTGAGATACTGGGTGATTAGGAAAATCATTTTAAGAAAAATATTTCTTTTCTCCAGTTAGAGGTTCAATTTGTTTGATGGCTGAAATACATACATTTTATTTTAATTTTTTATTAAATTATTTATAAAAAATTATATACAATAAAAAAATTAATATTTCTTATTAAAATATTAAATAAATAAAATATAAATATAAATTAAATATATTTATACATATCATTTAAAAAAGATACAGATACCAATAAAAAACATACCAACCAAACATACCATTATCATTTATTTAAGAAAACTACAAAAAAAGAATAAACAAATGTCTACCTTTTTTTTTTCTTTTCTAATGAAATTTAGTCCCGTTTGTTTTAATGAATAACTTTTAGAAAAATAATTTTTTTTATTTTTCATATTTATTTAAAAGGATGGACAATTAATAAAAAATATAAACTAATTTATAATTTATTTTTAAAAAAATAATATCCATAAATTTACCCACCAATCATTTACTATAAAAAAATTATTATTAAACCTTTTAATATTTCTTTGTTTAAGTAGATTTATTTCTCATTATAATATATTTTTTTATATTTAAAATATATAAATTACTTTAAAGTTATATAAATAAATGAAAAGTATTTTAATAAAATTAGCCAAACATTTAAAAATACATTACTTTTGAAAAAAAAATTTTCATGAAAAAATGTTTCTCATTAACAAATATTTTTTTTCAAAACAAGTAGGTATTTGAACTTTATACGAAAGCTCAATCAAATATTTAAACTTTGAAGTAATTGATTTATTACTCAATCAAACTTTTTATGACTATTTTACCACATTTTTAACAAAATTCACTTTATTTACAGACATGAAAAAAAAAAACATATCATTAAATTTTACTATGTTCATAACATCATCTAGCACTAATAAACTTTTTTTTTTCATATTAAAAAACAGAATGCTATCAGTAAAATAGTAAAAATAATCATAAAAAATTTATTTAAATATTATATTAATCATTTAAAAGTTTAAATGTTAAATTGAATTTTTATATAAAATTTAAATATATCAAAATTTACATTTTCCCATTTATATATTATAACTTGTAAAGGAAGAAATCCATCTTATCCAAGCACCGATACTCATGATCGGCAGAGGAAAAAAAAAAAAAAAACCCCGATACTCTTTTTTTTCAACTTAATAAGCCTCCGGTGCTCGTGTGATGAGATTATGATAATGGTTTTTATCAAACTACATGTCAACATAAACCAAGCCGAGTAACTTGTACCATTTAATTTAACTTGATTGCAAATTTATGTTTTGATAATATTGATTATTGATCACTATAAAGAAAATATTACAGATAATTATTGTATTTTTAAAAGTAAAGGTCAAATCTAATATTTGTATTTTGCACAAAATTCAATTTATTACCTACATCATTAAGTGGTCAATTGAAGGTTAATGTCGCAAATGGTACCTAAATTTTGACAAAATATACAATTAAATACTTGAACTTTCAAGTTGAATAATTTAACACCTGAAACAGCTTTTTGTATATATCAATAGTACTTCCATCAAATTAGCTAAAACTGCCATCCTACGTGACGTTTTTAACCGATATGATGAAGATTCTATTACCATACACAAAAAATTCTTTTATGTATTAAATTGATTAATTTTAAAGTTCAACTATTAAATTAATCAATTTCAAAGTTCAACTATTAAATTAATCAATTTCAAAGTTTAGGTAATTACTTATATATTTTGTCAAAATTTAAGTACCATTCGTGACTTTTACCCACTCGATTTAATACATACTCAAACTTTTTTCTTTTTACTTTTTACTAATCCATTAAAATTTTTTACTCTATTTATAGATGTAGAAGAGCTAGCATATGATTGAAATTTTACTAAATGATCTTCACATTGTCTAACACCAATAATATGTTTCTTCTACGTCAAGAAATAAAACAAACGGTATTAGTAGGATAGCAAAAATAGTTATGAAAATTTTGATTAAGTATTAAATTAACTAACTCAAAGTTCAAGTACCAAATTAAATTTTGCGTATAGTCAAGCACCAAATTTGATATTCTCCCTATTTTTAAATACTAATGCATTGAAGTTTTTTTTTTCTTTGATAGTATAAATAAAATTATATGCTATTATAATAAATGAATAAAATTTTAATATATATATATATATTTTTTTTTTTTTTTATTTTTTCAAATACATTTTATATAATAAATTATTATAAATGCCATACAATTAAAAACATGATTAAAAAATTTTTAACGCAACAAATATGACATGATCTACAAACTAATACAAGTATAATACAATCTAATTATTTATATTTCTATGAATATTCATGCAAATTTTGTATTGCTATGAAATGCAATCCGTCAAGATAAATTATTAGTATTATAATACATATGTAATAGGATATTATTGCTATACCAAATGGATACATGATTTAAGATTTAAGGGTTATATCATGGTATGAACTAATTCGGGCTAATGGTAGCCGTCGGAAGTTGTGATTCTCAAATCTCGCTCTCATTTTGTGAAATTGTTTAGGGAGTTTCCAGCCACATAAATAAAGCAAGAGAGTATCGTTTGGTTTATATGTCCAATAAAGGATTGGAAAAGACAAACCGTGGGGAGCTTGTCCAGATTCAGCTTTATAATAGTATGCAAAATTATAAATAAGTAGAATATGGTACCTAAACTTTAATAAAAATTATAATTAGATATCTAAATTATGATATCGATTAATTTAATACTTAAAATTTTTGAAATTAATAATTTATTACTTAAAAAACTTGATGGAGATACTGCTAGATGCACCGAAACTTATTTCAAATACTAAATTGATCAACTTTAAAGTTTAGATAGTAAATTGATCAATTTCAAGTTTTAGATATCTAATTGCATATTTTATCAATAATAATATCACAAATAGTACTTAAACTTTGGAAAAATATGTAATTAGATACATGAACTTTGGAATTGATCAATTTAGTGCATGGACTTTGAAATTGATTGATTTAGTACCTAAAAAACTTTAAAACTGATCGATTTAATACTTGAAAAAACCTAATGAAAGTATTGTTAACATACATAAAAAATTCTTTTAGGTACTAAATTAATTAATTTAAAATCTCAGGTACTACATTAATCAATTGAGAGCTCATTCATGACATTAACCCTTTTATCAAAGTTCTTGTACCATTTGTTACAATAACCTAGTAAAATTAAGGATAAATATTAAATTTGGTACTTAGATTTTATAGAAAAATTTAATTTGGTATTTCAATTTTGAAGTAGTTAATTTAATAGGGTAAATTACATCAAAATGTATCAACGTTCGAAAGTAAGTTCATTTAAGATATCAACATTTTAAATGGTTAAAAAGAAGTTTTAACATTTGGGAGTAAATTCATTCAAGGTATCAATATTTTAAGTTGTTAAAAGAAAGTATCAACTTTTTCACAAAGTAAGTCAAATAAGGTATTAATAGTTGACCATAGATAGAAAATTAAGAGATTTGATTAATTTTTTTTTTGTCGATAGTTGATAATCAATTCAAATGTCGATACCTCAAATGAATTTTGCAAACGTTGATATTTTGTTTTTTGCCGAAAAAACGTTAATACTTTATTTGATACACTTTGTTAAACGTTTATATCTTTTGAAAACTACTAAAAACATTAATACCATAAATATATTTACCCCTAATATATTATGGTACAATTTATCCTAATTTAATAATCAATTAAATTCTTTTTTAGCTATTTTACAACTTTCTTATTACTTTTTGCTTAGTTAACCATAAAAGTACTTGATTTACAGTGAAACATCACTCAATATGTGACAAATTTTTAATAATATTTTATATTTTCACTTTTCTTTTTATATGAATCAATTTAGTGACTCACAACAGCAAGTGCATTGGTTGTGTAAGAGGTATCGGGTGAGAAACTAAGGTTGTATTTTGTTATTAGAGGAAAACCAAGCCAAGTACTAAACTATTACAAGAATCTGTGTTCTTCTTAGAGCCGCAAAATTCTGATAATAGCATTAATAACTCTTTCGAATAATCTATATATAATCACTAGGTAAAAAACATGCGCCTCTCTTAAATTATGTTACTCTAATTGAATTTGTGGTTTAAGCATGTGTTCATGTCTTAAACTATAATTTCAATCGCATTAAATATGTGAGTTATAGAATTTGAGCCAAATTGCATGTATCTATGTTGATTTTGAAATCCTTTTTCTTTTTCCAATCGGCCTCTTAAATCACTATCAAATATCCTAAACCCTAATTCAAAAGGCATCCGTAGACAGATAATCTTACGAACATTGAACAAGAAATATAAAATTCTAAACAAATAAGAATTGTTATAAAAACAACTCAACGAATTAAGAAATTCATCAATCCACTACACAATCCTACTAAAATAATTTAGCTTATACTCATAAACTTAATTTTATTGATAATATGAAACTAAAACAATTCATTATAACAAGATAAAAGAAAAGAATACACATAAAAATCACAAGAAGAACGCTTTGAATTTCTAGAATTGTATGTGTAAACATAGTCATCATATTGCTTAGGTTATAAGGGAGATTGATTGTGGTTAAAGTTGTTAGTACAATTGAGATTGAACAATTTGTTCTAATCAATGTTTGATTGCTTTAGTTGCAAAACAAACGAATCAAGTTCATTCTAATTGTGTGGCTATTTGTTAATGATAACAGTGAAGTCTAAGAATGTCAGAAAGTTCCAACAGTAGCAACTTAACTCAATAGCATCTCATAGCTCAACTTTAAG
Source organism: Combretum micranthum (assembly GCA_024138025.1). NCBI lineage: Eukaryota > Viridiplantae > Streptophyta > Magnoliopsida > Myrtales > Combretaceae > Combretum > Combretum micranthum. The sequence goes on from JAMXBD010000709.1 coordinate 476,159, forward strand.
CCACATCCATGTCAAACAACTTTGATAGTAGACCGAGCAAATCAGCAATATGCAACAAAAACTAGCTTAATGAAACTACACAAAACAACAAACTTTAACAGAGAACTCTGAGTTGCTATCAAGTCCTAAACCATGCAGGCTTGTTCATTTTGAAAAAGTGGTCATACCTATTCAATAGCAGTCATAACAATTCATACATGTATCCATGTTAAGCTTAACCCATGCACAACCATGTTGCACTTAATTAGCATATAAATGCTAGGATAAGGGCAACATACCTAAAACTGTCACATTCCTACCGAGTACCTTAGTTGTAACAATACACCATGTAACCAATTGAAATCTCCAAAAGGTTACATAAGTATTATACAGCTAACATTCCTTGTATGGAGTATACAGATAAATAGAATCAAAGGTTGATTAGAGCAAGAAAGGTATTGTATATGCATAACCTATAAGCAAAGACAATATACAAGTCTATGTCATCACATAATTATTACATCCATGGTCTTCAAGGGCTTCTTCAAGACACTTTGACAATGGAACTTACAAGAAAAACAAAATATAACTTATACTATTACAACATCATCACTGAGTCTTTATTACAAAATAAGGTCTTCCTTCCAAAAATGGTTACATAAGTCTATTCTCTATTATAACTTCCATACCTGGTCTTAGTCTCGGTCTTCTTGTTTATGTTCCGGTAAAACAATAGTCTAAAGGAGCATGAGCATAAGATGCTTAGTGAATAATAGAATCTCAACACATTTTATTAATATCTAACAAGCTTAATTATCAATTATATACAATGCATCCAACAAACATATGTAACAAACATGGTTTGAAAAACGAAATTCAAACCTACGGGGATTTACGCCCTCCTTGCAAGTTGAAGGACCGGTTAAGTGATCCATGTCCATAAGAATCCCAAAACTAAAGAAGGAGAACTCTTTCAATCTTGTTTATTATTCAAGAATTCAAACAATATATACTCTCCACTTCTCTTAAAAGTAATGTTGTCAGTTACGGACTGGGGTTTGACCCGAATAGGCTAGCGGGTTGGGGGGTCGGACTGAGTTCCACCGGGGGTAGAACTGGGGTCACGAAAAATTAAAAATATAAGCGATAATTTAATTATAAAAGACCAATGTGTGTGTAATCACTCAATTAACTCTATATTTGGATCAAATTCATCAATTAATTATTAAATAAATATGATTTAATGATTATATTTTATAAATTTATAATAAAGTGTGAATAAATATTTAAATTTCTAATTTTTTATTTTATTTTTTTATTTTTATTTTTTTGGATTTGGGTCAACCATTCGGGTCGACCGGGTCAATCCGGGTCTTTCCGGTTTATTGCAAAAACTAGTTTTAGGCGAGACCCGGCCCGGCATTAGTACCTGTTCCGGTTGAACTAGATTGAACCGGCCGATCCGGGCCGGTTTTGACAACCATGCTTAAAACTTAGAAATTCACCCTGAGTATTAACACTCTAAAGGCGACTCCAACACAGCTAACCTCCTTTGAAGCCTGCTTAGTTCCTATGAAGCTAACAACCTTATGGTAATCATAACCAGATCTACTAGACTTAACAAGTATTATTACAGAATTGAAATGTTAATATGTGACATGAATACCATGCTAATGCAATCGTTATGTCATAGAATGCATGTTAGTTTAAGTTTAAGGGTCTAATAAGTTTGATTCCATATTATTTAGTGATCATATCAATTTCAAACATTTAGCATTTCAAACTACACACTTATTATCAAGCAAGTAGTTGTCACTTTCAGCTTTAAGATTTGTGATTCATTCATAAAACACATAGCATACAAAATTTCCCAACCATGCACTTGATTCATTTTAATGGTACTTACACTATGTTCCACTATAATATGACCACAAACAAAATGAAAACTCAAGTTACCCATCCTTGCATATCACCTCAATCATCGTAATAATTACTTGGGAAATCTGTGTCCTGATATAAGTTCCTATAGGATAGAAAACTAGTAAAACTAACTATATAACAAGGTAAGGAAGGATTAAACAAGATCTTAGAGTTAAAGGAGACAATAATACAAACCAAAGGCCATACGTCCATGGCCTATCTTGTATCAAATGGCGTAAAAATCAAACGAGGGAATAAAAGGGGCTACTCCCCTTACCACGCCCTATTGAGAGGGGCATATGGGACAGGGCAACATATAGAGGCCACCATGCCCCACACTATGCCCCATAAAAGAAAAAATACCAACCCAAGCGTGGGCACAAAGGCTATCACGTCCCTTGCTACGACGTATAGGAAGGGGCATATCCTCCTAGAAAACACCAACATAACTCCTTACACCAGGACCATGCCCCTGTGCTCAATCAGCAACGAAATACACTTATAAACTTTACATTTTACACACTTTAACCAACTTTAAAGGTCTTATATTCATCAAATACACTCTAGCATCATTATACAAGGCTTATTTTCACCATTCACATCTCCATATAACTTTATACCTATCCAACTTCATATCAACTCCACAACCAACCTTCATAGTCCATAATGTCTATGACTTAAGACTAATGCCACAAACTCGTAACTTTATTCACATATCAAACAACAATACTTAAGACAATCCTACTTATACCATCAACTAATTAGAACACTTAACTTATAACTACTCAAATGCAAAAACAACAAAGGAAAAGCAAGAGTTAACTTATTTACTTATATCTTGACTTAAAGATAGAAGTTTAGCTTGACTTTCTAGTTGACTTGAGAAGAAAATTTGAAGAAGAGTGGCGAAGTGTGTGTGTGTGTGTAAAACATCGGTTTTTGAGAGAAATAAGGCAGATTTTAGCCAACTTTTTGTTTGATAATTATCTAAATTTTGATAAAGCAAAGTTTGACTTTAAAGGCATTGCATTAGTTATAGCGTGTGTGTGTGTGTGGTGCACCATAGTTATAGTGAGCTAGAGGATTTAGTTTTGTAGAAATTAGGTTAATTTAAAACACACATTAGTCTTCCATACCTTTAAAACGTTAGAATTATCAATGACTCAATTTCAATACAAAGTTTAATAAAAATATAGTTTATAAATTCTATATAATTAGATGATTTCTATAAGAATCTATGTTAATATTCTCAATAACATAGGAGTTAAGTTTATGAAATTCAAGTTTTTAAAAGAATTTGAAAACATAACATATTTTAATTGATAAACAATTTGTAAAGACACTATCAAAATTTAAGTTTCTATTCTTACTTGGTCTATTTTACAAAATCTATTACAATAAAATTTATTCAAAATAATTTAAATCTTCATTGATTTTAAATTCTATTGTCTAATTCTATTTATGGAAAATACTTGGGGATTACAAAAGCAAGCCTAGATAACAGCTCATCTAGCTCACATATTGAAGCAGTTATACAAAGCTTTCAAATGCAACCACTTACCATCCTTTAGAGTGCTTAGTAGCAATAACAAGGTATTGACCAGATCTGATACTGACAACAGTAGCCATGCTTTAGTGTAGAGTGCTTGTGTGCAGCACTAAACAGCAACCACACTTAAATAGTAGTAGTAGGGGTGGGCGAAAAAACCGACTAAACCAAAAAACCGAATCGAAAACGCAAAACCAATACGAAAAATACGGTTAACAAGTTCATTGATTTGGTTTAGGTTTATGGTTTTATTTTTTTTCGGTCTTCGTTTCGGTTTGTAACCGTGAAAAACCGACGGTTAATGGTTAATTGATATCTGTAAATATAAAATATTATATATAATTATTTTTTTAATAGAAAAGGCTAAAGAGTTGAAGCCCTAATTTAATATTATTAAGGATAAGTCATGGTCTAAATTACTTCTACTACTTGTGTTTTATGATATTACATTCTATCCATATGAAAAATGTTTTTATTTGTTTATCTATTTTCTTTTAAAAGCTGTTGGTCTTGTGATAGAAAAGAAGTAATAAGAAATATGAGCATTTGATTTTTCTATAGATGAGCTTGAGAGGGTTTGAAACAGTAGATATAACTATCATTTTCATGTTGTTATTCGTATTGTTCTTCTTTTATGCATAAACTAACATGATTTTATCCATTACGGTTAAGATGAGGTTTTAATAGCATGTAATTTTTAGAAACAAAATAGTATAATTTTTTATGGACTAACTGGAAATATGCTTAACCATAATTTTTAGTTAACCATTATACTAATTGGTTAAAAATCGAAAGTCGAAAATATTAACCGAGAAAAATGGTTAAACGTTAATAATGGATCGATTTAGGTTTGACATTTTAAAAAATCGATTATAATGGTTAGGTTCAAAAAATGGGGTCATTGACGATTAATCGATCCATGCCCAGCCCTAAGTAGTAGCTGTAAGTTGCTGTGTTGGAGCGCTTGAACTTGCCAACCATAATATCCGAGAAGTGTAGGTGACATCTAAGGAGACAACAACTAGATCAAGTTACCCTTGTGAATTGAGATCACTTGAGAAGTTTCACATAATCCAAACATAGTAGTTGAACAACAACACTACTACAATAATTTAATGCTCATGATCCTAGTTAGAGTGCTCATGATAGTTAACTGAAGCGAACAATAGCAATTGAAGTTTGCATGTAACGCCTCTATGACCAACACAACAACCCTTAATAGATAACAATAAGAGTAACCCACAAAGCCCATGTTAAAGCTCTTAGGCAAAATCCAAGCTCCTACTAAAGCACTCACAAAGCAACTAGGAGTGCCCCCTTGTGCGTGACTAAGCTTTCAGACTAAGCTCAAGAGCGCACACCACAATAGCGTCGACAATATATGATCAAAGCTTCACACATAAGTATGTTAAGCTATAACAAGAGCTCCACACACACCAAATAGCTATTCAACACATAATAGTAACAACACCTACAACAGACCAACTCATGTGTCCCTCTCCTTACACCATGAGTGTTCCAGAACAAACCCAACTTGAGAGCCACATAACAATATTCATACAACACGATAACAATAGATACAATTGGGGATAGCAGAAAGATCTAAATTCAATTGCAGCAAGCATTAAAGTGGCCACAAAATAGACACAAAATGTCTATGCTGAGCTCCAAAGCTGTCCAAGTACTCCACTAGGAACACCCACGCTAAGTCACATATAGCAGCAATAATAGTATAGATTAATGTTGAGCAATAACAATGGCAATCAAACTTATCAAAACTACATCATATCACTATCGTGTTGCTCTGAGTTAATTCACCTCAAGACTAAGACTAAACCGTCTAAAGATTCAATTGTTAATCAATTGCCAATATGTTGATTTAGTTAACTTATTTGTTTATACAATTAATGTAATTTATATACTTTTCTACTTAGATAGTCAATACAATCAATGTAATTTATATACTTTTCTACTTAGATAGTTAAACCTAAATTAAAGGGCTAACATATCTCTTCTTTTGTATATTCCTTATTTAGGTAGGAATTTTGTTGTATAAATGTAGAAAAATCTTTATCTAATAAACATACGAGTTCAATTGCTTAAAATCCTTTGTGTTTAACATAGTATCAAAGCCTTTGATCTCTATATAGTCATAGTTCAACCCTTTTTTTTTTTTTTCCAGTTTCTTATTCATAGTTCCTAGTTCTCTAGCAACCTTATGTCTTTAGATAAGGAGTCCTTCTTGATTCATTTTAATGGCAAAAACTACTCAGCATTGGTATTCCACTTCAAGATATATGTCAAAGAAGAGATCTTTGGGGATGGCAACAAACCTGTTGTTGAGCGAGGCGTGAATGACTATCCCAAGTGGTAGGTCAAGGATGCATAAATCATGGCATGGATTCTAGGATCTATAACCTAACACTGTTGTGAATCTCTGAACCTCCAAGACTACAATTGAGATGGCGAATTACCTTAATAAAATCTATAGCCAGCAAATGCAGCTCGTAGATTTCAACTTGAACATGAATTATCCATAATTCATCGGGATAGTCTATCTATTTGTGATTTTTACTTTAGTTTTATGAATCTTTAGGCTGAATATACTGATATAATTTATATCACCTTATTTCCTAAACGTTTTGATGCTATCCAATATGTTCATGAAATTGCAAAAAGGGATCAATTTCTCATGAAATTGAGATCTAAATTTGAGGGTTACCAGATCCGATCTTACGAATCGAGATCCTGTTCCCTACCTGGATATATGCCTCAATGATCTACTATCGGAGGAAAACCGAATTTTCACTCAAGAAGCCATGGAAAAATGAAGATCGACATCAGTTGTAAGCCCTGGTTTTCTTTGTAATCAAGCTTGACTTCGAGAGCCGAATCGGAAACCGAAACCTTAAACCGGAATAGCTAGGGTTAGAATAAAACCTAGAAACCCTAAGTCCGGCTCCATCGAGAAAAAAACCATAAATCTTTTGAGAGTAAGTTAATATAGATCATAGTTCTAAAGAATATATATCGAAATATAAAAAGATTAGTTTTCGGGAAATTATCTATTTCAAACCTGACCGGGATCCGTTCCAGAAAACGACCCTCGGGACTCCAAATTAGAAAAATATTCTAGAATACTCATTAAGACCAGAATTTAATAAGGGATTCAAAAATATATTTATTATAATTTTTCGGTTTATAAAAATGAAAGTTATAGCATTTATATTAATCGGTAACTTAATTGTCTAATCTACTATTTATTACTATTCACAAGTACAAACTCATACCCTACTCACACTCACAAACGATACCCCTAATCTTACATCCTTACAATCAAGCCTTACCTTATTACATCACATTCCTTACATTTGCTTTCCAATACATTTTATTACACTTATAATTTGAAAAATTTGTACAAAAATTATTTCTCTCCCTCTCCTCTCCTCTATGGCCAGTGCACACCCCCCTCTTTTCCCTCTCAATTGTGTTAATTTTATTCTTTTATTTAATCACACAAATCCTAATTCAATTTCCTATATATATTCTTTTATGCCTTCCTTTCTCTTTCTTCATTTTAACTTTTACAAATTTTCATAAACTCTCTCTTTCTCTCTTCCTCGCTGTGACTTCTCTAGCACACACACACACACACACATTTTTTTTCTTCAACTTCTCTTGCTTACAAGCCTAAATAGGTATAGATCTAAACTATACTACCATAAAGACATGTAATGGCTACATCATTCATGTGTGGATTCATAAAAATCCCTATGAGCTTCATGCTAGGGACATGAAACCACTAGAACATGAAGATCAAGCATCACAAGTTGTGGATCTTATGATTAAAGCTTATGTTTTCCTCATAATCATAATATATGTTCATATAGTGAAGAGTTCATGTAGGAATCTTGCTACTACATCATTGTCATAAGTAGTATATTTCATTTCATGCACTTAACACGACCATTACACTTAAATCTAGTTTTTAAACATTTATTCTCTTAAATGATATTGTAGATCTCATGCATTTATTATGCTTAGGATGAGTGAATGGTCATAAATATCTTGTCTTATGTAAATGAATGTTTTATTACTCTTAAAAGCTAGGATATTTATGAAGATGAGCCAAAAAGCTCAAGAACAAATTTGGTTTTATAAAAACAAACTTTTGTAAATTCGGATGGAAAATGAGTTGCGTTTTGAAAATCTATTTTTCAACTCAAAATATGATTTTTATGTGAAAAATGAAGAGCTTATGGAATAGGTAATAATAGGAAATGATTTTTGTAAGTTAATGGTAGATCTACTAAGAGAAACTTGTTAAACAAGAAATATTTACAAGATAGAAAAATTTGATCTTAGGATAGTTACATGAAATTCGTAACTACGGAAAAGAGGATATGTAAACACCTATTTTTCGAACTCAAAATGGTAGTTTTATTAAGAAAATGAAGTCCTTAGGGGATAGTAATAATGGAGCCTTAAATTTTAAAGTATCAAATGAGTTTTCCTCAAAGAAATTACCCAAAAAACTATTTTTACAAAATTCGGATTTAGGAATAGCTAATATATAAACACTTGTTTAAAATGTTTAAAATGAGGATTTATGTTAAAAAATTAAGACCTTAAGGAATAGGTATGATAAAGACTTAATTTTAGCAAGAATAAATAAATTTTATTAAGGAAAATCTCCAAAACAAGTGTGGTTGGTCAATAACACAAAATTAGACTTACTAGGTTAAGTATTTGTGATATCTTGTGAAGAAGAAAATTGTAAAAATGTTTTTCGAATAGAATATCATCATAAAAATGCATATAGGAAGCTCATAATATACCATTCATAATAGTAAATTGTTACTGCATGCATATTTGGCATGTATAGTAGAAATATCATAATTCCTTACAAAACAATTTTGGAAATGGGAATTTGGATTGACCAGATCTGTTGGATCTTTTCTAGACTTAAAAGTTTTAAAAAATGAGATATTATACTAGAATTAGATAGATCTTTCGAAGTAGATAGGAATCGGTATATAATTTGCAGACTTCCGAGTTAAAATAACCAAGTTATGGCTGTTTTAAGTTGGAATTTCCATTGATAACGAGAATTATGAACTTAATAGTTTTTATGAAATAAAATGGATTAGATATGAGTTGAAATACTCATTTGGGTATTTCTTTCGTTTAGGTGACTTGGATCTCGAGGATTCATTACCATCGGATTATTATTACTAAGAGACCGGCGACCGATGGCCGAGTGAGTATTACTTCCCAATTTCATTTCTTACTTGCGATTGTAGCAAATAGTTGCACTAGATCATAAGGCAAAAGATAAAAATGGAATTGCATGATGGAAATTATGGGGGATTATGTATGTTTATTGTTGTTTTGAGAAATGGTATTAAGAATATCGAAATCGAGTGATTAACTTATGCCTGTTTAGAGTATTATAGGAGTAATTGTCTGCGAAATTGTTGATCACCTAAGAAATTTGTATTAATGACCATTCGGATTGATAAACTAATACGGACATAATCACTTCACGATAGGGATGGAGCATTAGCATATGTTGGTTACCCATTATCCTTAAACGGCTAAAAGTTGGTTGATCATGATCCTTAAACGACATAAATGAGTTGGTTGATCGTGATCCATAAACGATATAAATGAGTTGGTTGATCATGATCATAAACATAAGTTGGTTATCCGTGATCCATAAATGGCTTATTAATTCAACGATAGTACCGTAATATTCGTTAATCTGCTAACCCCAAATGGAGGGCGTAAATCCATTCACATATGATTTCCGGCTGATTACATGATTGTTTGTTCATGTGGTTGATGCATTCCATATTATTGAATAATTAACTTGATTGATTGATTTGTTATAAATGTCTTTATGCAAGTATTCACTCACCAAGCTAGTGTAGCTTACGCTCCCACAACTTTTTCTTATTGTAGTATACTTATATATGTTAAGGTCGAGGCATCCTACCGAGTAGGTACAAAAATTAGGAGTTTCCATTAGAAGTTACGTTGATTTTGTGCAAACTTCCATAGGAAACCCTGTTATTTATCAGATGAATGTAAAAGACTGTTATTAAACTTGATATTATTTTGCGGGGGAATGCCCCTAGAACTTTTGTAATTAATTATGTGGACTCATGGTTTATATTCTGATGCTTATAGTATGTCAAATTAAACTATTTATCTCTATTGGTTCATGTATTCTATTATCGTAAAGGTACGCCTTGCATCTATACGAGACTTTGGAATGGTTGTGGTAGCAATTCCGAAGTCTTATATAGCTTGCGTGGACAGTGACGTTTAGACTATCCTTTGGGGTGTGACATCAGTTCTAATAGCTTATGCAACACAAGGGAGCTAAGAGGTAAGGACGTAAGGGTTATTCAATGTTTTTGCTACAAAGGATTTTATCATTATGCCTTGAATTGTCCAAAAAAAATTCTACAATTATTGCAAAAGAGATGGCCATATTATCAAGGAATGCTCAATTCGACCTCCTAATAAATTTGAAACAAAATTTATTGCCTCGATTGGCTCTTTTGGTACTGGTGGTTCAGCGGATATCGCATCATTAACACGAATGCTTCTACTCCTACTTAAACTTAACCCCAGGTGGTTTAACAAATGATTCTCTCTACCTTCTCTACTTTAGGACTCTCAGATAAACCCTTATCTACTTCATCCACTTGGTTTCGTAATTTCAAGGCATCCAATCATATGACAAATAATGCTCAAATCCATAACCAATGTAAAGAAATATTCTGGACCTTGCAATTTATACTACTTATAGCAATTTATCACCCATTACAACCGCTGGTGATATTTCTCTTTCTTTAAATAATGTTTTTGTCTCTCTAAACCTTGCCGCTAACCTAGTTTTGGTTGGCAGTTGGTTAATAATAATTGTACAGTAGATTTTTCTAAATTTCGTTGTATTGTGTAGGATCAATAGTCGAGGAAGATGATTGCAAGGGGGCTTAAAGTAGGACATGTTTCCCTCTCTAATTTCCTTTGTCATCATGTCTTTTGTCTCCTTTTGTCACTTGTAATCTCGCTCATGTTAATTATCGAGCATGGCACAAATGTCTTGGACATCCAAACTTTAATGTATTCCATTTTTTGCTAAATTCTAGTTTACTCGGGAATAAAAAACATGTCTCTATTGATGATGTTCAATTTGATAGCGATTCTTCTAAACTTGATAAGAGTAAAACTTTGTCATGTCCTACTCACATACCTAATCCTGACCAACCTTTCGAAATGATACATAGTGATTTGTAGGGTATGGCACCAATTATACCTCATGCTAAGTACAAAGTGCTTTGTCAATTTTATTGATGACTATAGTCGTTTCATTTGATTTATTTCTTGCATTCTAAAGATAAAGCACTTTCTGTGTTTAAACTTTTTTATACCTATGTCTAAACCCAATTTTCTACCAAAATAAAAACTTGACATTTTGATAATAGGAGTGAATATTTGTCTCATTTGCTTCAAGATTTTATATAGGTTAATGGAATAATCTCTCAAAGATCATGTCCTAAAACCCCCACAGCAACATGGAATAGCCGAAAGAAAAATGGTCATCTCTTTGATGTTGTGCGAACCTTTTTATCAATCCTGAATACCTACTCGGTTTTGGTGTGAAGCTCTCTCCAATGTTGTCCATCTCATTAGCAGATTACCTTCTTCTTCATTGAATCGTGTCTCTTCTTTCCATAGGTTATTTGGTCATTCCCCTAATTATTCTAATCTTCGTACCTTTTGTTGTGTATGTTTATCCATCTCCCTGTACATGAACACACAAAACTCATAGCCTAGTAAGTTGAATGTGCTTTTCTTGGATATCCAGTGCATCACAAAGGGTTTAATTGTTATGATCCTAATTTGCATCGTGTTCACATTTTTAGAAAATGTAATTTCTTTGAAAATTAATATTTCTTTTCCAATTATCAGGACCCTCTTTTACTTCATTTTCTATGCTGCCTATATTTACTAATTTACTGCAAATCAAGACACTTCTCAACCACTATTGGTATATCAAATACATTCCAAATATCTATCTTCTGCTTCTTCTATGCCCCTCAAGCTTCTCCTCTTGTTGTTGATCTTCTCGCACCAATTGAATCTGTCATTCCTAGATGTAGTACTGAGTTAGTAAACCACCAAATAGGTTAACGGCCACTTTGTCTTCTATACTTATTGTCTCATCTTATAAATAGGCAATGGTGCATGAATGTTGGCATAAAGCTATTGAAATAGAGCTTCTTGCTCTTGAAGAAAAGCAAACCTAGGATGTTGTACCATAACTTCCATCTATCAAACCACTTGGCAACAAGTTTGTGTTTTCCGTCAAATTCTAATGGATGTATAGATTGTTATAAAACTTGGTTCGTATTTCTTGGGAATAAGTAAGAGTATAGTCTATACTATGGAGAGACCTTTGCATTGGTAGCTAAAATGACCATAGTACGAAGCACCCTAGCACTTGCAGCATCTCAATCATGGCCTTTACTTCAAATGGAAGTTAAGAATGTGTTTCCACATGGTGATCTCAAGGAAGAAGTCTATATAAAACTTCGATCCGATATACCTACTTCCTCTCTTGGTGATGTTTGCAAACTAAGATGCTCCTTATATGGCTTGAAGTAAGCACCATGTATATGGTTTGAAAAGTTCAGATCCACTCTTCTTGGTTTTTTCTTTACTCAAAGCCAATATGACTCCTCTATGTATGTCCAACAGACACCCAAAGGCATTGTTGTTTTTCTTGTTTATGTGGATAACATTGTCATCACTAGTTTTAATTTAAAGGCCATCTCTAATCTTCAAAAAATGCCGCACATCACTTTTCACATGAAAGATCTTGGCTCACTTACCTACTTCTTGTGGTTAGAAGTTCATAATCGTCCTTAAAGTATTTTCTTGAATCAACACAAGTATACTCAAGATCTAATTTAGTTGGCAGGACTTACGAGAAGTGCTTCTATTGACACTCCAATGGAAGTCAACATGAAATATCAATGTGATGAAGGGGATCTCCTTAAGGATCCTTATATCGTAAGCTGATTGAAAGTCATGTTTATTTAACCATTACTCAACCAAACATCCCTTACGGTGTTCACACTGTTAGTAAGTTCATGCAATCTCCTCAATATCTTCACCTATCTGCCATCTGACACATCATCCGGTATCTCCTTAGCACAACTAATCATGGCTTATTTTTCCCTATTGGTTCTTTACCTCAACTATAGGCCTACATGATGCAAACTAGGCTGGTTGCCTGGATAAAAGGAAATCCATTACTAGTTAGCTTATGTTTCTTGGTGATCCTCTTATCTCTTGGAAATGAAAGAAACAAAATTATGTATCTAAGTCATCCACTGAGGCTGAACACCATGCCATATCTACTGCATGTTATGAGATCATTTGACTACATGGTCTTCTCACTGAACTTGATTTTCCACAACTTCAACCAACTCAATTACATGTTGAAAACACTAATGCTATTCAAATTGCTGCCAATCCCATCTACCGTAAGCGTAACAAACATATGGAGGTTAACTGTCATTTGATTCGAGAAGCTTGTGACCATTAGGTTATTGCTTTGCCTCACGTTTGTGCCAATCTATAACTTGCTAGTATCTTCACCAAATCCGTGACACATTAGTGAGGTAGCTTTCTCATTGGCAAATTGATGCTTGTAGACTTACCAGCATCAATTTGAGGGGAGACGTTAGAAGATTCTGTTGTTAATGAATTGCCAGTCTATTAATTTAGTTAACTTATTTGTTAATACAATTAATGTAATTTATATACTTTCATACTTAGATAGTCAATACAATTAATATAATTTATATACTTTTGTACTTAGATAGTCAAATCTAAGATTAAAAGGGCTGACATATCTCCTTTTTTGTATATTAATGTCATGAATGGTACATAATTTTTGACAAAATATGCAATTAGGTATCTAAAGTTTGAAGTTTATCAAATTGGTACTTGAAAAAAACTTTTCATGCACGCCAACGTTATCTCTGTTAAGCTCTTTTAGGTACTAAATTGATCAATTTTAAAGTTCAGGTATCTAACTACATATTTTACCAAAATTTAGGTATCATCCATAATATTATCCTTTTAAAGAATGCAAAACTTCTCTCTCTCTCTCACACAAACTGATAGGAATCAAGTTCCAAAGGAGATTACGGCCCTAATCACACTCGTGATCCCGACCATGATAATTATCACCCCCATGCCGCCCGTAATGAAGGTGGATTTCACATCAACAATGGAGATTTGTGAGCACGGTGAAGATCACGAGCCTTGTCACAACCGTTATATAGTCCATGATGTCCCATATCATGCTCGTGACAACAAAGAACTAGAAGAGAAGATTTATTATCCGAGAGGATCACTACCCATTAGATCGCCTGTCGGTTTCACACATTTTTAAATTGCTACTTTCCTTTCCTATTTATTTGTCTCGTGTTTTTACTTGTTTGTCTTTACCCAACTTGTGGGAGTATTTAAATGACTTTAGGGTTATGTTTTTAGAAATAGAACATTTCTTTTGTCATTGATTGAGATCAATTGGCTCGTTACCTCTATTGGAATTATTTTCCAAAACCTTTTGAGTAATATTGAGTTTTTCCTCAATATTATTCTTTTGTTATTTCTTTGACCGTGTGTCATATCTGTTGAGTGAAACAACTAGTTCGTTTCTTTTTTCTTGGTGCATCATATCTAAGGATAAATCATTCATATCTTTTACTTTTCTATTTTATGTAAATCAAAAACCTAAAAACATATTTTAATTCTTGTTAATTTCGCCGTGTAATTCTAACACGGATCCCATCCATATCATCTTAGTATTAAAGCTTTGGTTTGCTACACGAAAGATTGAATTGAATGGTTAATTTCAAATCTATAGATCGACATATGGTAAATCAACAAGATTCAGTTCTCATATCTTGTTGAATTTAGCATCGGTGCATAATGAGTTTTAGAGATTGGTCACTTTTGTCAAGATCTAAGGTTTCGTTTGAGATTATAACAATTGTGGAGACTTACATGATTATTATTCATTGAATTTATACCCTTATAAGATGAAAGATTTATAGAATAGTATCTCGAGGCCTAAAGTAATACAATTTCTTATTAGTGTTAATGCAACTATTACAGATGACGGCATGGAGGATTTTGTTTCAATTGAAAATCTATATTAATGATGTGATTGGCATTGTTATTATTGATCATGGTTTTCAAGTTAATATCGCTACAAAGGGTATGGTGGATAGATTGAAGATACAAACTACAGTTCATCCACAACCTTATTATATCAAGTGGGGAGATAACAGTCAATTGACTTGTCACCGAACACGTTCCATTGTCTATTTCTCTTCCAAATTAATATTTTGATGAAGTTTTGCATGATGTAGCGCCTACTACAACCTCTTATGTTTTGCTTGGAAATCCTTAGATAAGTGATAGAGGAGTAATGTATGATGAGCGACGTAATTAACATTTGCTTAAGATAATTAAGTAGAAAAGGCCTGTATTATTGCCTATAAGTTTATATCAAGTTAGGGTTGCTAGGTTGGAGATGAATCCTCCTGAGCATGAGTCAAAAGTTCAAAGGATGCTATCGTGGAGGAGATAGATGTTACTAGAGCTATGCAATATGTAAACCCCGGTAATTCTCAGTAGCTAGGAAACCCCGGGAATTGGAAGCGAAACCCTAATCCGATCAGGTTGAGTTTAGTGAATGAAGCCTAGGAACCCTAAATCCGGCTTTCCTTCGGTTTCATAGTAAAATAAATATTATAAAGTAAATGAAATTGAATTATTGTTCCAAAGTACATTTCAAACCTTTGAAAGTTTTAAATTCGGGAATTTTTCAATTCCGGGCCTTCCCGAGCCCAATTACGGAAAAGCGTGCCCCGGCCACGGATTCAAAAATGTTCCGGAATATTCATTAGAACCGTAATTTTATAAGGATTCCAAAAATATCAATTTATAATTTTCCGAGCTATAAAAATTACAGTTATAGCTTTTCCCGTGTTTTTTACAACCGGTAAAGTAGATGTCTTGTCTACTATTCACAAGTACAACCTACACTACACACTACCCATACCCTATTCTTACATCCTTACAACTACTCATTTCAATTTTCTTTTCCAAGAAAATTTGTCTTAAATAATTATTACATTTATTACAATTTCATTTACTAAATTACAAATATCAAATTTTTAACACACACACACACACACACATGCATGATGGCCGGCGCCCCCCTTGTTTTTTTTCCCTTCATTTAATTAATTTTATTCCATTTGTAAAGCTAAACCCTAATTTACTTCATATATATACATATTATACTCTCTCTCTTCTCATTTCTTCTCATTTTAACTTTTGAAAAGAGTAAAAACCCTCTCTTCTCTCCTCTCAATTGCCGAGCACTCCCCTCCCCCATTCCCTTGCAATTTCAACTTTGTTTCTTCTCCATTTCCATCTCAAGACTCCTTTGGTATGTTGATTCAAGTCTTGTTCTTCCTAGTTCTTGTAATGGCAAGACCATATCTTGTGTGTTTCCTCACTAAATCCCAATGAGCTAATGCTAGGGACATGGAAACACATGAACAAGAATGTCAAGCCATCACAAGACATGGATCTAATGTTTAGATGTGTTTTTGTTAAGATCTCATCTTGTTCATGCATGTAAAGTAGTGATCTTGCACATATATTGTTGTTCATGCCATGAGATCCATGCTTTATATCATATGTAGTAGATCTAAGGTTTAGACATTCACAACTTCATGTACATGCATGATCATAGGTTCATTTTGCTTTATATGCTTTGATGATCATAAGAATGAAGTCTTGTTATGTATAGAGATGTTAGATGGTATATTCACATATAGAAGGCAAGAACATTGAAAAAGGAAGGACTTTGTCAAATATGAAAGTTGAAAATTCGGATGAAATGGAAACCCTACTTAAAACCCAAAATCACTTTCAAACTCATATTTCATAAGAAAAATGGAGGGTATGTGTAATAGACATGTTGAAGGAATTATTTTCATGAGTTTAGATGAGTTTAGGCATAATAAAAATAAGGAAAACAAGAGGTGAAGTTAGAAGGAAAAATGTTGACTTTGGATGTGTAGTCAAATTCGTAATTTTGGGTAATGCCTAAATAAACACTTAGTATTTAAGTCTAAAATGGATGTTTTATAAGCTAAATGAAGTCCTTAGAAGTATACATTGGAGCTTCACTTTTTAATACATTAGACAAGATTTTCCTTAAGAAAAATGCAAGAAAATGAAATTTGGAAAATTCGGATTTTTACAAGTAGCTTATTTAAAAACATGTTTACCAAATGAAAAATGTGAATTTTTATGCATGAATGGAGGCCATGACTATTATAGACTTTGGGAACTTATTTTTAGATAGAAAACATGTGGACTACAAGACTAAAAGCCAAAGAAACCCTAAGGAGTATAATGTGGAAAAATAGTCTACTAGAAATAACCTTTGCAAGATTTTCTAACACTTAGGAGTTCATAAGGGTTTATTACCACAAAAATTATCATGACCATGCACATATTGAGTTCATTACATGGCATACACATTAGTAGTTCATTCCTATATCATTCATGCATGAATCACCAACTAGGAACATTTCTTATCAAAGCAAAGCACATTTTCGAAATTGGATCAATTGCGGAACAGAACTGATCCCACTGTTCCGTGACCTTACTATTTTCAAAACTTGAATTTAATATTAGAAATAGATAGATCTTTCGAAGTAGATGAAGATCGATATAAAATTTGCGAAATTCCGAGTTAAAATGACCAAGTTATGGCCGTTTTAAGTCGGGACTTCCGCAAATAGCGAGAAATCCGAATTCAACTAGTCTAGATGTATAGTTTGATTTAGTTACATGATGAGAATCTCATTAGGATTATTCTTGCTTGGTAGGTGATCCCGAGCAGGACGACACTCTACCTCCCGACTACTATTATTAGGAAGTTGGCGTCCAATGGCCGAGTGAGTTTACTTCCACTCTCAATTAATGCATGTGATTGTAATGTAGTGGCACTAGTGATGTAGGCAAAGATAAAAGAAATTGTATAAGCATGATGGGGTATATGGGAATTATTTATGTTGTTGATTGTTGATATGTGAAATGGAGCTTAAGGTATATCGAAACCGGGTGTTAAGATATTGACTGCTTTACTAGTATCTTACGATGAATGTCTGCGAATACTTGTTGGTCACTTAAAAGAATTGAATTAATGAATATTCGACTCCGACTATAAATTGAATTCATTCATGTCACGATGGGGTTGGAGCATTCGCATTGTTGGTTAATCGTGATCCATAAAACGACATGTTGGTTAATCGTGATCCATAAAACGACTTGTTGGTTAATCGTGATCCATAAAACGAATTATTATTAGTTGACCGTGAGCTTAAACGGCGTCGTACCGCAGGATTCGTTAATCTGCTAACCCGGGATGGAGGGCGCAAGTCCATCCACATATGATTTCCGGACGGTCATATGTTTGATGATCACATTTGTTTGATGCATTCACTTGCCTGAATAAATACTTGTTTGAATGACTTATACTTAATTGCGTTATGGAAGTTATCACTCACTAAGCTAGTTAGCTTACGCCCCCATAGTTTCTATCTTTTGCAGCATGATTTTATATGGCTTAGGCCAAGACAAGCTACAGCGCAGGTACCGGAGATAGGAGTTTCCCATAGAAGTTTAATCCATTCCTTTTTGTATAGACTTCCATTGGAAACTAAAGACTCTGGATGACTGTAATAGACTGTTATTCTTTTGCGGGGGAATGCCCCTTAGATTTTGTAAACTTTAATTATGCGTTTTGATTTATTGTCTATGGCTAATGAATGCCACATTAAACTGTTTAACTCCATTTGTTGAAGTATTCTATTGTCGTAAAGGAACGCCTTACATCTACTTAAGACTCCCGAAGGCCCCGGGTAGGGAACTCGAGAGTCTTACTTAGTATGTGGCGGGCTGTTACGTTTAGGATACCCTATGGGGCGTGACACAATATGATATTAGATCATATTCGTCTCTAGATATTTATGTACTTGATTTGGAGCCACTTTACTTATACTTTGAGCTATGGGCACGCCAACTGCCTCTATACGACTTCCAGTTGTTCATCCATTATATTATGATGCATTAATGGGGTTACCTAGAGTTAAAGATTGATGTAATTTTATTTTCCATGTAAAATCATATGAGTTGATTGTTAATGTCCATTGGAGTATCATGGATGGTTATATATATTGGCAAAGTGTTCAATTTTGGCGCAACAGCATAGTAGTGCAAACAATAATGTATGTGTGGTCTATTTGTAAATTAGCTATTGGACGAAAAGATGTTGTTGCTTCACTAAATTGTTGTGTTCCATCTTGTTTTCATGGTTCCAAACTGATGTTATTGGGTTCTTTTACTGTTGAATTGCATGATGACAAGTGTTTGAAGCGACAAATATTGAGGCCACAGGAGATATGTTTGTCGAATACTTGTCATTATATTTATGAGTATTGGATTGATCGAGTTCATGATAAGTGGTTTGACTTGTTTGGAAAGTCTTTAATTATGGACATGGACATCAATAGTGAATGGTTAAGAATGCTTCGTATAGATGAGAAGATGTTTTGGGAGTTACTGTTTCAGAGAGGATTTGTGGAACAAGTGTTGGAGGCTAGTCATGAGCCAAGTGTGGTTGGGAATTTTTATTTTACTACTTTTGAGTTCTATAAGTTCCTCTTTGATCCAGGAATATGCAATATGAGGGATTTGAGGGCAAATCTTCTTGAGCTGATCAAGATTGGAGGCCCAATCTTCTCAGTTCCAAAGGACCATTGCCCTAATCCCACCCATGATCGACATCATGCCCCCCATGCTGCCCATAATGAAGGCCAAATACACATCGACGATGGAGATTTCTAAGCATAGTGAAGATTACGGGCCTTATCATGCCTGTTACATAGCTCGTGATATCCTATATTACGCTCATGACAACTAGGAACTAGAAGAGAAGATTTTTGATCGAGAGGATCATGGCTTATGTCACAGCCGTGAGTAATAGGGGGATTGCTGGTCTATTTTACACATTTTTAAAATGTTACTTTCCTTTTCTATTTATTTGTCTTGTGTTTTTACTTGTTTGTCCTTTCCCGATTTGTGGGAGTATTTAAATGATTTTAGGGTTATGTTTTTAGAAATAAAACCTTTCTTTTGTCATTGATTGTGATCAATTGGCTTGTTACCTCCCTTGGAATTATTTTCCCAAACCTTATGAGTGATATGGAGTTTTTCCTCAAGATTAATCTTTTGTTGTTTCTTTGATTGTGTGTTATATCGACCGAGTGAAACAACTAGTTTGTTTCTTTTTCTTAGTGCATCACATCTAAGGATAGATCGTTCATATCTTTCACTTTCCTTTTTTATATAAATCAAAACCCTAAAAACATATTTCAATTCTTGTTAATTCCATCGTGTAATTTTGACACGGATCCCATCCGTATCATAAACTCACAACAAAACATTAACCATTGAAGGCTACCACAAGAGGCCTCAAATCTTTTCCTTTCCTTCCGCTATATTGAAACTACAAATCCATCCTCATTAATTTTAATATCCTTATATACCCATTTTTTTGGGCTAATGTTGTAAAGGGTATCTAAACTTTGATAAAATATACAAATAGATACTTTGACTTTAAAATTAATCAATTTACTACCCAAAAGAACTTTTCATGCATGCCAATAATATCCTTGTCAAATTGGCTAGCATCGTCATCCTACGCGACATTTTAAAAAAATATTACAGATGCACTATTGATGTACACGAAAGTTTTCATGTATTAAATTAATTAATTTCAAAGTTCAGGGATCTAATTACATATATTACTAAAGTTTAGGTATTATTTGCAACGTTTACCCTTTTTCTTTCAATAAAAATTAATCATATTTGTTTTTTTTTACCATTTCCATCACTATTGATTCGTCACCATCTAGCACCATAAGTCTACTTCTACAAATCTAGACAATTTAAAGAAATCATGGCAATTGAGATATTGATTTGCTGATAGTGTCTTAAATAAGTGGTTTTTTTATATGCATTTGTTATTTTTTTTAAATTTCTTTTATTATCACCCCTTATGTGAGAGTTTGTTAACTTCCTATGGGATTTATGATACTCGATAGAGTGGTGAGTTTCGTTAATATAAGAGACATGTATTATCCTCTATGTGGGATAGTTTTTTGTTAAGAGATGAATGGGTATTTCTGATTGGGTTTTACTAATCCTAACCATTTGTTTCTTATATTGATTTTATTTGAATGATGTATTATTCCCTTACATATGAAATTTATTTGGGATAATGGAAAAAAATGGGATCTAAACTTCCGTAAAAGAACAATTAGGTACTTGAAGTTTGGTTTTGAATAATTTGATACATCAACAAAGTTTTTATTGACTTTTTTTATACTTAAAGTTTGATTTTGACAATTCTGGCATTTAAACAGACGTTTTGTGAACTTTTTTCATACCTAATTTCACTTGCTTGAGGTATGAAAAAAGTCAACGAAAAATTTGTTCAATTACAAAATTGTTCAAAACCAAACTTCAAGTTTAGGTACCTAATTATTCATTTTGCAAAAGTTTAAGTACCATTTTTGTCATTAACACAATTTAATTTTATTAGTTAAAAAAAAGATAACACAAACTTGATAATAAACATATAAGCTCTTCCATTGATGTGCATATATATCGTGCGATGGTCCACTTTATCAGCATTTTCTCTTATATTACGTTTAGTCCACTAGAATAAAATAAAGCTAAAAAGGGATAACAATTCGTTTATTTTTAATTAAGGGTATTTAAAAAAAAGATACTCCACGTCATGATTAGTGATTCCTGTAGTAAAGGGAATAGATGTGGATCCCTTATCTATTCCATATTATACATAATAGACATCCCTTATGATATAATTTTTTACAAACCAAATGAAGGAATATATATTTCATAATATTAAAGATGGAATATCAATTCTATTCTGGTAAACTAAACACAATGTTAGAGTGTTCATTTAAGAATAACAATTTACATTGTTATTTATTAATAAGCTTCAAAACAAAACACATCATCTTAGTTTATTAAATAGAAAATAAGTATGCAGAAAATAAATTTGTAACTAATGCTATTTTTAATATTTGAGTAACATGAAAGCGCACTAGAAAATACTCGTGCATGGGGGGGTGGGGAGAGGAGGGGAGGGGGTGTTTTTAATTGAGTATTTGGCCTAAAAAGCTCAAATAATTAATTTTCATGCAATAGATCAAAATTAACTTAATAGCAACAGATAATATAAATAGCAGATTATAATATGAAATATATAAAAAAAAGATAAAGATAGAAATTTTGAGTCCAAATTTAATGTGGAGTTCGGCCCACTTCTTACTCTCCACGATCCACTAATGTCTCCAATTGAAGACTTCACAATCGCTTATTGATAACCACAAATACATGCTTAAGGTGGCAATACACCGCTTTTACAACAATTAGGAAATAAATTATTTTGTTTCTCTCTTTATTCTCACTAATAGATAGTAGATACAAGAATTGAGTACTATAATATCTTTCTTTCTCTTTCCAAATATTTACAAGTTAATAAATAAGAGAACAAGAAAATTAATGATTTGTTTGCTTGCAAAAAAAAAGCTCTTTTTCACTTTGCACTTCTCTCGCTCTCTCTCTCTCTCTCTTTTTTTCAATCTCCGAAGGACAAAGAATTTATAGCCTTCCAAATTCAATTGCCCATTAAAGATAAGGTCTTTAAGTTATCAGACATTAAATGCACTTCAACGGATCTTTTTGCCATACCAGTCTTTGCTCGCGTGGACACCATTGAGCCTTAAATTCAAACTTGTCATGCCTTACATTCATTGCATCTTGGTTTTGACTCTTGACCAGATCTATCTATGTTTGAGCTTATCAAATGTTAGTTTTCAGCTTGTCGTGCCTTAATCATTTAACATGTCGAGTCCTCAACGTGACCCTCGACCAAGACTTTGCATTTTTGAATTTGTCAAGCTTTAGACTTTGAGCTTGTCGCATCTTGAAGAGTGGACTCATCGAGCCTTTGCCTTGACTCCTGTCCAATGACTCTGCATTTTTGGACTTGTCGAGCTTTAGTCTTAAGTTTGTCGTGCCTTAGTGAATTAAGCAGTCTAGCCTCGACTTGCCTCATCGGCTGTGACTGTTCATCACTAATTTGTTCTTTCTAAAACCCACACAATGTCACTCCCCGTAGGGTATCCTAAACGTAACAGCCCGCTACATACTAAATAAGACTCTCGAGTTCCCTACCCCAGCCCTTCGGGAGTCTTAAGTAGATGTAAAGCGTTCCTTTATGATAATAGAATACTTCAACAAATGGAGTTAAACAGTTTAATGTGGCATTCATTAGCCATAGATAATAAATCAAAACGCATAATTATAGTTTACAAAATCTAGGGGCATTTCCCCGCAAAATAATAACAAGTCTATTACAGTCATCCAGAGTCCTTAGTTTCCAACGGAAGTCTATACAAAAAAATGAAGTAAACTTCTATGGGAAACTCCTATCTCCGGTACCTGTGCCGTGGCTTGCCTCGGTCTAAGCCATATAAACTCGTGCTGCAATAGATAAAAACTATGGGGGAGTAAGCTAACTAGCTTAGTGAGTAATAACTTCCATAACACAATTATGCACAATTCATTCAAACAAGTGATTATTCAAGCAAGTGTATGCATCAAACAAATGAGTTCAACAAACATATGACCAACCGGAAATCATATGTGGATGGACTTGCCCCTCCATCCCGGGTTAGCAGATTAACGAATCCTGCGGTACGACGCCGTTTAAGCTCACGGTCAACTAACAATATTTCGTTTTATGGATCACGATTAACCAACAAATTCGTTTTATGGATCACGATTAACCAACATATTCGTTTTATGGATCACGAAAAACCAACCAATGCAAATGCTCCAACCCCATCGTGATATGAATGAATCCAATAGACAATTGAAGTCGAATATACATTAGTTCAATTCTTTTAGGTGACCATCAAGTATTCACAGACATTCAATATAAGATACTAGCTAATCAGTCAATAGCTTAACACCCGGTTTCGATATTTCTTAAGTTTCATTCCACACATCAACAGCAGACAAATACACATATAATTCCCATATACCCCATCCTGTATATTCGAATTTTTATCTTTGCCTACACCACTAGTGCCACTACATTACAATCACAATCATTAATTGAGAGTGGAAGTAAAACTCACTTGGCCATTGGACGCCGGTCTTTCTAGTAGTAGTAGTCGGGAGGTAGAGTGTCATCCTGCTCGGGATCACCTACCAAGCAAGAATAATCCTAATGAGATTCTCATTATGTAACTAGATCAAGCTATACATCTAAACTAGATGAATTCGGAATTCTCGTTATTTGCGGAAGTTCCGACTTAAAACGGTTATAACTTGGTCATTTTAACTCGAAATTTCGCAAATTTTATATCGATCTCTATCTACTTCGAAAGATCTATCTATTTCTAATATTAAATTCAAGTTTTGAAAATGGTAAGGTCACGGAACAGTAGGATCAGATTTGTTCCACAATTTCTCCAATTCCGAAAATTCGTTTTGTTTTTGATAAGAAATGTTCCTAATTGATGATTCATAGATGATTGGTATGGAAATGAATTCCTAGCATGGATGCCATGTAATGAACTCAATATATGCATGGTCATGATGATTTTGTGATAATAAACTCTTATGAACTCCTAAGTGTTAGAAAATTCCATAAAGGTTATTTCTAGGAAGCTATTCTTCCACTTTACACTTAGGGTTTCTTTGACTTTTAATCTTGTAATCCACTTGTTATCTAAATGAAAATAAGTTCTCAAAGTCTATATTTATCATGGCCTTCATTCATGCGTAAAAATTCCCATTTTTCATTTGGTAAACAAGCTTTTTGTAAAAATCCGAATTTTTGAAATTTCATTTTCTTGCATTTTTCTTATGGAAAAACTTGTCTAATGAAGTAAAAATTGAAGCTCCAATATATATACTATCTAAGGACTTCATTTAGCTTATAAAACAACCAATTTAGACTTAGATACTAAGGGTTCTTGTAGGCATGAACCTAAGTTACGAATTTGACTATTAGTCCACATATCAATCTTTTTCGTTCTAACTCCACCACTTGTTTTACATTCCTATTATGCCTAAACTCATTCAAACTTATGAAAATCATTCCTTCAATATTCCTATTACACATACCCTTCATTTTTCTTGTGAAAATGAGTTTAAAAATGATTTTGGTAGTTTTTAAAGTAGGGTTTCCATTTCATCCGAATTTTCAACATTGTATATTCAACAAAACCTTTCCTTTTTCAATGTTCTTGCTTTCTATATATGGAGATCCACTATCTAACACACCCTTACATGAACAAGACTACATTTTTATGATCATCAATGCATGGGAAACAAAATAAACCTATGATCATGCATGTACATGAAGATGTGGATGTCTAAACTTTAGATCTACTATATATAATGCATGAATCATGAGTCTCATGGCAAACAACAATATATATGCAAGATCTCTACTTTACATACATGAACAAGTTGATATTTCAAACAAAATTCATTCAAAGACTAGATCCACTTCTTGTGATGGCTTGAGATTCTTGTAGTAGTGTTTTCATGTCCCTTGCTCATGCTCATTGGGATTTAAATGGGAAAACACAGAAGAATGATCTTGCCATTACAAGATTAGGAAGGATCAAAGCTTAAATATACATACCAAAGGAGTCTTGAAGGAGGAAAAGAGAAGAAACAAGTTGGAAAAGTGAGAGGAAGGGGGAGAGGGAGGGCTCACGGCACAAAGAAAAAAAAAGAGAGAGTTTTTACTCTTTGTAAAAATTGAAACAAGAAGAAATGAAGAGAGAGAGAAGAACAATATGTATATATATGAGGTGAATTAGGGTTTAGCTAGATAAAATGAAGTAAAAATAATCAAATTGAGAAGGAACAAGGGGGGGGGGGGGGGGGGGGGGGGGGGGGCGCCAGCCACACTCATGTGTGTGTATGTGTGTGTTTTGAAATTTTGATATTTTGTAATTAGTAAATTAAAATGTAATAAATGTGATAATTATTTAAGAGACAAAATTTCTTGGAAAAGAAAATTGAAATGAGTAGTTGTAAGGATGTAAGAATAAGGTATGGGTAGTGTGTAGTGTAGGTTGTACTTGTGAATAGTAGACAAGACATCTACTTTACCGGTTGTACCGAAAACACGGGAAAAAGCTATAACTGTAATTTTTATAGCTCGGAAATTATAAAATTGATATTTTTGGAATCCTTATAAAATTACGGTTCTAATGGAATATTCCAGAAATTTTTTCTGAATCCGTGGTCCCGGGCACGCTTTTCCGTAATTGAGCTCGGAAGGCTCGGAATTGAAAAATTCCCGAATTTAAAACTTCAAAGGTTTAAAATGTACTTTAAAACAATAATTCAACTTCATTCACTTTATAAATTTTTTTTATTATGAAACCGAAGAAAGCCGGATTTAGGGTTCCTAGGCTTCACTCA
Source organism: Combretum micranthum (assembly GCA_024138025.1). NCBI lineage: Eukaryota > Viridiplantae > Streptophyta > Magnoliopsida > Myrtales > Combretaceae > Combretum > Combretum micranthum. The sequence goes on from JAMXBD010000709.1 coordinate 502,341, forward strand.
CTAGACTCCAACTGGATAGGATTAGGGTTTCGCTTCCAACTCCCGGGGTTTCTTGACTACTGAGAATACTGGGTTTACACACAACCTCTACAAAAACATACATATATATATATATATTATAGCATATTATCCATCGTATTGTTTGACTCATTAAGTGTGCTTTACCAAAACTGAATGTTTAATTATGCATTATATTACCTTATCAAAATCTACATTGAACATACAAGTTCAACAATCTCCTCATTTTTTATGAGGACAATCATTCATAATTAACCCCTTTTCAATTTAGCACACTCCCCCTTAAATAATCATATGAGTTTCAACAGAATTTTTTCAACTTTGATTCAGACTTGATACTTAATTTTAAGAGAATGCAACTACATTTGATTCATCATTTAGCTCCCCTTTTGAACTCATTAAAGAAACTTCATGCATGTTAATTGTACATTCTATACTTCTCTCCCTCTGTACTCGTAAAAAAGAAGATGACAGATTTATGATATTGCAATCAAGGAAAGATACACAGACAATATACTAGTTCTAAAAGTTTTTAGACATGAAAAGTATCCTCATGTCATAAATTTTTGCAAGTTGTTGTTAGAAAATTGTATAATATGTTTCTCAAGCATGCACAAATAAGTCTAAGATAATATTCTAATATTTTCAAATTTTCAAATAAGTTTAAAAAGCAACATTAAACATGTCTAAACATTGTTTATGCGTCAAAAGCATGAAAACCATTTTCATGTATTGAAAGCCCAATGTTAGCACAAATTTAGTTCAAAACATGCATAAAATCAACATATCATCAAGGAATTAATGTTTAAGCATATCTAATACTTTCACGCAAGTATAAAAATGTATATAAAGTATGTTGAAACTAAACAAACTCATAGAAGTTCACATATTGTAAATTTGTGCACATTTGAATCATTATAAACATTAATTTTCCTTAAGAGTGTACACAAAATTGTCAAAAAATATTTTCATTTAAATTTGAACCTTTGTACCAAATTGTTTAGATCCAATAAATATAAAAAAAAAAACATTATTTACGCATAAAAATATGAAAATCCAATTTTGTACATTTTAAACTTAACTTTAGTTCATTTTTAGCTCAAAATATGCACAAAAGCATCTCAATATAAAAAAATTGCATACGCAAGCAACATCGACACATTATATATGAACATCAATGGCATAAACCACTAAAGCAAGTTGAGATTATACCATATTTTTGCTCTTGAAGCCACTTGGGATACCTCTAAAGACATAATAATCTTTTTGGTACCTATTTGAGTTTTGGTCCTTTTTGGTTAGGTGTAACAAGAATCTTCCTTTTAGGAACCAAAACCAGCTTGTTTTTATGATTCAAATACATTGTTTTTCTTATTGTGTAATTATGTGCAATATAACCAAATTTCCTACAGTAGTTGTGAAAACGTTCGCTAATTTTAGATCCAGATTCAAATTCAGCGGCATCTACGAACAGGAATAGTAGAAAGAAGTTCCGAGAGAAACAGAGTTCAAGACGTAAAGTATTTGTTATTTCACATCCTAGATATTTACTGGAAAGTCTGTATATAACAATTACAGAAAGCTAATAGGCCTCACGTGACAAACCACGTGAAAGGAAACAAAACGTGTGTGTAGAACACGTGTAAAAGGAAAATAAATAATGTCAACATGCCCCCCTCAAGTTGGACTTGTAAGAAGTCCTAACTTGCGATAAAAGAAGTCCAGGTGGTGAACACTAACAGACTTTGTCATACAATCAGCAAGCTGAGCAGCAGAAGGAACAAAAGCAATCGACAGAAAACCAGAAGCAATGTGATCTCTGACAAAGTGAACATCAACTTCGATATGTTTAGTTCGAGCATGAAAACATGGATTTTCAGCAAGTTGCTTGGCAGATTTACTATCCGTGTGTAACATAATAGGAAGAGAAATAGGAATAGATAAATCAGTTAGAATATAGGAAGTCCAAAGCAACTCTTTAGTAGTAGAAGCAATGCTTCTATACTCTGCCTCAGCTGAAGATGTGGAGACTGTCATTTGCTTCTTTGTTTTCCATGATATAAGAGAAGATCCAACAAAAATACAGAAGCCAGTTAGTGATTTTCTATCAACACGAGAAGTTCCCCAGTCCGCATCAGAAAAACCACATAAACACAAATCTGAGTGAGCAGAATAAAATAAGCCTCTAGTAAGAGTACCCTTCAAATAGCGAAGAAACATGTAAAGCAGCAAGCAAATGTGGACGCCTAGGTTGAGAGACAAACTGACTTAATTGTTGCACGGCAAATGAAAGATCTGGTCTTGTAACTAGCAAATAAAGCAAACGACCCACTATCCGCCTGTATAAAGTTGGATCGGATAACAGATCCCCTGAAGTACAATCAAGATGAATTTTGCAGGAAATGGAGAGAGAAACTGGTTTGGAACCAGTAAGACCAGCATCTGTGAGAATATCTAAAGCAAACTTAGATTGGTTTAGCATTAACCAGTAGGAGTACGACAAATTTCTATACCCAAGAAAAATCTTGCTTCACCAAGATCTTTGATTGTAAAGCCTTATCAAGTGAAGATTTTACAGCTGATATATCAGATAAATCATCTCCAACAACCAAACATCATCCACATACACAAGTACAGCCAAGAAACCATTCAAAGAACTCTTAGTAAAAAGAGAATAATCATTCTTAGATTGAGTAAAACCCAAAGCAACCAAGTGAGTTGTCAACTCTTTGTTCCATTGTCTCGAGGCTTGTTAAGACCATACAATGAACGCTTCAATTTACAGACTTGACCAGGTGAAATCTTATAACCCTCCGGTGGAACCATGTAAATCTCCTCATCAATTGAACCATGAAGAAAAGCGTTATTGACATCTAAACTGATGAATATGCCAATTTTTAATACATGCAATAGCTAAAAAATTCTGATAGTAGCTAATTTGGCAACAGGTGAAAAGTGTAATTGTAATCAATACCTTCAACTTGATTGTACCTTTTTGCAACTAAACGAGCTTTGTAGCGTTCAATACTACCATCTGATTTATACTTGATTTTATATACCCATTTACATCCAATAGTTTTCTTATTGGATGGTAAAGAGGTAAGCTCCCAAGTATTATTGGATTCCAAAGCTAAAATCTCCTTGTTCATAGCATCTAACACTTTGGATCATCTTTAGCATCACGATAGCTTTGAGGTTCATGAACTGCAAATACATTAGCTAAAGACACAACATACTCCTTTGGATAAGAAACAAAAGATTTAGAAGTGAATAAAGGATAAGAAGTAGGAGCAACAACTGAAACATCGTGATGAACATTATGTATAAAATCTTGAAGCCAAGCTGGTGGTTTTCTAGTTCTTGAAGAAACACGAATTGCTTGTGAATTAGAATGTATATCTGATTGTGTATCAGACGAACTAATAGAGGTGGACTGTTTTGGTGAGTCATGAACAATAGCTTCATCACATGAATCATGGATAGAAGCTGGAAACAAAGAATTTGGTATGAGAGAAGAAGATGGTGTTTCGGAATTAGAATGGTAAGTAGATGATGACTGGAAAGGAAAAATATCCTCATAGAAAAGAACATCTCTACTAACAAATATTGTATGTGTGTCCAAATCATAGAGTTTATAACCCTTTTGTCCATATGGATAACCAAGGAATACACAACGTCTACCTCGAGGATCAAATTTATCCCTACCAATATTGGTTGTGGCTGCATAAGATAAACAACCAAAGACACGTAATTCTTGATAAGAAGGTGACTTGTTGTACAACAATTGAAAGGGTGAACACCAATTCAAATTTTGACGAGGCATTTTATTTATAAGGGTGGTTGCTGCAAGAATGCATTCTCCCCAAAATCGTTTGGGTAGATGTGCATGAAAACGCAAGGCCCTAGCTGTTTCAAGTAGGTGTCTATGTTTACGCTCCACAACACCATTTTGTTGTGGTGTGTAAGGTATACTACGTTGATGTATCATACCAAGTTTGTTAAACAAGGCTTGACTCTCTTGTGATATGAATTCAGCTCCATTGTCGGTTCTAATAACCTTTGGTGTAACATGGAAATGATTTTTTACATAAGCAAAGAAGGTAGACAGCAAAGACAAGGTTTGTGATTTATGTTTCATCAAATATGTCCAAGTACAACGTGTCATATCATCAACTATGGTTAAGAAAAATTTAGCTCCTGACATAGACGGTGTATTATAAGGACCCCATATATCCATATGTAACAAATCAAAAGGACAAGTCGAACAAGTAGAACTTACATCAAAAGGCAACTTGTGAAACTTAGCAAGCATGCAAGTATCACAAACAAACTGAGTATGTGTATTCTTATTGACTGATGTATCAAACAAATGTGACAAAGAGGACCAAGAAATGTGGCCAAGTCTCTTATGAAAAAGTTCAGGTGACACTTTATGATCTAAGACAACAGTACAAGTGTTTGACATAGAAACAGAGTTGTGATTCAAACGAGAACCAGAATTTCCAGCATTACATTCAGATTTTAAAACATAAAGTCCCCCAACTGTTTCAGCAACCGCCACTGGTGTCTTAGAGATCTGGTCCTGAAAGATGCAATTTGTTGGGTTAAAAATGGCAATTAGTTTGTGTTTGGATATTAAACGACTAACAGATAATAGATTGAAATGGAAGTCAGGAACAAAAAGGACATTATGTAGAACAAACTGATCATGTAAAGTAACATCTCCAATAATGTTCACAAGTTTAACATGACCATCAGGTAACTTAATTCTAATGGGATTTTGCAGTGTTCGTTTTGTGTTTAAAAGATCAATATAAGGAGTAATGTGGTCAGAAGCACCAGTATCAACAATCCATTTACTCGATATACTATCAAAATAGATGCTAAAGGAAGGATATTACCTGCAAAATTGGCCATACGTTCCTCTAAATGTCCTCTTGATGATCGATCATCTTTCATAATCTTCACAACCTGCTGACAAATTCTGGAAATTAAGTCAGAATCATCACTATTAGCAGAACCTAGCCGTGGCATTTCAACTGGTGTGTCCAAAACCTCTAGCTGTGCAGCAACTTTTGGACCAAATCTAGTTCCTCTAGGAGTCTTATACCAATCTGGAAACCCCACAAGTTCAAAACATTTATCTCTAGTATGACCATTTCTCTTACAATGATTACAATAAATTTATTCCTCTTCTCCTTTCTATCATCAAGAAATGATTTCTGCGCATTCCTTGCCATAAAAGCTGCATTCATATTCTCATTTGTGTTTCCAAGAATTTCAGTCATTTGTTTCTGTTTTTCAATTTGACAAATCAAATAATATGCCTTACTCACAGTTGGCAACGGATCCATAGACAAAACCTGATTGCGTACATACTCAAAAACATCATTCAAACCCATAAGAAATTGCATTAACTTGTTTCTATTATCAACCTCTTGCCACTTTGTTTTCAGATCACAAACACACTGCTCTCGTGCAGGACAATCACAAATTGGATTATCACAAAGACTACTCAATTCATCCCAAATCCTTTTCAACTTGTTAAAATACTCTGTGACAGTAGAATTACCTTGCTTCATATTTGCAATTTCATATTGCAATTGATACAATATCGGACCACTAGTCATTCCAAATCTCTCGCTCACATCTTGCCACAACTCCCTAGCTGATTGAGCATACATGAAAGCTTCTGAAAGTTCTTTTGTCATAGAGTTCAATAACCAACATCTTATCATATAGTCATTTCTAATCCATCATTCTGATTCTTCAACATTATCCGTAGGTTTTTGACATAATCCATCAATAAAACCTAATTTCGCTTTCGCTCCTAAAGCCAAGCGAATGGAACGACTCCAACCAAGATAATTTGTACCATTAAACACCAAATTCGTTATTGATATACCAGGATGATCCGATCCAGACAAAAAATACGGATCACCAAAGGATCGTTCAATCAAACTCATGATTCAACGAAGGAAAACAGATTTCAAACAACAGACGAGTAAACAAGAGAAGAGCAAGAAATTAAACCTGCTCTGATACCATGAAAACGTTCGCTAATTTTAGATCCAGATTCAAATTCAGCGGCATCTACGAACAGGAATAGTAGAAAGAAGTTCCGAGAGAAACAGAGTTCAAGACGTAAAGTATTTGTTATTTCACACCTAGATATTTACTGGAAAGTCTGTATATAACAATTACAGAAAGCTAATAGGCCTCACGTGACAAACCACGTGAAAGGAAACAAAACGTGTGTGTAGAACACACGTGTAAAAGGAAAATAAATAATGTCAACAAGTTGCATATCCCATAAGTAGCTTTTATAAAACGAGTTTTGTGGGACTTGTAGGTATTTTCTCTACTATAGCTAATTCCATATTTATTTGACTCATATCTTTGATTTCCAAGAAGTGTGTTCAAATTCTTTTTCCCTTTTATGAACTTGGCTATAGTTGCTTTAAATCATCTAAACTAGCTTTTGACAATATATTTTCATTTTTGAAATCCTCTAGCTCTTTTTGAATTTCATTATTACTGCTAGCACATTCAACATTATTATTATTATTATTTATAATTTTAATTTCAAGATTCAGCAAGTCATTTTCAATTGTTAATTTTTTATTGATCTTGCTTAATTCATCATTTTTACCTTTTAGCTTCTTATACATATTGATTATCTTATTATTTTCAAATTTCATACTGTTTATTTCTTCATATAGTTTTTCATTTTTTTCATTTAATCTCTTCATGCTTGATTTGAAAATTTTCTAGTTCTTCTCGTACTTCCATCATTAAAGATTTAAGTATGTTGTTCTTTTTCTCTACTTTTACTAACTTACAATATATTTTATCATACATGGCATATAACTCATCATAAGAAAAAGAAAAGAGAGAACTTATCTCATGATCTATCCAGTGCCATGAAGCACACATTTTTGTCCGAGTCACTTGAGTCATCATTACTATAAGTGGCTATGAGTGCTTCTGTAAACCCCATAATTTTTCCATAACTATTAGAAAATGATCATAGATTAAATGTCGAAAACTAAAACCCTAAAAATCAATCCAAATTAAAATTGAACTCTAAACAAGATCAAATACAAAATTTCTTAACCTTAAGAAAATGAGAACCTTCAAAAACAAAATGGAAAAATCAATAATGGTTCGACTAAAAAAAAATGTATGCTAAACAATTCACCTATTTGACCTCTAACACGAAAATTGAGACGGTATATCCAAGTAATATTTGATGAAAAAATTTTAAAACCTTAAACCCTTCAGCAAATTTTAGAATCAAAATTTAAAATCAAACCGAGTCAACACATAATCACTAGACTCGACTACACAATCTCGAGAACCATTAAGTATTAAATAAATCATAAAAATAAAATAAAACTTAAACTTTTGAACCGAAAATATCAGTATGACATAAACCCCTAGATTTTACAATGTTACGAGTAAATCTTAAAGCCGAAATTGAAACTGGAAATCGCAAAAGTCAATTAGGTCAGTAACAAACCCTAGTGAGTCTAGATCTGACAATCCCACGCTCTAAATTCTAAAACAATAAAAATGAGATAATTGAAGATTATAGTTTGTAATAATGTAACTACAACTTAAAAAGATCATATTCGTCAAAATTTAGCTCGTTTTAGACCCGAACAAGATCGGTTTTCAAAATCAGGATTCAGATATGCAAAACTAATAAAAATATTTCGATAACAACTTTAGACTAGTAATAATATGAGGATTCATAAAACATCAATTTTAGAATTTTTTTTTATATCTAAAATATAAGATATAGCCCTTTTACACATATTTTTATTACTATTGGTATTTTATTTGCCTAGTCTTCCATTCATTTATTATTCACTACTATTCATCTATCTTCACTTTTCCTTACTACTGACTTCTTATAACCTATATACTTATTTCCTATATTTCTTTTTCCAATACTACTTTTTATTAAACTTCTCTTACACTTTATTACTTTTTTTTTTTTTACAAAAATTAATATTTTATCACATTTCCTCCCTCTTTCATGTTGTTGCCATCACTTCCCCTCTCCCTTCTATCTCTTCTGTTTTCTTTTTCAATTAATTTTAATCATATAAATTTCCCTCTACAAATCTCTATAAATACCCTATCTCCTTCCATTTCTTTCACATAATTCTATGCCATGACAAAACTCTTTCAAATTCTCTCCATAAAATCCCTCTGAACAAATTTTTTCCCAAATCTCTCTTCTTTCCATACCATTACCATCTCTATACAATATAAACCTCTCTTTTTTCTACCATCCACTTATTTACCTTAGGTAAAAATTTCTAAAATATTCTTCATGTTCATGTTAACATAACATGACCATAGTGTATATTTTCTAAACCCATGAGGATTATGAAAGCAACAATATATTTATGTCTTGTTTAACAATTTTCAAATATCATTGTTATTGTTGTTATTATTATGTTTTATTATTTGCTCCTAATCTGACTTTTATATACTACTAAGTATATTTATATATATCTATACTATTAAAACAAAACCAGCACTTTGGTGTCTTTAGTGTAAATATTTTTAGTGTAAATATATTAAATATAATATGTCTAACATATGGGTATAAAATAATTTTCATATACCTAAAATCATGAAAATTAAATAGGATTTGAATATAATTAAATAAGGGTTGAATAGACATAGTCTTTTCATTTTTCAGCATATGGGCGTAAAATATTTTTGGTATTCTCGAAATAATGAAATTAAATAGAATTTGAATAGAATTAAATATGGGTTGAATGGATATAATCTTTTCCACGTAAAATATTTTTTGGATCCCTGATATTATGAAATTAAATAGTGTTTGAATAGAATTAAACAGGGGTTGAATAGATATAATCTTTTCCTTTTTTAACATATGAAGGTAAAATATTTTTGGTATCCCTAAAATCATGAAATTAAATAGGGTTTAAATAAAATTGAATAGGGGTTGAATAGACATAGTCTTCTCCTTTGTTAGCCTAAGCATATATCTTTATGTACGGATATAAAGCTCTGATATCATATTTATGTATGACAATTACCCAACATCGAGAAGTTACATGTGGAAAATATAACTATATTTATGATTTGTAATTAATTTTCTAATTTTTTGAATAATTATGATTGTCCTTTTCTAACCTGTTAAAACAATATATCTATTTAATCTATATATGTAAGGTTGTTTTATTTGCACCCACATCACGGTGTGTTGTCTGCTTGTATTCTTAGAGCATGTAAGCTCACTAACATAACTTTTATTTATTTATGCTCTTTTATTTCTTGCAATTTATTCATTTATTTCATGAAAATTTATTAAAACTAGTATTTCTAGTCTTAAACTTATCCTCATCAAGTCAAAAATAATTTTTCTTTTGTTTTCTTATTTTCTTTATGGACTTGCCCATGTCTAAGTCCGAAAAGCCTTGATACAAGCTAAGACTTTCTAATACTTGACTTTTACGATGTGCTTATTTTATTTCTATGAATTGTTGTACTTAGCTACAAGTTCATATTCATACATGACAATATTATTGTTGTCTAATGGAACTGTTTAAAGAAATAAAATGATTCTTTTCTTTTATAACAATAAGACTAAATTCTCTATAAAAATAATTTTTGACACTAGGAAAAATTTCCATTAGAACTTAGGAACATGATTCAACAACCTCCTTTTTAAAAATTTAAATAGATTCATCAAAAATTTTGTAGTGTTGTTTTTATACAGAGTTTTTTCAAGACTTAATTATGCGGTTCCATTACTCTCTTTTCAAATACTAAAACAAATTTATTATTAAATCTTAGTGTTGATAATTCTTTGTTATGCAAACTTTTCTTAAAAGCTCATTTATAAAATTTATACCAATACTTTGATAAACACTAAGAATCAAACAATTTTTCTAAGTCAACTTTAAAACTAACCTACCAGTTAAAAATTTACTTAGAAATAAAATTGGTATACAACTTAAGGAACTAAGTTTTAAGAAGTAAATTCATTTTCTTTTATAAAATTAAGGAAATAATAGTTATAATAGTTATACACTCATTTATAACAAACTAAAGATTTCCAACAACCCCTAAAGGTCAATGTGTTGAAAATTTCGCATTAAGAAAGAAATATTATAAGCATAAAAGTTTGCAATAAGCGATTCACTTAATTTTTCTCATATACTAAAGCTTGAAACATTTTTTGTTATACAACTTGGGATGATTTTTCCTCACAACCACATAAAGGTTCATGTTTCGAAAAATAATTAGTTAAAAGAAGTTCAACATGAAAATAAAATATTCATGAACTCAAAATAGTTATGGAATCATGATTTATAAAATTTAAGAATTATAATTTTGTGTAAAGAGTCAAACTTAGGAAATTCTTTAAAGGGAAATACACTTGGATTTTATGTCACAAATAGGTAAAACCATGTTCTATAAAATAAATTGTTTACGAACAAATATAAGGCCTTTAAGGATTTTAAAAATATATATTGAATTATGATTTTCTTGTTGCTAAATCACAACTTTACAAAATAGCAATTTAATCACAAGTCAAATGATGGCCATTCACAAAACTCTATCTTTGACAAAGGTTATATACCATTTTTTGAGACAACATCACTAGAATCATGCATATAATATGGGTCTAAGTATATATTAAAATGATTTTTCTACTAGATAAATATATATGTGTTTGCTATAGAATTTAGGAAAATTTCAATTGGAGGCTAGAATTTTCATAACCAATCTGTACCAACCCGTTTTCAAACCCAAATGACTTCAAATGATTATAATAACCTTAGAAATAGATAGATCTTTTTGAGTAGATAGAAAACGACATCTTATATACGAAATTCCGAGTTAAAATGAGCAAGTTATAGCCATTTTAAATTGAGGTTTTACATAATCCGAATTTTAACGAAAATAACAATATCGAATTAGAAAGTTTGAGTAGAACTTTTATAAAACACTCACTTTGGGTATTTTTTTTATCATGTGACGAGGAATATAGTACTCCCTTTATTGAGGATTACTACGACTAAGAAAATTGCGATATGGGCGAGTGAGTTTTCCTCCATTATTTCATTACCTTACTTGTGTTTGTAAATAGTTGCATTAGATTTATAAGCACAAAATAAAATGAATATGAATGGGGTTATAGGTTTATATATATATGCTATTTATGTATATGTGACAATGGATGCTAAGTATATCAAAACCAACAAATGATTATTTAAGTATATCATTAATATTACATGTTGTTTATGTGTGTATAATGCTTGCTTGTCGCCTTTAAGTATATCATAATCATACTCGGCTTTTATATAAATTAAACAGACATGCATTGCATCCATCGAGTCACATAATAAGGACTACTACTCTTATGCGAGGAATTTGAAGGGTTAGAGGTCAAGCTTATTCTTAGGGAACTAAGGTATATCGGAGATACATCCTAAGGATGAGCCACGCTGATCAATTGCTATGAGTAGAGTGCTTGGAGACTAGAAGAGATCTTTAGACCTAAATTCCTTAACCCTCGATACGGAGGGTGTAAATCCATTCTATGTATAGTCTCCGAATACCCAACATAATTGTTTGTAACATGTGTTTGTTGCAAAGCATGCACAGCATATGAGTGGAAACTAATAAACTTGATTATATTTACGGTACGAATAAAGAAGGAATATCTCACTAAGCTCATTGTAAGCTTATACTCCCATAGATTTCTTTAAATAGGTATGCTTGAAAGTACATTTGAAGATTGAGACATCGAGGAAGATTGTTAGGGGATCTTCTTTTAGCTCTTATGATAGCAGTGGGAACACAAGATGGATTTATTTTCTTGTAACTCCTTTAGAGTAAAATATAGTATGTTGATATTTCAGAGATAACTAGACTATGTATTTATATAGACTTGAAGACATTAGCGGGGGTATGCCCCTAACAATTGTAATTAACCATATTTATATTTCATGTTAAGTATTTCTCTTGTATTGTTACTTAATTGTTATCAAAATAAATTGCGTTACTTCAATGTTTTTTTTTTTATGTGTTGTACGCCTTGCACATAATATGAAAGCATTTGCGTGACTAAAAAAAGTCATTCTTGGGCTTTAATATTATGTATGATAGGTTGCCACGTTTATGGTACCCTTCGAGGCATGACAGCTCTTTTCTGGGTCCCCTTGATGCCTTTTTGAGCAGTGGACAATGCTGCTAGATGTGTTATAGTTCGTAACATTTAAAGTAAGTTATCAACCTTCCTTTTGTGCTTAGATGAGTCGTTGTCATCGTCCACTCTCTTTGAATTATTACTGGACTTTATGAACTTCTTATGCTTTTTAGCCATCAAGACAAGTTCCTCATTATTATACCATCTTCATGAACTTCTTATGCTTCTTAGCCATCAAGACAAGTTCCTCATTATTATACCATCTTCTCCTTTACTAGAATCTGACTTGTGGCTTTCAAGGCAATTGCCTTCTTGTTGGATTCCTCTCTTTAATTCTCAATGAGCTTATGCGCTTTGAGTGCACCAAGGAGTTTTTATTTGCTCATAGCACTTAAACTCGTGCTTCTCCTATGGCAATTATTTTTGCTTCCTAATTATTGGGTACTGACCTGAGAAGTTTAGAATTTATTTCCAAGTTAGTAGCATTCTTCTCAGGTACACTTAAGGGATTTATGATGGTAATGAATCTATTATACATCTTATCTATAAATTCATTTGGAAGCATTTCAAAGTTTTCAAACTGACCACACAAAAGAATTATTTTCATATCTTTAACTTTATAAGTTCCTTCATAAGTCTTTTCTAGTTCATCCCATATTTCTTTAGCAAATTTATATGTACAAATTCTATTGAAATCACTTTCATTCAGCCTATAATGCAATATATTCGTAGCAATTTCATTTAAATCTAATATTTTCCAATCATCTTCGCTGTAATCTCTCTTATTTTCCTTCTATAGTTAAAGGTCCATTTTCTATAACATTCCATATTAATCTATTTTGAGCTTTCAAAAAAATTATAATTCTACATTCCAATATTTATAGTTACTTTTACTTATAAGTGGTAGTCTATTGATAGCTTACCCTTCTAGAAACCTTAGTGCATTTGATGCCATGATCTTTACTTTATATGTGATTAAGCACATAAAAATAGAGACGAAGCTCTAATACCAAATAAAAACGTGAAGACACACTGGGAAAATACTCAATAAGAGGGTGAATTGAGTACTAGCCCTAAAATGCTCAAGCAACTAATTTCAATGTCAATGCAACATATCAAAATTAACTTTAATAGCAGTGGATGATATAAACAAATTATAATATGAAACATAAAAGAGATAGGGATAGAAAATTTGAGTCTAGATTTAAAGTGGACCTACTTGCCACTCTCTACGATCCACTAATGCCTCAATCAAGGACTTCACGATCACTTTATTGATCACCGCAAATACACTTATGTTGAGCAATATATCGCTTTTACAACTTATGAAATAAAATGATTTTGTTTCTCTTTCTAGCTCAACTGATAGATAGCAAATACAAGAATAGAGCACTATAATATTTTTCTCTCTCTTTCTAAATATTTACAAGTTAATGAATAAGGACAAGAAAATTAACTATTTATTTGTTCACAAATAAAAGCTCTTTTTCACTTTTGCACCTCTCTCTCTTTCTCTCTCCTTTTGAATCTCCCAATGATAGAGTATTTATAGTCTTCAAAAATTTAAATGTCTATTAGAGATAACGTTTTAAGTCGTCAAACATTAAATACGCTTCAACGACTCTTTTTAATACATCAGCTTATTTATTTAAACTGTCGCGCCTTTATGCTTGTCAGGTCACAAAGTGTACGCCTTTATTTTAGCTTCGACCAAGTCTTTGCTCATGTGGACTCTATTGAGTCTTGAATTCAAATTTGTCGTTCCTCTCACTTGTAACGCCCTATATTTATAGCGTCTTGGTTTTGACCCTCGATCAAGCTGTGTATGTTTGAGCTTGTCAAGTGTTGGTTTTGAGCTTATCGCGCCCTAACCATTTAACATGTTGAGCTCTTGACGTGACCCTCGACTAAGATTGTACATTTTTTAATCTGTCAAGCTTTAAACTTTGAGCTTGTTGCACCTTGAGGAGTGGACTCGTCGAGCCCTCGACGTGACTCTTGACCAATGACTTTGCATTTTTGGACTTGTCGAGTTTGGTCTTAAGTTTGTCGCACCTTAGTGATTAAAGTAGTTTAGCTCTCAACTTGCCATTGACTGAGACTATTCATCACTAATTTGTTTTTGCTAAAACCTGTACAATCTCCACAAAAATACGTAATGTACACATATATATTATAGCATATTATTCATCACATTATTTGACTTATTAAGTGCAGTTTATCATAATTTAATAGTTAATTATGTATTATATTGTCTCATCAAAATCCATATTGGATATGCACGTTTAATATAACACACATGCTAACCTAGTATTATTCAATTTGTTTGCAAGATCAATTATTTGAAATTATGTTAGAATACAAGCTATCATGCTATAATTAAATTTGTGTAGATACTTTTTTTAGTGGATTGGCTTTAAATAAGCTCGTTAATTTTGACTAACCTCTCTTCACCCTTTCTCAAATTCTTCACACTTTCAATCATTCTCCAATGTTAATAACATTTATTTAAATCCCATTCCCCTATTGAGGGGATTTAACTGATGCATTCAATTATAAGTTGCCAAAAGGCTATACTTAATCCTATCATAAGATCTCACTATCTTAAAGTAGTTTGATTGACAACATTTAAAGGTATTGAATAGAATTAAACTCAATGAAAAAAAAAGACAGAGAATAGAACAAAATTTCCTATAATGTACTTAGTTTATTGATAAATTTGGTGTTTGATAAAATTTTCTTTATTATTTAAGATATATCTCAAGATTTTTGTCCCTTAAATATGGTAAAACAAACATATTAGGATATGACAAAATAAATCAATTAATCAAATCCAACTTTCAATTTGGTTGACATAAATGTGGTGCCAAATGTGAGAAATCCTTCTAAAATGAAATGAAGGCCCACACTATGATAAAAAATATTAAGGATAGGTAAGATTTTTATAATTTTTGTTTGTAAACGAGAAGGACATCTCAAAAAGGATCATTAAATGACAAAATATCAATATAGTACCTAGAACTAGGGGTGGGCACGGATCGGTTTGCTTCGATTTTTCCTAAAACAAAACAAAACCATAATTTACGATTTGGTTTTTCTTTCATCTCAAACCAAACCATTAAGTAACGGTTTAGTTTGGATTATAAATTTTTTAAACCATTAAATAACGGTTTGGTTATGTTTGGATTACGATTTTAATCAAAATTCTAACTAAAAATTTTTCTTATTCTAGTTTTTTTACATTTGTGTAGATTCTTAAATATTTATATCATTTTACAAAGTTGATATTATAAATCATAATAAAATACTTTATAAATTCATTATACTTTTAATCTATAGTTCTTTATAAAATCAATTATCCACCAATAAAATACAGTCATTAACCAATACATACTAAGTCATAATAATATATGTTTTTTAATATGAAATTCATCAATGAATAAAATGACCACCTGACAAAATATATTAAACAATTAATACATAATGAAACTTTATAACTGAATAAATAAATTTTATACTTTACAAAGTTAAAAGCTATTAAAAAAAAACAATAGTCATCATGAACAAAAAATTACATATCATGAGCTTAAAAAAATTTAAAAAAAGATATGTTGATTTTAATTAATATTCACCAAATAATAAATATCAAATGAAATCATATAAACATATAATAAAATATTATTATATTTTTCTAAAACGGTTTGATTCGGTTTTACGGATTGGTTTGGTTTACCTTCCAAACCAAACCATAAAATTACGGATTGGTTCATATTTGAAAAATTTCAAACCAAACCATGAAAAAAAACCATATTTTTGGTTTGGTTTGGTTGGTTTTCTTGCCTATCCCTACCTAGAACTACATTTGGTTGTTTTAGTTGTCAATTCTTTCTTTGATTGATTACCAGGCGATTTTTAATCCATATCTATTGATAGAGGTGGTATTGATAAAGAAGCATAACTAAAACACAAACTAACATTTCGATGGCGTTTGGTTTTAAGAATTAGATATGACAACGGAAATTAGACAACATAATACGGGAAACATTGGATAGTGCAATTTTCTTATACTATATTTGGTATACATAATTCTTGATAGAATTCTTATGTTACCTATTGTTTGGTTATAACACAAGGTGTTATATTTTTGCAATTATACTCTTGTATTATGATCACAAAGACTATAGTTAGTAGCCATAGTGATGATTTAACAATAGTTTTTTTTTTTAAATAACGGTGGAAGCTTGTTGCTAGTGTTTTTTTGGTGGCGTGATGGCAGTAGTAGTGGTAACAACGACATTGACGAGGAGGTGGTGGTGCTGGTAGTAAGACTGGAATGGTAAAAATGAGATAATAGTGATCATGTGTAACTATTGTCATTGTTAAGAGATTTTAAATTTGTCAATTCCTAATATTATTATACCATTAGATATAAGGAACAAATATTTTAAATTTTGCATCATGTGAAGAGTTTTATCTAATCCTAAATATATCTAGTAAACAAAATATGGTATAACAATTTTTGTGCATCATGAAAAATCACACAACCAAATCTACCTTCTTTTAAGTCACCATCTTATCATCTCATTACTATTACTACCACTATTGTCATCGCTACCACAATTACTATTATAGCCACCAGTATCATCACTATCATGGTCATCGCCACCATCCATTAGGGAGAGGACCAATTTCGGTTGTTGATTGTTGGTACAATGTTGCGATGGTTAAACATTATAAATATTTATAGCTCCTTACTTGATAAATTTAGAAATCAAGTAAAGATGCAATTGAGGTGGATCGTTATAGGATACTTGACCATTTAACTTGTTGGGACCGGTTTGGGCATTGTGTTTATACCTTAAAAGTTTCGAGTTAGGTGTTTTAGAATTTAGGAATGGCTTTATGAGAAAACCTGACTTGATACATAAAATTGTGGCTATCGCAATACCATTAGTTTCAACACTCTCACTGTAGTACTCTTGATCTCAATCTCTCCCTTTTTCTTAGTTTTATTGGTCACTCTATATATCCACACGTCTAAAACACCACGCTACATTACTACACACACCTTAATTTAACATACATACTCTTTATGTCTTGCCACTAAAAACAACATCCACCACTACACCTCAATCTTAGTATTCATACAATCACACTCTCAATCATAGTCTCTCTCTCTCTGTTTAGTTTTGATTGTTGCACCACATATTGCTAGATTGTACCGCTATAATAAACCTCCACTCTTACCCTCTCTCTTTGTCTTATCCCAAAAAACCTTAATCATCACATTACCTATACGGGTTAGGGCAAGACAAATCTTAGATTTACAAAAAATTTTGTCGGATGGTAAATAAAATTCTACTAAGTTATAGAAATTTTATCTATTTAAAATCCCATTGTACATCCAACCAGTTCGAATTTTACATAGCCAGTTTCGAACCAACTAATTGCATCCCTAAAATCGATGCAAACATTATTGTCAGGGTTCTTTTACAAAAGATTAATTAAATCTTAAAATGAAGAACAAGCTGGATGATTGCTTCATGATACACTTGACTCACGTGTTACAATGCGTTCAAATTTCTTGCCATGGTCTACCCTTCAATCTTGTATAATAAGATAATATCTAAAAAGTGTAATGGGACTTTAAAATATAAATATTATTATTTATTTATTGGGCTTGACTTACGGGCTGAATGACAGGGCCTAGTGAGTCCGGCTCAATTATATTGGGATAGCTTGGGAGATTTGGCTTGGTAGGCTTGGAACAGGGATCGTTGGTCGGTCCACCATATCTAACCTTTCTCAGTTAGGCTCATGTACACACAGGAGATGACTACAGGCCTTGGCCCAGGAGGGAATCATTCATGATAAGCATGAATTGATCTTGCTCCATCTCATCCATCAATCACGAGGTGATCTGACAGTCGTCATCCACGTCAAGTGCCTATAAATATTCAGTCACTCCTCCTCATTGAGAACTTTTGGGGGAGAGAGAAGACAAAACAATAGTCCGTAAAGGAGTTCTATTCAGGAAGATCAAACAAGGCAACTCAGGTGATTTCTACTCCAACTACTCAAGAAATTTGTAAGGTTGACGCGCGAGGTCTACTCAAGCTCCCTTATCTGTCACTTGTGCATTTGAGACACTGAGACTGCCTGTTCCTCCTCCCTTGTCATTCTTTTCAAGCCATCCCGTCATCAAGTGTCATTTCCTTTAGCATTCTGAAGTCACGTGCCAGGCGCGAAATCCACGTGACGCGTGCGTGACGTGACTGTTATCATCAAGAACCCTACATCTACATTTTGGCGACTCCATTGGGGACTGAGGATTTTGACAAGTCGTGATGGCACCTCCAAGAAGAAAGCCAAGTAACACTAATGACAACGTGAATCAAGACGTCAACAATCCTAACCCAACACTATTGATCCAGACATGCCAGCATTGGAAGATGCCAACACAAATGACAATGCCAATCTTGCTGCCAACATGCAAAGCATCATTGTTGACAATGCATAAGTAATACATGCTATACAAGAAAGCAATGCAGAAACGACACGAACCATTCAAGAGAATACCCGAGCTCTAAACTAGTTTTGACTGCACTCACCTGTCTCATACAGGGATAGCTGCTAATGCTGATGCACTAAGGTGCAACCTTACCAGGACCCATCCCGGTTGTGCAGCAAAGTGCCCTCTCCTTATCCTAACTTGCCACTACTCCTACCATTCAGGCAAATATACCTCAAGCGGTGAATGTGCAAACCCCATCACCGCAAGTTATAGTTGAGCAGCCACTAGCCCCTGAAGCAGATAACACAAGAGCTCAACTTGGCAGGTCGCATCTTCACATGTGCACTGTCGTGCCAGCTTGAGTGAGACCGTTCCTCGCCTAATTCTAATCTTCCTCATGCATCAACATCTCCAATTGTACCGGTGGCATAGTTGCACCGACTGCATTGACTCCACCTGTTGCACCAGTTATGCCAACTGCCCCAGCTGCACCAACGTACCATCAGTATTTGTGCCAAGGGAATCCTTTATAACTAAGGAAAACTTGGACATTTATCTAAAAGAAATTCAAGTTAAGTCCTCTGTAGGAGTACTGGACTTAAAGCTTCCATACCATCACTGGATTGTCACGAAGCCCTATCCAAAGGACTATGTTAGTCCTAAATTTATGTTGTTCGATGGTAAGAGGGGTAGTGCTAAAGAATACCTGCTCAAATTCATTGAAACGTTGGAAGTCTACGGGTTTGACGATGACGACTTAAAGCTAAAAGAATTCTCTAAGTAAGACCGAGAAAGCATACACTTGGTATGTCAATCTCCCCCCAGGGTCAGTTGATTCATTGGGAACTATGTGCAAGATGTTCTTGGAGAAATTCTTCTCTACTCAAGAGCGGGTCACCATCACTGATATGTGAAGAACACGACAGAAGCCGAAGGAAGATCTTATGGACTATATCGAGCGTTTCAGGGAACGTTCATTAGATATTCAAGACATTGTGATGAGAAAGAACTAGTGAAGATCTGCATCCAAGGGATGTTCATTGAATATGTTGTTCACCTTGAAAATCTCAATCTATGCTCTTTTGGTGCTCTCGTTGAGAATGCGCGAAGGACCAACAACTCCATATCTAAACAACGTGGAGAATGTTGAAGGTTTGGAAAGAGAGCTAAAAATGTTAGATCAGTCCAAGGAGAAGGTTCTAGAGATACGAAGAAGCCAAGGAACGATAAGTCAAGGAGCGCTCCACTAGCGCTTTCGTTCCCTTGTCCCATGGGAAAAGTTCATACTGGACTTGACCAATGGTTGAGAGATGGAAACATCAAGCTCCCAAGGGTTGAGCGCCTTCCTAATGCAACTGAAAAGAGTGATCCTAAGTTCTGTAGATTTCACAGGACTGTGGGTCATCCTACTAAGGAATGTTGGACACTCAAGAAGATATTTAATGAGCAAGTCAACAATGGAGAACTCATCATTGAAGGTAATGATGTACACAACAACCCACTCCTTATACACAATGCTCAATAGGGTGCGACAAGTGCTGTTAATCATGATCTGAGGACTGAAGAGGAAGAAGTGCCACAGACCGAGCACGAGAAGGAAAGGAACTACTAGTAAATGATGATCAAGGCGCAGATTCTACAGTGGCTACTGCCCTATTAAAAACTGCCAACTTCAAGAAGTTCTTTGACTTGTTAATTTGATGAAAAGGCACAGATTGCAGTAGCAACCGCACTTACCCAGATCTCTAAAAGACAATATGAGGAGTATAGTGTAGCACAACCTGTACGAAGAATGGCACACGCACATGAGAATGCAATTTTATTTACAGAAGCAGACATGTACGTAAGGAATCCCAACCATAGTCGCCCATTATATGTTGAAAGCACACTCAACGGACATCATGTCAAGAGGACATTCATTAATGTGCGCCTCTATAAATATCATGCCAATGTCTACATTCAAGGCTGCGAATATAGACATGAGGTGCTCGTGAAGTAACCCATTGCTATTAATAGTTTTACTGACTCGATCACAAATACAATGGGATACGCCAATGTTGATTTCAAGGTTGGACAAATCCAAAGCTCCACGCGATTCCATGTGATTGATGCGCCCGTATCCTACCACCTGCTTATTGGAAGGAAGCGGCTACATGATCACAACCTTATACCTTCAACACTGCATCAGTGTATGAAGGGTCATTGGAAAGGGAAAGATGTATTCATTCCTGCCGCAAAGAATCCTTTTGAGTACAACTAATCATATCTTGTTGAAGCCAGCTTCTTTGATGAGTATGCTGAGGAAGGAGAGATAGCTATGGTGAAGCCCTTTGGCATACCATTATCTACCTGGGAGGAGACTCAAGAGAAACAAAATAAAAAGAGAAGACATGACTCCCTTGGTGGTAGGAAGGAGCAAAAGCAAGTTACGAGGTCGAAAGTTTTGTTCGATCGACGGGAAAAGGGTATATTACTTATGACGGTCCATGGGATCTGAAGAAGCTTTCATGTCATCTTCAAATCCCATGATGATACAAGAAACCCAACTCGCCCCACCACGCCCCACCCCTCCCCCCCCCCCCCCCCCCCCCCCCCCCCCCGCCGCAGTTGCAAGACCAGATGAAACCTCAAGCAGAGGAGGTTGAAAAGTTGGACCTAATAGAACCAGGAGAAGCCCCATGACCTATCTTCGTTAGCAAAAACCTTTTGCCGGAGATCAAGGTCAATTTAGTAGAATTATTGAAGAATTATAGAGATGTGTTTGCATGGACATATGGCGAAATGCCTGGACTAGATCCCATGCTAGTGGTGCACAGATTGAACATCGCACTTGGAGCTAAGCCTGTCAAGCAAACGCCACATATCTTTTGTCCAGAGGTTGATCTCCAAATAAAGGAGGAAATTGAAAAGCTGCTTCGAGCTGGCTTCATCGAGCCAATCGAACACCTTACATGGCTAGCTAATATAGTGCCAGTAAAGAAGAAGAATGGGCAGATACGTGTTTGTGTCGACTTTCGTGACCTCAACAAGACATGCCCAAAGGATGATTTCCCACTTCCCAACATAGACACATTGGTAGACGCTACAGCTGGCCACGAGCTATTTTCTTTCATGGATGGTTTTAGTGGGTACAATCAAATCAAGATGGCTGCTGGAGATGCTTAATGTACTGCATTCAGAACACCAGTAGGAAACTTTTACTACACTGTCATGCCTTTTGGGCTCAAGAATGTGGGCACTACTTATCAGAGAGCAATGAGCGCACTCTTTCATGACATGATGCATGATTTCATTGAAGATTATGTTGATGACATAGTCATCAAATCCAGGAAGGCACTTGATCATTTGATTCACCTCCATAAGGTATTTGAAAGATGCAGATTGTATAAGCTACATATGAACCCACTGAAGTGCATGTTCAGAGTCTCATCCGGAAAATTCTTTAGATTCGTTGTTCATAGACAAGGGATTGATGTCGATTCAACTAAGGTACAGGCCATAAGGTCCATGCCTTCACCAACTAATCCAAAGGAATTGAAGACATTCTTGGGGAAAGTTTCTTACATCAAGCGATTCATACCTGCATTGGCGGAAATTTCATATCCCCTGCAACACCTCATGAAGAAGGGAACTTCATTTCAGTAGGGGCAGCCTTAGGAGGAGGCAATCCAAAAGATTAAGGGAATACTTACTTCCCCTCAGATAATGACCATGTCAGTAAAAGGCTTGCCAATGATCCTCTATCTAACATCCACAGATAGATCCATCGACGCCTTATTGGCTCAAGAACTTGATGGTATCGAGTATCCAGTGTACTACTTGGTCGCTCCCTTCAAGAAAGTGAGATCAATTACTCAACATACGAGAAACACTGTCTTGTGTTGGTATTCACAACACAGAAGCTCCGCCACTACTTTTGGCACACAAAGTTAACCTTGTCACAAACTCTGATCTCATCAAATATTTGCTGTCACGACTGGCCTTATCGGGCACGATTGCTAAATGGTTGCTTTTGTTGTCAGAATTTGACATCATTGTCATACCACCTAAGGCTATTAAGTCTCAAGCATTAGCTGATCTCTTGGCACAATTTCCCACTACAAATGGAACTCATGCCACGAGTCAGATCTCGACAGAATTTCATGAAGATTTGATGATGCTAGAATCAGATGGAGAATGGCAAGTACAACTTGATGGCTCCTCTAGTAACACAAGACGGGGAGCTGGAGTAGTTTTGACATCTCCAACAGTTCAGGAGATACCTCTAGCATTCAAGTTAGATTTTCATTGCACAACCAATGAGGTTGAGTATGAAGCGCTCCTTCTTGGACTCATTTTTGCTTAGAATGTCGGAGCATCACACTATGCATCCACGGTGACTCAAATCTGATAATAAAGCAAGCAAATGGCGAATTTGCCCTTAAAGAGCTAACACTTGCGCCTTACTGGGTTGTAGTGCAAGCTCTCGTTGGGAAGTTCAATCTAGTAAGATATGAGCACACCAAGCGATCGAGTAATCGTTATGTAGATGCATTGGCAACACTAGCTTCTAAGGTTCCCATGGAGGCTAAGGAAGACTACCTGAATGTATAGGTTATCAAGAAATCTATCCCCTGTACAACTTTAAACTTAGTGGATGAAGAAAAGGAAGCTCAAGATGATTGGTGTATGCCCATCAAGACACAGCTAGCACAACCCAACACGGCTTCCATGTCAACTTTGAAAAATTTTACTCGCATCAATGATGTCCTTTACTTCAAAGGCCCAGATGGCATCCTAGCACGTTGCATCTGTGCAAAACAAGCTCGTCTTAAGTTGGATAAATATCATACACTCTGGTGTGGAGAAGAAGGACCACCCCTGTATCGTTGCATTCAGTGTGCGGGGTATTATTGGCCAACCATGTCCAAAGACGCTTCTTAGCTGCAGATGAGTTGCCCAAAATGTTCTGAACTACCGAATCAGGGTGATTGCAACTTTATAGCAAGCGCTGGTGACTGGCAACGACCATATATTGACTATCTGAAGAATAACACCCTACCCACAAATGATACGGACGCGCGGCTAGTCAAGCATAAGGCAAGGAAATACACCATACATGAAGATGAGCTGTACAGGGTATCATTCATGGGAAAACCTCTTAGGTGTATCGCTCCTCCTGAAACAGATACTATATTAGCCGAAACTCACTCTAGAGATGGTGGCGAGCATCAAGGAGGAAGGAAGTTATACTATCATTTGTTGGATCTAGGATATTATTGGCCTACCATGGAGATCGACGCCTTTAACTTTGCAAAGAAGTGTGTTGCCTGTCAGAAACATGGCCATGCAATCCATGCTCCTGCTGTCGCACTTCACAGCTTAACTACTCCATGGCCATTCCATACTTGGGTATTTGATTTGATTGGTCCAATCCATCCACCATCGAAGGGGTGTATTTGGATTTTAGTAGGGACAGAGTGTTTTACTAAATGGGTAGAAGCAATCCCATTGAAGAAAGCTATTGGACTAATGGTAGCGACTTTCATGAAAGAACATGTCATCTGTCGCTTTGGAATCCCAAAACGCGTTCTCTCGGATAATGGAACGCCTTTTGTCAACTCTCATGTCCGGCAATTGTTGAGCTCCTATAATGTTGATCATGTGAAGTCCACACCCTACTATCCCAAGGGAAATGGACAAGCAGAAGCTACTAACAAGACGCTTTTGAAGATACTCAGTCGTATGGTGCACGACAATCATAAAGAATGGCATGACAAACTTCCCTTAGCATTATGGGCCTACAGGACATCCAAGCGTAGTCCTACACAAGCAACACTGTTCTCCCTCATATATGGGTCGGAGGCAGTGATGCCCATAGAGATCTTGGTTCCATCTACACGCTTAGCTATCAACGCAAATTTAGAACCAGATACTCTACGAGTGTTGGACTTAGAAGCATTAAAGAAAGACGAGATACTGCCAAGCGTAACTTCGCTAATTATCAACAACGGCTTAGTACTGCATATGACCGCTTGGTTAAGAAGCACTCATTCCAACAAGGCGACGTTGTACTTCGCGCAGCAGAGCATGTGCGGCGTGGTATTCCGGCGCCCAAGTTCACGCCAAAGTGGGAAGGTCCCTTCATCATTCATAAAGTGCATGACAGTGGCTATTGCAAACTTTTGAATCCAACAAATGACAAGATCACAGCACCTATCAATTTTCAATATGTTAAGAAATTTCATATATGAATACAATAGATGTACCTTGAATGCATTATTGAATAAAATTAAGGCTTGCATTATCAAAGCCTTCTCATCATGTCTTCTTTGTCTCTCTCTTTTATTACTCTATTAATTTTCTTTTGTTGCTGCAAAGTTAGAGATATATCTCCTTAGCGCACAAAGATTAGTTAACACGAAAAAAAGTAAAAAGCATTACTTATATATGTTGCTGCCACTTAGTAAGAGCATAGTCTCCTAAGTGCGCGACGTTACGAATATGGCATGCTGACTAGTAGAAGCATCGTCTTCTAGGCGCATGACAATATGCTATCATACCTAACATAGTGCAAATGTTTTCGAAATATGCAACGAATGGTTAAGTATTGGGCAATACCCTCTTAACCAATTAACCTTGACTAGTAGGGTGGTAAGCTTATCAGGCACGTAATACTATTGCCGCTCTAAGCACGATCGATCTATTACCCTAATAATAATAATATTGTTGCTTGCAAGCAAGAGTACTACTCCAATGCGCGGCATAAGACTCATACAACCTTTATTATATTTCGAATTGTTGCTGCTAAGTGAAAGCAGTATTTCTTAAGCGCAAGCACATGCCACTAACGGCTTCAGTCAAATGTTGACATTCACACATATACATATACATATGTAAAGAAAAACAATGATTGCAATAATTTCAAATTCATTCATTACATAAAACAAGAGTGCTAGCATAATTGGTCTATAATGGAAACAAAGTAATAAACAAATCCAAACTAAGGCTTACAATCTAAGCCTACTACAAATTCTAAGTCATCTTCTCCTAAAGAAGTCTCCATTTTAGTCTTCACTGTCGCAATCTTTGTTTGGATCTCTTGCAGCTTCACCATCAACTTGTCATAATCTCCCTTGGCATCCCTGTAATTCAGCACTCTCTTGACCTTATCAGCAACAGGCCATAAGCTATCGATGTTAAACTGCAACATACGAGCCCCCTCAACACATTTGACAAGTTGCTTTAGCTCTATCGTTGATAAGGAGCTCCAATGTTTGTCCATCAATAACATGGCTTCACCAATCATTTTCATCATTGCAGTAGCTACCTCGGTTCCCAACATAGGAGAACTGGCCCAGAATTCCCTGTCCATGGCATTCAGACTCTCCAAAGGTGCTATCAAATGAGATGGTACGGTAAAGCCATGGAAGGAAGTCATCTCCTCTAATGCAACATAGTCCTCTGAAGTTGCACCATGTCTTCATAAGACACGCCAGCAACTGAGGGAGGAAGGAGCTCAATAGATGTGTTAACAATAGGTGCACTCGTGATCCCATCATCAACAGTATGCCCATCATCTTCATAATTGAGCTCTTTAGTCTTGTCGACATCACTTCCATTATCATCACAGGGGCTTGGAGATGGTTTGTAATCAATTTTGTCTAGGCCGTCATCTTCATCATCCAGTACCATCATTGGTGTAATAGCACCACTAGAGCGATGCGAACTCAGAAAAGAGCTTGTGTCGATCTGAAAAAGACGAATAAAGAAAACATTAGACTATAAAAGAAGAGTAATAATACCAGGTTATACACAAAAAAAAAACTTATTACCTCCTCGATGAGTGCATGCTTCGCTGCCCTAGAATCCACTAGCTGAGGTGGTGGATGGTTACTCTTCGGTTTTGAAAGAGACACATTAGCAGAAGGTTCTAATTTGTCTGACAAGACTCCTCGACCACTTGAATATTACCAATTGGCCTATGGTACCTGTTCCTTGGTAGTCTGAGATAGAACTCATAGCGATATATGAGTGGGGCTTGCAACGTATCATCTACAGATGCAAAGGCATAGTCACGAAAGATGGCTATACAATTCGACCAGTGCGTCAGCCAACCAACAGAAGCAACTTCACAACGCTCCATAGAAGGAAAGAATAGCTGTCACATCATAGGATGAATGCACTTGAAGTCACTTGGTGAGATTGATTGACAGCATGAATCGAAACCCTACGCAATATTGAGAAGACGCGGCACTCCTTGATCAAAACCAAACTGGCGCGCCACTCTGTGAGGGGAGTATACCATCACCCTTTGCTCCAAGAATCGCCCATTTGAATCTCCTTTGTCAAGCAAAGATGGCAGGCCCCCTGGGATGCACCAAAGCATGAACCTAGCTTGATTTTTATCTAGCTTACGATGATTATCAACTAAGATAACCTCGCTTGCAGAACCTGGAGGATAAAGCCTATTACCATCTTGATAACCTTCAAGAGACTCTACGAAAGGTCGAAACATAAACTCCTTCTCGACATCGATGAGCTGAAGAAGTGGCCGATTGATCTCTACTCCAATCCATGCCCATGCTCGAGGAGTAGCAAGATTTGAATCACTGTTGATGGTTGGTTGTGCAAGGTGATTCCGAAACAGCTCACAGAAGAATAGCTGCAAGAAAAGTAAGTCTATATGTGACACATTCACATATCGACCCTTGAAACGGACAGAAGCTTGGTGGTATAGGTCAAGACGTCGGTAAAAAGACCCAGGTAGAAAGGAGCTAATGCAAAGCATTGGCCCCGTGCAATACGTATAGCCAAAGCAAAGATCCGAGGGCCTACACCTTCTTCTGGCCCACCAGGGAACACGAATAGTGATAACCAAAATGCAATGAAGCCTACGAGCTCATACCTATACCAAAAGAGAAACGTGTTAGTTAGAGAAGTCAAGTATGAAGTAGTAACATGAACATAGTTACTCTTTTCCACGAGCTGGTCCTACTACTTGAGGCATGTTCTTTCTCCGCTCTTCGAAGAAATGTGTTATCTAGGCAGAGAAACATGGTTTCTTCTTATCATCTTGGGCGAGCTTTACAGCCGCTAGTAAAGATGCTTCGAGGTGGCGCTCTTCGCGTGAAGTAGCAACTGCAGTGGCATTAGTCACCCCAAAACAGTGTAGGTTCAGAAGCATGACCACGTCTTCAAGAGTTGGTGATATCTCCCCCATGCAATGATAAATGTATGAGTTTGCGTGCTCTAGCAAGAGATGATGGCACGCCATACTTCCATCTTGTTTGTGCTGACAAGCCACAAGCGAGCAGATGTGATGATGGCGTCATAGATTTTGGCTTGTTTCAGTAGCTTCACGTATTCCAGCTGGTCGATGATGTAGTTTACCCAGTCACTCCATCCAGGTGCGGCTCCTTAAGAAATGGGAAGTGTGTACTGGAAAGTGGTAGCTCCTTCCTCTCGTTTCTGAAACACAGCACTGAGCCCCCCCTAATGGTGCTCCATGAATCGGCGCGCGGCTTGGGCTCGATTAATCGGAAGTCACCATCAGTAGGGGGAGTTGCACATAACTTGGGCGAGAAGCCTTGTCCCAAAACCTATCTTCAGAAATTGTGTCGTCTATCCACTGGTCTCGCGGAAGCTGAATTTGTGGTGGATTACCATCTTGGCGCACTAACAAGTCCCTTTGTTTGATAACTTCAACAGTTGGTGCTTGCCTAGCTTTGATTTCCTTATGTTTGGCCATTTGGACACTGGAGCCTTGGATACTTCTTGTTTCCTTGGATTTGGTAACTGCGATTTGTTGAGCTTGGTTATTCTTTTCTTCTTTTGCCATCAATTTCTATTAACACTTTGGTGAGATAACACCTAATAAAAAAAAAAATATATATATATATATCTCTTGGGTAAGAAGAGAAGCAAGAGTGTTAACTTTATTGTCAAATATTAAGATTATCAAGATTTCATATGAGACTGGGGAATCATAAAAAAAAAAACTATTTCAAGGTGATGTAGTCAATAAGCAATGTTCCAAACTTATCAAGACTACCAATACTACCATGAATAGTGAAACCATGAAGGCTATCAAGATTATCAAAAGCATGAAGATTATTATGATTACTAAAGTCATTACATGTATCAGAATCAAAAGTTGTCAAGATTGTTAAGAGCATGAAAGTTGTCAACAAGTACCAAACATATCAAGAACATCAAGAAATCAAACAAACCCAGAAGTTACACGAATGTACATATATAAAAAAAAAAATTCATGTTTTGGTACATGGTGATCTATCGACATATCAAGGTTATTAAAGATAGAGACAGATGACCTGGAATCTAGCATTTACCAGAAAAGATTAGTGTTCGGAGCACAACAATTATCACGGATACCTGTTAAAGCATGTTAGATGGGCTAATAGCAATGGAAGCCAATAAAGATAGCAATAAATATTTTGATTACTTTATGATACCTGCAACTTGATTCAGTTTTGACTGGACGCTTGTTGGAATTAGCTAATACAAACGATAATTTCAACGAAACATGGATATCAGATAGATGCTAGTAAAGTGGGATTCCATATACACGGTCTCCTAAAAAAAACATTATTGAGGTGAAGAAGATGAATATATATATATAAATGGTTGATATTCATTAAAGCATGTGGTTAAAGATCTTGACTTTGATACGAGATTTGATTTATCACATCAGCTTAGTTGCTGTGTTGGATTTACTTTTGAAGTTCACTGAGATATGAGGTGAAGTATAACAAACAAAAGCTTCAAGGAATACCCGCTCTTCGGTTCGTTGTCAAGTGGTTCGATTAACTTGATTAGTCAATTTTCCTTTACTCCTTAACACTGGCGTTGGATTTATCATCCCTGAAAATACAGATACAAAAGAAAAAAAAATTCTACATAAGCATTGATAGATTGAAACGGGGTAATATATATATATATATATATCAATGGAGCTTAGTCATGAATGATTCCGAGAGCATGCTAGGACATCAGAGCTGTTCTTTGCATCCACTCTTGCCACCAAATAATGAAACTATTACCTCACAGTCAAAGTTTGCCATTGCTATCCCACGATCGTTGGTAATGATACCTGCAATTTGATGATTGGAGAAAGAGTAAATTAATAAGAGAAAAGAGAAAGACATTGTCTTGGGATTTATTTAAAAAAAAAAAGGATGAAAGAAAGAGCATTGAGGAAGAAAAGAGAATCATTGGGCTGCTACTCGTATGCTCCGATTATCGTTTACTTGGCGGTGGAATGCTAAGTACTCAAATTTCATATAGATTCAATATAAATTCCAACGGAAGAGATTGAAGGTCTGTAGCCAATTGGACATAATTAAAATCTTTAGAAGAATATGAAATTATATTATGGTAAAGAATTCAAGAAGCAGGATGTGTATTGAACAAAGATACAAGGAGGGTATGAGAAAGATTTATAGAAAAACCTTTTCTAGTGACATAGAATCTATACGCTAAGATCATGGCAAGTTTGCAGCAGCAAGAGATAAGTCTTGATCAGGATGAGGAAATCCTTGTGGCTCGAAAAAAGGAAGTTGCCATTATTATTTTATTATTATTATTATTGAATTTACGTGCCTACTCATGAGAAAATCCCTAGCTGTCTGGATCATTGTCAGAAAAAGGCCATGTCACGTATACATGCATGGATATCTATGCATTCATGGTTCTTAGGACACCATGTTTCGTACGCGGCCGGTTATGGTGGATTTTTTTTTCTGAAAATAAAAATTAAAAAAAAAGAAGAAGAAGATTTGTGACAAGTTGAGATGTTGTTGTTGTTTTTTTTTTTTTTGGAGATTTAGGTTTAATATTTGGTAGGATATGGAACGTGATGTTTGATTTAGATGAAGATATAAAAGGGGACATGAAGATGAAGATTTTAAGGAACCGAGAATCACGGTTTGATGAGACTTAAAAGATGTTTATTGAACCCATTTTTTTAAAGATTTGGCTAGATATGGATAATGACCTGGGCAATGGTTTTATGAAGTGGAAATTTAAGAAAATGGATCGGTGATGCGGTTTGAGATAATGAAATTAAATTATAATTTACGGAAAGATTATTGGTTATCTCGTGGAGGGATGTTATTGGAAGAAGCAGTGAATCGTGCTTATTACTCAACATAGCTTATGGGAATATCATAATATTTGGATAGTGAGACATATGTTGGGCGTTGCACATTGTAAGTTTTACGTGGCATATGCATTTGGATAATTATCGTATTTGAATGAAGGCCGCATGTGATTATATGTATAATACCAATATCAAATGGTTTCATGGAGGCAATATCATTCATATAAACACAAGACGACGTACACAACTCGAGTAGTGTAGCAAGTTTGCACACTAAATTATAGTTATATGCAAATAAAGTGGGTTGCAGTGTTGGCGCTTGGATTTTACTCAATGATTCATCTACAACAAATGAAATCTTCAACTCTAAAAGAGTACTTGACAGCATCATGCATCGAGTATTGATCAAGCTGCGGATAAATGTAAATAATGCCCAAAATACTTAAATTCTATCCAAGAATTTTGATCAGGGGACAAAATGTAATGGGACTTTAAAATATATATTATTATTTATTTATTAGGCTTGACTTATGGGCTGAGTGACATGGCTTAGTGAGTCCGGCTCAATTATATTGGGATGGCTTGGGGAGATTTGGCTTGGTGGGCTTGGAATAGGGATTGTTGGGCCGGTCCGCCGTATCCAACCTTTCTCAGTTAGGTTCATGTACACACAGGAGATGACTACAAGTCTTGGCCCATGATGAGCTCATTCATGATAAGCATGAATTGATCTTGCTCCATCTCATCCGTCAATCATCGATGTGATCTGACGGTCGTCATCCACGCCAAGTGCCTATAAATATTTAGTCACTCCTCCTCATCAGGAAGAACTTTTGGGAGAGAGAGAAGACAAAACAATAGTCTGTAAAGGAGGTTTTATTCAGGAAGATCAAATAAGACAACTTAGGTGATTTCTACTCTAACTGCTTAAGAAACTTACGTGCGAGATCTACTCAAGCTTCCTTATCTGTTCTTCCTCTCTTGTCATTCTCTCCAAGCCATCACGTCATCAAGTGTCATTTTCTCAGTAGCATTCTGAAGTTACGTGCTAGGTGCGAAATTACGTGACACGTGCATGATCACTATCATCAAGAACCCTACATTTACAAAAAGAAATTTGCTTATAGGTAAGAATAAAAAAGGACTTTGATGGTGGTGGACCGATAAAGGATGAACTAACAATTAATCGACCATACTACAAAAGATAACCGAGTTTTCTCAAATCACGCCACTATGCTGGAGTACCCACCCGGAGGATTTCAATTTCGGATTGTGCGATGATTACCACAGATATTTTACTCTTTTTAGTCTTATTTCATTATTATTTAATGTGTTTATTTTAAATGTCCTTGTCTTCCTCCGTATGCAGAGAGAGAAAGAAAGAACCCCCCAGTTGCCTTCTCTCTCTCTTTCTCGATTTCGTAAACGTGCAATCTCCGACTCTCTCTCTAGAAACACACACTCTCTCTCTATCATCCTAATCAAAAAACGTACAAGAAATGGATCGTCCAAGCCCTGAAGACAAACTCTAACACGTTGTTTCTCAGATCAAATATGCTTCAACAGATGAACCAAAACCCTAGTTTTCCGAGTTTTTAGATTCGCGTGGAACTTAGTTTTCTCTTTTTGCTTAATCAATAGTGCAGGGAATTGAAATGATTGATACTTGATTTGCTGTGTGAATCCGGGTTTTTAGGCGGAGAAGATAGGTTAATTTCGTGTAAATATTCGTGCTTTGAGCTTCAATTTTGGATGTTTCTGGAATTCTAGGGCAAGCTCGTGATTAGAAAATGGTTTAACTTTATGTTATGACTAGGAGTGGTTATAAAGGCGGTGGTTGGCTCTTTGGGTGATCAGGAGTTTGGCTTATATTGTTTACAGGACTTCTTGTTGTAGAATTATAAGGAAATTTTCCGCAGGACGGATTGGTTGCGATCCGACTGCAGAATTGTGGTTATCGGGCTTAATTTGGTTGTAGAGAATTTTTGCAGAATGAGCTTAGAAAATGGAGAGAAAGATAGTGTTGGGCAGCCCATTGAATCGAATTGCAATGCGAATAAGTATATAGCATACTTTTTTTCTGTAACTGATTGCATTTCTTTTTTTTTTTTTATTAAATTTATTTTTTAACCAATCATGGTTAGCGAGTATGCTTTATATGCGTATGATGATGAGATTTTTTCAATTGTTTAGGAAGTCAAGAATTACGTATTCGCGGGAGTTTTTACTGTCGCTTGGTGGATTAGATATCTGCCAGAGGTTGCCTAGTGGATTCGATAAATCTCTCTTGAGGTGGATCCTTATTCTTTTGGATGTTTTGGTTGACTTTGTGTTTGTATTGATCCATCATTGATGCTTGTTTTTTGGATAGTGAATTTGAGGATGCTTCCGTAGAGAGACAACGCGGTTCTGTTATTTTCTTGTCTCATGGTTTTAGGCGTAATGAATATGGTTCATCCCCACCAACACGGGGGGATTCAAGTAGTTTTGCTCGGGGAGTTCATGGAAGATGGGATAGTCGTTCTTCGGGCAGGAGTGACAAGGACAGTGAACAATCTGATGCGGATTCAGGTATGGATGACTGCATAATGTAATTGTCTATAAAAGGTGATATTACTTGGATAAGTTTGTGATTCCCTTTGCATGGAAGTAATCTCAAACATCATACTTCTTTTCAAATGATGATCCTATATGTTTTTCTTCTTGAAAGCATACATATAGTGAAACAAATAGCAAACTGTGTTTGTTAGTGTCTATTGATGAAACAATTCTCCCAAAATAGCAAACTGTGTTTGTTAGTGTCTATTGATGAAACAGTTCTCCCAGAAGTATAGTATGAATACACGGCACTATTTCAGTGACGCCTGGGGCCCTTTGTGATACATAAGACAATAAGTATTTGCAGGAGTATAATGCAATGCTTTCACATGATGCACAATTGCTGATGTGGACCCTAAATTGGGGAAACAACTTTGAGACTGAATTTTTTTTTTTTTTTAAATGAGGGTCATTTGTGGTCAAAAGATGGTTTTTTGTTACAAACAAAAAAAAAAAAAAAAATTTGACAAGACTGTCAATCATCTGTCACTTTATTGTCCATGTACTAGATCAATGATTGACATGGTGGTTGGTGCACTTGCCACCAGTCATATCTTAGTGGTGAAGTTCCTTCTCCTCTTAGTCAGAAATTTAGGTTTGTATGAAATATATATGGTTATGGGTGTTCTAGTCGATATGGTTACCAGTGTGCTTGCCACCAGCCATATCTTAGTGGTGAATTTCCTTCTCCTCTTAGTCAGAATTTTCGGTTTGATGGTAGTCTCAGCTTATGAAATATATAGGATTATGGTTGTCCTAGTTGATGAGTAGTTACTAGGTGCAAATGGGATCAAGAGATACCAAGTTAGAGGCTTGAAGTTATGAGTTGGACATAGAGGTAGAATAACTTTTCTTTTCCCCCCACATCCTTGCTAATTTCTTGTTTGTTTGGTATGAGAGAATGGATGAGCTTTTGATGGTACAGGAGCAATCATTTCTAGCGAATGTAAAGCTCATGTGTATAGTTAGTGCATAAGGTAGGTTTTGTAAATTTGGTTGCCCTTGATCTTTCTTATGAGTTTGGTTGTACGCAATTATGTTGCCAATTTTGGTACCGGCAATACCTATTGTCAATGAAAATTTATGTTTCTATTGAGGATAAGAAAACACATTGTGAGAACTGACAAGCAAGCATCTCTAGATAAATTTATGGGTATTTGAGGTGCAACGGAGTCTGTTGGTGATTAGCATGGGTGCAAGGTTATGTCAGAGTGCTACTGGAACTTTATTTGAGGCCATTTACTTGTTTAGAGCTACATTCCTTGCTGAATATAAAATATTTTCATGGATACTTGAAGTTTTTGCTGTGAAGACTCATGACGAGAGCCCTTTGAAGCATTAAGTTAGGTGAGTTTTACGAAAAATTACAAATGAAATAAGTTAACTGTGGTGTTGCTGGAACTGCTTGAATAAACACTGTATTAGTTAAGAGC
Organism: Combretum micranthum; assembly: GCA_024138025.1. NCBI lineage: Eukaryota > Viridiplantae > Streptophyta > Magnoliopsida > Myrtales > Combretaceae > Combretum > Combretum micranthum. Next base: position 537,209 of record JAMXBD010000709.1, read on the forward strand.
AAGCCTTCACCTCTACACATGTGCTCAGATGAGGACTGCTCAACTCCAGAAGCACTCAGTAGAGACACATTTATATATTTTGAGTGAGATGTACTGAAGATAGAGTTTGTGCTTCTAATTGCTGCAAGGATTACTGGCTAAAATACATAGTGAGGATAGGAGAGAGCTTCAGCTACGGTTATTATAGACAAGAATTTCTATGAAATTTGGAGGAATGTAGGCGGCAAGATGTTGAGAAATCTAGTAGTGGCATAACATCTGGTGGTTGATGTTGATCATCAAGCAAATTATTTTCTAGAAATATATTTTAGAATTGAGGACAAGTGGAATTGTGCAAAGCTGTGATTAAGTCCGTGCGATATTTTCTTTTTTCCCATTGTGAAAGTCCTTATGTCGGTAATTATTTATTCTTTTTTCTTTTTCTCCTTGGGGAGGTAACAATTGCCCTTTTTAAGAGCATTCTTAGTTGCTTAAATTAGTCTCATTTGATTGTGTAATGCAAATTTAGCTTCCCAACTGTTATTTTAGTTAGAGCTTCCATTGCTTAATTGCATACTTAATATAACTCATATGATGAAACATTAAAACATTTATAGCCCGTTTATTTTGCTAAATATATTAAAGCTGTGATGTAATAACTATTGTTGATTAATGGAATAGCTACTTGTAGGTTTAGGTAATGAATGACTATTAGTATTTTTTATAAATTAATTTCTTATAAAATCGCTATTATGAGTCTAAAATGCAACTAAAGACTGTAATAGCTTTTTTACAAGGAATAAATATTGTAAGGGAATTGTTATTAAAATAAAGTAGACAGCTGGTTAGTGGCTCTATAATGTTTTCTTAACTTATGTGCAGTCCTGTTTTTGTGTGATGACTGTTATTATTATTATTTTTTTGGGGACATATGTACTCTACTGATTTTGAAATCGAATTTTCTTTGGGAATCATCTTGAAATGGAATCATTGTCTACCAAATGCAGATACTGGCAGGCGTCCTGCCTACCAACCTCGGCGTGGTTGGCAACCTCCTGAGCATGATGGACTTCTTGGGAGTGGTTCTTTCCCAAGAACATCCGGATATGGACCTGGGGCAGCAAAATTCCGCCCTAATGATCATTACCAACTTAATAGGAGTTCTGAGCCATATCATCCTCCCCGCACCTATAAGGTGGGATAAAACTTTTTGTTTCTTGTAGTTATATAGGAGTTCGCATGCGGTTTTTATATTTGATAAATATATTTGAAATTTGGCATCTTTTTATGCGGCTGAAGTTTTATCATGATCAGAATGAGATAGCATTCAGAGATTCAATTAATGTTGCATTGCTTTGTTGTATTTATTTTATTTTCTGTCTCCAATCAGGCTATGCCACATGCACGGAGAGAAACTAATGACTCATATAATGATGAAACCTTTGGCTCATCTGAATGTACAAGTGAGGACAAGGCAGAAGAAGAAAGGAAGAGAAGAGGTAATGAACCTACCCTCTGCTTTTTCAAAATTTTTGTTTGAATTGATGTGATAGTTCTTTATATACAACATAAAAGCTGGTTATGACTTAACACGCAACATCATTTGATCATGGTTTTCTTATGATACTAAAATTTGCTGAATTTCTGTCAGTATCATTTGAGCTGATGAGGAAAGAGCAGCAGAAAGCATTCCAGGAAAGGCAAAGAATGAATGTTGAGAAGCGAAAGGATGAATTTGATATCACAACATTGCTGGATGATTCTGGTGATGAGAAAAAACCTGTCAGGGAAGCGAAAGAATCAAACGAGGCTGCATTACTGCAAACAGCCAATGGTGACTCATCAAAACCTTCTTTCACACATCAAATTATGGGACCTAGACCTCTTGTGCCCCCTGGATTTGCAGGCGCTGTACCTGATAAAAAGTCTCAGTCAGCAGAGGTGCTTTCTTCTTGAATATATACATCACTAAGTGACTCCTCACCTGCATTCAATTATATATTGGTTTACTTTGTTGCCTTTTTTTGATGTTTCATTTAATTTGCATGGAATCAGAATGAGGTTGAAGTGACAGGCATTTATTTGCTACAGCTTACTTGTGTGTTCCTATTGGGTATGATATCGGAGAACATATGAATGATAATCCTATAGCAAGAACTGTTTTTTCTTAAAAATATCCATAGTAGGAGATAGTAATGTAAATAGGATGTTTTTGAGTGCTGTCACTTGTTATTTTCCCAAATAAATGAACTTTCTACCTTTCTAAGCACTTTTGCAAATGGTGGGATCAATTTGGAAAGTGTGAATAAGATTTTCTTTTAGGCTGCCAATATATGTGTTGAGGCATCTGTAATAGGAGTGGTGTTATACTATTGAAGATATGCCCTTTCACCTCACTTTCACTGTTATGTAATTGGGATATTTTTTGACTGGATCTGCTTGCTTTCTGCTATTATCAAGAAACTTTCACCATCTTTCTTGCATTTTTTTGCCTTTGTGCTTGCTGCAAATGAGTTGACCCACTGGGCAAAGCTTGTAGAGGAAACATGTTTAATGTATTTATTTTTGGTTCTTTCATTTGAAAATCGCATTTCACCACTCTCTTTTTTTACTAAAAAAAAGGCTTAGGTTATATATATATTTTGGGTGGAGAAGGCATAAATTTTACTTCGATGACCAACCAATTAAGTAATTCCTCCATGATTGTCAGTGCTGATGGCAGCTTACAAGAGGAGAAGTGACATTTGAGACATTTTCTACTTTTTACCGGCCTCCTATTCTTGAACTTTATAATGCAAACTTTTCTTTTTACTGGAACTACGTGGATCACTCCATAACGACTTGATATGGGACCTTTCCAGATTGGTGTTGGTGTCATAGGATTCATTTATGTTGATTACTTTCCAAAAGGGACAAAATTACTTATGGTGATTGCATTAGGATCATAATGTGTTTACCAGCATTCAATTAACGAAATGGTTTTTGGCTGTAATAAATGAAACATGTATTCACAATTTTTCCTGTATTTAAATTGTGGAACTGTTATTCAGTCTTCCCTCAATTTGTCTGCATCCATAGGCACTTCTACATTACAGCCTCTCCAAGTTACGCTCATTTTCACTATAAATCCTGATTAAGCATTTGGTCACATTGTGTTTGTCGGTTATTTCTACTTATTACTGTCATGCATTTGTCACCGCAGGCCAAGGCTTCAGCTCCAGAGTTTAGCAAATCCCAAGCCAGCAACAGTAATCTTTTGAATAACTCTTCCAGCACTCATGTGGAGAAACATAGTGCGGACCAAGCCGGTTCAATTGTAATGCAGAACAAAAGCACAACTATCCAGAATTTGGCTTTTGATGACTCTGAAAAGAATAGAACTTCAACTTTAGATATTTCTAATAAAAGCATTGGTAAAAAGAATATACTAGCGGCTTTTGATCTCCCTGAGACATTGGAATCTTCAGATATTAGTGAAATTGTGAAGCTTGACTTTGAGAAAGCAGGAAATAACCCTGTGGGTCCTGGCAATCAGTCTACTACAATTTTGGAAAAACTGTTTGGCAGTGCTTTGACATTAGAGGCAGCTGATTCTTCTACTAGTATTGAGGTAGCCTTTTCGTTCCTTATGGTTTGCTCCAAAAAGATTATTCTCCTTTTTGGATGGTTCTTCTAAAAGATTCCTGCAATTAGTCTTGGTTTCCATCACATATCACATAAAACTTACTGAACTTTCCCTTTTACCTATCAAAGCATTGTCATTTTGTTTCAATAAACAAAGAAAATGGTGCTTGTCTTGCTACATTCAAGAACTGCTAAACTTAAATTGTATTATGTCTCAATGTAATGGGATCTTGACCATATTTGTTGAAAGTGAATCTTGTTCATGGTCATAAACTAACAAAACCATGATACTTAAATCGAGAGTTAGCAAGGAACAGTTTTATTGGAGTCTGTATTTGGTCTGGTTCCTCTCTGTGACTTAATTGTTTTCTTTTTATTTCTGGTTGAAAGTCTGAATCATTTGAGACATTGTACTTATCCTTCAGCAAAAAGATGGAAAAAGGGATGATGCCTGGAGTCCTCATTCTCGTACTCCTCAGTCTTCCAAGTTTGCTCAGTGGTTTGTTGAAGGTGTGTTTTTATTGGCAGTGGACGTACCCTTTTTGTTCTTGCTAATAGGAAATTGGTAATAAGCTGAAAAAATTCTCCCGTTTTTGGTGCAGACAGTAAACATTCTGATGATCTTGTACCTGGGGGTTCAAAAGACTTACTCTCACTTATTGTTCCGGGTGAAAAGAATGAATCCTCAACTTTTGATGTGCAACCTTCAGAGCAGCCATGGCTGGACAGTCTCTTTAGTGCCACTCAATTGGCAGATGGGCAGATAACATCAGATGTTACTGCTACAGCAGATAAAAAACCTGACCAACTGTTCGCTAATAGCAAATCAGAGGCAGTTCCAACTGTTCTTACATGTGAAGATCTTGAAAACTCAATTTTGTCTGAATTCAGTGAAAGTGGTTCACACACACAGCCATCTCCACTGGACTGGGGTGTTAATGGCACTATGACAGAGCAGCCAAGAGCTGATGTTGATAATAATGCATCTCGGCAACTCCTTTCCTTGTTACAGAAGGGACCTGGCCAGAAAGATGCAGGTCTATTTTCCAACTTAGATGTGCAAATTTCTGAGAAACCATGTAATATGGAGTTCAAAGAAACTGGTATTACATTGAGTAATTCTGAGGAGGTCAATAAAGAAACTGCAGCCCATACAGGGAGAAGTTTGACTCTTGAAACACTTTTTGGGACTGCTTTTATGCAAGAACTTCAATCAGTTGGAGCTCCAGTTTCAGCCCAGAGGAATTTGGGTGGGCCTGCAAGTATAGAAACAACCGAGCCTCATGGATCTTTGCTTCCTTTTCTAGATGAAAGTGTGTTATCTTCCAGAAGCAGTGAAGTGATATCTGGCAGAACTAGCCATGAAGTTGTTGCCTTTCCATCAAACCAGAAGCAGCATTCAAAGCTGGATAAGATTGATGGCCATTACTTAGGTATTGATGTTACCCAAAATCAAGTAGATACAGCACAGCCAAAACCTGAGGCAGGATCTAAGCTTGCTGACTTTAATAGGGCTGCTGATATCTGGCTTCCTGAAGAGGATAGTTTAATTGCTGCTGGCGATCCTTTAAATTCCCAGGGCTACTTTCCTGGGCAAGGTCCGGTTAAAGCCGAATTGTTCACCTCTCAAAATAACCCTAGTGCACCTGCTAATATTGTTGATAAACTAACAGTTTTGAATGGCCTCTTCAAGGAAGAAAACCTTGCCAGAGGTGGACATCCACCTCTTCATCAAGTTCCTTATGATAAGAGGATTCAGATATTCCCTTGCAGAACCTTCATATCCAATCATCTTCGCCACAGCTTCGTCCTCATCAGCTAAATCAAATGAACCCATTGCTCCATCCATTAGACTCTTATTCAGGCCAAAATAATCCTCAGGTGAAATTGATGCCGCCAGAGGGAATTCTTCATCATGATCGCCCACCAAATCATCAATTTCCTCTTGATATGATTCATCCTCCAGTCCATCATCCTAGTACTGGATTTACTGGGTTTGATCCTCCAAATCATCACCCGCTGTTTCAGCAGCTGCATATGTCCAGCAATCTTCCTCCCCCTCAACAATTTCAGGGAATTCCAATGGGGTCACAAATACCCCATTCAAACAACCAGATGCCTGGATTTGTTCAAGATCCAAATGCAATGCAAGGTTTCCCATTTGTTCCCCGGCAGCCTAACTTTGGCGGACTCACAATGCCACCAACAGGTAAGGAGTTATCCTGTACTAAATATTATTAGTACATGAGAAATTTCAGGAAATTTTGTTTTTCTTGAATTTATTAGTCACTTTGACAGTTATCTTCTGTTTTCTTGTTGAGGATCGTTTTTGCCTTTTGGTACTTTTCATCACCTCTATTGTACACTATTTAGTTTGTATTTTTTGTTTTTCAAATATTTTATTTTTGTTTTTTAATTAGAGCTGGTAAGTGTTTAGACCTTGTCTTAATGTAACTTCTGCCACTGCATGATGTGTAGATTGAAAACTTTATCCTTGTGAGATTTGATGATGATATCAGCATGTGTGTTTATCACACTAATGCCTTGTGTAGTTAATGCTTGAGCAGGATTCCAGAGATCCTGTAATTCTATAGTTTTACATGAGATTGATGAGGACTTAGTGCAGTGTTTAAAAAATATTACTCTATAGTATAACTTAAAGTTACTTGTAATCTTGGTAAATGGTGGAAGAGAGGAATCCAATTTTAAGGAACTGGTTAATATAAAGCCACATTTTTCTTGTTATCCTACGTTACATTCTCAAAAAGTACTCACAGATAAAAGGAATTTGGATTTCTAGTCAATGTATATAACCATGTGAAGCCTGGAAGTTTTCAACTCTTAAAAAAATCTATTTGTTTGAGGTCCATAAGATTTTGCATGGTCCGTGTCTTTGTCATGTCTGGTCTGGTGATATTTTAGATGGTGTGTGCATGGCTAATGGTGGTCCCCTTTCATTGAGGTCAGGCATACATATTCTCTACTGATTATACAAGCGTGCTCCATTATGTTTTTGAGTCGTGTCTATCTTTTTTAACTTTGCAGTACTACTGATAATCCTTTTGAATTTGTAAATATCAGTGTTTGAAACTGTTGTGGTGGTTATATGTTGAATTGCAAGAACATTAATAGGTTAGGCACCTAGCTTGAGTCTCATTTCTGAGTTGCGCTTGAGGTACATAGTAGTCTATATATAGATTAGATATTACTTCTTATCTCATTGTGTATATTACATGAAAAATTTATATAAGTATGTAAATTATTAACATGCTAGTGCCCGCTTCAAATAAGAATCCATTTTCAAAAAGATCATCACTTTCGTGCATTCATGGCTCTTTTAGGTAGGTGACTGATATCATTCCCTATTCACAACACCACTATTTATGGAATTAATTTTAATGAAAAGCAGTTCACATGCATATGGTTCTTACTGCTATATTTTTGGTTATGTATTTAGTTTTGGGATTGGGATCACCTGCGCAGGGCTTATTTGTCCCAGTTGTAACCTCCTATTTGTTTGTCAAATAAATGCAGCTTCAGAGATAGGTGGTGGGAATAATGGAGCAGAAGCATTACAAAGGCTTATAGAGATGGAACTTCGCCCAAATGCAAAGCAGATGCACCCCTTTCCTGCTGTTGGACATAGCCAGGGAGTCTTTGGGCATGAGCCGGATATGGGTTTTCGTTACAGATAATACTAGTGTCAGTCTCTTCATGGCACTGTGTGCATCTTCTCTTGCCAAATCTCCTGCTTCTAGCATTGGGGATTGGTTTAAAGAATCCTATTCTTGAGGGATTTAGCATGTTTGTGCCATTTGTGGATTTTACTCGCCCTACTTTCTGTAATCAGTTGTGATCTATCCGTCCAAAAAAACAAAAGAAAAGCCAGTCATCTTAATTTACCTTTTCTTTTGGTGCATAATTGATCAGCCATATGATAGAATGTATTAACATGGCATTGAAATGTAGGAGAGAAGGTGGAAGAAGTGGCTGGTGAAAGGCAACATATTTAAAGGAACTGAAGTTTCGTACTTCAGACAGCATATAGATGACGACAATAATGGCAATGGGGTGTTTCTGTATAGAGGGCCGAGGATACTTGGCCGATACTTGTGTAGATTGGGTCTCTAGTCTATGGCACGGGACACGTGAACAATATATAGATCTCCAGGTCATACGTTGGGCAGCCTAGCGGCCTTGCCTTGATAGACCTTGTCCGCACATGAACAATTTATAATTGATGCATGGATATGTGACCTCGTTCATAGGATCATATGTATGATTGATCGGGAAGATGGAGCCCACGACAGGCTAAAGAGGTTCCTAAAATATGTCAACTGATGATTGGGTTATTTAAGAATCTATTGCAAATGTTACCTCACCTCCTGCTTGATGAGACATTTGATGAGTTTGGACTGATTTGGTTAAATTCATTTTGTTTTTAATATAAATAGGGTTGATGTTTTAACTAAATTCACACTCGACTTGAGCTTGATGAAATGTGTTTTGCGAAAATTATCACAAAACTTGAGCCCGCTTTGATTGCCTAGAAGTGCAATTCAAGTGAATGTGGGATTTTAACTCGAGTGGTCGAACTCTGACTTTTGCTGACACTTTTAGCAGCTACTTTCTTTCATTTGAAATTGCAGTATCTTCATATGTCTATACTTCTATATCGTCCAAATTAACCATAATTATCATTATAAGTTTCGTTCCTTATATTCTTGGTTTTCTTGTCTTCTGCCAAAAAGTCCTCAAGAGATTATGCGTGTAGATTCATTTTTATTGTTCGATGACATTTTTGCAATAAGTAAAAAGCCCGTGTTATTCCATATGTTAGATTTTATGTTAAATAATACCGAATAGATTAGGGTTTATATGAGTTGAGTTACGACAGTATATTATCATTTAAAGCGATTGGGTTCAGAATTTTGAGTTTATATTTAAATTGAAGTAGTATTGAACAAGCTCAAACCATCATCATTTAAACTCAAGCATTATTAATATCTAAATTTGATTTAAGCTCAATTAAGGCTATTAAAGCTAAACACTTTAAAGCTAAAGTTTGACTCATCGAGCAACTTGAACTTGAGCAATTTATTTTTGAGTCAAACCTGCACCTTGTTTAGATTGTTCAATATATGATTCATAATACTTCTACTACTAAATGGCTTTTAATTGACGAATAGGATGCGGTATCTATTTTTCTCCTCTTAAAATATGGTCAAACACAATTGCAAACTTCTTTGTTAGGTTAGAAGATCATTAACTTGTCAAAATGCCAGGTTTAATTTGTAAAATAAAACAAGATGGGGATAAAATTGCAATCCCTAAGCAATAGAATAGAGAATATAACTATTGTGCGGTTTGATTATATAGAAATAGCATGTTTAGTTGACTTCATGAGGATAGAACAGAATGCTATTTCTTCTTTTAAAACCAATTCCTATGTTTGGTCGGCAGAATTGTAGTTCTACATAATTACTTTGTTATAAAATGATAAATTGTAATTCATTTGCAAAATCAAGGGATTGCTATTCCTGGTTTTATCCAATATATTTTCATGTTTGTTGTTGAGACCTCAAATTAACAATAAGGAATAGTTTGTACTTTTCTATTGTAGTTCTATTCCTAGCTATTCTACTCTATCAATCAAATGTGCCAAAATGACAATAGTAAAAGATTAGCAAAAAATCTAAAAATAACAATATAACACTATCCCAATCCATAACTATGGATAAACATTTGAGTATGCTTGAATAGACTAAGGTGATTTCTTTGGTTCTCTAAAAGAATTGTGATTCTTTATTTTTCATCAGGTTTTCTTTGGAAAAGCCATTCGGATAGACAAACACAACCTATAGGAGAAGAATACTTATTTTGTTCTATTATTATATAGTCAATCAAATAAGTAGTAAAAGTTCAAACATAAGATGCTTAAATGTAAGATGATGGCTAGGGTTTAGCAATCGGATTGAAATTAACACTATATACAACTTATCTAAAAGTTTAAACTTATGGTGTGGGCTTTTATAATGACTTGCCAACAACCGTCCTACTAATTTTACTCATTTTTCCCACACTTCATATCTAACAACAGACAAGCATACATAGATTCATGGTGCATATGAATTTCTTCTTTGCCACCTTGATCATTAAATTTTGTTACAGTATCTTTTTCATGATAATTTTGCATAAATTGTAAACTCTTGAAATTTTCATAATTTTAGAAAATAATCATAAAAGTTAGAAACTAAAAACCGAAACCGTGAAAATCAACCCAAGTTAAAACCAAATTCTAAATAAGGTAAAAAACGAGAATTATTAATCTTGAGAAAAAGAGAACCCTCAAAACAAAATAGAAAATCCAATAATCGGTTGATTCAACATCCGTACACTAATCAAATCATCTATCTGATTCCTAACACACAAATCAAGACAATATATCTAAATAACGCTCGACAACGAAATACTAAAGACCTTAAATCCTTCGGTGAATTTTAGAATCAAAAGTTTCAATTTTCATCAAAAGTCAAACTAAGTAAACCCATAACCCTAGACTCGGTTAAAGAATCCCGAGAATTAAAAAATATTAAAAAAACGAAAATAAAATGAAATAAACCATAGAAGTTGAAATAAAAATATAATACGAACAAAAATCCAAAATTTTATAATCATACAAATAAAATCAACAAGCCGGAAGTCAAACCGGAATCCTAAAAGTCAACAAAGCTTATAACCAACCTTAATATTTAAGATCCGGCAATCTTGTGCTCTTAAACACTAAACAACCAAATGAAAATAATTATTGATAATAGTTCGTAATAATATAGAGAAGCTTAAAAATATTAGCTTTGCAAATTTCTAGTGTCCTTCGGATCCGAATGGGATTAATTTTCGAAAACTGTGCCTTGGTACACCGGATGAAAAAAATATTCCGTTAATACCAATAGACTCGTAAAAATATAAGGTTCCAAAAATATCAGTTTTAGAGTTTTTCGGTAGCTAAAAATTACAAATATCGCATTTATACAAGTATTTTTATTACGACAGTATTTTATTTGTCTAGTCTACTATTTATAAAACTTTTCTACTATTCATTACTATCTATCTCTACTTTTTCTTATTACCTATTCTTCCAACCTACATACATATTTTTTATAATTTTCTTTTCCCATAAAAATTCTACACCACATATTACTAAACTTCTTTTATACTTTTCTTCTAAAATTAATTTTTAATCATTTTCTCTCTCTTTTCCTCCCCATTGCTGTCCACCCTCTCTCTCTCTTCACTCTCAATTATTTTCTTTTTCAATTAATTTAATTACATCTAATTTTACTTCAAAATTCTATAAATACCCCATTCTTTCTTCATTCTTTCACACAACTCATTTTACTACCAAAACTCTCCCAAAATCTCTCCACAAAATCTCTTCACAAATCCTCTCTCCAAAATTTCTCTCTACCAAAACTCTCTTAAATCAATTCTTCACAAAAATCCTTCTTTGTACACAAACTTTCTACTACATATCACTACCCATATAATACCCCATTCATCTACCATCTTCATATCACATAAACACTTTAGGTAAACTTTTCTAACCATTTAGTTTATCCATGTCATGTAACTTAACATGACTATGGTGTTGTTTCACATGAGTAGTAAAAACAACAACATGTTTATGTTTTGTTCTTGCACATGAAATTCCTATTTTATTATCTTGTTATTATGTTTTTATACATGTTGTTATTAATGTTATTATTCATTATTATTGTTACTATTATGCTAACTTCTTATTCATGTCTAACTAAATATATTTATGTATTTATATATAATCTTTAGAGCATATAAGCTCACTTTTTATTTATTTAATTTCATGCTTTATAATTTATTTATTTCATGCTATTTTAAGACTAGTCTTTCTAGTCTTAGACTTGTCAATATCAAGTCAAAACAACCTTTTCTTTCTTTTTTTTATTCTTTTTGGGACTAGTCTATTCTTAGTCCCGAGATGCCATAATAAAGCTAAGGCTTCCAATACTTGATCGGGTTATCTTGATGAAGCTAAGGTTCCCAATACTTGATTTTTTTTTATCTTGCTTATTATTATTTGCTTATAGTATCTTTCTCATATTTTTATTATTTTACATGCTCACGTACATGCATAACTATAATGATATTGTTTCAACTAAATTTAAAAATAGAATTTTTATTTAAATAAAGGAAATTGAAACTAAAAATTCTCTACTATGTGACTTGTCATGGAGTTATTATCAACAAATAGAAATGGAATAATACAAGCTTTTTCAAACTTTTCTCAAATAACAAAGATAGCTTTACCAAGAAAATATAAGAAATAAACACTTTCTTTTCATAATATGGTAACCTAAGTCTTAGGAAAATAATTTGTCGGCATTCAAAGTTTTCACAAAAAGCTTAAAATTAAACTCTTTTCAACTCCATAGCAAAACGAAGAAGCAAACTAGTTTTCAAAGTTAAGATAAAATCAACCTATAAAGTTATAAACCCACATAGGAAAATAATGATTTTCAAATTTCTAAAAAAGAAACTTATTTTCAAGAATATAAACATGATAAGATAAAAAATAAAGGATTTTATCAATAAAGATGATTCTTTTCAAATAAAAATTGTAGAGGAAATAAAAGACCAAGTTTTAGAAAACAAGAACTTATATTTTAAACAAAAATATAAGAAGAAAAAACTAATTTTCCAAAACTATTCTAAATGTAAATTTATAGATAGGTTATCAACAACTTAACAAACTTTGATAACTTTGATCTTTTATCACTAGAAATAAAAATTATAAAAGACCAAAGTTAAAGGAAAATTGACTTGTTGTGGAAAAAGGAATGAGGAAAATAAAATAAGAATATACTCATTTATAATAACCTAGGAAAATATAAAGTTTCTTCAAATACTTGAAAAGAAACTTGTCAAGTTAAGTTTTAACACTTCAAAATGAATTGTTTTATGAAATAAATTGTTGAGACACTACCATTAGAATTTTTGCATATAAAGTGAGCTTATCTATATACTCAAAGAATTTATCAATTATATATATATATATATCTATATTTTTCTAAAGGATTTTTGAATGAAGTTAAGTTGAAAAATTGTTTCGCAAAATCCAGAAATATTCGTTTTAAACCTGTACCCTATGGTTTCGGAACCCAAACGACCTTATGTGACAAAAATAACCTTAGAAATGGATAGATCTTTTCGAATAGGTAGAAATCGAGTTAAAATGAACAAGTTATGTCCATTTTAAATTAGAATTTCATTTTATGCTATGTTGACAAACATAGTAAAATAGAATTAGAAAGTTTAAGTAGAATTTCTACGAAATACTCATCTCGAGTATTTCTTTTGTTTAGGTGACGAAGGATACGAGATTATCCTTCCTGATGGTTGCTACGACTAAGAAGATTGCGAAATGGACGAGTGAGTTGTTCCTCTTAATTTCGTTACCTTACTTGTGCTTGTAAAGTAGTGGCATTAATATACTAAGAAAAGATAAAAATGGATACGTATGGGGAATCCGAGAATATGTATATATGAGACTCTACGCTTATGTGTGAAATGAGAACTAAGAATATCGCAACTTCAAATTGCCTGTTTAAGTGTTTTGCTTACTTAGTTGTATGATTGCTTATTGCTTGCCAAATTGATTGATCGCCCCCTAATAAACCTTGATAAGGTTTGGCTTAAGAAAAATAAAACGATCACGCATAGCATCCATTGAGCCAAATTTCTTTTGGAAGGCTGCTACTCCTATGCATAGAGTTGGATTGGTTGTTATCGTGCTGGGACACGGGCCATGTTCCTTCTTAGAGAATCCAAATCGCTCAATGCAACTCTAGGTTCGGAGCCGAGCTAACTGAATGCTTTGAGCGGGGCCTGGGGACTAGCAGTAGAAAGTCGCAGATCTTCATCAACAATTCCCTAACCTTTGATACGGAAGGTAAATCCGTTCTATATATGGTTTTTGGATAACTATATATATATTTGTGTAATCACGTGCTTGTTGCATTGTATGCATAACATATGCATGAAAATTTAAATGAACTTATTTGAAACATGGTGCGAATGAAAATGAATACCTCACTAAGCTATTATTAAGCTTATATCCCCATAGACTTTGTTGAAATAGGTATCCATGGCTTAATTGAAGATCATGACATTAACGAAGTCATGGAAGGATGTTAAAATTTTATGAAGGCAACGAGAACATAGGATGAAGTTACTTTGTAAGGTTCCTTATATGTAATGTATGTTATGTTAGTGTTTTGAAAATTTCTAAAAAGTATATTTATTTTGACTTGAAGACAATAGAGGGATATGCTCCTAAGAATTGTAATTTACCATGTTTATGTTTTATGATAAGTATTCTTCTTGTCTTGTTACTTAATCAGTATTAATGTAAATTGTGCTACTCCGATGCATTCCCTTAGTTGTGATGTATGCCTTGTACATGATATAGAAGCCTTTACGTGACTGAGATAGCCATTCTTAGGCTTTAGTATTATGTACGGCAGATTGTTACGTTTAAGGTACTTTCGAGACGTGACATAAACTCTATAGGTTTGATATACCAAACATGCCATCACCCAGATCAAACTCAGTTGATGAAAGAGCAGACCATTCTTGAATATTTGATTCGACTCTGAGCACTATTGCCTTCGGGTTCAGTGAACTTGATTGAAAAGGTACCTTTATTCCCTTCCCTCCAGATTTGCTACATTTTGAACACAACTTTAACCAAAGTATCTTCTTCTTTCTTTCCTTTTGCTAAAACAGCTGGGCAATTGATTAAAACCACTCTTGAATCCTGTTGACATCACAAACATCCACATGCTACCCAAAAATATGAAATCAAATATGATGGGTCCAAGAACAATTGAAAAAAATGTGCCCTACTGATTTTTCCATGTTACATACGAAATACAAAGAAATAGACTTGACTTTTCACTTGTACAAGTTGAGATTGCATGCCACTGCAGTAGAACAGATTTTTCACATAAAATGTTTCAATTTAGCCATTATATTCGGATTACACATTATCTTCCATACTTATATCTCTCATTGCAAAAGATATCGCCTTGTGACTATTTGAATCACTAGAGCTCTCGATGAGGAGCTGATACCCGGATCCGACCGATCGAGTATTGTTCAGTTCTGTTTTTTAGGCCAGACAAGTCCACCATCAAACTCCCTAACAATCACAAGGTTAAGAATTCATTACTTTCTATCTACCCAAGATACCTAAGTTAATAATGTCCGATCTCCATTCATTCCCCCTCTTAGGCCACCAATTCTCAATTCTACTATATCGCCATTGATGGCAACACACTGTAATCGATAGGCATTAAGTGAGGGCAAACAAGAATTTTTAAAAATTTTCACCTTATTTTCCGTTCCCTACCTGCCAAATGTAACCCTTCTTCATGACTTCCTTTCCAGTTGGATGCTTTGTCATCACCATGAGGAATTCCTCCCCTTCTTTGAATCCATAAACTCAGAATTTGGAAAATAGATGCTCTCTAGGACTCTACCCACAAATCATGTGGCCTATTCATCATTCTCCACGCTAGTTTTCCCAATAGAGACTTATAAAATTCAACCAAGTGTCTAAATCCAAGATCCCCACGGGACTTTGGTTTTGCTAACTCCTTCCAACACTTCCAGTGAGTTTTCCTTTGTGAATCTTTACCTCACCACTAGAGTTTGGCTATAAGAGCCGTTACTTCCTGGCACCATTTTAAGAGGAAAGGACAGAACAATCATCGCATAGGCGGGTAGCACAAAGGCCACTTCTTTACTCCTCCATTTTAGAGAATGCTTCCCAAATTTCATATCAAGGTGAATATTCAGAATATGAGAACATCTTAGTCTAGTAGCCTCATCTGTATTCATACCGAAAATTAACAATGGTTTATCAAAATTTATCATATGACCTGAGGCTTCACAATAGGCTCCTACATGCCGTCTAAGTAGATTCATACTCTCATAGGAGGCTTCAATTAAAAGTAAGGAATCATCTGAGCAGAACAAATGTGAGAGTACTGGACTATTTCTTCGAATACTAATGCCTTCGAGATTACCTATTTCATGTTCCTTTCTAATTATTTGAGATAATGAATCAACCACCAGCAAAAACAAGTAAGGAGAAATAGGATCACCCTGACAATCCCTCTTTTAGGTAAAAAGAGTACCAACTCGCTTTCCATTAAGGAGGAGATTATATGACACTGAAACCACACAATTCATGACCCATTTTATCCAGAGTTCATCGAAACCCATTTTCCTCATGACATTTTCTAGAAATGTCAGCATCATTAAAAATCCTGGAAGCATTTTTATTTCTGAAAAAATGAAAGAACTCACAGGCAACATTTATGTTATCTTGTTTGAGCTGTCCAGGGACGAAAGCAATTTGACTGGAAGAGATAAGATTATCAAGCAAATCTTTGAGCCTATTGGCTAAAATTTTCGATATGATTTTATATGAGAAATTACAAAGGATGGAATTGAGATACTTCTTAGGGATGATGCATTTTAGGTACCAATAATATCTGTAACATTGAAGGAGGGTGGAAAAATACCTTACCCAAAGAAATCCTTGACAGCTAATGATGGTTGGCTTAGTTGGTAAGGGTAGGTCTTGATATGTCAAAAGATTAAGATTCGACCCATTGCCAATGTTGAATAGCTTGTTGGTAGGTTAACATGCCACCCTGAGAAAGGTACGGTGTGCTAGAGCCGGTTACTCTAAAGGGTGTAGTGCTTTGCTTAGGTGGGGGGAAGGAAATCTTTGATAGCATTTGTGATGAACGAAACAATAGCAATCCTATGCGTTTGATACAAGAGTCCACTAAAACCATCTGGCCCCGGTGCTTTTGTCGCTCCCAACTGGAATACTGCCCGCTTAACTTCATCTAGATTTTTTCTCTAGCCAATTTCATGCTCCGTTCATCAGTCACCACTGGCTCCGTTCATTAGTCACACTGGTTGGACGTAACTGAGCACATGTTGCATGTCACCCACAGGCTGAGTAGTGAACAACTTCTGATAATATTGTAGAAATCCAGCAGCCATGTCCTCTTCATCATTCACCCAGTTGCCTTCTGTATCTAATATTTTGAACCCTTTACTTCTTGCTCTTCTACTCAGTGTTGTGTGATGAAAAATTTTTGCATTGCGATCTCTTAACTTCAGCTAATTTACTCGAAACCTCTGCCTCATTCTGAATTTATTTATAGCTACTCCACTCAATGTTGAGCGATGCAAATTCTTTGTATTGAGATCTCCTAACTTCAGCCAATTTACTCGAGATCCCTGCCTCCTGCCTCCAAAAGATTTCTTCCCTTCTCCGTAAAATTTCTAACTACTGTTTTATACTTCTTTCCTCTTCCATATCGGTATCTTGAGCCCTGCAGTTCAGCAGTTCATTAAACCTCTTGGTTAAAATATTGATCCTTTCCCCATTATTACCATCCTTCTTTTTATTCCATTGAATCAACTCTTCTATAGCAATGCAATTTTTCCATTATACCAAGAAGGTGTAAAGGTTTATCACACCCGTCCTCACTTCTATCAAATGTGAAAGCTTGCATAGTAATTGTTAGTGAATGGAAAGGGATGGAAACATGTAAGTGAAGAGAGGGGGGGGGGGGGTGGTGTTGTGGAAGACAAATACAGACATAAATAAATTCTACCTTTAAGTTGGGTATGGAGGAAGAAAGTGGAAAAATTCGATGGAAATTCCACCTCAGCTTGTTGCCTGTGTTAATACTTTTGTCAAATTCGGTACAAATTTTTTTAATTCTAATTCTAATTGAAATAGGGAAAAAAAAAAAAAGTTCCTCGTAGATGTAGGTTTGTGGGTTCAATTTAGAGGGTCACATGTGTGCTGTGTAAGTGTCATGTTACCCATGGCCTAATAAGAGTAACGAATAATTGTTTTTAAGGGATGTATATGAAAGAAGTGTATACAAAGAAAGAATGGCAATATCAACTTACTTAGATGAACTTGTGATAGAATTATAAAGTATAAAGTTTGGTCGTTAACGTCATTTGCTAGATCACATAGAATATTGACAGCCGAGATGAGCCTCTTTTATTAATGGACCTAGACATCGGCATGGGATGATTTCGAACCGCGAACCGTCCTGAACTGTCCCTGGTAGTTCCGTACCAGGAAATCGCCCCATCGAGAACAGTTATGAATCGTCGAAGGATCCACCGGTTTGTCTATGCGGAACCGGCGGTTCCACCGGTTTTGTCTCATCATAAAAAAAAAAAAAACCACACACACAGAACACAGAATGAATTCGAGTTGGGGGGGGGGGGGGTGATTGGATGGGTGGTGGGGGGGGGGACTAGTCTAAAAAAAAAAAAAAACTGGTTCACGGTTCACATGGAATCGGAACCGCCAGAACTGGCGGTTCCGTGGATCCGAAACCACCATGGGTCCGGAACAGACCCGAATCGTGCTGATGCCTAAATGAACCTTAAAGTGAGCTCTTGTATCGAACCATACCCTTCAAAGGTTATTCTTGTAGTGCATGAGTGTTGTTGGGAAATGATGGAATAGGGAAGGTCAATTTTAATGGTCCTATTCCAAACCCATCATGCCAATTCTTCTTTAGTTATCTTAAGATAAGCTTAATTTTAACCTTGTCATCTTAGCCCAGAGAGTCAAAATCAAGCTATTATTGGTGTATAAGATGTATGGGTTTAACTACATATATTAGTTAAATAGTATATATAAGGTAAACTTATATATAGTGGTTTTTTAATCAATTTTATTCAAGAAATCATAATTAAGATCTTTGAGAACTATAAGCCCCTAAAAATAAGTTAGAATCAAACCCTAGAATTAACAACAAGATTAAAACCTTCTATGTTGATTTGATATAAAACCTTAGGAACCCTAAAAATGATATGATAGATTTAATATATTTAGGAAACGAGTCATATGAAAATAGCCAATGAAACCTTAGAATCGATTATCTAGGGAAGCGTGCAATTAATAGTATATACCAAATATATGATAAATCATTCGGTATGACAAATAATTTATAGGATGATTATAACATTAGATAACAAACATATAAATTGAGAAAATGTAATAATATAATATTTTATAATAATATAAATCAAATTCATATTTTTTCCATTGATAAGTTAATTAGGGTTTTAGTCAAAAAGAAAATCGTCATGTCATGATACTAATATTGCTGCTCATATCATATCTTTACCTTATCTTTTTTAAGTACTATTCAAGAGCAATCACTTTTGCACTTGCACATCTACTTTATGTCACAAGTACATAAAATTATAACAAAAAGAAAATTTGATTTGTACTAATTTTCTTCTCTTGTTTTTATTTCTTTCCTTTCTTCCTTCTTATTTTTCTTCTCTCTCTCCTCTTTCTTCTAAATCAACCCGACCCTACCCTCCCACACTATTTTCTCCCCTTACTTTTCTTTTATGATTTCTTTATTAAATATAATTATCTTACACATATTTTATCAAAGTACACCTATATGATACCATTGTTTAAGCTACTCTAAGATTTAAATGTCCTTTTTACTTCTTTCCCAATACATCCATATAATCCATATGTTTCTCCTCTTTCCTTCCCTCTCTCTTCTTGCTCTCTCTTCTCTTCTTCTCTCTTTATCTCATGCTATCCCCTTCCCTCTCTCTCCTTGTTTTTTTTTTTCATTTTCTCATCTTCTTACTTTCAAAATTCTTATAAATATCCCCTTCATTTCCTTCACACTTCCTCATTTCTTCACACAAAATCTTTCTCTTCCATTTCTCGCTTTCTTTCTCTCCCTTTCCCCTTCTTCTTCTTGATGAGCTCCCACTCCTTCTCTCATATATCACACATATATCATCACTACATCCTCAAGAAGGTAAAACTACCTCCTATGCTCATCATACCTAGTTATTATAATGTGAAAATGGAGTAAACATCATCATCCTCATTCATTTCCCTATGATACCTTGAGTTAGGGAGAGGAAATGATGATCATCTCCATTTCGTTTTATGTTTTAATATGTTTCTTTTTTCCTTTTCCTTAAGCATATGTCGAAATGCTTCACATGAGATTCAACCCATCATGTTGAAACCCTCATGTCTAGAACAATGATGGTAGAAAATGAAGTTTAGACAAAATGAGATATCATTTTCCCATCCATGGCATAAAGTCATGTTCATGAACTTGAGATAAAACCCAAGTTCTTAGTGTCATTATCTATAGTTTAAAAATGGCCAAAAGACACTAAGCATGGAGGAAAGAATGATGGTGCTCTTAGAAAACCCTATAACCACTTTTCCTATTTAGTAAGCCTAGCACCCTAAGTGGAAAGTTCTACAATCTTATGAACGACTCTACTTAAGATGATGTTGTCTTTACAAAGGGTGGATTGAACATAATGAAGCACCATCTTTCATTTTCCTTAATAAATTTGAAGCTTACAAGAACTACCATAAGTTCAAGCTTGTTCTTTTCAAAAGAGTGTTACAATGGTGGCTAAAACTCCATGCTTGAGCATTAAAGTAAAGGAAACCATGAAGGAAACTCCCCTCCTACTTGTTCTCAAAAGTACCGAGACATGGAGGCAGTATAGGAGGATGACGTTCCTTTTTTCTTTAAGCCCATCATAATAGTAACAATTTAAAGACTAAACAAACAAAGGAAAGTCTCTTTCCCTTCTTTTTCTTCTTGATTGTGAGCCTCAAGGGCTCACAAGTGTGAGTACCAAGCTTTGTTTCTTATATAGTCACCTTAAAGGTCCTATGAAGGAGTTTAAGTGTGATAACAAACAAAGATAAGGAGGAAGCACTGTGCTTCCTTGATCATAGGCTTGTTAAAACTCTAAGGACTTAATGAAACAAATAAAATTTCCTTTTCTTTTTCTTCTTGGCCATAAGCCTTATAGAATCACAAATGTCAGTTTCAAACTTTTATTCTTTGAATGATCATCCTAAGAATTATGATGAAAGGGTTAGATGCCATGGTGATAAAAAACAAGAAGAGGACACCACACATCACTTGCATATCAAAACCTCAAGGACTAAAACTAGGGTGTGACATCTATGTATCTTGTGTGAGTGTGAACTTTTTGTTATGAGCTCACAAATAGGAACTTAAGAGTGTTAAGGAAGTGATATTGCAAGAAACTTGCCTTCTCTTATTCCTAAAGTGAGCCAAGAGCTTAAAAGTTCCAAAGGAAGCTACTAAGCTTTGCTAACTTTTGTCACAACTGAAGGAATCCATGAGCTTAGTATAAACTCAAGCTTACACATCGATATAAGCTCGAAGCTTCTTTTTATTTGATGTCCAAAATCTTAATATAGGGAATGACCATCCTATAACTTTTGTTTTCTCATTTTTAACCTATTTTATAAAGAACGAAACCATGATAGAAGTAACATTTGAATATAAATAAGTAGTATGCAAATATAAGTAGAATATTTGCATGTTATAATTATTACTCTTATTTTATCTTATAAATTCTTAAGATATATCCTTATGCATGTTAGGAAGCCTTAAAAGTAACTAACCTTAGAAAAACACCAACGTGGAGATAAATCACTTAGGAAAGCATTATGTGTCCTTCTGATTTGTGATCTTCCTGACCCCAAATGAAGCAAATATCATAAAAAATAGATTGAGAATCCAAAAATGTTGGAAAATGACTATTAATACATTAAAATTAGACTTAAAACAACCTATATACGACCATTTTAAGGAAAAAACTACGTAACCGAAAAATATAGCAAGAATAACAGAGCTAGAATAATTAAACATAAAAGTCTTAGGAAGATTCTCATTTGAGTAATGTTTTCTTGATTCATGAGACAGTGATCTTAAGGCGGAGTGGCCTAAGGTTTATTACGAGATATGACTGAGTAAGGACTCTCTTATGATTTTTGTACTTATTTGTAATTGTAATTTAGTTGTACTAGAAATGTTAGGAACACAATTGAAATGAAGTATGTTTGGGGAATATGAGTCTCACAAGTGCCTTTATTTGTGTATGACAAAAAGTTACTTAAATTATCATAACCTTTAAGTGGTTAGTTAACTGCATGGTTAAACATATCTTATATTTTTTGAGTGTTTAAACATTGTTTAGTTGCTATTAAAAGGAAACTAATCCAACTTGGCTCAATTGAGAAATAATTCATGCATAGCATTTGGAGTCACATCCAGAAGCATGCTGATATTACGAAAGGGATTGGATGGGTTGCAATCATAGCTAAAACTACAACCTTGCTCTTTTTTAGGGAACTACATTACTCGAAGAACATAACCTAAAGTTCGGAGTCATGCTATCATCGATTGCTATGGGCAAGTGCTTGGGATTAGCAAGGTATAATATCATGGAGATCCCCAAAAAAGAATTCCCTAACCCTTGTCATGGATGGTGTAAATCCATTCTATATGTGGTTTCCAGATAACCACATATAAGTGTGTCTCATTTAGTTGATTGCGTCATATATGCTAGCTAATAATAGCTTGCTTGTTTACTTGTTTGTTTGGTATGTTTTGAAGAGATATCTCACTATGTATGTTGTGGCTTACACCCCTATATGTTTTTTATTTTTGATACATGAAAACTTTTGATTGAATCCACGAGACTGCTTACTGGAGGTAGCTATTTTTTGGTCTTTTCAAGGCTTTTGAGGGAAGTAGGATATAGAATAGAAGGCTTGCTTTGTTAAAATCCCTATTAGGGTTGTTTATTTTGAAAAAGACCTTTTTGATAAGTTTATGATGATTGTATTAAGACCTTTTGATGGTAGGTGTATGCCCCTGAGTTGATGTAATATTAGAGGTATTATATACTTTTAGATAACATTCTTGCATGCTTTACTGTTATCATTAACAGGGGTTGTTTATTCTATTAAATTATGGCTAAACCGTATATCAATTATGCTTTTAATGTGCTTTAATTAAGGGATCTAGTACTTAATCTTTAAATATATTCTTTTTAGGTGACTAACAACAAAATGCCAGCACTTGGATGAAAATAGAGAAATTGGAATTAAAAATAGCACATCAGGGTTTACATTATGCTTGTGACGATAGTGGTCATCTATTTGGATGAATAATTGAAGACCATCATGGGCATGAAAGAGAAGAAAATATGAAGTCAATGGAGATCACAGTCCTCATGTCGGCCGTGGTGAAGACAGTGATCTTTACTAACCTTTGTTTGAGCTTGATACCAATCGTGATATGAAGTCAGAGGAGATCATAGGCTGCATCGTGCACGTGATATGATATAAATCCCATTTTATAACCTTACATTGCGGGTGTGAATTACTTGAAGAAATTGAAGCTACTTTGATCATGGCCCGTGTAATAGTCCTGAGCATCAGGGATATACATATACCTAATGCATCAAGACCCAAGTTGCAACTGTGATAAGATGTAGAATTTTATGCTGAAGAGATCATAGGTTACACATCATGCCTGTGATTTACCTTGAATGCTTGGATTTTAAGAGATAACGGCCTGAGTTTTGGCTATGATGGTGATTATCATTTGCATGATTTCTACATCGGATGTGATTTAACCGCTTCTCAAGGCAGGATGAAGGCCAACTGAGATGATGATAGGCTATTTAGTCATGCCTAGTTATGTGAAACATATAAATAGGAGATCCAAACATTGTAAAGAATCATTATTGTAATACTAAAACATTGCAAGCCTGATTTGTGTGTGTAATTCATACCCGTTCATAATGTGTGTCAGACATTGTGTCAAATTGTAAGGAATTCCTTATAGATTTTTGAGAGAGAACGAAGAAGAACTCCATTGTAATTCAGTAAGCAAAGGATTTGGCATTGTTCAAGTAATAAAAAAGGTTGTATTCATGTTCAATCGTTATTGTTCTTGTATAGTTTTTACCATGTGTATACCTTTGTAAGCATGAGTAGGGTAAATTAGGCTTGTGACACCATAGATTTTACATGTACTAGTATGATCTTATTGTTAAACATTGTTAATTTCTTTAATTCCTATAGTTGATCTTCAATATATACTAATTCTATATAGTGCATGGTATGGAATTAAGTTAGATTTCTTCTGGAATAGATTGAAAAATTGTCCCATTGAATAGTTGTAGGGAGAGGTTGCTCATGATTCTAGAGATATGATCGTGAAATCTTTTGCATGAAATCTATGTTAACATTGAATTCCTGGTTTTAATGTAATCTTAGTTTGCTGTGAATTAGAAAGAGATTCCAGTAGATAAGGAGGATTAAATGCTAGTGATCTTGAGAAAGATACTGATATATTTCTTGAATTCAACAGTGCATGAAATAATAATGATACTTTAGAATGGTTAAGGTGCATGTTTAATTTAACCGGTGAAGCAAGTTTAAGTTATCATATTGTTTTACATTAGCTAAGTAATTTGGTGTTGAAGTAGTGAATTGCTAATTGTAGGACTTAATTAGTATAATCAATAATATAGAATCACTCACTTAATTGGTAGCCTAGATAATAATAAGAAAGAAGACTACTAGTACTTAACAATCTCAGTGGAGACGACCCTATACTCTACTCCTATATTGCATATGATAGGTGCACTTGCTTGGCATTGACCGCAAAATAGGAAGGAGATTGTAGGATTTAATTTATTAAAACTTGGTCTGTAAGCCCCTAGATTCTTTTGATACTCTTAAGATGAGAACCTTAGATATAATATCAAAATTGGAACTCTAAAATCGACCCAAGTTAAAACCAAACTCTAAAAACCTTAAACGAGATTAGACTAAGAATAAAGTAATCTTAGGATATCAGGTGATTTAAGCAAAGTGTGGAACCTTAGATGTAAGTAACTTAACAAAAACGTATCATCGTCAAAACAATCTCATATTCTACAACCTAACTAATCGGGTGAACTTTAAAACTAAGAAACCCTAAAATCGATCCAAACCAATGACAAGCCCTGAAAACCCTAAACAACATCAGATAAGCGAAATAACCCTAAATATCTGATGAGTATAGTGGGAATAGAAAACCCCAAATATTAAACTCTAAGAAAATGAAATGAAATCCGATAATCGTTCGACTGGAGATCCTATGCTAAGTAATTCATCTATTTGATCTCTAACACACAATTCGAGGCAATATATCCAAGTAATATTCAATAATAAAATAAAAAGAAATAATATTCTATAGTAAAGTATTAATTTATTAAGCCAAAATTTTATTAGTTAAACTAAACCATGTTCATACCTAATTGCTAGCACATAGACCGAGATAATGTTGCTAGATAACAATTAATAATAAAATTGTAAACCATATGGTAGTCTTATAAATAGAACCTTAGAATTAATAATGGAACCGGAACCTTGAATTTAAACCGAGTCAATCTTAAACCTTAAAAAAAAAAAAAAAGAAAACTCTAGACTCAATCAGATAAGCTTCTAAAACGTTAAAATACGAAATAAATTAGAAAAATAAGATAAACTTGAATTTTGAACTGAATATATAGTATAAGTCATAAAATGATCAGATATGGCAAAATTTCGATCATTTCGAGCCTTTACGAGATCGTTTTCATATCCGGATATCAACACACAAAACAAGGTAAAATATCCTGAGTAACAATTTATACTAGAAAAATATTAAAATACTTATATAATATCTGATAAATTTTTTTTGAGTTATAAAAACGTCACTTATAGTTAATATACGCGTATTTTATCTCTACTAGTAATTAATTTGTCGCTTCATCTTACTTTTTACTATTTGTTACTATTCACCTCTTTATATTTTTTCTTATACCTATTCTTACATACTTACATACCTATTTTTGATATTTATATTACCAACACTATTTTTTACTCTACTTTACTTAATTTTTCTTATACTTTATTATATATTTTTTTCAACTTAAATTAATTTTTATTCTCTCTCTCCTCTCTTTATGGCCAGCTACTGCCCCTTCCCTTTTCTCTCATATTTTATTTTATTTTTATTTATTTTTACATCTTTAATTCTCTTGTTTTTTTCTCTATAAATAAAATCTCTCTCCTTCACTTCTTTCACAATTTTTCTTCCAATAACAAAACTTTACCAAAATTTTCTCTCTACTTCTCTTTCCAACAATTTTCTCTTCTCATCCTTTATTTTTCTTTGTAACTACCACCCCCTTCCTCTTTTTCTCACACACACATCTTCTTTGCAAATTATTCAGCTAAACACTAAACTATCTCCATAAATTATGTTATGTAAAATATGAATGTCATAGATATTTTCCATGTAAAATCCCTATGATGAATATGCTAGGGAATGGAAATGCAAAGATACCATATTGTTCATTTCATATTTATGTTCATGTCATGTTATGCTTTGTTACTAATCTAACTTTTTATATGATATTATATATATGTAATAGTTATAACTTTTAGAGGCTAAATTCTCATTAATCTAACTTTTTTTTTATTTTATTTCATGCACTTTATTTACTTATTTATTTTCTTATAAGATTACTTAACCTCTAGTCTTGGACTAGTTAATAAATCAAGTCCAAAGAAGACTGGAGTAATTCAAGTCTTAAGAAACCTTGACATAAATCTAAGACTCCTATATTTTCTTATTATTTATCTTGCTTTTATTTGTGCGACTAGAAATATTTCAATTCTAGGAAGTTTTGATAAAGTCTAAGACTTCCATGTTTTATTTCATTATGCTTGCTCTATTTTATTTACAAAGAAACTAGAATATTTCAAGTTTCGGAGCTTTGTCTATAATATGAGACTCCGATTTTCTTTCTTTCCATATCACTTGTTTTCATTTATTTTATATGGTGATTGGATTCAAGTTGGGGAGTCTTGATAACAAGCTAACACTCCCATGCTTTTTTTTTTATTACTTTTATGTTCTTGGTATAAGTCCATGCTATTAATTTTATTTTATGATTGCTATTTTAGGCTAATGCACATATATGGTCATAGATGATGTTGTTATTATGCAAAAATAGGCTTTTCCAAAAACATGAATGTAGATAATACTTTATTATGCAAAATATTTTCCAAAAATCTTATCTCTAATATTTGAGAAATCCTTTCATTAAAAATAAAAAATGAGAAAGAAATACTCAACTATATTTTACAAAATACCAAGATGAATTTTCCAAAATATATAAATCTTATTTACAATACATGTGCAAACCTTTTTATTAATACACACACACACACAATTCTAGAACAAGTCATTTACTTAATTTTTCTTATATGCTAAAACTTAAAGCATTTTAAAGATAATGCAACTTAAAATAATTTTTCTCCATAAACACATAAAGATTCTTGTTTTGGAAAATAATTAGTTAAAATAAGTTTATTATAAGAATGAAATATTCATGGATACAAAATAAATATAACATTATGATTTTTATATAAGTTTCATATTTACAAAAATCTAAGCATAAGAGTTTTCTTTAAAAACCCAAAAGTAAATCTCTCATAAACTTAACTTTTCAACCTCGTATAAAAGATTGTTTTACAAAATTTCTATTTTGGAACAAAAACACTAGGATCACGCATTAACGTGAGTTATTATTACGACTATATGATTTCTACGGATAGAAATATTTTATACTTGGCCTAAAAAGCCCAAGTGAAGCAAAGTTTTGAAAATTACAAAGGGTCAAATCTGGAATGGTTTGGAAGCAATCTATATCGTATCATTCCAAGACCCAAATGACCTTAAATGTTAAAAATAACCTTAGAAATGGGTAGAGCATTTGAACTAGGTAGAAAACAACTACTAATATGTGAAATTCTAAGTTAAAGTGACCAAGTTATGACCATTTTAGATAAAACCTCTATAACGGGAAAAGTGATGCGAATAGAATAAACATAATTAGAAATTTAAGTACAACCTATATGAAATACTCATCCTAGGCATTTCTTTTGTCTAGGTAACAAGTACTACGAGACCCCTTTTCCCGAGGATAATTTTGACTAAGCGGATTGTGACGTGGACAAGTGAGTTTTACTCTGCTTGTGTTTGTAGATAGTTGCACTAGGTTTGTATGTACAAGATAAAATGAATATGTATAGAGTTATGAGTACATGTGTATGTACTTCAATAAATGTACGACAAGGGATGCTAAGCATATCAAAACCAACTAATGATTATTCATGTACACCATTAATTTTACATGTTGATTATATATGTATGATAGTTGTTTGATCACCTTTAAGTATACTTTAATTTTACTCAACTTTAATATAAATGAAATGGGGACACATTGCATCCATCGAGTCACATATTGAAGACTGCTACTCCTATACAAGGAATCAAAAGGGCTTGGATACCCTACTCATTCTTAGGAGAACCATGTCGTATAGGGAATACAGGCCTAAGGATGAGCCATGCTGATTGATCGCTATGAGCGGGTGCTTGGGGACTAGCAATGAAGGTCACGGAGACCTTTAAATCCAATTCCCTAATCTTTGACACGGGTGTAAATCCGTTTCGTGTATAGTTTTCGGATAACCGTACATATTTGTTTGTAACATGTGTTTGTTGCATATCATGCATATCATATGTTTGAAATAAATAACTTTTTTAGGTTATGGATATACGGTATAGATAAAGGGAATATCTCACTAAGCACACTATAAGCTTACACCCCCATAGATCTTTCTTGAAACATGAATACTTGATATTTCACCCAAAGAACATCACTTCAAGGAAATCACTAGTGGGCTTTGGAGCTTCAAATGAAAGATTTGAGAGATTAGAATGAAGAATCCTCGGAAGCACTTTATGTCTGATATGTGATAATTTATTATTTTGGAGACTATTATGAATGACTATGTATGCTCCTAAGAAATGTGATTGACTTTGTTTATGTTCAATAATATATAATTCTCTTATTTTACTATTTAATTGCTACCTTCATGAACTGCACTACTCCAATGTGTTCCCTTGGTTGTGAAGTACGCCATATACATAGTATGGAAGTCTTTGCGTGAAAAAGAAAGTCATTTCTAAGCTTCAATATTATGTACAATAGACTGTCACATTTAAGGTACTCCTCGGGGCATGATGAGGTTAGAATACATAAGCCAGTGAATTGCATTCTCCCTTCGATGTTCCCTTGGTTGTGATTACGCCTTATACACTATATGTGAAGCGTTTGTGACTAAGGGTGTTATTCATGGGTTTCCATACCGTGTATGGCGGGTTATCATATTTAATGTACCTTCAGGGGTGTGATAGGAATTCTACATACTATCTTCTATTTTTCCATGATTTCTCAAGTTTACAAAAGCCTATAAAATGACGTGTAACAAGTAAAGATTTTCAAATGCAACCTATTATGAAGCATGACCATCGAAAGGGCTTAATTAGAGAGATCAATCTATAATTAAAAGATGGGACCTAAAGGTCCATTTAAAGTAAAGTTGAAAGTATATAAAGTATTTGTTAAAATCAGTCATCCAAAATTCAATAGAAGCTTTTAAAGATGAAACTCTCATATATGAAAAAATCCAACCAACATAACTTTCATTCTCTAAGAAACCATATTCATGCTAATTACTCAATCAAGTCTCGTCCTTGTACCTAAATCTCAATGAGTGTAGTAGACACCTACATATAAATCATCATTAATATTTGAAATGTTAAAAATGAGTAGTAAAGCCTACTGCAACAAGAATAAAATCACATACTTGGATGCCATACTTGCTTAATTTCAGTGTGACCATTAACCAATTAAGTTATTTAAATATAATCTAGGTAAGTAATGTGCTCTTAGTGTCTCAAAATGATGTAACATAGGAATACTCAGGCGATACGCCTAGAAGAACTATCGCTAGGGTACCAAAATAGATATTGACAAATAATTAATAGAAATCCCAATCTCAAGATGAAATTAGGATTTAGATCGATAGATTAAGAAGAAAGCTTCAATTACTGGATATTACTCACTAAGAAAATATGATCTTAAGAACATTTATGAATAATTAATAATATATATAAAGATTCACTCGTATTACACTTACCATTATCAAAGATTCTTGATTGATAAGAGTGAGGTTTTTCATTCCAAATTTAAAAAGATGTTATTAATTTCAAAAGAGAACTAATGAGTCAACAACATAAAATGGCTATTTATAAGAGTCCTTAAAAAGTCAATAAAACATCTAAAATACCTAAAATACCCTACTAAAATGAGCTAACAAAATATGCAATCTGGTCTCTACATTACTTCCCACGTGAGTCGTGTTTGTGCCGTACACTTTGTAAAATATGAAGAACTCATAGGCCTTCAACATGACCCTGAACATAAGTGTGTAGCCTAGTTGTGGTGTTCACAAAACCTTTGTATCTACAATTCTTCACTTTTGCTATCAATATAGCTTTCAACGTGACTTGTGTTGACACTCATGTAGAATTTGTAATCTTTTACAAGCTTAAAACCAACAAATTACACTCAATACAAGTTCCATCACCATGCAACCTAAAACGAGTAACTAACTTAGCTTCTTTAGGATCCAATCTATTTTCAAGAATTTAGATGGTAAGATTCTATAATCCTTAGCTTGTGCTCAAGTATTTAGACCCATAGCTTGTTTCCCATTAAATGGGTCTGCTGAATATTCTCCCTTAAATTTGATGGTTCTTATATGTGGTCTTCATTTTTAGCAATATATGGAGAAAGGTATACAATATTAAATATAACTGATATGTTATATTCATTTAGAAGTTCAAGACGATAGGTGTTGTTGTTGATCTTCCTAAGGATGCAAAAAGGTCCATCTCCTCTTAATGACACTTCTGAGATTTCTTGTTAAGAAATTAGTCATTCCTAAGGTGAATTTAAGCTAAATCTCCTGGGTTGAATGATTTCGCTTCCAATGCTCACTGCCTTCTTGTCTCTGTCACTCTTGTGTCTTTTGAGATATTCTAAAGTCTTCTCACACGACTTCTAGATTTCTTTAGCCTAATCAACTCCACTAATGCTTTCTTCTTTTGCCGTTGAACTATTTGCCTCTTACCCAGTAAGCAAACCCTATCTACCTCGGAAGGGATCGAGATCCTCCACTCTTTAGGATAGTTTGGCATGAATTTATTCACAAAATTTTAGGTTTCCTTCTTGAAACATTACTCCTAACTCCATTAGGGTTCTTACCCTTAATGACCTCTTTGAAGAGTGGAGTAGGAGGCTTATTATCTTTGTCATCATTAGCGTATTTGTCCGAAGGTATCCTATATACTTTTTTAGGAAGCTCCTCATATATGTTATGTCCTTGAGATGAAGAACTATCATCTTTGCCTACTATGGGAGTCGGTGTCAAACAATGTTTCTACCTCACATTCCTTATCCCCTTCGCTAGGATGATCTACACCTAAGGAAGACTCAGTTTCATCGCTCTTATGTATCCTATCTATTTCTCTTACAACAATATTATTAAAACCATAAAAATGAGCCTTTAAAGACTTGCTCGAGTTCCCAGTGTTTCTTGCCATGATCTTAGGAAATGTAACTTGTTTCGGGATTCGAAACACTATCATGTCCACCGTTAGATGTTAGAAATCTGACACACACTCACCTTTTCGAATTTGAAAACTTCTCAAGATAATCACCTTGTCTTGAGGCCATGACATTGACCACCTCATTTCAAACACATAAACTTGACCATATTGTCTAGAAGACATGACCTCGTGACACCACCTTTCTTAAAGCACCAACTTGAGGGTGTAGAAGAACAATGAGCTTGAACTCCAGCTCATGAGCTTCTCCACTTCGAGTTCGCTCCCCTAAGAGCTCAATAACTGAAATGATCCAAACACCAATCATAAGAAATGAAAGTCAAATAAAGTCAATAGAATCCAATTGAATTCATATACAAATTTAAGCTGGTAAATTATTCAAAATTCCCAAAATTAGCCCCAAAATTGAAGCCTAAATTTTATTTTTTAAAATTCAAGGGAAATTCAAATATCGAAATATATTAAATTATAATTTCACAACAATTATTAAAACATAAAGTTTACTAAGAAAGATCAAACAGTGTCATTAGAAGCTTTGTGTAAACCCTTTAATTTTAGCGCAAAATTTGAGTAAATCCTAACCCTAGTCAAACAAAAACTTCAAAGTTAATAAGGATCAAGGTATAATAGTTGTTTTAACTCTGGAAATTCCGCTCTCGAAACCTGAGAATAATAGAAATAAGATTATGGTATATCATAGTTCGAAATAACATGAGATAGCTTAAAATGATCAAATTTGTCAAAATTCGATTCGTTTTGAACCTGAATGGAATCAGTTTTTGAAAAACGTGCTTCGATGTTCGAAATAGTGAAAATATTTGATAACACCAAGAGCCTCATAATAATGTGAGGATTCCAAAAATTTCAGTTTCATAATTTTTCGGTCATTAAAAATATCAAATATAACATATTTATGTGTATTTTTTTTACAATCGATAATTTAATTGTCTAGTCTACTATTTATTGTATAATTTCTACTATTCATTACTATTCATCTATCTCTATTTCCTTACAACCTATATGCCTATTTCTTACATTTAGTTTTCTAATATCACTTTTTACTAAACTTCTCTTATACTTTACTTACTTTTCTTCACTAAAATTAATTTTTAATCACATTTCCCCCCTTTTTCCTCCTTGAGCCGTCCATGCTCTCTTCTCCTATCTCTTTTATTTTTATTTTTCAATTAATTTTATTACATCTAATTTTCACTCAAAAACTCTATAAATACCCTTTCCCTCCTTCATTCTTTTCCCACACTTTCTTACTTTAACAAAACTCTACAAAATTCTCTCTTCAAAATTCTCTTTGCAACCCTCTTTTCTTTCCATAAAACTATGATCCACCCACAACTACCAACACTTCATTTCTTTCTCTTTCATACATAAACCTTAGGTGAACATTCCTAATAATTCTTCTTCATGTCATGCAATATTACATGTCCATAGTATATGTTTCCTAAACCAATAAGGTTATGGAAGCAACAATATATTCATGTTTTGTTCTTGTTCATGCTTAGACTCCCATTATATGATTGTTATTATGTTGTAATATTATTATTGCTCAAATCTAAGTTTATATATGTTATTATGTATATGTATAGTTATATTTTTTAGAGCCTAAATTGCTCACTAACTTCTCACTAACATGCTCTTATTATTATGATTTTTCCTTTCTTTCTTTTCTTTCCTTTGGGATTAGTCTATTCTTAGTTCCACGAAGCCTTGATGAAGCTAAGGCTCCCAATACTTGACCATATTATTATGTTTATTTGTTTATTATATTTCTTTTTATCTTATTATGTATTATTCTTACCTTTTTCATTGCTATATAATCATATTCATGGGCGATTAGAATGTTGTTGTCTTAATAAAAATAAAAATGGGTTCTTTCTTTAATAAAGAAAAGTAAACTAAATTTCTTTATTTATACTTATCACTTAACAAAAGATTTTTCAATAAAAGACCTAAGTATTGTTTTTAATAAATTCTTTCAAAAGCTTAGATAAGCTACTAATAAATTTTAAAGTATGAGTAATGAAGAATTCTTCAAGAATTTAACTAAAGTAAAGACACACACTTTTCAAAATTTTAACATGAAAGCTTTAGTTTAGAACTTAAAACTAATATGAGTAATGAAGAATTCTTCAAGAGTTTAACTAAAGTAAAGACACACACTTTTCAAAATTTTAACATGAAAGCTTTAGTTTAGAACTTAAAACTAATGACTCTTTATTATATAAATCTCTCATAAAAAATTATTTATAAGAATTTTTTTACCGTCTTTATAACAAATACTAAGAATTAGACAAGTTTTCAAAGTTAAGATAAAATCAACTCACTACACTATAAGCTCACTTAGATAAATAAAATTTGTCAAAGAAAGAAAGTTTAAAGATGATAAATTTAATCACAAGAAGTAGAAAAATATAATCATAAAGAGAAAATAAGTAAATAACTTAAAATATTATAAGTCATCAATTCTTAAGATTTTGAAAGCTAATTTTCAACTACTAGATAAAAAAAAAAAATGGTAGGTATCTCAAGAAAACCAAGTTTTTACAAAATTAAATTTATCTTTCAAAAGTTAGGAAATGAAATTATAATAAGAAAACACTCACTTATAATAATCCAAGAATTTTTAAGTTTTCTTTCCAGCAACATAAAAAGGAAAATTTTCAAAGTTTCATGTTTTAAAACTCTTAAAGACAAATTGTTTTGTGAAAAATAAATGTTGAGGCAATACTACAAAAATCATGCATAAAATATGAGTATATATATATGTTCAAAGGATTCTTCAACTATATAAATATCCATATATTTTTTTTTATAGGTTTTGGATGAAGGAAAAATTGTATTTCAAAAGTTGGGAATTTCGTAATTGTTCTGTTCCCTTCTGTTTTGGGACTAAAAGGACCCATTTTGATAAAAATAACCTTAGAAATAGATAGATCTTTTCGAGTAGGTAGAAAATGACATATGATATGCGAAATTTCCAGTTAAAATAAACAAGTTATGACCATTTAAATTGGAATTTCTACAAATATGATTTTTACCGCAAATAGAAGATAGAGTTAGAAAATTTAAGTAGAAGTTCTATGAAATACTAATTTAGGGTATTTCTTTTGTATAGGTGACGAGGAAGGAGAAGTCCCATATCCCGAAGATTACTTTGATTAGGAGTTTATATGCGTCATAGCTGAGTGAGTTTACTTCCTTAAGTTTTTTACTCATGCTTGTGTTTATAGTGTTAGAGGCACTAGAAGTAGGAAAAGAAAAAAATGGAATATGCATGATAATTTTGGTTAAAAGTATACTAAGCATATCGAGACAAAAATTATTGTTAATTAAATTGTGTTTTATTATCATGATGCAGTGTCTACAAATTCTATGATTGCCCCTAAGCTATTTTAATTACATGAAAGAATTTAATAAATGGATTCATGTATATTATGTAGTGGGTCACATTGCATTACTATTTTATACTTGGTGGGACAAGAGTATAATAGTGTTGGTTGGTATAAGTGATAGTATCTACGTGTTGGCGAGTAGTTGCCGATATAGTCTACATGTTTTTATGTTGGTGAACAGTAGTCGATATGATCTATAAAAGTTTTATTTTAAAAAGTGTTGGTCATCATTGGCCGGTATAACTAACCTCAAATAAAGGGCGTAATTCATTCTACATATGGCTCCTAGAAAACCATATGTCTTACTTGCTCACGTGTTTGATGCATCACATATGTTTTTTTAATTATAACTTCTTTGATATCTTGATTTGAGTATGATAATCGAGAATATTCTCACTAAGCTAGTTAAGCTTATACTCACACAGATTTTGTTGTCACAAGAACACCTTTTAATCTACCTGGGGTCTTCTTGTATTCTGGTAAGGCCAAGCTTTTGGAAAGCTTTTTGGGGAAATTTGATCAAAGATTTTAGATAGAAATTCCCTTAAATCATTTGGCTATAGAGTTTATGTATGAAAGACCTAAGTTGTATTACAAATTTTTGGATTTGATCGGGGAAATGCCCTTATGTTTATGTAAAGACTTTATTAATTGTTGGATATATGTTTGTTAGTTCTTGTATGCTTTCTATTACTGCTTAAATCACATATCCCACTAGAGTCTTCTATTGCTATAGTAGATTCTTTACATATAATATGGAGACTTTTGTGTGATTAAGGTAGTCATTCTTAAGTCTTAATATTTATGTGGCGGATTGCCACGTTTAGGGTATCCTTTGGGGCATGACACTTTGATTTTACAAAAACGATTCACCACTAACCGAGACTTGCGCATTTTTAAAATTCAAAATTGTAAATAAATTAGACTTGGCTGATATATTAAATATTAGCCTAAGAGATTAATTAAAAACCTTAAACTGTTTAAAACGAGCTAAGAATCTTGCATATATAAGATTTATACACATCGAATCATGCCAAAACCCTAAAAAGGAGATCTTTTTCTTTCCCCCTTATCTAAAACTCTAATTCTACCCTTTTTTCCCATTTGATGTTAATTAAGCTAAATTAGAAAAAGAAGGGGGGGGGGGGGGGGGGGGTGGAATGGGGGATTAACATTAACTAAATGAGACCATCCACTTGTCCCCAGGGATTTTAGACATGAAGATGTGCTAGAAGGAGAGAACGGATCACAACCTTCAAAAAATTTGTAACAAGGTAAGAGCTTAAGATTTCAAGATGTTTTTGAGTGTTTTATGGATATGTAAGCGTGAAAACTTACTTGGATATGTTGGTTTATAATATGGGTTGCAAGAAATTCGATGTTGGACTGGTTTTGGAGTTTAAAATCATCATTTCCAGTTGAAACAAGGGAGGAACAATACTTTGAAGTAAGGTAAGGTTTGAGACGAGCTATTTATGTTAAGAAATTTCAATAAAAAGGAGATTAAACTATCATAATGGTGTAAACTAAAGAATAAACATGATTTAGGAGCACAATATATCATGAACCCAGAAAAGTACGAATGGGACACGAGGCCATGCTTCTCTCTGATCATGAAACACAAAGAAAATATTAAAGCCAAAAAAGCACGATGGAAACATTGTAAGCCCCTAAAATTTTCGTCATTCCTAGAAAATTATTCTTACAGTAGATATCGAAACCTAAATGCTAAAAAAAAAAAAACCTTAAGTTAAAACCAAACTCTAAACAAAGTTAAATACAAAATTTCATAACCTCAAGAAAAAGAGTACCTTCAAAAACAAAACAAAAATCCAATAATCATTCGATCAAAATCCTTCTATTGAATAATTCATCTATCTGATCGCTAAAATGTAAATCAAGACAATATATCCAATTAATATTTAATGACAAAATTATGAAACTTAGACCATCCGGTGAATTTTAAAATCTAAAATTTAAAATTTATACCAAAAGATAAACGAAGTCAACATATAACATTACCAGCCTTAGACCTGATTAGACAATCCCAGGAACTGTAAATATTAAATAAATCTTAAAAATGGAGTAAACATATAGCATAACCATAAACCCTAGAACTGAAAGTCATTCGGAACCCTAAAAGTCAGCTGGGTCAATAATAAGCCCCAGTGAGACTAGATCCGACAATCCTGCGCTTGAAATCCTAAAATAATAAAAATGGGATAACTTGGATCATTGACTGAAATAATGTCAGATAACCTAAAAAGATCAGATTCGTCCAAAATCTGCTTGTTTTGGACCCAAAAGTGACTAGTTTTCGAAATCAGGGTCTTGACGTGCAAAAGGGTGAAAATATTCCGATGATATAGTTTGACTTGTAATAAGATGAAGAATCATAAAATATCAGTTACAAAATTTTTCGGCTTCTAAAAATATAATATATAGTTTGTTTAATATTTTCCTTACTACTAGTATTTTATTTGTCTAGTCTACTATTCAACTATTTACTACTGTTCATTATTATTCATATATTTCTACTTTTTCCTACTTCCTATTTCTTATAACCTATATACCTATTTCTTACATTTACTTTTCCAATATTACTTTTTACTAAACTTCTCTTATACTTTACTTACTTTTCTTTTCTAAAATTAATTTTTAATCACTCACCCTCTCTTCTCTCCATAATGGTTGGCCACTTCTCCCCTTTCTCCCTCATATTTTATTTTCTTTTTCATTTATTTTTATTCCTCTAACTTCCCTTCATATTTATCTATAAATACCTCTTTACTCATTCACTTCTTACACACTTTTTTTTCACCATAACAAAACTCTACCAAAATCATTTCTCAACTTCTCTCTTTAAATTTCCTCTCAAACTTTTTCTCTTTAAATTTCTTTTTCAACTTCTTTTCCTCCTTTCACTCATACAAAATCTTCCATCTTTAGATAAAATACTAGACACACCTCCCAAACATAACAAAACTCTTGCAAAATCAAAACTCAAACACTCTCCTCTCCGCTCTCCCATTCATGCCACTTACATACACACAAACACCCATTTGTTCCCTCAAATTTTTCTTCCATCTTAGGTAAAGCACTAAATTCCCTCTTGAATTCATGTTGACATAATATGAAAAATATGTGTCTGTTGTTTATGTTTAGTTTAACTCCATAATGTATTCATGTTATGTTACGTTATGTTCTTGAACTAACCTAACTTTCTATATATTATTATGTCTAAGTATGTATATATATCTTTAGAGTCTAAAGCTCACTAGCCTAACATTTTATTTATGCTTTTATTTCCTTTCTTATTTATTTATTTCATGCAAATAAATAAGATAGTCAACTTCTAGTCTTAGATTTATCCTTAATCAAGTCAAAAAAATTTGGGACTTGTCCATAATTCAAATTTTGGAGAGCCTTGAAAATTAATCTCAGACTCCCAAGATTTTCTTATTCATTTGTTTTTCTTTTTTTATGAGACTGACTATATTTAAGTCTCAAGGAGCCTTGCTAAAGTCTAAGACTCCCATAAATTATTTTTTTCTTGCTTTTCTTATTTTATATATGGGACTTACCCATTTCTAAGTCTCGAGAAGCGTTAAAATAAATCCAAGAGTTCTAAGATTTTCATTGATTTTGCTTTTCTTATTTTCGTGGAAGTTGTCTATTTCTAAATTCCGGAAAGTCTTAATAACAAGCTAAGACTTCCATATTTTTGTTCTTATATTTGCTTAATTGATTTTCTATTTGTTTATTTTCTACATGAGTTTATAATTTATCTCATAATGAAACTACTAAGTTCGTATGCATGGTCATATGATGGTGTTGTTGTCTTAATAAAATTTTCAAAAAGATAATATGGATTATTATTTTTTATATAAAAATGGGGCTAAACTCTCAAGAAAAATAATTTTCAACACTTAGAAAGAATTTTTGGTAAGACTTAAGATAATTGTTTAACTACACTCTTTCGAAAAACATTAAAATAAATTTATCATAAATTTCTAATGTTGATAATGTTTTGTTATGCAAGTTTTTCTTCAAAACTTATTTGTAAGGCATATGCCAATATTTTGATGAACACTATGAATAAAATAACTTTTCTAAAACAAACTTAAAAATCAATTTACTAGTTAAAACCCACATAAAAATAAAATCGGTATATAACTTAAGGATTCAAGTTTTAAGAAGTAAATTCATTTTTATGAAGTTAAGAAGATATAAATAATAGTTATAATAATTAGACACCAACTTATAACAAACTAAAAATTTTAGTTTTCTTCTAATAACCTCCATGTGTTGAAAAAAAATATTAATTGAGAAAGAGTTATTATGAGAATAAAAATATATAACAAGTCATTAACTTAATTTTTCTCATATGCTAAAACTTAAAACATTTTAAAGATAATACAACTTAGAATGATTTTTCTTCACAACCACATAAAGATTCATGTTTTGGAAAATAATTAGTTAAAAGAAGTTTAATATGAAAATGAAGTATTCATGGACTCAAAATAAATATAGAATCATGATTTTCTTTAATTAAGTTTCACAATTGCAAAGTCTAAGAATTAAAATTTTATTTAAGAACCAAACTTAGGAAAATTTAAGGAAATACACTTAGAGTTTTATGTCATAAATAAATAAAACCATGTCTTGTAACATGAATTACTAAATAAAATTTTTGAACAAATATAGGACCTTTGAGATTTCAAAATATATATATTGAACTACGATATTTGTTATTAAGTCACATGTTTACAAAATAGTGAATGTAATCACAAGTCAAAAAGTGTTTTTTCGTAAAACTTAACATTTCACGAAGATTGTTTACAAAATTTTTCTTTTAAGATAACATCACTAGGATCATGCATATGATATGAGCTATTGTTAATACTAAATTATTTTCAAGGCAAAAGTATTTATATGTTTGTTATAAAGTGTTTAAGTGAAGTAAAACTTTGGAAAATGCAAATTTGAGGGCTAAAACCTATAAGTCAGATCTATACCGATCCTTTTTGATACCCAAAATCCAATATGCGAAATTCCAAGTTAAAATGAGCAAGTTATGGCCATTTTAAGTTGGCATTTCTTTTAATTTGAATTTAAACGAGAATAGCAATATATAATTAGAAAGTTTAAGTAGGACCTCTATGAAATACTTATTCCAGGAATTTCTTTTATTTAGGTGATGAGGAATTTGTCATGCCATTTCTAGAGGATTATTACGATTAGGAATTACTTTAATGGACGAGTAAGTTCTTCTCTTAGTTTCGTTACCATGCTTGTGCTTATAGAAATAGTGCTACTAGTATGCTAAGAAAAGATAAAAGTGGATATGTATGGGGAACTCATGTGTTATGTATGTGATTCTATGCTTATGTGATCAAGGAAATATTAAGCATATCGAAACCTTGAATTATTTGTCTAATTGCTTTGATTACTTATATATATGACTGTTTGTGAGTGTTAAATTATTTGATTGTTCCCTAAATAACCTTAATAAGGTTTGACCTATGAAAAAGAAACAATCACACATTGCATATCGTTGAGTCTCATTAAATGCTCCTACTCTCACGTGAGGAGTCTGAAGACTATGAATCCTACCATAGGTATAGATCTATTCCTTCTCGATGAAATTACAAATGCAAGGGGGAATGCGTCCTTAGGGAGGAATTGTGCAGACCGATCCCTATTAACAAGTACCTGGGGACTAGCAATAGAGATAGGGAGCCTCATTTTGAATTCCCTAACCCTTGTCATGGAGGGGTAAATCCATTCTATATACGGTTTCTAGATAACCATACATATTTGCGTGTTCATGTAGTTATTGCACTTGCATATTATATTCTTGACTAATAAACTTAGTTGTTTATGATTTTGGATGTGAATGATGAGAAGTATCTCATTAAGCATGTTGTAGCTTACACCCCTATAAATCTTTGATTGAAATAGGTATACCTAAGACTCTATGCAAGGAATGAGTTATTAAGAAAATCATCGATGGATTCTTGAGCCCTCATGGAAGAATTGGGAGCATAGAATAAAGTTCTATTTTGAGAATTTCTTTATAGGCAATTTATGATATGTTACTATTTTGAAGATTTCTAAGAAATGTATATATATGTTTTTAATCCATTTGAGGACTTTAGCAAGAGTATGCCCTTAAGAATTGTAATCGACCTTATTTATGTCTAATTCTAAGTATTCTCTTGCCTTGCTACTTAATTGTTATTAAAGTAAATTGCATTACTTTAGTGCGTTCTCTTTATTGTGTTATATGCCTTGTGCATAATATGGAAGCCTTTGTGTGACTAAGGTAAATCATTTCTAAGCTTTAATATTGTGTACGGTGGATTTCCACGTTTAGAGTATCCTTCGGGGTGTGACAAAAACAACATCGTGTTTCCCACTGCACTTATCTTTGTCCCCAAATGCACATTGAAGTGTTGAGGAACATGGGGGATATACGAAGCTATGTTTCCTACCGTACTTCCCTTTGGAGTTCTTGAACAAAGAAGAAACACGTCCATTCTTTTTAGCCATGCTTTGAAGCAATGGGTGATATACACCCTCGTGTATTAGCCGTGCTTCCCTTGTTTTCCTTAAACCCTTCTTCAATTTAAAAGAAAACTTGATCCAATTTCTTTCTTAGACTTAATTAACCTTCTAAGCACGATCTTTAGGCAAAATGACTAAGTGAATACAACCTAGATGTACTAA
The DNA here is from genome assembly GCA_024138025.1 of Combretum micranthum. NCBI lineage: Eukaryota > Viridiplantae > Streptophyta > Magnoliopsida > Myrtales > Combretaceae > Combretum > Combretum micranthum. The sequence continues at coordinate 578,523 of JAMXBD010000709.1, forward strand.
ATGAGATAACGGAGTTAGAGATAGTTAACCATGAACTCATTTCATTTTCAATTGTGAATAATTGATTGGACTCCTAGCTTGGGAAATGATAACAAACTTGGATTGATCAACAGGTACGTAGTAATTGCGTATTGCTTTCTAGGATAGTTTTAGTAACCGAATTATGAATTTAAACTTGGGTTAATTGAGTGATGGATGCTGCTTGGCCGCTTACTCTAGGAGTGGCACCCCCGGACTGGGTTGCAGATCACAATTTTGAGACAATGTGGTAGTTTAGGTGTTAGGCCCCCATAGTGCATGGTTGGGCTTGGCGAGTAGTTGATAGGGAAATTTCCAAGATTGGATGGCTGACTAGGAGCAGGTACGAAATTTTAACGAGTTATACAGCATTATAGGACCTTGCACAAGGAGTTACAATGGATCATGTTCGTTGGTGGTAGCTTGTGAGGAGATGATCCAAACGAGACTATTTTCCTTATATTCTTTCTGATGAGTTCTAGGGATTTATCGAAACCCCCTCTTCGGTATATGATCTGTTAAGGGAACCCTACCCCTTTTGTTTTGTGGAAGTCTTGAGTACTCTTATGCACGTTGTATTTTTGGGACCTAGGAATACTTGGTTGTTGACTTTAATTTAATTAAACTTAAATTGTTCCTGTTGCATTAGCCTAGGTGTGTATAACATACACGAATGTATTTGATTACTATGTACTGAGCTTTGCAACTCATTTTATTAACTTTTCATATCATACTTGTGATTCAATGAGAATGAGAGGTACGCGGGATGACACGGTTAGATGATGATGTACGAGACTTGGGTTTATGAGTTTTCTTGGAAAACTTTTATTGTAATCATGATTTATAAACTTGGATGACTGTTATCAATTAAGTAACAAATATTTTGGTTTAATTTAATATGGACCCTTAAGTCTAAAAGTTTGTATTTGAGTTGTAATTTCTTGATTGGCCCTATGGGCAATATTTATAAATGACCATTTGTGATATGCATTTTCTAAATAGGCCAAATGTTATAGGTTTTGATAAACCCAAACCATAGGTAAACAGACGGTACTTTGTTGAAATTTTATAAAGATCAATAATAATTTATTAAATTAAAAATTAATTAGAAACCCACTCAATAATGGAATACGTTGTACATATTGCTTGGAGGTGATGCGTGTGGTGAAACAACACGCCCTTAAGCACCTTAAGGGCTTGGTCCTTGCAATAACATGTTTCCATGTGAACAATGGGGGCTATCGACAAGAAAAATCTATTAAGGATGCAACTCAAATGGCCAAGGTCAATCCCGTAATGTTCTGTACTAGTCTAGTAGGTTGACTATTGGTCTCTGATGCTATCTTTAAGGCTCCTACTCTCTTTGCTAACCCACAACAAGAGTAGGAGGGTAAGTGTTGATAGTGAATACTTGACTGAAACTTGAAAGGCTTAATATTAACCTAATGGACCAGCTACTGGGCTCATAAAAAGGTTCCAATTAGAATCTTAATAACGGACTCTTTATGGACCTTGGCCAAGAAGCATGACAAGGAGCTTAAATAGAAGCTTCGTGAGGGACTCAATCCTATGAGGACCTCAAACCCTCACCACTCTTATTAAGGCTCTACACTTTGAGACTCATAATGTCTCCTTCCACTTCTATCTCCTTAGGGGAATAAATGCGAGCTTGGTTGCCTCCACTTTGTTTAAGGACTATCACCTTGGGTCTAAGATCGCCTACCTCTATACGGCTCAAGGTTATGAGGAGTAAGACTCCATAGGCTTCTAATTATGGTATGACCAAAATTTATAAATAGACCCTCATCCCCAAAGGTATAGACATATGATCTAATCCAATCTCTCACGAATTCCTTACATTTTCTCTTGAATCCACTATTAACTTGAGCATTGGAGTGACCACACCGAACAACCTCCTGATGTACTACTAATTGTGTATTATGGTTATAGGTTCACGATGCTCCCTGATCTCCTCAATTGGTTATCCAACACCTGCAATACTGACCATTATAATTTCATGATAAAGAATGATACATATCTAAATAAAATTTTTTTATAAAAAATTAATATTTTTAATAAAACAATTAAAAAACAATTTTGAATTTAATTTTTAAAAATACATAAATGGTTGAGTTCAGGGTCTTAAATCAAACCATGAATTGTTTACTCTTCATCGAATTGAATTATTTTGAAAAGGAACTAAAATTTCAGTGTAGTACGGTTTGGTTAGGTTCGGTATGGTTTGGTTATTTTTTTGTTTGCCCACACAGGCTTATCCGTGATTAATAGAATAAGCGATTTCAAAATGAGATTAAACTCCCTTCAAAATCCATGTTTTCTTTCTAAAGTCCTCTCTTTGTAAGCCATCGAAGTGGTCCCTTAAGAATGTAGTTTTTGCAAATGGGGTGTCTAGATTTTCATTGTTTTAGCTTCATTTACCGCCATAATAAGCATAATTAAAGTTTTCACCATCGAGATTTATGTACCAATGTTCCTACATCATCGGTGATAAGTTGAAAAGTATTGTGTGGTTGTTTTTAGTTATTGAAAATATGTTTAAACAAATTCAAATTTACTCATGTAAGTTTTCACTTTTTGATGTTTCAGGTAGTTATGTTTTTATTTTTGATGAATTGCATACCTAAGCTATTCCTCTTAACATCACACCATAAAATTATCTAAATTTTTATTGTTAGTTAAACACCCAAATCAAATAAAATATTTTCTTTCCTTTAAATAAGAACCTTATTCCAAATCTAATTTTTTTTTGCAAGTAAGAGCCCTAAGGTCTTCATTATAGGGTCAACATGTACATCTTAAACTCTCTCTTTTTTCTAATTGAATCTATCTCCCTTTTTTCCGACCAACATTTATATTTTCTAATCACGTTTGTTGAGTATTTAAATTTAGAATTTGTTGCTTTCTGTAGACACCCAATTTTTGCCCAATTAAAAATTAGGCTTAAGTTTAGAATAAATTAATGTCATGATTGAGTTCATTAAAAATATAAAATATAATAATAAAAAATAATAAACAATAGTATAATAAAAAAGAGAAAATAGAAAAAATAAAAATATAGAGGAATAAAATACGTATAATAAAATAATTAAATGAATAATAGTAATATAAATAAAATATATGTAAGAAAAATTAAAATAAATAATTATTTAAGCTTAATATAATATATATTTTATTAGTCTTAAGTATTAGTGGGTTAGCTATATGACCAAGGCACAGGCCAACGGCCTAACGGATCAGGACCATGGACACAAAGCAAGAGGACCCAAGTTCGAATCTAGCCTAAGGCAGATTTTGCCTCTTTTTTGTTCATTTTTTTTCCCAAAAGACACATCGGTTCATCCACTTTGAGACTCATTTGAGCAACGAATCTTTGTGTTTTTTCGAAATTGATTGTACAGACACGAACTAGGCATGGGATACATCACATATACACACAATTCGTGCATTATTTCATTCCAAAAGACACATTAATTAAGGCATGAAAATTGAAAAAAATTCGAATGGACATGATTTTTCAAATCTTAAAATTGGCCGAATTGTGTCCTTTAATCAAATTAAACACACTTAATCAAGAGTTGTGATGTATAAACATAAGATTCGTGATCAATTTGAACCAACAATCACGAATCGAGTCCCAATTTGAATCGTTTTTATTTGAAAAAATATAACGATTCGTGATTGTAAAATTGAACAAGTACGAAGCTTCGAAATGACAAATTGTTTCGAAATCTATAAATAGGATCACCCCCAAGCAGAAAGCACAATTCAATTTCACAAAACACGCACTACACGATCGAGATCTGAAAATAGAGAGAAAAGTGTTCGAATTGCAAAATTTGCAAATTCGAAGTGATTGAGAGGATTTCGATCCAATTAAAGAGTGTTAGGATCATCTAGGAAGTGTTCTTGATTGATTATAGTGTTTAGAATTGCTCGAATTTGCATTTGGGAAGTTCTGCAAATTTTCGAATTTTTTAAACCCTCGCCGCCGAGCACCACCACACGAACCGCCACTTCTGGTGGTTCTGGGAGTGAACACCACCAGCCGCTGCAGCACCCCAATCCACGTCGGGCCGACAAAGTTGGAGGCTTCGAAAACCACCAGGAACGGCCGAGGAACGCTCGAAAACCACCGTGATCGTCTTCTTCACCCGACGGAGCACCGAAATCCGACCCGAAATCCGAATCCAACCCGGTCGGTCGTCGGTCAACGGTGATCGGTCAACGGTCAACGGTCGTCGGTCAAAAGTCAGCAGATCCTGTGGTCCAGATTTGATCAGAAGATCCTGTGGTCCAGATTTGATCAGAGGATCCTACGGTTCAGATTTGATCAGAGGATCAGACGGTCCAGATTCGATCAAAGCAATCAACGCTCCAGATCAAAAGTCATCAGATCCTGCGGTCCAGATTCAGTCTACAGATCAGACGCTCCAGATCTGATCCGAGAAGATCCAACGGTCCAGGTTAGTCTGTATTATTAAATTATTTATTTATTATATATTTAATTTCGGAAAATAGGAAAAAATAGGAAAAAATTAATAAAAATTCGTAAAAAATCCAGAAAAATTCAGAAAAATCCAGAAAAATTAGAATAATTATTTTTAATATAAATTTACATGTTTTAGCAATTTTTGATATTTTTGGATATTTTTAATATGTATTTGCATATAGATTGATCTTTAAATATATATTTGATGCATGAGATGTTTTGTTTTTGTATTTTAATTTTGTTATGATATATTTTGAATATGTTCTGAACATATGTGATGATTATTGAATTTTGAAAAATAATAAATTGTTAATAGATTTTTTAAACCAAAATTGTTGTTGAATAATAAAGATAAAAATTGTTTTTTTAAAATCATGATATTAATTAAGTTTTTATCAAAATTATCTTTATAAATTTGCTATAAAGATAATACTCAAAGTTTTCAAAATTGATTTTCATGTAGCATTAAATTAGCCATGAATTATCATAAATTGTTTTTTTAGAAAAATGATTTTTGGACTTAGAAAAATATATTTTTTATGAAATAAAATTCAATTGATTAGATCATAGGATCATCAAAATTAGTTTTCATAAAAATTCAAAATTTAATAAACTTAAAGTGAGAATATTTTAAAAATATAAAATTGATCAACAAACTAAGTTCTTTATAAAAGAACTACGTTTTGTCTGATCTCGATTAGCGAGTACGTAGGCACCTACGGGGCGACAATAAAATTAGAAAAAATATATTTTGTTTTGATAGTTTGAAATAATCATTTTGTACATATAAATTTTTTTTAAAAAAGAAAAAAATATATAAAAATAAAAATGAATGATTAAACTTGTAGATATTTGTTTTATAAATGTTTTGTTTGAATTTTTTAGTATAGAAAAGGATAAATTCTAAATTTTAAATTTAAAGTGGTAACCGCTTAGGTTTTAATAGGTTAGCCCCCGAACTCAGATATCTGGTATTTTTTAAAAATTTGATTTTTAAATCAAACTTTTCGCAGACTAGTGGCTAAGTTAGGATTAACCGACCCATTAATCCTGGCTTTCATTTTTTCCCGATTTATATCGGGTGGCGACTCTAAAAATTTTCAAAAATTAAATTTCTTTTAACCCCTAGTCGAGGATTCATGTTAAATGGGTTAGGGTTTAATATGAATCGGGTTAGGAGAAATGAACCGGATGATTTTCAAAATCCAGGCTCGACAGCTTGGCGACTCCACTGGGGACTCGCTTATTTTTTTAAAAAAAAGAGGGCTAGCCACTTAAGTTTAAAATTTAAAATTTATCCTTTATTTTTGTATATTGTAATTATATGTTTGTATGTGTTTTGTATATATGTCTGTAACTTAGATTTTAAATTAGTTCATTTCACTTGCATATGCATTTGCATGTATGCACACAATGTGTGCTAGATACGGTCGAACCCAGGCCGTCTTAAGAGCCTAAGCGAGGAGTTCGAAGTAAGGTCCGGGGGCTGTGGTTTCCACCCTCTAGATCAAGAAAAGACTCCCACTCCGGTTTAGCCTTATGATTTGCTAGACCGGGGAACCTATAGAACCTTACCAAATCATGCATTCATTCATGGGATTTGACCAATTTTTTCAAAAAAATGGAGTTGTAAATTTTTTTTTAAAAAAAAATTTAGGATTTGTCTCCTAATAGGGTCTTTATAAATCCTCAGGAAATGATTTCCTCGAGTTCGGACAGTAACGATAGCCTATGGGCTCGTCTCATCAAGGAACCCCGAGTAGAGACTTTCAAGGATCCAATGCTGTTACTGGACCGATGGTTGGTCAGTTTTGACCCCGATCAACAATCATTCATTAAGGATAGGTTGGGCCCGATCCTCAATTTACCTAAAGTCCAAGTTCCATTTACCATGTTTCGAGCCCTTGTTCATCTTTGGGAACCCAATGAAGTGGCATTCCGTCTAGGTCAACACGTGCTAAGTCCTACCATTGAAGAATATGCTAGGTTGCTTCAAGCCCCACCCACTTCCGAAGGGATCTATGTACCAAGCCTTACTCAAAGTCCGATCCGCATCATTTCAGAATTTTTGGGTTAAAAAGAGAAGCAGTAATTGAAGCCATGAAGGGTTGCAATGAATTCTCCATCCGATTAACTACTTTGATGGATTGGTTTGGAAACTTTGACAATTACATAAGCAACCGAGATTCCTTTACAGTATCAGTTGTGACCTGGATGAAAATCGGGTTAATGCTTTCATAGTGGCTGCTTTTGCTACCATACTCTTTCCACATGGGAACCTGTTCATTCACTTCCGAGTCATCGAGCTTGTAGCACAATATCTAACTGGCAAGTCATATGTTCCCGCCCTTCTAGCAGAACAAATCAGAAGTTTGAATCACATCAAGTCTAAGGGCAGGGGCAGTTTCAAGGCAAGCATGCATCTGTTGATGGTTTGGTTCGCTAGTCACACCAAGTACTACGGAAAAGATCTAGCTAATGGGTCCCTTATCCGCCCGAATTATGATCTCATCCAGTCTTTTGCTGAACGGGTCCATATGGAAGACAATGAGCCTTTCTGGTCTATACTTGCAATATTTGAAGACATGAGACCTGAAGACTTTATGTGGCAAGCCCGTTGGTTTAAGTGTCCCGTTGCTATCTTAAGTTGCAAGAAATACCTAACTGTGCCTCATTGGAATCACTGGCTGTACAGGCTATTACCCCTCAAGTGTTATCCGCAATATGGCATGCTACAAGACATTACTGTCAAGCCAGAGTTGGGACGAGTTATTCTCGACTATATGGATCCAACCATGACTCAGATAGCAAGCAGTCCAAGGTAAACCAAATAAAAGCCATCTGGGATGATAGAGAAATCAAGCCAGTTTTCGAAGTCGAGCCAGAAAATAAAGTGACTCGGGATTATAGAGCAACCAGGTGGTACATAGCCAATCAAATGAAGAAGAATAAGGACATCCAATATGAAGCTCCTAACATTCTTGAACCAGCACCACCTGAACCTGATCCTGAAATGATTGCTTATGGAAATGGTTTCAGCTCGGCTTGAAGTCTGTCATCGGGATTATGCAAAGAGATAGAGAGATGATTGACCGCTTGGAAAAAGCTCACAATAGGATTGCACTGTTAGAGGATGAATTGAAGAAAGCTCGAAAAAGGACTCAACTACTTGAGGATCAAATCATCTGCCCTGCCAAGACTAGAAGACTAGTTTAGAAATCCTGAGTTTAGTTTTAGCAATTAAGGTTCTTGAACTTTTAGTATAGTAATTTAACTTTGTATGAAATATTGTTTTTGAATTATTACAACTCCAATAAATGTGTTTATCAAAATTTGATGGTCATTATCCCCATTTGCATTTGCATCTTGTGTTTGTATGTTAGTATTCTTATCTTCTTACTTCTTCAGTCCAGTTACGAATCAAGTCTAGCGAATCCAAAATCCTGAAAGATAGCTTCCAAACCAGTTAGAAGTCCCATTTATACTAGATCACGAGCAAAGATGGCTAGTACCGGGAACACTACCCCTGATCAGACCACTGAACAGAGACTCAATGCCATGGAACAAACCCTGCTTAGAATTACCGAACAAATGCAGACCCTTACTCAGAATGTTACCCAGTCCAAGACCCCTATAGCATCTGAAGAATCTTCCGGGGAACAGAAAGGAAAAGAAGTCATGCAGCAACCAGTCAACGTTGATGATTCCCACACTGAGTTCAATATGTCCGAGCTAAAGAAAGAACTTGAAGCCCAAGCCAGAGACATGGAGAAGAAACTGTTTGAAAAGATGAAGGCATTTGACGGCTTTGATCAGACTGCGATTTTAAGCTGCCACAATTTGAGGAAGGTGCTTTTCCTGAAAAATTTAAGGCACCCGAGTTCGAAAAATACGATGGAACTGGCTGTCCTAACATGCATACAAGATTATATGTACGACGTATGGGGCAGTATGCCAAATTTGATAAACTGATGGTACAGACCTTTCAAGATAGCCTTACTGGTCCAGCATTAGCCTGGTATGCCCAATTGGACTCACAAGAAATTGATACTTGGGATAAATTAGCCAGGGCATTTTTCAACCAATACAAGTTCAATATCGAAATGGCACCCTCGGTCTGGGATTTGAGTACTATGAAGAAGAAGAAAGACGAAGCTTTTAAGGAATATGCTCAGCGATGGAGAGCTTTAGCTGCAAGAATCACCAATCCAATGCCTGAAAAGGATCTCACTTTTACTTTCATCAACACACTAGAAGAGCCATTCTTTTCTCATCTCATAGGGCATGCGTCAGCAAGTTTTTCAGAGTGGTAGTAGCCGGATGCAGAATTGAGAATGCTATCTCAGCCGGAAACTACAAGTAGAAAAGAAATATACAGCACCTAAAAATGTCACGTACAAAGGAAAGGATTCGACTGTCGGTATGGTCAATATCTCAAGTCCAGCAAACCCTACTAAATCCATAGTCCTGCCGACCAATCAAGGTCAAAGTCAACAAAGGGTTGTTTCGAATCAACAATCAAGGCCTAACCGACGCAATTTTACTCCAATACCGGTTCCACTCAGCCAAGTGTGGGCTAAATTGAGAGCCGATAATCTGATTGGCTTTGAAGTACCCAGAGATGATTATAAGCCCAAGAACTACAACCCTGATTTAAAATGTGAATATCACATGGGGCAAATCGGGCACTCCACTGATTATTGTTGGAGACTCAAACATAAGATTCAAGATCTTATCGATGCAAAGACCATCCAATTAGACTTTGTGCAGCCTCCAAATGTTTCTACTAATCCATTGCCAAATCATGGGTCGGTTATTAATATGATCACTGCCGAAGCGCCGGACCCAGAAGTCAACTTGGATGAATTGCCTATCACCATAGAACAAGTGGCGTGGAATCTCCGCCAAATGGGCATTTACCCTATATCAATCTGAGAGATCGCACAAAACCAGACCAGCCATTTACAACTTGTTGCAAAATGGAATCATAAAGAAAGAAGATATCATGGAAATGCTGGTCCCAAAACCAAGAAAGTCAAGCACACAGGCAGAATTGGGCAAGATACCAAGCTGGAGACCCAACTGTCGGAACTCTAGGAGATGATGGAAAGTACCAATATCTGGTTGACTATTGGTTTGAACCACGCGTATATGCCGATGCTCCTCCCACTGGATGGGGATCAGAGTCTGAAGATGAAGAAAAGCCTGTACCTGAAGATGAAGAAAAGCCTGTACCTGAAGATGAAGAAAAGCCTGTACCTGAAGATGAAGAAAAGCCTGTACCAGAGAAAGAAGAAAAATTTGTTGGCATGATCACATGTGAACCGAAGTTAATCAAATTTGAGATGAACAACAGTAAAGAAGAGGCAACTGTCTCGAAGCCTAGAAGTTATACTTTTCAAATCCCAATTGCTGTAAAGGATTACAAAGCTGCCCCATTTGATTACCAGACAGTTAATCACACTTCTATGATTGGTGGGCTTACACGTTCGGGAAGACTTTATGAACCAACTGCAAAGAAGGTGACCATGGATTCATCGCCGCCGCCGAATGATGAAGAAAAGAAGGAAGATGAGAAAGCAATATTGGCTAAACTCATGAAGGCAAGTGAATTCAAAGTAGTTGAACAACTAGTCAAGACACCAGCCCAAATATCACTCATGGGTTTGTTAATTAGCTCTGATATTCACCGTGAGGCCTTGTTCAAGGTTCTCAAAGAAGTAAAAGTTCCAGAGAATGTGACAGAAAAAACCTTGGAACATATCATTAATTCTGTCTTTGCAAATGAGCAAATTAGCTTCTCATCTGAAGAATTAGAAGAGGAAGGTGGCCAACATAATAAAGCTCTTTTTATTGTTGTCAAAAGCAATGGTAGAATCGTCTCCCGAGTGCTTATTGACAATGGATCTTCTCTGAATGTATGCCCCCTGGCTACTCTGAATTTGTTGGAAGTAGACCCGTCAAATATCAAGCCAAGTCCTACTGTAGTACGAGCATTTGATGGATCAAAGAAGGAAATAATTGGAGAAGTGGAATTAGAGGTCACTATTGGGCCTCAAACTTTCCTAATTCCTTTTCAAGTGATAGATATCCCAAGAACATTTAATTTGTTGCTTGGAAGGCCATGGATTCATGCAGCAAGAGCAATACCCTCAAGCTTGCACCAGAGGGTTAAATTTGTATCAAATGGCCAACTTGTTACCGTTATGGGAGAACAAGATTATGCCATCTATCAAGAAACGGCTATTCCATACATTGGAAAAGGTGAAGAAGAGGACTTCGGACTCCAAATTTTTGAAGAAGTCTGTGTAATAAATGAAGAAAAAGAAGCTCAGATAGGAACTTTTGGCCTAGGATATTCTCCTACTCAAACAGAGGTAGCAGACATGAGGAATAAGATGAGAACAAGGAAACTTAATAAAGAATATGATCCAGACATCGAGATTCCGCACATCAGAAGCTCCTTTCCAAAGCCTCATCATGTCCAGGAGACAGATGACTCCAAGGAAGATGATCCACCCAAGAAGATAATTTTGAAGAATTGGTTTTCCATACCTTGTGCTAGTTTTAAGTAAGGACCGATATTAGATTGCGTTTTGTATTTTTCTGCTTTATGTGTTGCTCAAATAAGTGTACTTAAACACCATTTCAAATTTAATAAAATTCTTTTGTGTTTTTCCATATTCTTATTCTTTCCCCATTCATATTCTACCAGATCGACTTTTGTAATGAGATTCCGGGATATCTCGCGTCTGTAAATACTGAAAATATCGATATCACCTCCAACCCTACTGGGTTAGTCGTTGAAGATGATATCGATTATCAATTGAAAACACAAGAAAATTGGCAAAACTTTGATCATGAAAGGATTGAAACCCCTGAACCCACTAAATTGGTTAATGTGGGAACAAGTGAAGATCCTAGGAATTTGAGAATTGGGGTAAATTGTCAGAAGACACAACACAGGGCTTGATTAAGTTACTAGCAGAGTATTTGGATGTTTTTGCATGGTCATATAGTGATATGCCCGGTTTAGATCCGTCAATTGTGGTCCATAAATTGCCAACCAAAGAAGGCATTAAGCCTAAGAAGCAAAAACTAAGGCGATTTAGACCCGATTTGCTACTTAAAATTAAAGATGAGGTCAAGAAGTTACTCGAAGTTGGATTCATTGAAGTTTCGGATTACTCAGATTGGGTATCAAACATAGTACCAGTACTTAAGAAAAATGGGAAACTTAGAATCTGTGTGGACTTTAGAGACTTGAATCAAGCGACCCCAAAAGATAATTTCCCGTTGCCACATATTGATGTCTTGGTAGACAATACAGCTGGAAACCATCTATTCTCATTTATGGATGGATTTTCGGGATACAATCAAATATTGATGGCCGAAGAGGACAAAGTCAAAACCACATTTGTCACAGCCTGGGGAACTTTTTGCTATAAGGTCATGCCATTTGGTCTCAAGAATGCCGGAGCAACTTATCAGCGAGCAATGCAGACCATATTGCATGACATGATGCATAGAGAGGTGGAAGTATATGTTGATGACATGATTGCCAAATCAAAAGAAGGAGAAGATCATGTAGAAGTATTAAGGAAACTTTTTGAAAGATTGAGAAAGTTTCAATTAAAATTAAACCCAGAAAAATGCATTTTTGGAGTAACTTCTGGGAAACTATTGGGATTTGTGATCAGTCAAAGAGGAATAGAAATTGATCCTGATAAGTCAAAGCAATTCAAGAATTACCTCCCCCAACAACTTTGAAAGAAATTAGAGGTCTTTTGGGGAGACTAAATTACATTGCTCGATTCATTTCCCAGTTGACGGATAAATGTCAACCACTATTTAAATTATTGAGAAAAAATGCCCAAATTGAATGGAATGAAGAATGTGAAGAAGCCTTTAACCGAATTAAACAGTATCTGACAAATCCCCCAGTTTTAATCACTCCAGTACCCGAAAAGCCTTTGTTCTTATACTTGACAATTTTTTCGGAATCCATGGGTTGTGTACTCGGGCAAAAAGATGAAAATGGAAAAGAAAGAGCTATTTATTACTTGAGCAAAAAATTCTCAAATGGAGAGCAAAAGTACTCAGAGATAGAAAGAACTTGCTGTGCATTAGTATGGACTATGCATAGACTCAGGCAATACACGCTCTTCTACTCAATCGAGTTAATTACAAAGCATGATCCTTTGAGGTATCTGGCAAATAAGCCCGCCTTGGTCGGTCGAATTTCAAAATGGCAAATGTTGCTGTCTGAGTTTGATATTACCTATGTTAGACAAAATTCAATTAAAGGACAAGCCTTGGCTGATCAACTCGCTGAAAGCCCGGTTGATGAGGAACTAAAGGAACAAGATCAATTCCCCGATGAAGGGATTCGGGTAACACAAACGGAAGATGAAAGAATGCCGAATTGGAAATTGTATTTTGATGGAGCAGCTAATGTATATGGATGTGGAATAGGGGCAGTCCTAATTTCACCTGAAGGAAACCAATACCCAACAGCGGCCAGATTAATGTTCCCTTATAAATAATATAGCAGAATATGAAGCATGCATTTTGGGTTTAGAGATGGCAATCCAAATGGAAATTCAAGACTCGAAGTTTTTGGAGATTCATCACTATTATTTTTCAAACTCGAGGAGATTTTAAAACAAAGGATCCCAAGTTGATTCCTTATCATAATCACTTGGCAGAATTGATAGAAAGATTCAGGGAAATCTCCTTTGTATATGTGCCAAGAACTCAAAATCAGTTTGCTGATGCTCTGGCTACTTTGGCCTCATTAATTCAGTTTACTGAAGGAGCAAGAATCCAACCTTTGCAAGTCCGGGTGAGAAGTGAACCCGCATTCTGCATGATGAATCAGATGAACCCTGGTTCCAAGATATTAAAGTTCTTTTGCAAACGGGTAATTATCCTGAAGGTGCTACCAAGAAAGATCAGAAGTCACTGAGGCGTTTGGCCAGTCATTTTTTGCTAAGTGGAAATACGTTATACAGAAGATCATTCGACACGACTTTGTTAAGATGTGTAGATGAAAAAGAGGCCCAGAAGCTCATGGAAGAAGTTCACGAAGGAATTTGTGGTCCTCATATGAGTGGTTACATGTTAGCCAAAAAGATTATGAGATTAGGATACTTTTGGTTAACTATGGAATCAGACTGTATCAAACATGTGAGATCTTGTCATTTATGCCAGATCTATGCAAACAAGATAAGTGCCCCTCCAAAAGAATTACAGTTAATGTCAACCCCATGGCCTTTCTCAACATGGGGGATAGATGTTATTGGGCCAATTTCACCTAAAGCTTCAAACGGTCATCGGTTCATATTGGTTGCAATCGATTATTTCACTAAATGGGTAGAAGCCGCTTCCTATGCAAGTGTAACGAAGTCCGTGGTTGTGCGGTTTATCAAAAGAGACATCATCACTAGATATGGAACTCCGGAAAGTATCATCACTGATAATGGTACGAATTTGAACAACAAAGAAGTAACAAATTATGTCAGCAATTCAAGATCAAGCATCGGAATTCACTCCGTATCGGCCACAGATGAATGGGGCAGTTGAAGCCGCCAATAAGAACATCAAGAGAATTATTGAGAAGATGACCATTGTCTATAAAGATTGGCATGAAATGTTACCGCTCGCATTAATGGCGTATCGAACATCTGTAAGAACATCAACGGGGCAACACCATATTCCTTGGTATACGGAACTGAAGCTGTTTTACCTGTAGAAGTTGAAATTCCATCACTTCGTATATTAGTAGAAACCAAACTCGATGAAGCTGAGTGGATAAAACAAAGATTTGAACAGTTGAATCTGTTAGATGAAAAGAGGCTGACTGCAATGTGTCACGGCCAGTTATATCAGCAAAGAATGGCTAAAGCATTCAACAAGAAGGTCAAGCCAAGAAGCTTCCAAGAAGGTGATTTGGTTTTGAGAAAGATGCTGCCAAATGTACAAGACTCCAGAGGAAAGTTCACACCAAACTATGAAGGACCATATGTTGTTAGAAAAGTATTGTCGGGAGGAGCATTGATTCTTTCCCAAATGGATGGACCTGATTTAAAGGATCCTGTAAACTCAGATGCTGTAAAGATGTATTATGAATGATCAATAAAATTTGTCATTTTCTGTGTTCAGATTGATTTCATTTTTAGTTTTTACAAGCAAAGTTGATATTCCAAAAACTTTGAACTGAAGTCAAATCTCAACCCGTTAATTAAATCATTCACCAAATCCAAAAATTCTCAAATCAGACCAAATCTCATCCCATTCATCACCAAATAACCATAAATTCTCAAACCAGATCAAATCTCAACCTATCACTTAAACAAAAACCCAAACTAAAACTGTTAGAAAGTAATTTGAGCATCTCATATGGCCTTAAAATGCATATATGCAATTTTATCTGGTAATTATATTGCACAAGGTAACTAGTTTTTGAACACGGTTATGTGGACAACGGAAAAGCCCTAAACACATTAACCGACGTAAGATCAAGATTCTTCAAATAGATCAAGAAGTTTAAAGTCCCCAAGTGGATCAAGAAAGATTAAGTTTTCCCAAATGAATCAATAATTCAAGTTTTTGAGAAAATCAAGATAGATCAAGTTTCCTCAAATGGATCAAGATAGATCAAGTTTCCTCAAAATGGATCAGCAAGTTAAGTTTCCAAGAAAATCAAGATTCCCTCAAATGAATCAAGATAGATCAATTTTCCTCAAATGAATCAAGATAGATCAATTTTCCTCAAATGAATCAAGATAGATCAAGTTTCCTCAAGTGGATCAAGATAGATCAATTTTCCTAAAGTGGATCAAGAAGATCAATTTTCCTCAAGTGGATCAAGATAGATCAATTTTCCTAAAGTGGATCAAGAAGATCAAGTTTCCTTAAGTGAATCAAAAAAGATCAAGTTTTCCCAAATGAATCAACAAGTCAAGTTTCCAAGAAAATAAAAATCCCCAAGTGGATCAGAAGATCAAGTTTTCCTAGAAGATCAAGTTTCCCGGAAGATCAAGAACTCCCAAATGGATCAAGAAACCAAATCTTTAAGGTTTCAAAAATCCCCAGTAAACCAAAGCCCATAGGTCCGGCAAATGACCAAACCAAAGCCCATAGGTCCGGCAAATGACCAAACCAAAGCCCATAGGTCCGGCAAATGACCAAACCAAAGCCCATAGGTCCGACAGATGACCTAGCAGTTTTCTATAATCTAGACCCGACAGACGGTCTAGCAGTTTTTTAGTCTAGGCCCGACAGATGGCCTATCATTTTCCAAATCTAGGCCCGACAGATGGCCTATCATTTTCAAATCTAGGCCCGACAGATGGCCTATCATTTTCCAAGTCTAGGCCCGACAGATGGCCTATCATTTTCTAAATCTAGACCCGACAGACGGTCTATCATTTTTCCAAAGCCTAGGCCCGACAGTTGACCTAGCAAATCTTAATGTCTGAACTCGACAGATAGTTTAGTACAAAATAAAAATCTTTTATTTGACAGAGAAATTAAGCAAAAATTGGCTATCCTTTTGTCTTTTGGCAAAAGTTTTGTTCAAACTTTACCACAAAGAGGGGCAGCTGTAGACACCCAATTTTTACCCAATTAAAAATTAGGCTTAAGTTTAGAATAAATTAATGTCATGATTGAGTTCATTAAAATATAAAATATAATAATAAAAATAATAAACAATAGTATAATAAAAAGAGAAAATAGAAAAATAAAAATATAGAGGAATAAAATACGTATAATAAAATAATTAAATGAATAATAGTAATATAAATAAAATATATGTAAGAAAAATTAAAATAAATAATTATTTAAGCTTAATATAATTATATTTTATTAGTCTTAAGTATTAGTGGGTTAGCTATATGACCAAGGCACAGGCCAACGGCCTAACGGATCAGACCATGGACACAAAGCAAGAGGACCCAAGTTCGAATCTAGCCTAAGGCAGATTTTGCCTCTTTTTGTTCATTTTTTTTCCAAAAGACACATCGGTTCATCCACTTTGAGACTTCATTTGAGCAACGAATCTTTGTGTTTTTTCGAAATTGATTGTACAGACATGAACTAGGCATGGGATACATCACATATACACACAATTCGTGCATTATTTCATTCCAAAAGACACATTAATTAAGGCATGAAAATTGAAAAAAATTCGAATGGACATGATTTTTCAATCTTAAAATTGGCCGAATTGTGTCCTTTAATCAAATTAAACACACTTAATCAAAGAGTTGTGATGTATAAACATAAGATTCGTGATCAATTTGAACCAACAATCACGAATCGAGTCCCAATTGAATCGTTTTTATTTGAAAAAATATAACGATTCGTGATTGTAAAATTGAACAAGTACAAAGCTTCGAAATGACAATTGTTTCGAAATCTATAAATAGGATCACCCCAAGCAGAAAGCACAATTCAATTTCACAAAACACGCACTACACGATCGAGATCTGAAAATAGAGAGAAAGTTCGAATTGCAAAATTTGCAAATTCGAAGTGATTGAGAGGATTTCGATCCAATTAAAGAGTGTTAGGATCATCTAGGAAGTGTTCTTGATTGATTATAGTGTTTAGAATTGCTCGAATTTGCATTTGGGAAGTTCTGCAAATTTTCCAATTTTTTCAAACCCCTCGCCGCCGAGCACCACCACACGAACCGCCACTTCTGGTGGTTCTGGGAGTGAAAACCACACCAGCCGCTGCAGCACCCCAATCCACGTCGGGGACAAAGTTGGAGGCTTTCGAAAACCACCAGGAACGGCCGAGGAACACTCGAAAACCACCGTGATCGTCTTCTTCACCCGACGGAGCACGAAATCCGACCCGAAATCCGAATCCAACCCGGTCGGTCGTCGGTCAACGGGATCGGTCAACGGTCAACGGTCGTCGGTCAAAAGTCAGCAGATCCTGTGGTCCAGATTTGATCAGAAGATCCTGTGGTCCAGATTTGATCAGAGGATCCTACGGTTCAGATTGATCAGAGGATCAGACGGTCCAGATTCGATCAAAGCAATCAACGCTCCAGATCAAAGTCATCAGATCCTGCGGTCCAGATTCAGTCTACAGATCAGACGCTCCAGATCTGATCCGAGAAGATCCAATGGTCCAGTTAGTCTGTGTTATTAAATTATTTATTTATTATATATTTAATTTCGGAAAATAGGAAAAAATAGGAAAAAATTAATAAAATTCGTAAAAAATCCAGAAAAATTCAGAAAATCCAGAAAAATTAGAATAATTATTTTTAATATAAATTTACATGTTTTAGCAATTTTTGATATTTTTGGATATTTTTTAATATGTATTTGCATATAGATTGATCTTTAAATATATATTTGATGCATGAGATGTTTTGTTTTTGTATTTTAATTTTGTTATGATATATTTTGAATATGTTCTGAACATATGTGATGATTATTGAATTTTGAAAAATAATAAATTGTTAATAGATTTTTTAAACCAAAATTGTTGTTGAATAATAAAGATAAAAATTGTTTTTTTAAAATCATGATATTAATTAAGTTTGTTATCAAAATTATCTTTATAAATTTGCTATGAAGATAATACTCAAAGTTTTCAAAATTGATTTTCATGTAGCATTAAATTAGCCATGAATTATCATAAACTGATTTTTTTAGAAAAATGATTTTTGGACTTAGAAAAATATATTTTTTATGAAATAAAATTCAATTGATTAGATCATAGGATCATCAAAATTAGTTTTCATAAAAATTCAAAATTTAATAAACTTAAAGTGAGAATATTTTAAAAATATAAAATTGATCAACAAACTAAGTTCTTTATAAAAGAACTACGTTTTGTCTGATCTCGATTAGCGAGTACGTAGGCACCTACGGGGCGACAATAAAATTAGAAAAAATATATTTTGTTTTGATAGTTTGAAATAATCATTTTGTACATATTATAAATTTTTTTAAAAAAGAAAAAAAATATATAAAAATAAAAATGAATGATTAAACTTGTAGATATTTGTTTTATAAATGCTTTGTTTGAATTTTTTAGTATAGAAAATGATAAATTCTAAATTTTAAATTTAAAGTGGTAACCGTTTAGGTTTTAATAGGTTAGCCCCCGAACTCAGATATCTGGTATTTTTAAAAATTTGATTTTTAAATCAAACTTTTCGCAGACTAGTGGCTAACTTAGTATTAACCGACCCATTAATCCTGGCTTTCATTTTTTCCCGATTTATATCGGGTGGCGACTCTAAAAATTTTAAAAAAAATTAAATTTCTTTTAACCCCTAGTCGAGGATTCATGTTAAATGGGTTAGGGTTTAATATGAATCGGGTTAGGAGAAATGAACCGGATGATTTTCAAAATTCAGGCTCGACACTTTCCATTTTCCTTAAGTGTACAAACACCATTTGCATCCTGCCATCGTCTATTCTTTATCATTCTACACTTTAATAGCCTTGTATTTTTTATATGTAATAATGGCTTAGATGATTGATGATAGATAGATATTCATGAGTTTTCAGAAAAATTAATGTAATAAAGCTCTCATCATTTGTACTCCATTGTTGAATTTGTTTCTCTTAAACATTAGCTTTTATATGGCTCTCATAAAGATATTATGAGATGATAATATGATCACTATAGAAGAAAAAGTTACAAGGTAAAATTAGAATGCTTTGCAAAAGCATCATTGCTTTTGTTGCTCCAACACGTGCTAAAAGGAGAAGTACTTGAGCTTGCTAGTGGAATAAGATAAACAGTTGTGTGATAGCAAAAGAAAATAATTGAGATTCTTAAATTGAATATGTATGAATGTTTTGGAGTTTTCCATATGAGTATGATAGATTTAGGATTCATATTTGTTATTTTTAAAAAGAAAATAAGTTATTCATAAGGTTAATTCCATTTCCCCCCTTGGAATTAAGAGTAATTTAACTGTGACATTAAAAGGAATAACCGACATGTGTTATTTGTCAAAACTAAAAAAACACAGGTACTTGAAATGTCGATTGGTGAAAATTCAAGACACTAAAGTGGCACTTTCCCTTATGTTTATTTAAATTGTTTGTTTTATCTTTTTGTTTGTTTTTCTAATCACGTTGTGACATGTATTGTTGACTAATGGAAAATTTGATGGCATTGTCTTCGTTTATAAACTGTTATAAACTCAAGGTTTAGCCTTAGCTTAATGACATTAGCCTTAGCCTCTCAATTTTTAAGTGAGAGGTACTAGGTTCGTATCTCCTTGTCGCTACAATCAATGAAACAGAAAAATTGTGAAATGTCAGGGACTAAAAATGCATTTATCCCTTTCTAAAAAAGCTAGCTAAAAGTATATTTATTCATATTGTCATAAGAATTTATTAATAAAAAGAAAAGGAATAGGTTTGGAATGATTAAAAAAAAAAAAGTACGAAAAATAATTGGAATGTGCTACTAAGGAGGATAAGGATGTTGGCTAAGATGGTGATACATTGGCTACCTTTTTAGTAAATTTCTTGTAGTGTCTAAAGTCTGTATAACAATGTTTGTTGTCAACGTGCTTAGAGTTTTGAATTTCAATTATTTAATATTAATTTATGAAAATTATAAAACTAATTAAAAACTGTTATGATAAAAGTAATTCGTGAATTCACTAGATATTTGATGGAATGGAACTACTTTTTTTCCATAATTTTATACAAAGTTTATATATTTGCTCAAATTTTCATTTATAATGTTTTGTAGTTCTATTGTGATTATAAAATAATAATTGGTAGCAAATAACACAACTTTTAGCTACAATATGTCATTATTTATCACCATTTTATAATGCTTTTAACTACCAAAATTTGGTAGCAAAAGACATGATATTTTCCTACCAAATCAAAATTGGTCGCTCATACCATCTATCATCCTTTCACCTGTTACCAATTATAACTTGGTAGCTAATACTTTTAGCTATCAATATTTACATTTTTGCTACTAATTATGGTGGTAGCTAATTGTCAAATTTGTTGTAGTGAATATAAATAAAGTTAATCAAAACTTGGTAACTCTACATGGTTTTTTGTTACCCATCCTACTGAATTCCACCCTTGGAACAATAATGGCTCCTGTTGTCAAATCATCAAGGGTAAATGTCATGAATAATAGATAAATTTTGGCAAAATACACAATTAGATACTTGAGCTTTAAAATTGATTAATTTGGCACCTAAAAGAACTTTTTATATATGCCATCCAATATCATGCAGGTACTACTATTGGCTTGTATGAAAAGTTCTTTTAGTACAAAGTTGATTAATTTTGAAGTTTAGGTACGTAATTGCATATTTTGCCAAAATTTATGTCCTATTCGTGACATTAACCTAGTCATCAATGAATCTCTTCTCCCATTCTCTATTACGTTGTAGCATTAGTCATCAAGTGATCCATGAGAATGAATCTAAAACATACATATATGTACAATAAATTTGCAGCATCATCTACTTGTTTGATGTATGTATGTGTGTGTATAAATCTTTATAACTGCCTCACAAATAATATAAGGATTAGTGTTGTGTAATACCTGAATTTTAATAGACTATGCAATTAGGAAAAAATTTTGAAATTGATCAATTTAGTTACCTAAAAGAACTTCTCATGCACGTTAATAGTATCTCCATCAAATTGGATAACATAATCGTCCTACGTGATGTTTTTAACCAATATGATGAAGAAATTTTGCTGTGGTAAAAAAGTTGTTTCAATTACTAAATTGATCAAAATTCAAAGTTTAAGTAACTAATTATATATTTTGTCAAAGTTCAGGCATCATTCGTGATATTTATCGTTAATATAATAGGCATATATAATTCTTATTTTGTGCTGTATTTTTATTTTTATTTTTATTTAGCATGACTTAGAAAAAAGCGACTGATAGTTGGTATGTAATTAATATATTATAAAAGGTAATTATCTGAAATATGATGTGAATCGTCCTATTACCATAAATCATTGGTGGTTTTAACCTTTCTTGAAAATTATTTAGTCTCACTTTTTATGGTTTCTTTCGATAATATTAGATACTTATAGTGACATAATAAATAACTTAAACTATTAAAGTGAAGAATTTTTTTTTCCCAATAATTATACAATTCCTCCCTCTCTCTCCCCTTTCTCTAGTGTTTTCATTGCTAATAAAATCATAGGGGTAGCCGCCATCACATTTTGGCTGTCTGCCCTAACTCTATTAGTCAATTTTTCATAAAAAATATTTGGAAAAGCCCTTTCCATAAAAAATAGCCAATTTTTTCTAGTAACGGTTGTAGACCTCTCTTCCAAGTACTAAAAATTTCATCCAGGGTCTTTGTGATACCTAACAATGCCAAATCTTCTGCTAAAACTCGGAGTCAGCGCCTATAATCTGTAAGTGTCTCTTCCTCATCATGCTAAAAATTTACCATTTAATATGGCAAATTGTTCGATTAGTCTGCACATAATAAAATTTGTATGATTAGCAATCACACAGATTTTATCTCTAATTGTGCATCTAGTACTACTTATACCTTACCTAACTAGTCTGAAAGGTTCTAATTGGATCTAAACTTATACTATTAACACCATATTTACTAATTTACTTTCTTACACATATTTGTCTTTACTTATACCAGCAAACATGCTCTGATACCAACTTAAAACTGTCACGCCTTGAGAGTATCCTAGTAGTAGTAAACAAGATACACTTGAATACTATTACTAGTTTACCTTTTGAGAATGACATATTTTCAATAAACAGGATCTTTTAGTTGCTTTGATAAGCAGGACAAGTATATATAAGACATAAATTAGTAAATAACTGCCATTCCATGCTTGTGAATAATAAGAATATTACAAACCATAATATTTCTATAAAATCCTTCAAATACATGATTAAAGTTGCTAATGCAAGATACTTGCAACTAAAATAGAAATATATATTCTTATCCTATACTACTCCTTAAGCTTTCAGCTTCTAATTTCTTATTGGGACCATGCTCCTGAAAGTAATGAGCCAAGGTCGTAAGGTGAACTTGAAAGGACTGTTGGAGTGTGAGCTAAACCACGAGCTCAGTGAATAACTAGAACTTATTACATAACACACAAGTTATTTAATAATCATATGAAATGTATCGATCAAACATATGTACAAATACAAGGCTGGATAATCTAGAATCTAAACAGGATCAAAATTTACGCCCTCTCATCGGGGTTGAAGGATCACAATCTATGGCCTACCTACCTAGGAGAGACTAAGCTTTCAGGAAACAACAATGCTCAATTTAATTATCTCTTTGAATTTATTGTGTCTTAACATTCATTTCCTATTTTAGCTTTAAAAACTCCACTAAGTGTTAGTCATTTCCAAGCAATACCATAAGCGGCATCCTTCATTTACCATTTAGTTCCTATGGTATCAACAGAACAAAGGTAATCTTGCGATTAACTAATAGCTTTCTTGCTTACATAAATCAAGCATTACCAGAGACTCGAAATACTAACACGGAGTAGGCTACTACTTACTCAAATGATACTTTATGCAAATTATGCAATGCATGTACAATTTCCTTTATGATACCGGTAGTTTTAATTAAATTGAAGGCGATCAACCAATGTACAGACATTCAATCATGTTACACAAACAATATAATCATACATAATTCTGTTGTCATTATTATTAGAGTGACTTGGCAATCAATGTCTCATATAACAAAGAGTTCTCATAAACCCATATAATACACTCAAATTATTATCCTTTATTTATAATTCTCTACGTTACAAGCATATACAATATAATAAGACTGAGTTACTCACCTGCTCATGTTGGTCAATCATAATAGTCATCAGGAAAATCCTCACAAGTACCTAAGTCACCTATTGAGATGATTGATATGTTCATCAATGTCACATAAACTATATGATTAAACTCCCATGAGTGTCTAAGTGTCCTATCTTGCTGCTGGGTTTTCGTTCTATTACTATATTAGTTCTTTGGAGATCTTATGGTAATCGAGTATTAGTTCATATTTAAATTCAAGTTGTTTGTCTTGATTTTGTTTGATACTTACATATCAATCGGGTATTTGAGAATTGGGCATTTATTTAACTCATTTTTATAGTTATTATTGTTATGTTTGTAATGTTCCTTATTTGACTTAGTGTAGTAACTCGTATTTATTTATTATTGTTTATATCTATCAGTTTTCTTTTGATTTATTTGATATAATTTTCTCGTAAAGTAAAGATATCCCTATATTCATAAATTTAGACTATTTAAATTTCCATTGTTATCCATAGTCTAAAGGTATGTATTTAAATAAATACTCAATAATTACCATACTTTTAACTTTTCTTGTAAAACATATTAAATTCATCTATAATAATAATAAAATTAGTAACATTAATATTTGATAAATTTAAAAAATTATTTTCAAAAATATCAATAATACTATCTTTTGGCCGAATAACACAACAACAACAACAACAAAAACAATTACGATAATAACAATAATAATACTAATAATAATAATTACGGTAATGACAATAATAACAAACAAGTTTAATGATAATAATGATAATAATAATAATGATTTTAATAATAATAATACTTGTAATATTCATCATATAATTTAAATTAATAGTAATTCATAAATCCTTACCCAGTAAGGTTAATATTAGTAGTAATATTACTAAAATAGCTTTAAGCTTAGCTTTTGGGTTCTAATTATGAATATTAAATATAATAATATTTAAAAATGACATTTCCAAAAATATTATTAATTTAAGTATTTTTAATGATATTAGAAATATTAACAAATATAGCTGTAAAGCTTAATGGACTTAAATTAAATTAACGATAGTGATTTATATCACTAATAATCCTTTCTTGATAATGTTAATATCACTAATTCATAATACTTATGTTAATAATCTCATTATATATTTCCTAAATACTATATATTTATTAATACGAAAATTTTTTTTGTTTTATTTTAAACTCAATATTCAATAATTTTAATATTATATTACTAACAAATAATAATACTCTTAATAATAAATAAAATAAATAAATAAATAAAAGTAATAACAGTACTAAAAATATTTATAATATTAATTATTATATTATTTAGTTTAATTAATTCGGTTTTTAATTTTTTTTATAAAACAAAAGAAGCCGAGAGGTACATGGGGTGGAACATGCCCGTGTTCCTCCCGTGCTCATCTGGGGAAGTATTGTTCATCGTCTTTCCCGATGAGCTCGGCCATTTTCGGCCGAAATCCGACGTTACAAACCTCTCCAATTGATTCCTATGAGTTCTTACAATGTTTTACTACACAAATATCAACTCAAAACATCAAAACAATAACATGATTCATGGTTTTCAAATTAAAGTAGTGTAACTAGGGTTTTCGAATTTTACCCTACTCGAGCCTATCCAATGAAATTCAAAGCTTGTTCTTAGGTTGGTTATGATCCTATGATCATCAAAAGTTAGTTCCAATCCTTGTTTTTTTTTTAAAAAAAAAAACAAATTGAAATGCAACAACTTACCTCGTCACCAACTTAAGCGTTTTTTGTGTTATTTTTTTCTTTGATTCAAACCGAGGTGTTTTGGATGCGTTGAACTCCATTCTTTGGTCGTTTTGGCTGCTATTTAGGAGTCGTTTTGGTCTGGAAATTTTGGGAGTAATTGGTGTTTGTTTGTTTGTCCATCAAGAGCTATAAACACACACACATATATATATATATATATATAAGAGAAATGAGGACGGTTTTCTTCCACAAATGCATCCAATTGTTCCACATTTGTACACCATTTCATCCAGTTGTTTTGCTGTCATTAGTGGAGGTGGCAATGTTTGATTTGTTGGTGAGTTGATTTTGTTGACCTTTTATGCACAAATTGGATGATTTTTCAAGCAATTTCGCTCTCATTGTTCAAGACAATCCAAACCCTATGTCTTGTTCTACTTGGACCAATCTTGCATATGTATATATATTACTAATATTTAGACAATAGTTATCTATATTTTTTGGTAGTTTATTAAGTTAATCGCGTACAATTTAGCAAATATTTGAGAGTTTTTGTACAAAAATATTTTTATAGGATTCTACAAAATGTTTAGGTTTTCAAATGATACAACTTTAAGTTTTAAATTTACGCGATTAATTGTTTTTAGAATTTTATCTCTCGCGATTAAGGTTTCCTAAACTTATTAGGTCAATTTTTGTTTTAGTCTCCAATAGCTTAAGAAAACCCTAATTAGAACAATGGTGTGATTCAAACATTTATTTGGAGTCGAGATCTTTAGTTATATATGTTGGTTTATCTCAAATGATGATTTTGATGATAACAAAAAGGAGTAAATAATTATTAACATATTCATTAAGTGTGCAAGGATTTAATATAATCAAGTGGTTTACAATGACTTAAGAGAATGATTTCAAAAGAGACTCCATGGAAATAATACTTTAGAAAGTGTTTGGAGAAGATTTCAAGAACAAATGAGTTGTCAAAAGGTTAATCAGAAGATTCTCCGCTGGCTTTTTAAACTATCAGAAGGTTCGTCAGAAGGTTCATCAGAAGGTACATTAGAAGGTGAACTGCAACAAAAAAAAATGACGAGTTTCAGCTCCAGATTCGAATTTTCTTTTTAGATTTAATATGTTGAAGACCCAGCTCCAAAGATTGAGTATATTTGGATAATATACTTAATGTGTTCCACAAAGTTGGCTCAATATCCATGGAGATTCGAATTTCGTCGGATTAATGTTCATTTTTTGAGAAAATTCTGTTTTGACAGTAAGGAAAAAGAATGTGCCTTACAAGGATCCATCTTCAACAGTTTATTCAAGTTTTAGTTGGAAATATGGAAAACATGATTCAAATATGCAAGGAACTTGTCTGATGATTGTTTGTCCATACAAGGAAGTTGAAATTTATGGAAAATACGATCTTTTTGTTGCATGAACAATACCAGACGAAGGAACAAGTCAACAACGGTGATTTCAAATTCGAATTTCAAGTTCAAGATAATTATACAAGTTGTTGGAGATTTAAACTTATCCATTGGAGCAAGAATTTCGAGATTACAACAACAAGATCTCAAGTTATTCAAAATTTACAGATTTTGAAGAAAGAGATAAGCTAATATTACACACAAAATAAGGAGCGAAGTTTATCCAATTAATTTCCTAGCCGTTGGAAGATATAAGGATAAGTATACCCATCCAAGACAAAAAAAAAAAAAAAAGGAAGGATAATCACGTGAAAAAACAAGAAAAAAAAAGAGCCACGAATTTCTTTGAATTTGAGCAAATTTACTATTATATTTATTGTTACTGGTCCTTGAGCGAATACATTTGAGGAAACATAATTCTTTATTCCTCTGATTTGTTGTTACACATTTAGTATGAGTTGAGGTTACAAGTAGGCTTAGTTGATTGATTGATTGAGAGAATCAAGTTAAGTGAATTGTAGCCAAAGAGAATTGGCAAGAACTTCTTGTAACTTTTATTGATTTGATTGGATAGTGGAACACAACCGGTGAGGAGTACCGGGACCCCGGCTTGGAGCTGGAAGAGAGGTTTGACGCTCGAGGCGGAACCTCTATAATTCGACTTTGCACTCTCTACTCCTTATCTCTCTTTAATCTCATGATTTGTTGTTTATGATATATATATATATATATATGTGTGTGTGTGTGTGTGTGTGTGTGTGTGTGTGTGTGATATATGATCAGAAGGTTAATAAGAGAGTAAATCATTCATATTTTCTTACTCAGAGAGTTAAGCAGAAGGTTTCTAAGTGTGAAAGTCTTAAATCACTTTTGATCCGAATTTTTGCTTAAAGCTTTTATTTGTTAAGATTATTGTTTTAAGAAAGTTTTAAAGCCATTTTAGTTGAATAACCAAATGGTGTGAAATTTGTTTTAAATTTTGAAAAGTAAATTTAATAACCAATTCAACACCCCCCTCCCCCCCCCCTCCTGGTTATCTTTTCGGACCAACAATATATCTATTTATGTTTTTATTGTGTATTTATAATTTTAACGGTTTATCTTTAGGTTATCGTTTCCCATCTATAAACGTAGGTTAACTACTTATTATCGCATTTGATATATTAGCTAAATTATTTGTGTATCTTAGGTTTTTGATACCTACTATGAAATCTTATTAGTAGTGTTTAATACTATATAGGAATCTTGAATTTAGGGTTTAAATCCATGTATAGACTCATTACTACTCATTGTTCTAGTCTCAAGTCTTTGTTGAGTTTAATAGTAGTCATTCAATCTCGATATTTTTATTTTTTTATCAATTCTATTTGTATAACAAGTTTCAGGATTTGAAAATTTGGGTTACTTTTATTTATATCTTGAATTATCAGTTCAAGATACGAAATCTCATTTTTGGTATCAATTAGGGTCAAAGAAGTTCTTTATTCAACTTTTAGATCCTAACCTAGCCAAATTCAAGTTATTGACTTATTCTTAGGCTTTCATTGGATTATAGGTTTACTAACTAGTTCACACTTTCTATTTTAGAGGTGTGCACTAGTGTGGAAAATTTCTGGGGTTTACAATAATCAGAGATTATGGTTTGTAGTAACATAGCAGAACATAAAAAGATCATATTCGGGAAAATTAAGTTCATTTTGTACCTGAACAAGATCAGTTTTCAAAATTTGAGTATGGATTCACGGAATGGTAAAAATATTTAGATAATACCATTAGACTCGTAATTATACGAGGATTTATAATATAACAGTTTTAGAATTTTTCGATAGCAAAAAAAATATGATATAGCCTTTTTATACGTATTTTTATTACTATCGATACTTTAATTGTCTTGTTTACTATCCATCACTATTCATTACTATTCATTACTATTTACTACTATTCATCTATCTCTACTTTTGCTGACAACCTATTTTTACAACCTATACGCCTCTTTTCTTAAAATTTTCATTTCTAATACAACTTCACATCTCTCACATCTTACTTTTCATTAACTACTATTTACTACTATTCATCTATCTCTACTTTTACTGACAACCTATTTTTACAACCTATACGCCTATTTTCTTAAAATTTTCATTTCTAATACAACTTCACATCTCTCACATCTTACTTTTCATTAACAAAAATACAAAAAATAAAAATAAAAATCTCTCCCTCTCTCTCTCTCAAAGTGGCGCCGGCCCCCTCCCCCTTTCACTCCTAATTATTTTGTTTTTAACTTATTTAATTTACACAAATTATCCTCCACTTTTTCCTATAAATACCACACCTTTTTTCCATTTCCTTCACATCTTTCTTACACTACCAAAACTATCCAAAAATCTCTCTAAAGTTCTCTCAAAGTTCTCTCTAGTTTTTTCTTTTTTTATAGGTAATTATCCTTTAAGCTTTATGTTTATTTGCTTAGTATGAATATAGTGTGTGTTTTTTAAAGCCATTGAGATTAGGAAAGCAACAATATGTTCATCTTTGTTCTTATTCATACCTAAATTTTATGATATAGTGTTGTTATTTTTATGTTCATGCAACTTAGCATGAACATAGTGTGTGTTTTCTAAAAACCCATGGAAGTTATGAAAGCAACATAATGTTCATGTTTTGTTCATTGTTCATATATTATGCTTTATTATTATATTTTTGCTAGTATGCTCATATTGTTGTTATTATGTTAACTTCTTACTTATATCTAACTAAATATATTTATGTGTGTATATATATATATTCTTTAGAGCATATAAGTTTACTTGTTATTTATTTATTTTCATGCTTTGCAATTTATTTACTTATTTCATGTTATTTTAAGACTAGTTTTTCTAGTCTTAGACTTGTCCTTATCAAGTTGAAATAATTTTCTTTTTCTTTTCTTTTGGGACTAGTCTATTCTTAGTCTTGGGAAGCCTTGATGAAGTTAAGGCTCCTCATACTTGACATTACTATGCTTATTTGTTTCTTGTATTCCTTATTTTCTTATCTTGTAATATTCTTATCTTTTTATAAACTACATAATCATATTCATTCAAGGCTAATATGTTGTTGTCCAAATAAAAAGAGATCTTTTTATATAAGACTAAACACTTGAAATTTTGTCATTTAAAAAATATTTTTCAACAAGCCTTAGAAGGATGTTTTTAACAAATTCCTTTCAAAAAATTTATATAAGCTCATTATAAAATTGGTAAAGAAAATCTCTTCAAAGTCTAAAATACTTTTTTTTTTCAAATGACAACATGGAAATCTTGATATATAGATGATAACTTGATACTATGCCAATTTTTACCAATTTTCTAAACTGATAACTAAACAAGTTTTCAAGCTAAGGTAAAAAGTGGACTTACAAGTCTTAAGAAACCCTCTTAGAGAAATAAAATTTATCAATAATCTAAGAAAGAAATTTTTCAAAGGATAAACTCAATTACTACTAAATAAAACTTTTGAAACTCTATTTTTTTTAATTCCTAGAAATAAAATTGGTAGATAACTTAAAAGGACCAAACTTTATTTCAACTCACTTTTGATAAACTAAAGAATAAAAATATAGAACACTAAATTATGATAACCCAAGAATTTATAGGTTTATTTCAACCACACAAATAAAAGTTTAACGACAAATCCAATTTTTCAGAACCCAGGAAAAGTTGTTTTATGGAAATTAGTTAAATGAGACAACAACTATAGCATCATACATAAATTATGAGTCTATTTATATACCAAAGAAATTTTTTACAACCATATATATATATATATATATATAAGTTTTGCTTAACAAGTTTTGAGCGAAGGAAGTATTAGAAAAATTTGTTTTTAAAGAATGGAATTTTTGTGGTAAACCTGTACCCCTTTGATCCGAGTTCCAAATAACTTCTTACAATGAAAATAACCTTAGAAATGGAAAGATCCTTTCGAGTAAGTAGAAAAGGACATATGGTTTCAGATTAATCGTATGTATTTTGATTGCTCATGTGATTGTTGAATACACATATGATTGTCTAAAATACTTGTATGTTTTTATGGAAATGTTTTGATGAAGGGAGTTATCTCACTAAACTAGTTTTGCTTATATCCCTATAGCTTTTTGTTATAGTTTGATTACTTGTGGTTGGCACCAATGAGCCCTTTTGGTCAGGTATGAGCCAAAGTTACTAGGAGTTTTCAGAAGAAGTTTGCATATTTAGTTATTGGGTATAGACTTCTAAGAAAAATTTCTATAGTAGGCTTTTGATATATTTATGTGTGTTTTTAAGTTGGAATAGAATAGCGAGACTTTAAGAACGGGGGAATGCCCCTGAGAAGTTGTAAGAATTTTGAATTCAATGATTATCACATTATTATCTTTATAAATTCTTGCATGCTTTTAATATCTGCTTAAACGTAATATCCCTTTGAATCTCCTACTATCTTGGAAGCATGCCTTGCACGTAATATCAAAGCTCTTGCGTGACTAAGATTGTCATTCATCAGCTTTAATATCATGTGTGGTGGACTATCATATTTAGGATACCCTTTGGGGTATGACAGTTTAAGTTGGTATCATAGCGCAAGTTTTAGGACAAGATAGTAGAAATGGATATTAGGATAGGATAATAAGAAACTAGGACCTAAGCTTAACATCTGATCATATTTCTATCCTCTTGGATAGTTGACCCTCCCTGAAGTGAAGGTAAAGGCTCGAAATTTCCTTAAGGACCCAGATGATACCTTTGTGAACTATCACCTTGGGCTAAGAGTCTCATGTGAGGAGTTTGCACTTGTGGGAAGGCTCCGAATTGCCAGGGAAATGTTTAAGCTATGGCAAAGGGGTTTGAAATATTCCCTGTGGAGAGATATACCCGAAGATGCTCTTAGGATGCAGAAGTAGAGTGATGTGGAAGTAATTTACGTAGTTGATAGGATAATGGTCTTTATGTACAAGGAAGCTATGCTGCAAGAAATGACCTTCATCTTGAAGAATGAAGGCACTCAGAAGTCCCCAGACTTCAGAATGTGGAATGAGTTAGGTCCTCTTTACATATATGCTCATGATGAACTAGTAGACCATAGTGACTAGGTGAAAGCCGATGCAGAAGAATGTTTCTATTGGTATGCCGCCTACAACTGCATTATCCCAATGCCGTCAGAATGCAACACCCCACTCCAAACTCAACCGAAATACAAATGGGTGTAATCCTGGACGAGGACTTCATTATGGGAAATACCCAGGAGAATGAGGAAAATGGGGAAACTGAAGAAGATCCCAAAGAGGACCAAGACGAGGACTTAGAACTCGAGGAGACTCCATTCGCATCCCTTTGGGAGGATAGTCCCTTAGCTCCCAGCCCAGTACCCTCTTGTAAGTTGAGCCAAGATGTCCCCATGGAGACACTTTCCACAAAATAACCTTGTAATGATCTCCGACTCTGAAGAAGAAGGAAGAAGGAATAACCAGTACTAGAGGAACATCTATGAACCAAGTGAGTTCTTAAGGACTAGGTCCCGAACTTCTACCCCGGTCGTAGCACTAGAAGGAGAGAATCAAGGAGAGTAGGAAATGACCGATGACCCCACCCAAGGGAATGGAAACCCTCAACAAGAAGATAGATGGCCATCCCAGGTCGAAATTGTATCAAAGTACAGAGAAAAGAGAATGACCGTGAGCCAATATCTACAAAAATTTGTCAAAAGGCACAAGGGTTCCACCAACCGTAGCATGAATCCCATCCCATCACCATAAAGAAGGAAGATTGAGGAAAGAAGTGAAGAAGGAATTAAGCACCTCCCGATAAGACCAACCAATAGCCTTTTTCCTAGGATTAGGATAGACATATTTTTATCTATGTTACATGAATTCTATGTTTTAATATATGTGTCTTTTTGTAATTATTATTTCCTATTCCCATTTACTCTCTTTTGCTGAGGATGGTTTCAACCTTCTAAGTTATGTAAGGGTTATAACCCTCTTTTGATTAACTAATGAAAGGTTTCTTATGTTTAAACTTTGGTTTGATGATTTCCGGAATTAATTACCTTTGAAAATTTTCCTTTGTGTAATTTTCCAATATTTTCAATTTTACCCCTTTATAAAGATAAAAAAGGTCTAAGCTCAGCATAAAGATAATTAATAGACGAAATAGGAGTGGTAGGAAGCAAGAACGTCGTACATCAAATAACCCTCCAGTTGAGCCAGAAAATCAACAAGCAGGCCAACCAGTAGCCCCACCAAATCAGCAAGCTGATCCCCCACCTAATCAACAAGGCGATGCATGGGAGGACATTAATCAATTAGTAGGATTAGTCAATAACTTCATGTAACACGCACAAAATGTGTCGCAGCCAGCTGCTAATGCCCCTGTAGTGACAGTGGAAGCTCTAAGACTACCGGAAGCTCAATCCCAAACTACTCCCTTGCCAGTACCACTGCCACCTCGACCTTATTGAATTTCTTTACTAGACTTCATCAAAAGTAATCGATACTTTGATGGGAGTTTTGGAAAACCAAATGAAGCAGAAGATTGGTTAGCATAAGTTGAAAGATCCTTTACTGCTTTCGAAGTACCTCCTCACTCTCGCCTTGACTATGGCACATAAATGCTAAGGTTCAACGCAAGAGTGTGGTGGGAGTCAAAGAGTAGAGAGTTGCTACCACCTGTATCTTGGGCAATCTATAGAAGGGAATTCTTTGATAATTATTTTCTCGGAAGTTTGAGAGTACGATATAGTGGATATTTCCTTCGTATATCCTAAAAAGGAAGAATGGTTAAACAATATGAGATCGAATTCAGTCGCTCACTCTAGTACATGTCAGACTCCTTCAAATACAATGAAGAGGTAAAAAGGCAAGTTTTTCTGAATGGCCTGGATGAGGACTTAAGAATGCGGTTGGAAGAGTTGGATTTAAGGACCCTTCATGAATTGGTTGAAAGAGCTCGTATTATAGAAGGAGCTAAGAAGAGGAAGAGTAAAGTGCTTGAGAAAAGAACCTTTGTGTTTGGAAAAAGGACTCAGGACAGTTATGGCCCTAGCTTCCAAAACAAAAAGTTTAAGTCTCCCAGCAGCTATAAAGGAAGTGTTAGTGGCAAAAGGGAAACACCAAAGGTTAAGATATGATGCTAGAAGTGTAAAGCAGAGCATTACCCAAAGAGATACCCCCTACTTTAGCATAAGTGCTATTTTTGTGGAGACCCTAGCCACAAGATTAATGATTACCTAAAGAAGGCTTCCACCGTCTACTTTGTATGCAAACAAACTGGGCACTTTGCCAGTGAATGCCCTCAGAGGAAGAATGCCCCAGCTAGACCGCTTGGTACAACTAGAGGAACCACATCAATAAAAAGCGGGAATGGAGGAAGCAATCCAAGTCATTCAGGAGCAACTGTCCATGGAATGAGGATTTACAACTTAGAAGGGCAGTGGATGTGTGAAGAATCAGATGATGAAGGAGCTGAAGTGGCAACATTAGATGAAGATTGTGACTTTGACTTTGGCCTGCTTACAGGTTAAAATCAGAAACCTCTTTACCTATATGTTGCAAGTATTTAAACTTTCATGCATTCAATTCATAACCCATAAAGTATAAGACTCTATACAAGTAGGTAATTTAAGTATGCGAGTTTTGTGACCCGTATAAAATTTAAGTGCAGGTAACATACTTATAGCTAGTCAAACCGCCTATGCTTTGTTCGATACCTGAGCTACACATACCTTTATCACCGCTAGTTTGGCTAAACGAACTGGCTTACCCGTAGACACCATCGCTACCAGTTTTCGAGTAAAGACCCCTATCGGGAGCGTTGTGTCAACTAAGGAGATGCTAAAGGATTGTCCCATGGAAATACAAAAATGCTACACTAAGTGACCTAATAATATTAGAAGTGAGCAAATACGAGGTGATTTTAGGAATGAGTTGGCTGACGTCCATTAAAGCTATAGTAGACTATAGATGAAAGGAAGTGAATTTTAAGAATCAAGACGAAAGTAAGATAGTATTCAAAGGAGAATCTACAGTAAGGTTGTTAATGGATGATGAGGAGATGAACCTAAGTAGCATTGACATAGAGGAGAAAGAAGGAGAGAAACTTGAGTTGGGAACTGTACCCGTGATTAATGAATTTCCGGATGTGTTTCCTGACGGATTACTTGGATTACCGCTTAAGAGGGAAATCGATTTTGAGTTTGATCTAATGATGAACACCGAACGATATCAAAAGCACCTTACCGAATGGCACCAGTCGAGCTAAAGGAGCTAAAAACATAGTTGCAAGACTTGCTAGACCAAGGTTTCATTCGACCAAGTGTATCACCCTGGGGAGCACCGGTGATTATTGGAAACTCAATAAGGTTACTGTCAAGAATAAGTATCCACTTCTAAGGATAGATGGCCTTTTTGACCAACTTCAAGGAGCTAGTGTCTTCTCACAAATTGACTTATGATTAAGGTATCACCAATTAAGGATCAAGCCAGAAGATGTACCCAAAACGGTTTTTCGAACTGTTATGGACATTACAAATTTTTGGTAATGCCCTTCTATCTAAGCAATGCACCAGCAACCTTTATGGATCTCATGAACAGAGTATACAAACCCTTGTTGGACAAGTGTGTGATAGTCTTTATAGACGATATTCTGATCTACTCCAAGACGTGAGAGCAACATGAAGAGCACTTGAGGATGGCACTACAAACATGCATGAACATAAGTTATATGTCAAGTTGTTTAAGTGTGACTTCTGGTTGGATAGAATATCTTTCCTAGGACATGTCATATCTGGAGAAGGAATATCGGTGGAATTCGAGAAAATCAAAGCAATAATGGAGTGGAGACAACCTAAGACCGTCACAGAAGTGAGAAGTTTTCTTGGATTGATTGGATATTATAGGAAGCTTGTGAAAAAATTTTCTACCATCGCCAAACCCGTAACACAGCTGACTCAGAAGAATGGAAAGTTCATCTGGACAGATAAAAGAGAGCAAGGTTTTCAAGAAACCTTATACAGTACATAGTGATGCTCTAGAAATGACCTTGGGTATGTGTTGATGCAAGATGAAAAGGTGATTGCTATGCCTCACGACAACTCAGCCCTCATGAGCAAAATTACCTCACACATGACCTAGAGCTAGCTACCGTCGTTTTCGCACTTAAGTTATAGAGACATTACCTATATGGGCAAAGATGCGAAATCTATACTAATCATAAAAGTCTCAAGTATTTATTCACACAAAAGGAGTTAAATATGCGGCAGCGGAGATGGTTAGAACTTATCAAGAATTATGACCTTAGAATAAACTACTGCTCAGGAAGAGTAAACGCTGTAGTAGATTCCATAAGCAGGAAGAATCACGGGAAAGTGACTACCTTACTTACTAATAAGAAAGAGCTAGTAAAAGAATTTGAGAAGATGAGTATTGATTTCATAGGGCAGAGTGTAGAAGTGGAAATCGTTACCTAGTCATGGAACCAACCTTTGTAGAAAGAATCAAGGAAGCTTAACGTTATGATGAGGTGATTCAAAAGATTAAAGAAGAAGTGCCGGAGGGAAAGTATACGGACTTCACAATAGATGATGACGATGTCGTAAGAATGAAGGGGAGATTATTCCAGATGACTACAAAATAATGAAAGAAATCATGACAGAAGCACATCATCCGGGAAATACGATGCATCCAGGAGGGACTAAGATGTATCAAGACCTGAAAAGTCACTATTGGTGGAATGGTATGATAAAAGACATAGCCGATTTCGTGATGAAGTGTCCAACATGCCAATAAGTAAAAGTAGAGCACCAAAGACCAGGAGGACTCTTAAAACCCCTGCCAATACCTGAACGGAAATGGGACCAAATTGTGAGGACTTTGTATGTGGACTACTGAGGACATCCGCCGGATATGATGCCATATGGGTTGTAGTAGACCAGTTGCCTAAGATAGCTCATTTTCTTCCAATCAATATGACTTACTCCATGGATAAACTAGCCTGAATATATATGAGGGAGATAGTACGCTTGCATGGAATGCCCGTGGGAATAATCTCTGATCGAAATCCAAGGTTCGTATCTAAGTTTTGGATAAGCTTGCAATGATGTTTGGGAACAAAGTTACATTTTAGCACCGCATATCACCCCTAAACAGATGGCCAATCAGAAAGAACAATACGAACTCTGGAGGATATGTTGCACGCTTGTGTTATGGAGTTTAAGGGAAGTTGGGGCGCACATCTACCATTGGTAGAGTTTGCCTATAATAACAGTTACAACTCAACAATTCAAATGCCACCATATGAAGCCTTGTATGGAAGATGGTGTAGGTCGCCACTATTTTGGGATGATGTGGAAAAGCTAAGCATCGGACCCAACTTAGTACAAGATGCAGTCAACAAGGTATGAATCATTTAACAAAGAATGAAGGAAGCATAATATCGATGGAAAAGTTGGGTGAATATGAAACGATGTATTCTCGAGTTTAAGGTTGGAGATTATGTATATTTGAAGGTGAATCTCATCAAGAGTATTCATAAAGTCCGAGCACGAGGAAAATTAAGTCCATGATATATTGGACCTTTTGAAGTGCTTGAAAGAGTAGGGGATCTTGCTTATTGTCTAGCCTTACCTCCTAACTTATTTGGAATCCACAACGTATTTCATGTTTTGGTTTTACGAAAGCATGTGATAGATCCTAGCAGAATCATAGAGTTAGAACTTGTACGGTTGAAGGAAAACCTTACCTATGAAGAGGACCCGGGATCCTAGATCATAAGGTACAATAGCTTTGAAATAAGGAGATCAAGTATGTGAAAGTTTTATAAAGAAATCAATCACATGAAGAGGCAACTTGGGAAGCGGAAAACGATATACGCTAGAAGTATCCAAGCTTGTTCGAAGAACCAAATATGAACTTCAAGTTTTGAGGACAAAACTTTCTTTAAGGGAGGTAGGTTGTAAGCCCTTATATTTTTCGATAGTTTTATTAACCTTCATCGACTAAAAATCAAACGAAAACCCTAATAGCCATACAAGTAAAATAATGCGTTTAGATTGGCAATCTCGTGCTCTTAACCTAGAACAATAAAATCAAGATAATCATAGATTATTGTTCGTAATAACATAGTGGAATATAAAAAGATCATATTCGGGAAAATTAAGTTCGTTTTGTACCCGAACGGGATCAGTTTTCAAAATTTGAGTCTGGATTCACGGAATTGTAAAAATATTTCTATAATACCGTTAGACTCGTAATTATATGAGGATTCATAATATAACAGTTTTAGAATTTTTCGATAGCTAAAAATATAAGATATAGCCTTTTTATACGTGTTTTTATTACTACCGATACTTTAATTGTCTTGTTTACTATCCATTACTATTTATTACTATTCACAACTATTCATTATCTCTGCTTTTCCTTACAACCTATTCTTACAGTCTATACACCTATTTTCTTACAATTTTCATTTCCAATACAACTTTACATCTCTCTAGGGATGCAACTGGAGCGGGTTGTTATAGGGTACCTGCCCGCCCAACCCGTTAAAAACCCTATAGGGTTTTAGGATAAAAATTAAAACCTGATAGGTTTTCAGGTTGGGTTTTGGGTTATACATGTAACCCATTTGGAAAACCGACCCGACATATATATAAAATAAAATATAAAAATATTAATCATAATACATAAAATTTAATCTTCATGTTTCATTCCCAATTTCCCATTCGGCAGGCACTGGCAGTGGGGTTTAATATTTTTTATAAAATTAATATTGAATTGATTCAAATTAGTCAAAAGATAAAAATAAAGGGTAAAAAGGAGCAAGATAGCTCACAAGTGACAATGCTACAACATCTTCAAACAAAAAACCCTAGCCGCAACTCCTCAATGAGTCCTCACTCCTCAAATCACAGTCACACTCCAATTCATTTCTCACAATTCTCAACTTAACTCTCTATCTCTTTCTCTCTATCAATGTTGGTGTATTTCCATTCATGAATCACTTTCGCTCTCTCCATCTCTCGTCGATGGTAGTACGAAGCGGTCTGTTTTTGTCATCATCATTAGCTCGTCGCGTCGTCATCGGCCTTAATGTCTCAGCCTCTTC
The DNA here is from genome assembly GCA_024138025.1 of Combretum micranthum. Classification (NCBI taxonomy): domain Eukaryota; kingdom Viridiplantae; phylum Streptophyta; class Magnoliopsida; order Myrtales; family Combretaceae; genus Combretum; species Combretum micranthum. The sequence goes on from JAMXBD010000709.1 coordinate 617,150, forward strand.
GATCTCATCAAGTGGGGGCTGGTAATCTCCTTCTCTCTCTCTCTATATCAAGTAGCACATAGCGGTTTAGAACTAGGCTTGTGATTTCCAACCCATAATGCTCATGGATCTGTTTAGATTGGTCTGCTTTTCATGGAGTGTTTTATTTGAAAATGAGAGGGGAATTTTCTAGACAAATAGAATATTTATCATTTATGTCTGTTTGGAGTAGTATGTCTATGTTCTTCATGGGCATATGGGTTTGCTTAGAGTCGCTTGTGACTTTGTGCTTCATGGGGCATAGCGTATTAGTCTGTTTGGAGTGGTCTGTCTATCTTTCTCTGTTCTTCATGGATAACGTGTATGGGTGTGTTTGGAGTGCTGTGTAGCATATGGGTCTGTTTGGAGTGGTTTGCTCTTCATGACTTTTGACATGTTATTTGTCATGATTTATTCTTAGTTTTAGGAGGATCAAATCAGGAGAAAACAAACATGATTTTGGTCTGTTATGGTAAGCATTAGATGAAGAACAAGCTATAAAAAAAATGGAATATGTATTTTCTCTTGATTCTATATATAACATTCATATGGATTCATAACTTTATGCAGAAGAATTAAATTTTTGAGATAAAAACACAACCTTTACTTAAAATATTGGAAAGGCATAGGCATATTGCATACATATATCTGTAATGTCCAGCGTATAAATCTACTAGAAGACTTAGTTTTTTTTTTTTTTTAAGTGATATGCTTTCGTGACATTTTCCTTGTCTTTTCATGACTTGTTTCTTGTTTTTTGTTCCTATTATGATCTATTTATGGTTGGATATAGATGAAATTGCTGATGTATGTGTAATGCAGGGAATATGGATAGTGTTGGAAGCCCTCTCATTTAAATAAAATATTTCAATATATATATTTTCCCTCTTTGGTGAATACTGCAGATCATTATATATTTTTCCTCTTGTATATATGATTATATTAATTCATGAGTATTAGTAATTTTCACCTAATGACTTGTTTAACAATCCTATGTGTTAGTGCTGTTTATTGTTGCACAACATGGTAATGATGTAACCTAGATATCCAAATAAAATAGGTGCCTAAGAAAGTTTGAAAAAAGGAGGAAAGTTGTTGAGAAGAGATACACTTCTTTTTCCTTGTTTTTGTATCCAAATTTTAATAATTTTTTTTGTTGGCACCTTAATTTTTGAAGTGGAAAAGTTTTAAGGAAAAATTACAAAAATCATCTTTTCTGTAAATTTTAATCTTGGGGCCATTTATTTATATTTATGAATCAGGCTTGTTTTGATGGCACCTAAATTTGGTAAAAATGAGGACATCACTGCCTTAAATATATGTGACGAATGTCCTCCCAGGCTCCCACTCGATCATCAGTTATAATATAATGCAACTTATACTAGCTAGACAACACATACCTCCATTAACCCAAAGGAAAGCTGGACAAGACACAACAAAGAATTATTATCTTGTCTTACTTGTGCATTAAAGAAATTAACATAATTTAAAAGTCCAAAAATATGACATTGCAGGAAAAAAAAACGAGTATATTGTGTATGGAAGATGCATATATCACTGATGTTCTTGAAAAATAATTACTTATCATGTCAGGGCAGGTTGATAATCGGGTTCTTCAAAACCTTGTAGGGGCAGGTTTTGGGAATGATGTAAAAATCCTATCGGGTTTTTCTTGGGTTTTGGGATACCCACTAAGAACCGAGTTGGGTTCTGGTCATAAATGACCCGTCCCAAACCTACTCTGATTGCATTCTTACATCTCTCACATCTTACTTTTCATTAATAAAAATACAAAAAAAAAAATTAAAAATCTCTCCCTATCTCTCTCTCAAAGTGGCGCCGCCCCCCTCCCCCTTTCACTCCTAATTATTTTGTTTTTAACTTATTTAATTTACACCAATCATCCTCTACTTTTTCCTATAAATACCATTCTTTTCTTCCATTTCCTTTACACCTTTCTTACACTACCAAAACTATCCCAAAATATCTCCAAAAGTTCTCTCAAAGTTTTCTCTAGTTTCTTCTTATTTTATAAGTAATAATCCTTTAACCTTTATGTTTATTTGCTTAGTATGAATATAGTGTGTGTTTTCTAAACCCATGGAGGTTAGGAAAGCAACAATATATTCATACTTTGTTCTTGTTCATACCTAAATTTTATGATATGGTGTTGTTATCTTTATGTTTATGTAACTTAGCATGAACATAATGTGTGTTTTCTAAAAACCCATGGAGGTTAAAAAAGTAACTTTATGTTCATGTTTTGTTCATTGTTCATATATTATGCTTTATTATTATTATTATATTTTTTTCTCTTATGCTCATATTGTTGTTATTATGTTAACTTCTTACTTATATCTAACTAAATATTTTTATGTGTATATATATATTCTTTAAAGCATATAAGCTCATATGTTATTTATTTATTTTCATGCTTTGCAATTTTTTCACTTATTTCATGTTATTTTAAGACTGGTTTTTCTAGTCTTACACTTATCCTCATCAAGTTAAAACAATTTTTCTTTTCTTTTCTTTTGGGACTAGTCTATTCTTAGTCCCGAAAAGCCTTGATGAAGCTAAGTCTCCCAATATTTGACATCACTATGCTTATTTGTTTCTTAAATTCCTTATTTTCTTATCCTGTGATATTCTTATCTTTTTATAAACTACATAAACATATTTATGCATGGCTAATGTGTTGTTGTCCAAATAAAAAAAAAAAGATCTTTTTTATAGAAAACTAAACTCTTGAAATTTTTTCACTTAACAAATATTTTTCAACAAGACTTAGAAGGATGTTTTTAACAAATTCCTTTCAGAAAATTTATATAATCTCATCATGAAATTGGTAAATAAAATCTCTTCAAATCCTAAATGACAACATGTAAATCTTAATATAGAGATGATAACTTGATACTATGCCAATTTTTACCAATTTTCTAAACTAAGAACTAAACAAGTTTTCAAGCTGAGGTAAAAAATTGACTTACAAGTCTTAAGAAACCCTCTTAGAGAAATAAAATTTATCAACAATCTAAGAAAGCAAATTTTCAAAGGATAAACTCAATAGGTACTACTAAATAAAACTTTTAAAAATCTTTTTTTTAATTCCTAGAAATAAAATTAATAGATAACTTAAAAATACTAAACTTTATTTCAACTCCCTTTTGATAAACTAAAGAATAAAAATATAGAACACTAAATTATGATAACCGAAGAATTTATAAGTTTATTTCAACCACACAAAGAAAAGTTTAACAACAAATCCAATTTTTCAGAACCCAGGAAAAGTTGTTTTATGGAAATTAGTTAAATGAGACAACACCTATAGCATCATGCATAAATTATGAGTCTATTTATATACCAAAGAAATTCTTTCCAACCATATATAAGTTTTTCTTAACAAGTTTTGAGTGAAGGAAGTATTAGAAAAATTAGTTTTTAAAGATTGGAATTTTCGTGGTAAACCTGTACCCCTCTGATTCGAGTCCCAAATTACTTCTTATAATGAAAATAACCTTAAAAATGGAAAGATCCTTTCGAGGTAGTAGGAAAAAGGACATATATTATGTGAAATTTCGAGTTAAATGAGTAAGTTATGACCATTTTAAGTTGAAATTTTCACCAATCCGATTTTGTACCGCAATTAGAAGATAGATTTAGTATCTTTAAGTAGAAATTCTATGAAAGACTCATTTTGGGTATTTCATCTTGTTAGGTGAAGGAGGAAATGATATCGCTTTCTCGGAGGACTACTTCAATTAGGAGCGATTGACATGGAGTGGGTTAATTCCTTACTAATTACATTTTCTTGAATGTGCTTGTAAGTAGTGGCACTAGAGATTAAGGAAAAATAAAAGAATAAAATGTTGTATGAATTAGATGCATGTTGAATAAAGTGGTGGTTGAATAAAAGGCTAAGTATATCGAAAGAAGATTTGATGAATAATTTATGTTCTCTTGCCATGGTATGATGAATATTGTTTTGGTCACCATTAACTTGAAATTAACAATAATTGGATAAACCAATATTAAAAATGATTCATGCATGACATATTGTAAGTCACATTTACTTTTTGCTACTATTCTTCGTGTGAAGAAACGAGGAGTTGTAATTGGTCACTAGTAGCCAAGAAGTCTATATGGGCAAGTAGGAGCTGGTAAATCTGTAATTATTGATGGTCGAATGAGCCAGTAACCACCCAACCCTTAACATGGAGGGCGTAAAATCCATGCTATACATGGTTTTCGGTGATCATGCATATTTGATTGCTCATGTGATTGTTGCATACATATATGATTGTCTAAAATACTTGTATGTTTTTATGGAAGTGTTTTGAATAAGGAAGTTATCTCCCTAAGCTAGTTTTGCTTATACCTTTATAGCTTTTTGTTACAGTTTGATTACTTGTGTTTGGCACCGAGTAGCCCCTTTGGTCAGGTACGAGACAAAGTTACTAGGAGTTTTTGGAAGAAGTTTGCATATTTAGTTATTGAGTGTAGACTTTTAAGAAAAATATCTATAGTAGGCTTTTGATATATTTATGTATGTTATTAAGTTGGCACAGAATAGCAAGACTTTAAGAACAGGGATTGCCCCTAAGAAGTTGTAAGATTTTTTAACTTAATGATTATTACATGATTATCTTTATAAATTCTTGCATGCTTTTAATATCTACTTAAACATACCACCATTTTGAGTCTCCTACTATCTTGGAAGTACACCTTGCACGTAATATCAAAGTTCTTGCGTGACTAAGGTTGTCATTCATCAGCTTCAATATCATGTGTGGCGGACTGCCACATTTAGGGTACCCTTTGGGCGTGACAGTCCTGCATTTTATTTGGCGATTGCATTGGAATTTTTTTGGGTCATTGTAACCCATTTTATTTAAGAAACTTGTCTATTTTTGGATTGGATCTTTAGATTCCCATTTCTTTTAATGTATTTTGTTAATACTATATATACTACTTTAGTGTGCTTCAATGAATAAATTTTAGTTTTGGAAAAAAGAAAAAAAAACTATTAAAGCAATAAATATAAAAATATAACTTATATGGTAGAGAAGTTATTTGAGAGGATGAGTAACATGGAAATTATTAAGAGGATTAATCTCACGAATGACAGCTAAACTTTGATGATATGTCTAATCAATGAGATGAACTTTTATTTTGATCAATTTTGTACTTATGTAAACTTTTTGAGCTCACCTTTGGTACCTTTGCTAACACCATTAAAAATTTTGCTCATGTGGCAGAATTGTCCAATCGCCTGTAACAACTTATCCATTACTATTTAAAAAGTAACTTTTGTTCTACATGAGAATTAGAGATATGAAATAATGTAAATCTTGCACTTAAAGTTGAAAAAAAAAATAATGTAAATAATGTCTTGGCTACCTTAGTTAACAACGGCTAATGAAATATTAGATTAGGAATAAAACCCAAAGGCTTGCTTACCTCGTAAATTAAGAGCACACACATCACACAATAGAAATGGAGAAGAAACAATGAAGTGAACAAATGCAAGACAAGTGAAATCAAGGTGAAATAAGTGAGAAATTAGAATGAGTTGAACCCTTTACCTTAAAATCACGGATCTTAATTTTTGAAGGCTTTGTCCAAAATCACTTGGCTTTGAGCAAATCATGGTAGATGCGCTTACTAATGTCATCTATGAGATTTGCATGAGATATTTTTAAAAATCATATAAATCCTTTAGAATAAAATAAAATGTTTCGACACATGGACAAAAAAGTTTAATATGAGCTTATCCAACATGTGTAATCTTAATAAGAGATTCATAAGAAGGAGGCCTATAGAAAACTCCTCTACTTAAAGGACCAATTCTCTCTTAAACCTCCATTGAAGGGAAACCTCGAGTTTTCTCTCTCTCAACTAGTTTCTCTCTCTCTCTCTCTCTCTCTCTCTCTCTCTCCCCTCATAACCCATTTTCCATGACTATTGAATTCTCCTTGTGTCCACGTACCAAGGATTCAACACCAGAAGCCAAACCTATACTTAAGCTACTCTACCATCTCCTTTACTAATAAGACCATCAAACTCACACTAGAGACACATAATTCACTTGACTTACTAAGTTAACTTGGCTTACTCCCCTCCCAAAACCATCGTTGGCATTCCTTGAAAAAACATCACATGTCACCTACTTCCTCCTATCCTTGTTGTGTCTATGTTTATAGGAGTGGAAAGAAGGTCCTAACTTGTAGTTGTTTAAGGCACAATCGATCCATGTGTGGAAACAAACTTGACTGAATTAATGCAACCTTATCTACTTTGCTAACCCACGCTTTTTTCAAGTTCGATTTGTGATTGTGCGTCGTTGAATTCTTCTTGGTTTAACTTTCAATGGTGGGTTTCTGTTTGATTAAGTTAAACATTTGGTTGCACAATATTTATGAGAGTTAAAAGCATAAAGACATAATATATTTTATTTCATACGTGGATTTTCCAGTTCCGTACATAATAGAAACATGTCTTGTGATGATTCGATGAATTATGTACATAGCCTAACGAAAACAAAGAAATTGACAAAGATACTAGTGATGAGCTTGAAAAGTGTACATCGGTACGAAATTGATCAAAATGAAAGTTCGGAGTTAATTGCGCATTTGCCAAAGTTTAGATAACATTCGTGAGATTAACTCTTATTAAGAAATGTTTTACAAAAGAAAATATGTGTTTAACTCTATTGATACTAAAAAATGGAAATTCACATGTGCTGTATGATATGGAGGTAAGTCTCGTCTCTCTTGTTTTGGAAAACACAAACAAGAAGAGAGGTGCAAATCATTACTGACTACGATAAAAATACTATAACATTTTTTACGTAGTACTAATAAGATAACCATTTCATTATTTCAATCAGGTAGGGATGGTGGCTAGATGGGTGGAGGACATTAGGGTTTCTTAGAATAACTTAAAGCCGATAGGTGATGTCACTATTAAAAAGGAGGTGTTAAGGCAAATATTTGGATATCGATGTGGAATGGAACATGACTGCTCATCAAGGATTAATATGACTATATGAGTAGCCACAAGATGAGTCTAGTGTCGGCGTAGGTGGTGTTAATGAGCATGGATCGTGCACGTAGAGATTTATAGAGATAGAGTGACTTATTGAGATGTTGATGGCATGACTTTTCCATGCCATAATACAGATAGTACACACCTATCTTTGGCGGCCACTGCCTATGAGTACCCCCATTAGCAGCTCCAATTTGTGCCACCTGTATCCTATTCTAGCCCATCTACACACCTACCACTCCACCTCTATAGTTGTACCATTATGGATATTATGACATGCTAGCTAAACATTCTGATATGATCATCCACTACCTCTTTCCCTAGTTAGATCCTTTAGTGGCTTCTCTTAACATCAGGCTAGCCTCTAGCACAGGGCTATATGCCATGGTTGGGCCACCACTAGTTAACCATCATCAACCAACAGCCTATTCTTGGCTCTTATTCGTTCCTCGTTGTGACACCACCACAAGACTAGGATTGCCTCAGGATGATCATCTACCATCACGTCAGTAGCATCTTGACTCCTATTATGTTCTTGCACTGCCCCTCACTTATGGAACTCCCTAACATCAGCTCTTACCACTTTAGCTATGGCATCACAGACGGCCTCAAGCATTTTGACTAAGGTCCACTAGCGTTGATGTGATCCTAGAAGCATCAAATTTAAATCCGACTAAGATCAAGTCCCAAGCTTTGCTTCAAGGATTGAAGATTCAATAGCTAGAGTTTCAATATTGAAAACCCGAGTCAAGCGAACCAAGGATGTTTACAAAATAGTTTGGGACTCGAAAGATTGAAGTAATGGAGCTGTTGCACAGTACACCACCGACCTTCATTGATTAATCTGCCGGCCTTCATTATAATTTGATGACTTTTGGAATTTCTTTTGTGGCTTTTCAAATTTCTTTATTTTTATTGATGTAGGATTAATTATATTTATGTTTTTCCGTTACGTTGTTAACTATGTAACTATCATAATTATGTTTTTCAGTTACATTTATGTAACTGCCTTCTAATAGCCTATATATAAAGGCTAGTAGACATCCAATGTAATAATCAGATTATGAATTATTTCTTTTAAATGAAATCAAGAGTTTTCTCTCTGTGTATTCCTGATTGAACATGTTCATAAACTTATCGGATTTCATTTATGGCGTTCAAATCTTTTGACTTATCAATCGGAACTCCATCACCGATTGTGGCGTCTTCATCATACCAAGGTTCTTGCCTCCATATAGGCAACGGGTCGCAGTTTCCACCCAAGTTTCTTAGACAGTCATTAGGGTTCAATTCCATTTGATGAACGTTAGGTCTTAGGTTTAATATACATAAGGTTTTCCGTATCAAGCGTTAAGCTTACAAAGCTAGGCTCGTATATTGGTAGGATCTACATTTCTTTCTCTTCTTCTTCTTCTTCTATTTTATTTTATTTATTTTTTGTTTGTTCATTATTGTTATTATTGGCTAGACTTTTACATTTTGTAATATTTGAGTACTTAAAAGGACTTGAGTGCATATGATTAGGTGTGAATTAGACTATTTCTATATTTTGATATTAATTTTTTATGTTTGCCATAATTGATAAATTCAAAAGCAAGATTAATATATATTTTTATAATATTTGAAACGACTCCACCCCTAAATACTTAAGGGTATGGTTGTTTCGCTATACATATTACCTCCAAGAAACATGAGTAAGGCTCCGTTAGCTAGGTGGGTTTCTAATCAAATTTTAGTTGTAAAATCATGGTTAGAGTCTATAGTAAAACCACAACACATTGGTTAACGAATTGTCAATGACTAAGGAACTATTATACAAATCATGTAGATAAGCATTTTAAGAAAAGAGAAACGAAAACTTAAAGTTTAAAACAATTTATGAAAGTAACCATAAAAAGGGAGCTAGGTTCAACCTAAGTCTTTAGCAATCTTGAAGGAACGAGTGCCTACTTCTTCGCGTCACCAAACCATACTTAAGAGATTCATAGTGAAGGTCCTCGAAGTAACCACTCTTGATACCTGAAATAGTAAAACATGAGTGGCGAAGCCTAGTATATAGTGATCAAGGACATGCATGCATGTTGTGTATGTTTAAGCTAATGCAATAGACACAAGTTGAATTTGATTAAATTTTTAAGCCATCACATAAGTATTCTCAGCATCCTAGAAATAATAACATGCATAAGAATACTCATAACTTTTGTTAAACAAAAGGTAAGGTTCCCTCAGTGAATTATGCAATGAAGAGGGGGGTTTGATAAGTCATTAGAATTGACCAGAAAAAAAAGAAAAAAAATTTCGTCTGGGTCATTTCCTTACAAATTGTCACTAACGAACATGATTCATTGTAACAGTTTATACAGGGTCTCATATGCTGTATAACTTGTTACAACTTCTACCTACTCCTTATCAGCTGCTTACTCTTGGAAATTTCCTTATTGCTACCCACCAAGCCCAACCATGCATTTTGTGGGGCTTGAGCTGTCACACCCTCACAGGGTACTATAGTATAATTATGAACATGTAATAAACTGAAGTCATAGACATTCATATTAAATTCTCTATGACTTCCAAAAAGGTACATAAACATAATACAACTAGAATACTTTGCGGCATGGATAGTTAAAATAGAATCAAAGGTTGATTATAATACGAAAGATATTGCATATATATAAGTCACATGTAAGACTAACTGCAAAAGTCCTTGATCATTACATTACACATTTACAACCTTTGTCTTCAAAAGACTTCATTAATACAGCTTCATAACTTTTAGTCTCTAAAGAATATCCTTACATATGTCTTTACGATCATTTGTGTCTAAAGACTACATTACAAATACATGACACATTCTTCATTTTCTATCCAAATTTCACTTCTATCTCACACTAGCTTTAACTTCCTAGTAGTGATTCTTCCCATAAGAACTTGTAAGTATGTAGTCTAATTGAGCGTGAGTACAACAAGCTCAGTAAAAAACCAAATCTTATTTGATTAAAATCAAGCAATGTTTGATTAACATTCATATGCCATGCAATAATCAATCATATGTAACAAACATAGTTTAGATTACTAGAATCCAAACCCATGGAGATTTATGCCCTCTGTTGGGGGTTAAGGACTAGCTCAAATAAATCATACCCAAAAGACTAAGAACTAAGAAAGGAAAGTTTCATTATCTTATTTACTATATATATGTATAGAAAAATATTATAACTCAACTTGATCTTAGAACTTAGAAACTCTATTAAGTATTAGACATTTCATGTCGACACCATAGGCGATGTCCTTCGATGCCTGCTTAGCTCCTATGGAACTAACAAAACAGTGGTAACCCTTTTTGTAGAACCAGATATTAATTTCTATTTACTAGAAAGACTCAGATTTATCATAGAACTGAAATGCTAATACGTAGTTGATTACCATAAAAATGTAGGTTATGATGTGTGCAATGCATGTCTGTTTTATATAATTCAATTCTTAATACATAATCAACACCATGCAAATAATTGTCACTTGTAACATTAAAGATTATCATTCACTCATACAATACGTAACATGTATTATTCCTCAAATCCCTGTATATCATCAATTTCAGTTACAATTAGGAGCATACGCCACTACATCACAATCATAAGCAATGTGAGAAGATTCAAGTTACTTACTTGTGCATTTTCGCTTACTTGTCATAATAATCTATCGGAAAGTGTAGATCTTGATATGTGGTTCCTATAAAACAATAAGCATGCATTACTAAGTATACAACTAAATAAGAATTTCTATTAGTGCCTATGTGTCCTAACTCATGTTATTATTTTCCTAGTTGAAAGGTCTTTAAGAATTCTATGGTGCTATATATGTATTATTTAGCTACTTAACATTATCTAACTAATTAAGTTCAAGTATTACAAAAATTAGCATATTCTCAAACTATAATTCTTTGATTCGACTTAAGTAAAAATTCTATAAAGATCTTAAACTAAATATATATATATATATATTATATATAATAATATTATATACACATATTATCATTTCAAAAATAGGGCGAAATAGGGGATTTCTAGATAAGGTTGTGATCAAGGTCGTAATTCCCATTCACTGGCAAAATCATGCCTGTGGTTGCGAAAACTTAACTACCAAAGGCTACCAAGCCCTTCACCATGCTCGTGATCAACTAAAACATAAGCACTTGAGGCTACTAAGGTTTTGATCATGCCTGTGATTATTTATACTTTGAACATTAGTAGCTACTAAGGACTTGATCATGCCCATGATCAACTAAACTTCAAACATTAAGCTACTAAGGACTTGATCATGCCATGATCAATCATAATTATCTTAATATGAAGCTATCACAGGTTAGATCACCCATGATCAACCGAAATTCCAACATCTGAGGCTACTACACCCTATATCACATTCGTGATCTTCTAAAACCCTAAAATTGTATTTCCAAACTTCAAAATTTTGCACTTTCCATCTACTTATTATGATCTTAACTCCAACAAATATTCTTCAACATCAACATAAAGGCTCATATGTCTCTCCTACAAGTTCAAATTGGCATTACACACATATAGTTACACTACATTTATCCATCCGCAACATCAATTTTATCAACCAACAAAGTCTATTATATCAATGATTTAGGACTTAGACTATTAATTTATTACTCAATTCACTGTCTAGCATCGATATCACCAACAACCTTATATTCAATATTAACTAACAAGAACACTAAGTGCACTTATTTATCTTACACATTAACAAAAAAAAGTAATAATACTTACCTAAATTGCTCTTGACTTGTGGATACTTTAAATGAAGTTTTGGAGAGTTTTAGAAGAGGAAATGATGAAGGAGCTGTTATGTGTTTGGGAGTGAAAATGGCGCTTGCTTGGGTAAGATTTTAGAGTAGATGTTTTTGCTACTTTAGTTTGATTATTATCCCTTAATATTATATTAATGATATAATATTATATCCATGATTTAGGACTTAGACTATTAATTCATTACTCAACTTCACTTGTCTAGCATCGATATCACCAACAACCTTATATTCAATATTAACTAACAAGAACACTAAGTGCACTTATTTATCTTACACATTAGCAAAATAAAGATAAGTAATAACTTACCTAAATTGCTCTTGACTTATAGATGAGTACTTCAAATGAAGTTTTGGAGAGTTTTAGAAGAGGAAATGATGAAGGAGCTGTTGTGTGTTTAGGAATGAAAATGGCGCTTGCTTGGGTCAGATTTTTAGTAGATGTTTTTGCTACTTTAGTTTGATTATTATCCCTTAATATTTGATAAAGCAAAGTTTGACTTTAGAGCATTAAAAAGAGTTATTGTATGTGTGTGGGTACATGCTATGTATGGTGGAATAAATGAGCTATGGGCTTGAGGCTTTATGCATAATTGGGCCTCTTGATGCCATAAGAATTAAGAAGCTAAGTTTTAGAATAGATATAAAATTTGATTGATTTGATTTATAAATTTACTTTAATAAAAATGTTCTTATGAAAATTTATAATAAAATCCTTATAATTTAAGAGTTAAGCTTTGGAAATCCAAGGTCCTAAGAAAGTTTGAAAGTAAAATAACTTGATAGATAATTTGAAATGGATTAATTGAAGTTTTTGAAATTCTATTCTTATATAACATATTCAATACAAATCTATTGACTATACTATTCATTTTTAATTTTAATTTCTAACTTTACTTTAAATTAAAGAAAAAACTTGGAGATTACATAAGCGGCTAAACTACCACGTGATCCTAAAGTTGTGATTAGGCTTGCAACTCAGTTTGGAGGTGCCACTTTCTAGAGTAAGCGACAAAGCAGCAACCAAGGTCAGGTTTAAGTTCTTAGTCCAGTTATAAATATTACTCTAGCAAGAAACACATAATTGCTATGTATCTAATAGTCGGTTTGAGCTTGCTATCCATTTCCAAGCTTGGTATCTAATACTGTTTACAATTGAAGTCTAGAATTAGTTTAAGATTAATTACTTTTAATCCATTTGTGTTGTTTGTTACATCTAGGTCACTTTTGTTTAACCATATCTACTTAAAGATCAAGGGTTATTTTAAGTCTAAGGAAGAACCGAGTCAAGTTTCGTGCAATTTGGATGAGAATTGGAGAGGGTGTAAGAGGCTAGAAAAGTCCACGGGCATAGGTATTAAGCCATGTTCATTTACATGGCTAGATACTTTTGCTGTGTATTAGCCGTGGACTCCTAAGGTTTGGGGTCAGAAAGGTATATGAGATGATACACGAGTCCGTGTATTCCTTATGTTTTTTGGGATTGAATGAGTTCAAGATCAGAAAGGAACATAGGTAGATACACAACCTTGTGTTCTGACTTGTGTTCCGAAAAAATTGATCCCTTCGAGTTCTAAGGGTTAAAAGGAACACAGGCAAATACATGACCTCATGTACTAGCCGTGCTCTTCTGGGAAACTAAGTTTTTCCATGTATTTAGGGTTAGAGGGTTACATGGCTTGATTCACAACTACTGTATTAACCATGTTCTTTTGGATTTTCATTGTTTCAACCTCAAACTTGATGTTTTTGATGAAAATGGGGTTTTAAGGAAACTTTAGGGTTTCAAAGAGGTTAGTTGGTCATATTCTTGTCTAGACCTCACCTATAACATCTTCCTTTTTCTTAAAAACTTGTTTAACAAAATTTTAATAGTTCAAATCGTTTAGTTTGACAACAACATTCATTTTTACCATAAACAACATCAACAAAACCCAATCCAACATATTCTTTCTCTACTTCCACATTTTTAGTACAATCTAATCTTCCTACCATTATAACTTCCTAACATGAAGAGTTATTTTCCAAGTCTTACCTTTGCTAGGAAGTAGTCCTAATCTAGTTGCAGTTAAGAGGAGGCTTTAAGACTCCAAAATCGCTTTAAAGCTTGATTTCTTGCTACCCCAAACATGCATAAGCAAATTTAAGTCAGTTTTCATCATTAGTTTGCTAAGAAGCTCACATTTCAACCCTGAAAATCTCAAGACTTACCTTATTATGGATTTGTGGAGGTTGTGATCAATCCTCTCCTTCTAGCACACTTTCATGTCTATAGTTCCTAATAGCAAGTGGATAATCTCTATTGGTTAACATTAATCCTTCTTTAATTTAGCTTATTAGGGTTTATAATATCTCACCTTAGGGTTTTAGTGGGTTTCCTAAAAAGGAAGGGAAAAAATGGAAAGAAAAGTATTTATTAAGGGCTTGTAGTGTATGGGGTCCTAGGGTTTTAAACAAGAGACAAAGGATTTCCTTTTAGGGTTTTATTATGTGGTACAATCTTATGCCGTCTAAATCTTACGTGTGTAAGAATCTTGGCTAGTTTTTAATGGTTTAGCGTTTTTATGTTATCTCTTAAGGTAATAATGGTTTAAATATCTCAAATAGTTTAATTTATTTACGATAACTAAATTTTGATTTTTTTTATTTTCATCAGTTTTCGGTTTAGGATAAAATAGTAATTTTGTAAAAATCAAAGTTCCTAACTGCATTATTTTGATTTTTCTCGTAAATTTTTTTTATTAAAAAAATAATATTGAATTTTAATTTACTTTATTCAATATTTAAATTTTTTGAATTTTCTAACTTTAGGTTTTCGATTTAGGGCTAATTTAGGAATTTTGAAAAAGTTTAGCCGTTTAATTACGTACATGACTCTAATTGACTTTCGTTGACTTCATTTGATTTTGATTCTTGAGATTAGTGTCTGGATTATTTTAATATTACTATAATTTGTTATCACACAATATTATTAAATAATGAAATTAATTGATAAAGTAAACAATATAATATATTATTATGAATATTTATTATATATTCACTATATAATATTACACAAATGTAATATACTATTTAAATTAAAGTGGGTAAAAAAAAAGAGGTAAGACTTCCTTTTGGTTAAGATAAATAGGCGAGTCTCGCCTCTTTGTCTTTGTGGACCTACCATGCATACAAAGAAAAGAAACTTTGCTTTGATGTCTTAACTAAAGGTGAATTTCATCTCTTCAACCCATATCACAGCAAAACAAAAGAGACAACCCATTGATGTGAAACAAGTTATCTCTTTTAGCCAAATTGCCTTAGTTGGCCATATACACACCCATGTGTGCTGATGAATAATAATTACCCTATAGAAAAACCTATATATATATATATATATCAAAATTGTTAAACTATATTTTCTTATCCGATTTATTTATTGGATAATTTAATATATTAGCACCCATATATGGGTGCGATTTCAAAACCGCTCATTATTTATGGGAAGTTTCATCGGAAAGATTTTACTAAAATCCCAAATTTAAACACTGCAACTTGCATGGAAATATCTTCTGCATAATTGGTGTGAAGTGGAGACGCCATGTCGGAGTGCTGGAATTAATGGCCAGACACATGGACATGGATTGATGTCGGACATAAACGATTTTACGTGTAACGGGAGTTACGTAAACTCTACTGAAGCCTACGCAATAGGGATACAGCCGATTTAGTAACAAGTGGCTTTAAATTTGATGCTTTTCACCCGATCACCTGCAAAGTCGCTTTCGTGGCGTAACCATGGACAAATTGACCATCAAATTGTATGAAAAATCTTGCGTTTGTGGAGATACAAATTGGGTAGTCCTACTCGTATTGTTTGGTTGTTTACGTGACGCAGCAATGACATGGCCTATGCTCTAGGGTTCCATTATGGAGAGGAAATTAAAACATCGGTTTCCGGAGAGCTCCAATAATTTGAGGAGTTTTTAGAGTTTTTACACACGTAACTTTGATGTAAAGCCCTCCTTTTCTACTTACGTGGCTGTGGCTCATCTAAACTTCTCTTTCAATGCCAAACATACGAAGCCTCCACTACCCATTTTATTCATTCTTCTAGTCATAGGCTCTTGAAAAAATTTATTAGATATTATAAGTTATGCAGGGCAGCAAATAAATATCAATCATATTATATACCCATTAATGGTAATAAATATATATTTTTTAAAAAGCTATCACACATATCCCACATATAAAAACTTTAATACTTACTCACTACTTATATATACACATGACATATAACATTTAATATGTTTTTTCTTTTATGTAGATACTATGTGAATCTTATGTTGTATATATCCTAAAGAGAGATGCTTAGATGATCCTAGAAAGGATGAGTGAGCATATCGGAGAAAAAATAGGTAGTTTTAGTGGCTGAAAAATAAATACTTGTGAGAGATGAGGGATCAAGTGTTTGAGTTTTGTTTGATTTTTGATCATAGAGATTTTATAGCCTTATACAATTTCTCTAGTTCGTCAAGCTTCATGGGTGCCAAATTAGGAGATTTGATCAAGGATTTATAAAATTTTTAAATTTGATTATATCATTAGACCACGTTCATTTTGATGATTGATGGATGAGGTTATACTTACTGATTTTAGGGCGGATCATTGACAAGATTGCTATGAGCCTAATTCCAATAGCTAACTATATTGATTGTTTAGGCTTGCCTAAAAAAGAGTGAGTGGATAGATCGGTCTAACAATTCTTTTTTCAAACACATCAAGTAAAATCTTTCTGTATCATCTCAATTATAAACCTAAACTCCTTAAGCCTTATCATTTAACTTAAGGGGTCCTACTCGGACCTAAAAGAGCTATGTTTATATAAACCTAAATATGCAAATTGCTCATGTTAATAGATTGTGATTTAGTGGGGAAACTTGGGTATTTTTTTGGACATGAAACTTAGGTATTTTTTGTATATATATGTCATATTTTAGGATGTGCTAAGTCTAAATTATTGAATGTATATCTTGTATATATTTACTCGAATTTGTAATTGAGAGTGAATGTATAAAGATTGACAAAGTGTGAGACCAGAGTGCAACCAAGCATGAGAACAGTCAACTGCTCCAGGAGTGATAATAGACTGCCAATAGGCCATTATTGATTCACAAAATCTGTGGTAAAGATTGGCAGGGTGACAGAGCAACTTTGCCCAAATTAAATCCATTATTGAATCGTGGTTTTAGAGCATTTAGTTTATAACCCTATATGAAAGCTACCATAGTATCTTGAGGAATACAAAAGACAGCAATGTAAATAAAAGGAACTCGATTTTACATGAGGATTGCTGTGAAATAGTTTTGAAAGCTGTGTATCATGCTGTTGCACTAGTAGATTTTTTGCAGCCTTCTCTGTAATTTTTCGCTCTTATATATTTATTTTTTGGATATTTCGATGTTGAATTAGTGTGTCAAAAAAATTTTCTTTCCGCTTGTTTATATCTCTTAAATGTAAGTTCTGTGATTTGTAAAATTAAATATGTAATGGATATAAACAAATTTGGTGTTAAGATGACATGCATTTCACTACAATTCCATCATAAATGTTTTATGTCATGTCCAAATCTTGAGTTGAATGTTAATTATTACTAAGGATTTGATTGATCAAACTACCCATATCTACATAATCTTAACTTGGTTTTTACTTAAGTTTAATTCTAAAATAGTTGACTTTGAATTCTTTACTAGCCTACTGAAATAAGTTTGAACTTTATAATATCTAATTCGATTAATTCACAAATCTAATTGGATTTGAGTCGGATTGGCAATTGGATTGGTATTGAGGCAAGTTTGGATATCAGTAATATTATTTTAGTTTGAATAAAAATATTTTTAAATTTTAGGATAAATGAAGTCCAAACGAGTGTAGTTGAATCAAGCTTACGCTTGTCCACCATCACTTAGAGTCGAGTTTAAGCTTAAAATCTTAAGTTTGGTTGAGCTCAAATTAAGTTTTTTATTTCTTTTCCTCCAGTCAAATTGAGCTTAAATGCAACAGTTTCCCACCCAACTTTAATTCATTTACAACCCATTAATCTCATCTAACTTAGCTTATATTCCTTTTGTTGGTCCCAAAAGAATAATCAAGAAGGGGGTGAATTGGTTATTCATATTTCTTTTTCAAAAGTATCTCTAAATCACTCCCACTTAGTTAATTAATTTTGAAATGGCTTTTACATACACTTGAAAACACTTGAACTTATTTTAAGATCGTTAAAAAAGAATCAAATACAATCAACCAATTCTCAAAACATAAATTCTTGTTTATAGTTACTCTCTGAGTTTAATCCACAGCACAAATAATTAAATGAAAATATACGAAAAAAATATAGGGTAGAGAAGATTGCGAAGTTGATTTATAGAGGTTTCGCCTCGAGCGTCAGTCCTCTCTTCCAGCACCAAGCCGGGGACCCAGTTTTCTTTACCGGTATGTTCCACTATATCCAAAATAAACAAGTTACAAGTTATCCTTGTCAACACACTTGGCTTACAATGCACTCAGCTTAATTCTCTAAACTTCTCCTTAAGCTAACAATCAATCTACTGAGCCTACTTATAACTCTCTATCTCACATAAGAATTGAGTAAATCTAAATCAATGGAAATACAATATGTATCCTCAAAATTTTCGAACAATAAAGACTATGTAAGCTATCGCAATTTTGCTCAGATGAAGGAATGATTTTTTTTTTTTCAAATCGCTCTTTTTCACGTTTCGTTATTATTCTTCTCAGTTCTTGTTGAATATATCTTAAAGTGCAACGGTCAGATTTGAAGTAGATAAATTTTGTAGCTTGATATTTTGCACCATCTTCGGGTTAAGTTGAAACTTTGACTGAAGATAATTTGAATATCACGTTATCTTGAAGTTGTTATCTTCATTGTAATCTTCATGAGATAAACTTGCTTAACTGGAATATAGGAATCCTTATCTTGTGATTCGAATTTGAGCTTGAACGTTGTTGACATCTTCCTTTATTTTACCTTCTGATCTTCATATCCATGAAAATAGTATCGATTCTTTTATAAGATCTTCTTGCTTTGCTTCTTTTCTTCAGACATACATAAAATCTGGATTTGATAATGTATTGTCCAAAAAATCTTGAAAGCTATATTCTTATTTTTCGAATACTTTAACACTTGAATCCCATGGATATTAATCCAACTAATGTGGAACATATTTGAATACATTACCCAAATACATTCAACTTTGGTGCTGGGTCTTCAATATAATTTGTTTATGTATCATTAATGTAATGTTGTATGACCTTCTAAGTCAGCCTTTCAAAAATTCTTTATTTGTTTTTCAAGCGTGACCATATGACTCACTCTCTAACTTCAGAACTTCAAAAATTCCTTTAAGAATATTATTTTGAAACACTGCCATGACTGAAATTTATTAGAAATCCTTGATCTTTTTGTTATTATCAAAACATATTTTAGGAGATCTTAGCACCTTTTATGGGACACTTAAGCACACCATGCATGAGCTTTGGGTTTAGCCGTTTAGATAGAAGAATTTTGCTTTTGACGTGTAAACCAAAAGAAATATGACCAAAATCTTGGACGCTACACATCATGTGGTACAATAAAATTTGTGGCAATGCATCTTGACATCACTATTGTTTGTAACGTTTCATATAGGTTATGACCTTTCTTCTTAATCTATTTATTTCTTTTTATCAGGTCAAGTACATGACATAACAAGGAGCTGTTCCAAAATAAGCTCTTTCCTTTTTGGCTTGATATGAAAACCAACCTGGCAGTCCTTACCCGACAATATACCTTGTAGAGCTATTTAAAAAATGGAAAACAAAGAAATTTCTAGGACGCATTTGCATATTAATTAGAAGACGATCCTTGCTTATTTTTAATACTAAATATGATTCAATAATTACAATGCTTACGGTTAATGAACTTCAAACCAAATAAAATAAATTTAATTTAATTTTAAATATATAAAAAATAAATACCACCACACCTGGTGTTTTTCCTTTGTAATCTTCTCTTTTATTATTATTTCAA
Source organism: Combretum micranthum (assembly GCA_024138025.1). NCBI lineage: Eukaryota > Viridiplantae > Streptophyta > Magnoliopsida > Myrtales > Combretaceae > Combretum > Combretum micranthum. The sequence continues at coordinate 637,114 of JAMXBD010000709.1, forward strand.
TTTTTGATCTTTTCTATTGATTGCTTACGATGGTCTAGACCATCCAGGCCCCTCCATATCAGGATTTACCCTTAGTTAAGATTGTTAATAACTCTTTTCTAATTAATAATTATGGAAAGTAAGGAAGTGATTAATTTCAATAATGGCGATTAACCAAAGTTATATATGTAACTACCGATTGAAGCTGTCAATGACAGATGGTAGCATAATATTCTACAAAATATATATATCATCAGGAATTAAGTTACGCATGGAATTTAGCAGCTTAGTTAAAAGAGAAGAATTAGTTTTTCTGTGTTTTCATATATTTCGTAATGACATGATAAAATATTTGATTGTGTGTTGTATCCACTCTAAAATAATGAGATATATATATATATATATATATTGCTATCAAATACTAGTCAATTATTTATAAATAGTACTGGACTAGAGTTTTAGCAACGCTAAATAAGTAAGTGCATATCTTTTAATAGTCACAGTAAGGAAAATACATTTATAAAGATTTAAAGAATCTTACCATTCTAATTAATTGTCTTATAGAAATTGAAAAAGATAAAGGGGGTTGAACAATACGGTATAAGAACTATTAGATAGTGCAATTCTCTTGTAATATGTTTGGTATTGATAGTACTGGGTAAAACTAGATAAAATTTTTATTAGGATATTTTATTTTTATCTAATTATATTTTTTTTATATAATGAAATATAAAAATTTTAAAAAATTTATGTTTTATCTAGTTTTATGTAGAGAGTTTTGTCTAGTTCTAAATACATTTTGTAGACTAAACACGTTACTATAATCTTTGTTCAGCTAGTACCATATTAAATTGTGCAGCCAAATGTTGACTTAGATTGTGTTTGGTTGTAAGGACTAAACAAGATAAGAAAAACTGAATAACATAATAAAAAGAGAACTTATAGAACAGTTCTCTTGTAACATTTTTATTAATACTGGACAGTACTAGAATTCTTATTAAGAGACTTTATTTTTACCTAGTTTTAATGCTCTTATACCATCAAATATAAAAACAAAAATTTTAAGTTTTGTTTAGCCGCATGAGGAGTTTTATCCAATTGCAAATAAATATTATAAATCGAACATGATATAATTACCACCGTTCAATCCAGTAACGTGACATACGGTGCAACCAAACACTACACCTTAAATTATGGTTCACTCTTCCTATCCTATCTATGTACAAAAAGTGGGTTAAAGCTTCTCAAACTTGCACAAAAACCTTATCATAGAAAAACTAAATTCTCCTTTTAAACCATCGATTACATTAAGTTTTATATTATATAATGATGGTATAAAGGGGTTGATTCATTTCATAGGAGCTAAATACACATGTATTTAAAAAAATGAGCATAAATGCATATTGTCCAAAATAAAATTATGACCATGGAATGGTCCTTTACCTCTTATTTTAGTATTATTATAACAAAAAAAATTCAATTCAACTTGTGGTTGCATGTGTCCCTCACGCTGCTGCTACTTTAGTGGATGTCACTTTAGAAACATGAAAGTATTTTGGACGAAATACTATAAAATGCTGATGGGTGTAGATAAATTCATAAGTATAGTTTACATTATTTCGGATATATATAGATATATTTTATAAATAGCTGCTCGATAAATCCTTTAAATTCTTAAATATGATGTCATCTTATTAAAACTTTTAAAAATGTATACTCATTCTAAAACATTATTGAAATTTGAAAAATATTATTGCATATAATTTTTAGTCTATAACATTATAGCATAGTGGTATTATCTCTAACTACTCAAGTTAAAGTACAAGTTTGAATTTTTTCCTATTAATAATAAAAAAACAAGTTTTTGAATTTTAATAATAGTTATTTATATATATTTTAAAGATTTATGTAATATGGTTGTACTTTATAATTTTTGAAAAGCTCCGGGACTTTGTCCAACGTTTGAGTGGATGTATTTGCAATTAAAAGTATATCGCATGTTAGTTCACTCTCTCTCTTTCTCAACGTACACCTTTATTTTTCCTCTCCCTCTCTCAATCTCTTTCTCTGATTCTACTATTTTTGTTTTGATCCGGATTCTTGTGGTCACAAACTTGATGGATGACGCTGTCCTTACCTCTCCATGCTTTTTCATCTAAATTTATTTCATTTCATCTTTCTTTTCGGTACTTATTATTTCCCTCTTTTTCTCTCCCTAAAATCTCTCTCTCTCTCTCTCTCTGAGACACACACTTCTATTTTCTCTTTTTACAGAATCTATCGTCTTCTGACCAGCCATACATAGATTACATACTACTATTATTATTCCTCTTGTACTCTTGAACAAAGGAAATTAAAAATAAACAAAAAAGGAAAAGGAAGGCATGAAGGTAAGTACTATTTTTTCTAAACCCAACTATATTATATATGATACTAAATAAGTAAATAGTATCATCCTTTATATTCTTTACTAGATAGGCCTGGATTATTCTGATTCTTCTAGAATTTTGTATCATTTTAGGCTTTTATTTTTTATTTTCTTAACTCTTTGTATGAAATATTCTTATTGTTTAACGATTGTTGCTAGTCTCTATGAATAATATCCTCGTATATACTCTTAACATCTTCGTAGGATGTTGTGTGTGTGTGTGTGTGTATATCTATTCCCAAAAGTCAATGTTAAAAATTTGTAAAACCTTTCAAAATACTTTTCATCACAATTACAATTTAAATTAAATGATGAATTTGCATTATTTTTTTTTTAATTTTCCAGTTCTTTTATTTACTTTAAAAAATGATGGTTAAATTGTCCAGTTTCCCAATTATGTATAATGTATTATGCTAACGTCATACAAATCCATGGTGTTTTTGGTTGGCAGAAACTTGTGGTGCAATATTGCTTTAAATGACGATAAAGCCAAAGCGAAGGCCATGAAGACGGTTTCTGCCCTTCAAGGTTCTAAAACTAATGCTTGTTATCTTGTTTTATTTCGGTTTATGTAACTGAAAAAAATAAAATAAAAATTGAAAAAAAAAGAGGTAAAAATGATGGTGGGAGTATGGTACATAATAATCAACAATTTATATATATATATATATATTTTCATATCCGATCATCAGTTTATAATGTCAGATACCACATGGATGACACTGCGCCTGTCATATCCTAAAACATTTGAATACATTTAATGAAGGAATTTTTCAGAAAATCCTATAAATTTTGGATGATTTAACATGAACTTAAACATGTTTTATTCCAAGGCATGAAACATTGGTCCTAAGTTATGAAAAGGCAGAAAATTGAATGTAGGAAATAGTAAAACGTGAATTTGTTCTTCTTTCGTCACTTGTGAGGAAGCTTATGATTTGCTTATTTTACATTTTTAATGATACAAACCGCTATCATATTAATTTAATTACTTAACGTTTTGGTGGTATACACATATTTGTTACCTTCTGTCTATTTTGTGTTAAACGCCGGTTTCAATCCACTGACAGAAGATGCGCCTAAGCCAATCGACCTTGGATCTTGGAAGTGGCCCCTTATAGTTGGTTCTCATTCTGTGGCTACGGAGTTGGTTAGGAATAACTAACTGAGGACTTGTGTTTTTTATCTTTTAAACACTACTGTTGGAATGAATCAAATTATCCAAGCATAATTTTAGTTTCGCTTAATATTTACTTAATTTGATTTAATAGTAATTAAGTCAAGCTTAAATTTAAAATTATGTGAATAGTTTATAATCGATCTCGGGTTTTATGATATTTTACTTAACTAGCTCACAAGTCTAATTAAGCAAAAGTCAAACTTAAATATTAATGAGCTTGGATCGACTTTGATTATTAACACTATATTAATTGATTTTATTTTTAGTTATTGCCTCTAATCAAACTTAATGTAGTCGGATTTAACTTTATTAAGTGCCATTCCATATCAAGCTAAAAGTCTTAAGTTCAATTAAATACTCAAGCTCTAATAATTCAAGTTAAACTTTAATTTTGACCTTAGATTATATTCGTGTTAACTCAACTCAACTTGACCGATTTTTCCTATAGAGTAATACGCACGTGCTTCATTTATATTTTATAGGGATTGACCTGATAGAAATGAACATGAAGGAAAAGAAGTTAACAGTGATAGGTACCATGGATCCAGTGCATGTAGTAAGCAAATTAAGAAAGCACTGGCAAACAGACATAATCTCAGTGGGCCCAGCAAAAGAGCCCGAGAAAAAGGAGGAAACAAAACCAGAAGAAGCCGCCGAGAAAGAGGAAACTAATAAGAAGGAAGGTGGTGACCAACAAAAAAACGATCAAGAAGCTAAAAAAGAAGAACCCAACAAAGAAGAGCACAAGAAAGAAGAACCCAAGAAAGAAGAAGAATCCAAGATAAGGCCAGAAACAGTCAATTTGGAGCTTGTACGAGCCTATAGACCGTATAATCCGTACACGGCAAACTATTACTATGCTTATCACAGCATGGAGGAGAACCCTAATGCCTGTGTTATATGTTGATGGTTTATGCTTATAGGAGGAGGAACTTAGAGTATGTTTGTTTCGTTGACATATATAAGAAGTCTTTGGACCTTTTGCCGACAATTTATTATAATCAAAGTTTTATGATTGTCAAATATCATCGTAGTTTATCTTCAGAGGTTACAGCTATTGATGACCTCTAGTGGTGACTAATGGTGTGGCAAGTCATGGACAGTAATTGTCATTAGCAACCGCAGAAAATATGAATGAGAAATGGAAAGATTTCCATTTTGTTTTTTTTTTAAGAATGGAAACCATATTTCATTTTCTATTTATATTTTCTTTTGGGTTGACAACCACAATTATTTGTCATGGCTAGGACCATTATTTGTGACATATTCCTCACGTGAGTTAAAAAAAAAAAAAAAAAAGGCCCACATCTGCCTTTCACTTGTTCCTCATGTTTTTCTTTTTATATTTTCTTATATAAATATAAATAAGTATAAATACGTGGCCATGAAACATCCAATAATAGTAATACATTAACACTTATAATAGATACAAGTGAACGATGCACCCGCGATGCATGTGCAAATAAAACAATCAAATTTATATAAATTAAATAGATATATTGTTTTAATAGGTTGTAGAACAACCTTAATTAATCATAAAAATTAGGAAATTAATTATAAATCATAATTACAATTTTATTTTCCACAGTTAACTTCTCCATGTTGGTAATTGTCATGCATAAATATGGTATTAGAGCTTTAGATCGTTATTTAAAGATACATGCTTAGGCTAAAAAAGGAAAAGATTATATTTATTCAATCCCTATTTAATTTTATTCAAACTTTATTTAATTTAATGATTTAGGGATACCAAAAATATTTTACGCCCATTTGTTAAAAAGGAAAATATTATGTCTATTCAATCCCTATTTAATTTTATTGAACCTATTTAATTTCATGATTTTAGGGATACTAAAAATATTTTATGAAGAAAAGACTATGTCTATTGCAACTTTTATTTAATTCTATTCAAACCCTATTTAATTTCATGATTTCAAGGATACATAAATATTTTACGTTCATATGCTAAAAAAAAAAGACTATGTCTATTCAACCCTTATTTAATTACATTCAAATCATATTTAATTTTATGATTTTATATACGAAAAATATTTTATGCCATATGTTAAAAATATTATATTAAAAATATTTACACTAAAGACACTAAAGGGGTGGTTTTACTTTAATATACAGATATAAAAGAAGTATAATATTTTTTATTTGCATGTTTAAGCATTGATCAACAAAAATAAACTTAGGAATGCAAATAAATCGAAACCCGGAACAGTAAAAAAAAAAGGCAAAGAAAATATTCACTTTTCGAAAATATCTGTTCCTATAAAGAAAGGGAAAAAACTTACTTAAAATTGTAGTCTTTGAATAGAATTTTCGTTAAAATAAAAAAAGTAAGCTTTCTCAAGCGAACAAGAGAAAAAAAAAATGAAATGGGTTTTTTGGTGCCATTATATGGATTCCTAGGAAAAAAAATAAAAAACACAAAATCTCCTTTAAGATAAAATCTTATGATGAATTCAATTAAGCCAAAAGCCCAAACAAAAGGAAATGGAAAGATCCCGCTCAAATAGGATCAAACTTGCATCAAGGGACGAAATTTATGACCCGAAATCTAATATTTTTGCTTTAGTTCCAAGAGATTCATACTTCAAGATGCAGAATTGAGAAACCAAATACCCATCTGGTGAGAAATTTGGAAACTAGTATTGCAGTGGAAAAAGACCCACCTCTCTCTTTGACATGTTCCTCACGTATTTATGTTTTTATTATCTTTCACAAGGTTATGCGAGTGATGTTGCGAGCTTCTGGGTCAGGGTTTTTCAATTGATGCGTGATTTTGGGGGCTAAAGAGTATCGATAGTGTCTTGTTGTGTAGTTGGGTGAGGAAACATAGAGGTGGCTCTTTCTTTTTTTTTTTTTTTTTCCTTAAATTTACGTGAGGAACATGTGACGAATGATGGCTAAATTTTGACAAGACAAAATGATAGTTATCTTAGACCACTCCTTTAAAAAAAAAAAGAAAAAAGAAACTCAGGTTGATTAATTGCAAAAGGTGAAAGATATATCTATCGTTTTTGTAAAAAAAATTTATAAAAATAAAAATTATATATAAAAAAATTAATAAATTACCACCTAATGTTAGAATAAAAACATTATGTTTTGTATACTTATCGCATCTAAGAGAAGCGATACAATGACCATACCATCTTAAATTTTTAAAAAAGTTTGTGTCACATATGATATGAGTGATATTTTTTTGAATTTTTCTTTTAAATCTTTTTTTCAATTGGTGGATGAATGTGGGAACGTAATTCTAAATAAAACAAAAGTGAAAGATATTTAGGCTACTCAATTTAACAACATCATGACAACCAAAATGATAACATGGGTACTGTTCATAGCATCCTAAAGGTGCAGGGGAGGAGGACCTTCGACTTTGAGATGCACGCACCATGTCCAATGCAGTTCAAACACATATTTAAAAAGAAAAAATAAAATCAAAATGAACTTGCAGACACCCAAGTGTCAATACAAGTACTTAAAGAAGAAAGGAACCTTTATAGTTCATACTTGTGTCATACAGTAAATGTGCGATATAAAAAAAAATTATTATATCGCATCTTCATTATATCATATAGTAATAATATTTATGTATTTTTTTTTATTAAAAACAACAGTTAACATGTCACAATCCATTACAAAAAGACGAAAACATATGTAAGTTTTTTTTTTATAATTAACCATGTTTTTATTTAATTTATATTTTAGTTTTCATTTATAGTAGTGCTATTATATTTGTCTCAATATTTGCGAGGATAAACCTTTGCCTTTTATCTCGATTACTTTTAACTTAAAATTATTATTCAACTGCCAAACGGATAGATTAAGGTCAGGCTTAGCTTGGTGAGCATTTTTCTATATATAACAAAAAGACGGTACAGACCATAAATTTTAAAATTAAAAATTTAAATGTTCAAGATTATACTATGTGTGTGTATATATATATTAATTATTTACGAGGTAAGTGAGACTTGTTGATGCCAATGTAAGATGGTATCCTTGAATTTTTTTTTTTCATCCATTTTATTTGTATTCAATCTGTTTAATTTATTTATAAATAAAATATTTATTTCTTTTTATATATACTTGCTTCTTAACAAATAATTTACCTAAAAAAAAAATAAGATGCCAAAATAATTTAATAAGACGAACCAAACGAACCTAAAATTACTATTTTACTTCTCTCATGTCATAGACTCATAGTACCACTTTAACGTACAGTACCTAACTTTTCAATGTAAGATATACTCAAGTATCCTTTATATAATAGTCTCACGTGGAATATAAAGTAATTGAAATATAAGTGATAATGATAGTAATCGTAAATTACCTTAGGCTTTGGATATTTTAAACACAAAGTTATAATTAACTAATATGACCCAATTCTCCATGAACTTCCCAAGACATAAAAGAAATGTTGCAGCACTCAATCGAAATAAATAAAAAAAATGCCTGCTAAGCTAGGTCAATTGGACTTGAAAAATGAAAAATAGAATAGCCTCATATGGAATATAAAGAGATAAAGTCATTGGAGTCTATTTGGATTGTCTGTTTTTTCATTTGTATTCATATTATATCGAAACGATATATGTAAATATATTCGATTTTTATTTATATCTTATTTATATTTGATCTATTTGATTTTTTTCTTGAGAATTGTCAACTTCTTTTTATATGTATATATTTCTTGATAAATAATTTGTTAAAAAAAAAAAAAAAAAAAAAAGAAATCTAATCAAACAGATAAGTGATAATGATATTGGATATAAATTGCCTCAGATCCTTGGTATTTAAACACAAAGTTAGTGTTAACTAATACGACCCAATTCTACCTAAACTCTCCGAAATAAATCTAACTGCTGCACACCTCCCCAAAGTTGCACATTGGGTGGGTATCAGCATTAATGTGGGGCAATTAAAAATGCAGCTGAGAGGAAGAAGTTTTACATATTGATTTTAAGAATCCGATGGTGGGTCATAATGGGGCCTCAAATCTCACCTCACCGTCTTTTCACTGTGCACGTACAAGTCGCTGTTTTTCTAGAATCATGTCATCTTTCAAGCGGTACAACCTTTTTAATCATCTTCTGATTATTAAGATAACCCTGAAAATTGACAAAATGGATCAAATTATTAATTGAATGGCTCCTTCGGGAAAGATAATTTGAAAAAAAAAAGGATAAAAGTTAATGGATACTTGATCACCCTTAAGTGTAAAATGAATTTTTTTTATTTATTTTGATGTATTTATTTTTTAGTAACATATATGACATGACCATTTTAGCAAAAATGTCTCTGATTCTAACTATGTTAGCTGGTATCGAGGGATGTGTGTATAAAGTCATTATAATATAATCTTTAGCGTATTTGGTGGACATGCAGAATAAAAGGCGGAGGATCCATACACAAAGATGGTTGGTTTTAGAACCATCCTTATCATCATCACCTCGCACAAGTGTAAATGATGAGTGGTAGTTAATTTTCTGCAACATTTTTCTGAAGCCGCAGGTACAACCATAGGACGGCAACTACTCCTGCTACTAGCTAGGGAAGCATTTTGATTTGATTTTGGGACATTAATGCACCCCTGAAGTTGTCATGGTGCATTCTGTAGCTCGGAATCGCTCTATGAGGCTTATTGGATCCCTACTCTAGTTATAGTGCATGAAACTGGTATGAGAAAAAATAGGAGAATTAGTATTGCTTTATAAGGCTAAATTAGAGAATAGCAAGTCAAGTTTGATCAATTAGGTGCTTTTGAGGCAATTGTTTCCTTTTTTTTTTTTTTTCCCTCCTTTTTACCCATTGGTTAAAAAGGGTCAAGTAATTAAAAATATGCATTCATCATCTATTTAATTAACAACTAACTATTTTTTAGTTGTAGCATTACAAATGATATCAAATTAAGTAAGCCATGTTGGAGGATGATTTAGGAAAGGATTAAGGTGGAAGTGGGCCAATTTCACCTTAAGTTAAAGAGGATTGTTTGCACTTGATAACTTTATTTTACTCTATTTCATTCATAGGAATTTAAACTTTATTTGATCCATTTTTAGGTAAGTTCTTACGAATCTGATACTTTTATTGTTTAAATTGTTTTTTAGCTCCTAGAATCAAAAGAAGAAGAAACAAAGTGATTTGAACTAAATTAGGGCTAAACAACAACAACCATGCAAAGCAGAACTTGGCTGAGCCCTGCAACAGACACATCAAGAGCAAAACAGCAAGACAAAACTAGACAAAATGGTCCATCGCGCCCTACATCGAGCCCTTGACGTATGTATTGAGGTGGTAAAACCCTAGACTTCATGATATAGCTTCTGTCGCACCACAATATTGAGCCTTAGATTCACCCCGCGACTGAAGCTGGACAAAAATCACACCTTTGTTGAGAAAAAGCACAGCTGGGGTCAAGCTCAAATCGAAGCCCTCAACGATCTTCATGAACCCCCCATTGAATCTGGACAAGAACTTGAACCTTTTAGCAGAATACCATAGAATAGATCGAGCCTTAACTTTCAAGCAACATTCAAGCACATCTGCTACACGAAAAGTGACCTTATGAGTTGGCAATCCACACGTGCATGTGAAAATAAAAATGAATTCAATTATAAAGAATCTACTACGTTAGCAAATAAAATCGTCATGATTTTTATGTTTGATCTTATAATAAAAGTCACAGGCAAGCGATATGTATGAAGCATGTAGAATATTTGTAACAATGTTTAATGTAGTATAGAGAGAGAATTCTTAGGCAAAAGAATTGTTTCTTCTTGCTTAGAAATCTTAAAGTTTTCTAGGTAAAATCATTTTAAGCCATTGTTTGTATTTTGCGAGATTTGAACTTATATTAATATATTCATCTTTAATTTCGTATTATTTCTTTATAATGTAAGCTTAATGTCTGCACCCTTGGACAAATAATCTCCTAAATTTAAGGTTTGTGAATCCAAATCCTGATTCATGTGATTTCAATGTGTTTTTCAATTGAATATTTACTAGGTATTTGTAATTAGTTGCTTAAACTTTACTTTGCAAATCTAAATATGTGTTGCGCCTTTTAGATTTATATTTGATTTCAACTGAATAGATTGAGAGATCATTATTTTGAATAGATTTGAGCTACTGATGAAGTTGCTCGTAATCACCTTGGGAGAGAGATGGTGAAACTTTTTGATACTTGTTTTCTGATCTCTGAAATGAGTTTTTAAACAAAAGATTTTAAGCTTTATGCGAGTTTAGGTTGCTGATAACTTGTGAAGAAGTTCTAGTGGTTTGATATAGATCCAGAGTTTTTGACCTTGAGAGAGACTTAAACTTACTTTTGTGAATCCGATAGTGCAAATGCACTAGTAAACAACTCTTTAAGTTTGCTGAGAAATCACTTGATAAGAAATTAGTGAAGCAAATCCTAAGTTTTTATCTTGCATTTTACAATCGTATCTTAAATTTTACCTTAAAAGCATGTATATATCAATTAACCATAGCCTAGCTTCTGTTTTTATTATGAATTTTCAAAATTTTCCTTAGCTAGGTAATAAATGAAAATTAAGTATAGTAGATGCCAATGATCCCTTAGAATACAACCTAATACTTTTTATGCTACTTCAATCGATGCACTTGCCTGATGTTGGTCTTGCTTCCGGGATTGAACAAAACTTATTAACTTTATAAATTTGTGAAAATTTCGACTTTGTGTTCTTTAAAATTTCTTTAACCAACCAACAACTTGCACCTGAACAAACTTTGAGGATGATCAACAGGTTAAGGTAGCCAAAATGAATTGAATTGCACAACAAAATAGAAGAAGAAATTGACCAAATTGTAAAATCATGCGCAATGAGGTTGTTCCATGTTTGGAGAGGGATTAGAAACCCATATAAGTAGAAAGTCCCTTTTAATTGTGGAAAGAATCAATATTGATTTATAAGCCAACATAGTGAATATTGCATCAACACTAATAATTTTTTTTTTTGTTAAAATGGTTAAAAAGACCCATGGGTCACTTAGCCTTGATTATTAACTATTTTTAAGTTGAAGCTGTACTATGTTTTATAAACGCTTTTTGGTGTGTTTGACATCTTTCAATATAAGAGAAATGGGAAAATGAGTAAAAAAGAAAAAGAAAATAGTGGAAATTAAAGGAAAGAGGGGAAAATGTTTTCATTTCCATATGACCCTAAATAGGGGTCTAATAGGTCTACCTTAAAGACATCATATCATGTGTGCAGCTATAACATGAAGATTGCCTTGCAAGTCAGAGATTGTAAGACTCTATTTATTTATTCACTCAATATGTTATACATATATATATATATATATTTAAAAAAAATATTTTAGGATGCCAATATTTCCATAAATCACAAGGACCGTAGAGAATCAAATACTCTACCAAAGATGAAATGAGGTAAGGAAACTTAGGTTAACTATCACAATCAAAGGAGATTACAAAAGGAATAACTCAAGTTTTAATCTCTTCTCTCAACTAAGGTTAGTCTATCGACATTCTAATCCTTGACTTGATCTTTGATACACTATGCACTCGGTTCCTATCCCAATCTCGGCTTTATGAATTTCTTGCAAAAACAAACAATTAGGGGGTAATCCACATTAAGATTAGTAAGATATATCCTTATGCAAAGCGTAATCATAACAAACATAGTAAAAGTTTGTCAACAAGCATATGAGATGCAACATCTACATGAGCAACAAATAGATATGATCAACCAGAAACCATATGTTTGAATAGATTTATGCCATCCCTTTGGGGTTAGGAATACTTTGAAAATATTAGGGTCCTTTCGACCACCACACTCTATTAGGTCCCGACCGACCACCACTACGTAGTGCCTGGGTTTCTTACCCAAATTGATCAATTTGACATGGCTCCTTTATGAGGTTGTTGTATTTCTCGAAAGTAGTATTTCCTCATGCTGGAGCTAGGCACTTTACCTTTCTAGTCCCACACATAGGAGAAATAGCGAACAATGAAATGTGACTCGACTTCATGCCATGCATGATCCATTTGTTAATTATTTCTCAATAAGTTAATTTCTAATTAAGGGTGATCAACACATTTTTCATAAACAAGCCAACATAATATCATAAAATCAATTAAATCAAACAATTAAGATTTTGATATACTTAATGCTTATTGATGAAGCATGACAAACACATCATAATCCCAATGTAGCCCCACATCCTTAGTACAATGCTTAGTCGGAGGGTCATTGAGGAAAGATACGTCAAATTCTTCGTTACCTAAATAAAAGAAATATCCTGAATAAGTATTTCATATTGATTCTACTTAAATCTCTAACTTTATTTACTCTATTCGTGTCATTTTTCCTGGTTGTAGAAATTTCAACTTAAATTGGTCGTAACTTATTCATTTTAACTTGGAATTTTGTATATAAGTAGTGATTTTTACCTACTTCGAATGATCTATCCAATTTTAATATTATTTTTAATTTTTAGGGTCATTTAATGGTCGGAATGATACTGTATAGATTGCTCGCAAGATATTGCGGTTTTGATTTTTATTATATTTTACCATTTCTACCTTATCTAAATTCCATAATTTAATTATGTAACATTCCTTTACTTAAAAGAAAAAATATTGATAATAATAATAATAATCCATATTATATACATGATCATAGTGATGCTGTTCCAAAATAAAAATTTGTAAAACAATCATTTATGGAAAGTAGCAATGTTGAGTTTTATGAAAATTTACTTTTTGGACTTGTAATAAAATTATTTACCTTAAATTTTGTAAATATGAGACTTAACAATAATCATGATTTAATATATATTTTGAAACCTTGAATGTCTTATATTTATTTGAAAATTTTTATTTATTAATTTATTTCACAAGACATGGGTTGTAATTATTTTTGACATAATAATCTAAGTGTATTTTCCTTGAATTTTCTCAAATTTGGCTTTTTTAATAAAATCTCAATTCTTACATTTTATAAATATGAAACCTAGTTAAAGAAAAATGGTTTTATATTTATTTTGAATCTATGAATATTTCATTTTCATATTAAACTTCTTTTAACTAATTATTTTCTAAAACATGAATCTTTATGTATTTGTGAAGAAAAATCATTTGAAGTTATTTCAGCTTTAAAATGTTTTAAGTTTTGGCATAAGAAAAATTAGACAAATAACTTTTTCTAAATTTTATTTTTAATAAAAAGGGTTTGTTCATGCATTGTAAATAAGATTTTAGAAAATTTTACATAACAAAGATTTATCAACATTTATATAGAAATTCATTTTGGCAATTTAAAAATATACTTGAGTGTTTTCTTTCGAATTTTTTATTCTTAATAAAAGGGTTTTCCAAGTATTGGAGATAAGGTTTTCATAAAATATTTTGCATAACAAATAATTATTGACAATTATATTTTTAGAAAAGCGCATTTTGATAATATTTCCTAAGTGTTGATAATAAAGTTTTTGAAATTCATTTTATAATTTTTCTCATCTTTGATAGTTTATTATGACAACATCACTTATGACCACGTATGTATATGAGTAAAAATACAGCAATATATTTAAAGATAAAATCACTAACATAGAATTATTATAGTATAAAAATTAAAGATAGATAACCAAAAATAAGAAAATATAAAAATAAAGGTACGAGAGTCTAGACTTGTCATCAAGACTTCTCGGACTTGAATAAATTCCAGTCACCATAAAAGTAACAAAAGCATAAAGAAATAAAACATGATAGTCGTAGATCTTTTTCAAGGCTTTGTGAGACTTGAAATAATTCTAGTCTCATAAATAAATCAAGAATATCAAATAAATAAATATGGAAGTCTTAGATTTTATCAAGGCTCCTCGAGAGTTGAATATAATCCAATTTCATATAGATAAAAGCAAATAGTCAAGAGTAAAACAAATAAAATGGAAGCTTAAGAATTTTTGGATAAGGCATTACCAAGACTTAGATTATGGACAAGTCTTCATTTTATTTTTAACTTGATTAAAGACAAGTTTCAAGAAGCAAGTAAATAAATAAATTGCAAGAGATAAAATCTAGTGCAAGCAAATAAATGTTAGATTAATGAGCTTATTTGCTCAAATAGCTATAAATATGTACATAATCATACTTATACATATAGATAGTTAGATTAGATGACAAAAGATATAGCAACATGAATACACCTTTAACATAATCATTAACATAACAAGTTGTTGATCTCATTTTAGCATTATCATCCCTAGCTTATTGCATGATAGGGAGATTTTATTCCATGTATAATGCTTGAAACAACATCTAATATTAACTAAGGTTAGTGTTACCTTTAAAAGATGAAATGAATGAATGTGTTTGAGTTGAAAATGAGAGGGGCAACCAAGGAACCAGCAACAAGGAAAAAAAAAAAGAAAGAAAGAATGAGAGAAGGAGAGGAATTTGTGAGAAGTTATAACGTTAAAAGAGGGCTATAGTACGTATTTATAGAGATAAATGGGAGGATTTAGCGTGCAAAATAAATTAAAAGAATAAAAAAAAGTGGCTGTAAAAGTAGGAGGCAGTAGCTATAAACTTCTCCAAGAAGGGAAGAAGAAAAAGAAAAAGAAGAGAAGAAAAGTAGATTTGATGTAATATAGTAGCTATAGGTTAAAGAATATAAATTATAGGTTTTTGGTTATGTTTTATAATAAATATATCTAAAAATATAGGGATAAAATGACAACAAGAAATAGTTGCAAATAAAAGAAAATAGTAACTGAAAAGTATAAGATAAGTTATCAATAGTGATAAAATACATGTATATGAGCTCTATTTGACGTTTTTATGATCCGAAAATTTTTTTATCTGATATTTTATGAATATCTAAATATTTTATGAGTATAATTTGATTATCGAAAAATTTATCTTGTTTTGTGTGTTGGTGTCTGAATATGGAAACTGATCCCGTAAGGTTTGAAAAGATTGAATTTTTGGACTATACGATCTTTAACTATTTATACTATTTATTTCATAATTTGAGTATAAAATTTTAATAATTAATTTATTTTGGGTTTAGAAGTTGTCCGATGATCTGGGTTTTCTAGGTTTACATTTGACTCGGTTTGACTTTTAAGATTTCGGTTTCGTTTCGAGTCTAAGGCTCTACTTATAAAATTACCATAAAATTTTAGGAATTTTCAATAGATAATTATTTCTTATTATTTTATCAATAGAAATTATTTGGATGTTGTCACCCGCCTTGGAGGTACCCTAACGTGGCAGTCTGTCGTACATAATAAAAGCCTAGGAATGACTTCCTCAATCATGTAAAGGCTTTCAATCGTACATAAGGCATAAACACGTCAGAGGGAAATGCATCGAAGTAATGTAATTTACTTTGATAACAATTGAATAGCAAGGCAAGAGAAATACTTAATATTAATATAAATAAGGTCAATTACAATTCTTAGGAGCAACCCCTGCTAATGTCTTCAGGATTACACCAAATATATTTCTTAGTAATCTCTCAAAACATAACATCACATATGTAATTCATAAAGAAATTTCAAGAAAGAAAATCCATCATATGTTTCCTTCTTTCATAAAAGTTTAAAGATTCACTAATGAATTCTTAATATTTTGATCATCGAATGTGATTGCAAACAACCTGGTTCAACAAAATTCTTGGGGTGTAAGCTTACACGAGCTTAGGAATATTCTCTTTTATTCGCTCCATGATTTAGACTAGATTTATTTATTCAAGTATATGCTATGCATGCTATGCAACAATCACAAGATTACACAAAATATATATGGATATCCAAAGACCATATAAGAACAATTTATCACTCAGTATCAAGGTTAGGGAATGGTAATTGAAGGTTTTCACGATCTTTCGTTGCAGTGTAAACCCCTAAAGTTTTGGAATCAGTTTAGCTAAACCCTAATCTGGAAGTCAACTGGAAACCCTAAAAGTCAACAAAACTCTATTTAGATGTAATGTTAAGTCCGACAATCCCGATAAGCAACTCTGAGAAAGTAAGTAAGAGTTTAGTAAGAATAGTTTTCGTATACCTAAAAGTTTAAAGAGATTATATTAGTAAAATTGCGAATCGTTTGAACCCGAACGGACACAGTTCTTGAAAAAAGTCTCGGGATCGAATAGTAAAACTATTCCCAATATACCGTTAAACTCGAAAAATAAGGTTTCAAAAAAATATCAGTTTTATATTTTTGGTAAGTAAAAATAACAGATATCGCAATCATACGCTATTTTCTTACTACCGGTACTTTATTTTGTCACACCTTGGAGGGTACCCTAAACGTGACAGTCCACCGCATATAATATTAAAGCTAATGGATAACAACCTTAGTCATGTAGGAGCTTCGATATCACATGCAAGGCGTGCTTCTAAGATAGTAGGAGACTCAAAAGGGTATCACATTTAAGTAGATAATAAAAGCATGCAAGAATTTACATAAATAAACATGGAATATTCATTGGATAATAATCTCTTACAACTTCGTGGGGGCATTCTCCCGTCTCAAAAAGTCTTGATTTAACTAAACCATTAACAAGGTAAGCATAACTATACCATAAGCCTACTATAGAGATTTTCTTAGAAGTCTATATTCAAAACTAAATACATATAACTTCTCCCAAAAACTCCTATGGCTTTGGCTCATACCTGTCATACGGAGCTTCTCGGTGCCAACCAAAGATAATCATACTGTAACAAAAAGCTATAGGGGTATAAGCAAAACTAGCTTAGTGAGATAATTCCCATCTACAAGACATTTCCATAAATCAAACAAGTATTAAACAATCATATGAGAATGAACCAATCACATGAGCAAACAAAATACACAAGATTAACCGAAATCATGTGTAGCATGGATTTTACGCCCTTTATGTGGGGGTTGGGAGGTTACAGGCCCATACGACCATCAATGTTTGCAGATTTGCTCGCTCCTGCTCACCCTGTAGACTTTCTGGCTCCTACTAGCCACCACTACAACTTCCTCGTTTCCCCACACGAAGAATAGTAGTGAAATAAATGTGACTCACAAATATGATATGCATGAATTATTTTCAATAAGTTTCTTCCATAATTGTTAAGTTCAAGTTAAGTGTGATCAAATCAATATCATCATATCATTGCAAGAAATCGTAAATTATTCATCAATTCCTTTTTCGATATTCTTAATTTATATTCAAACAATCATAACTCCAAATCACACAACAATTGTTCATTTATCTTTTTCTTATTTTCTAGTGCTACTACTTACAAGCACAAACAAAGAAATATAACTTAGTAAAGGATTAACTCACTCCATGTCGGTAGCTCCTAATCGAAGTAGTCTTCTGGGAAAGTGATCTCGATTCCTTCTTTAGCTAAACAAGATGAAATACCCATAATGAGTCTTTCATAGAATCTCTATCTTTGAAAATTCTAAATTTATCTTAAAATCGTAGTAAAATCGGATTGGAGGAAATTCCAACTTAAAATGGTCATATCTTGCTCATTTTAACTCGGAATTTCGCATATTATATACCGTTTTCTACCTACTCGAAAAGATCTATCTATTTCTAAAAATATTTTCATCAAACTAAGTCATTTTGGTTCCAAAACAGTGGTAACCAGATTCACCACGAATTTTCTCAAAACTTGAATTTCTTCTGTTAACAAAAGCTCATTTTGAAAAGATAGATATTATAATAGTTTGTAAAACCTTTGAAATGTATATGTATAATTTATTGACTCATATCAAATATATGAAGTTAATGAAGTTGTCTCAAACCATAAATTTTGTAAAAGTAAAGTCTTCTAAAGAAAAGTGGAACTTTTGGAAAATTCCTCTTATTTTTGCTAGAGAATATTTCAAGTCATTTTAAATGAGTAAATTTCATTTCCTTAGTCCTTAAATTTTCAAAAATGATTTTATTTCCTTAGTTTCTAATACTTTTTTAAAATAATAACAAACTTTTATAGAAATAATTTCCTTGTTTCTTAAGATTATTCTATTTTCATAAAAGAATTTCGTTTTGTCAAACTAGTATTTGATGAAAAAGTGAAGTTTTAGTAAAGCTTTTGTTTTGCTTAAGAATTTCTTCCCATGTTATGTATATATTGTAAAATTTTCCTATGGACTCCTTTAATTTTCTTAGAAAAGTTTGTTAAGGTAAAATCCTTGGTTTTTATGAAAATTATTTCCTATTTTTAGTTTTAGAGAAAAAAATTTCTATTTTAAAAAAACTTTCCTTATTTATTTATTGAGACAAAATCATTATGTTCATACATGAATAACCATAAAACTATGAAACATAAGGAAACATAATAACTTAAGAAATAAGCTAGTAAAGAAATAAATCAAGTATTGGAACCTTAGCTTCATCAAGGTATCCCGGACTAAGAATAGACTAGTCCATAAAGAAAAGAAAAATGTTTGACTTGATGAGAATAAGTCTAAGACTAAAAAGACTAGTCTTAAAAATAACATAAAAGTAAATAAATTGCAAGGAAAGTAAAAAATTGCAAAACAAATGACTTATATGCTCTAAAGATATATATAGCTACATAGATATATTTAGATAATCATATACATAAAAGCAACATAAAAGAAATTTGATTCATGAACAAAAACAAAGTATGAACTATTGTTGCTTTCTTTAACCTTCATGGTTTAGAAAACACACACTAAGCTCATTAAGCAAATGAACATAAAGAACTTGAAGAATTTTTACCTAAAGAACTAAACTTGAGAGAGCTTTAGGAGAGAATTCTTGTAGAGAATTTGAGAGAGTAATTTTGTGTATGGAAGGTGTGAAAGAAGTGGAAGGAAGAGGGGAATTTATAGAATGTAGGAGGAAATTTATGTTAATTAATAAATGAAAATTGAAACAAATTGAGAGAGAGGAGGCATGGCCGGTGCAAAATGAGAGTGTGTGAGGAGAGAAATTTATATTTTGTATTTTTGTAAATGAAAAGTAAGATATGAAAGATGTGAAGTTGTATTGGAAATGAAAATTGTAAGAAATAGAGGTATGGTTTGTAAGAGTAGTTGTAAAAAAAAGTAGAGATAGATGACTAGTGTAGAATAGTAGAAAATAATGTAATGTAAAGTAGACATGACAATTCAAGTACTGTAGTAAGAAAATACATGTATAATTATGACATCTGATATTTTTAGTTACCAAAAAATTATGAAATTGATTTTTTTCGAAAACCTTATATTTTTATGAGTCTAATGGTATATTCGGAATATTTTTACTAATCTGAGCCCCGTGACACGCTTTTCGAAAACTGTGTCCTGTTGTGCTCAAAACGAAATGTGGTTTAACTAATCTGATATTTGTAAGCTTCCTTCGTTAGAACTATTCCATATACTAATCTCTTACTAACTTTCCTAGGTTGCTTAAACAGAAAACTGGACTTGAATGATTGCAAAAGACTAGGGTTTTGTTGACTTTGGGATTCTGGTTGACTTTTTAATTAAGGTTTAAACTTAAATTGATTACAAAACTTTGGGGGTTTACATTATTAGTCATATCTACTTTACATTTCACTATTTACTACTATTCTACACTATTCTTTTATCTCTACTTTTTTTAACACCTACTCTTACAATACCATCACCTACAACCTTTACTTTTTACCTTTCCCATAACTTTGTTTCACATCTACCTTACTTATTACTTCATTTAATCAACAAAAATACAAAAAAATAAAACACACTCTCTCCCCTCTCTACCATGGCCGCGCTCCCCCCCTCCCCCCCCCCCCCCCCCCCCCCCCCCCCCAATCTCCATCAATATTATTTCATTTTATCTTTATTTAAATCACACAAAAATTCACTCCTCATTTCCTATAAATACCCCCTTTTCTTTCACTTATTTCACATAATTATTACTCACAAATTTCTCTACAAAACTCTCTCAAATTTTTCTCTCAAGGCTCTCTCCAAATACTCTCTCAAAATAATCTCAAACCATCTTCTACCTACACAAAACCCATAACCTCATAATACTTCAAAAACCTTATTTAGGTAAACTTTTCTTTATATTTTCTTCCTCTCATGTCATGTAACTTTACATGACCAAGGTGTGAGTTTCCAAAAAAAAATGTTATGGAAGCTACACTATGTTTATGTATTGTTCTTGTTCATGAAAATCCATTTATGTTTATATTGTTTTACTTGTTCATATTATTGTTATTATATCTAAGTATTATTATGTATTTATATATATATATATATATTCTTTAGAGCATATAAGCTCACTTGCAATTTATTTATTTCCATGCAAAGTAATTTATTTATTTCTTGCATTGCAATTTATTTATTTCTTATTGTTTTAAGACTAGTCTCTCGTCTTAGCTGGTCCTCATCAAGTCAAAACATTTTTCTTTCTTTTGGGACTAGTCTACTTCTTAGTCCTAGGAGCCTTGAAGAAGCTAAAACCCCCAATACTTGACTTTATTTATTATTTATGTTATTTTGCTTGCTATTATTTCTCATAAATCATGCCATTAAGATTGTTGTCCAAATTTTTCCAAGCTCTAAAAATATTTGATAAAAAGAGATTTTATCACTTAGGAATAAGTTTATATGAAATATAAAATCTATGGTTTAACAAAAATAAAGTCATTCCTTTCCAAGTTATAAGAAGAGCTCACTACAATTTTAGAAGCTACTTTTGTTTTGTAAAGCTTTTAAATCATTTCTATATCACTTTGTTTTTCAAAAAGAAAATGATTTTTTATACAAAAATGATTTCTATAGGAAACATTATGAGAAATGAATGAGAATTTTCAAATTAAGATCTTTTCAAACAAATGGTCAAAGAAAAATTATATAGAAAATAAATAGGAAAAGTGGCACTAACGTAAGAATTTAGAAAAGAAGAAAATTACTTTTCGGAAAAGGTCATCTAGGAAAAATAATAAGTCAAACATAAAGTAATTCTTTGAAAATAAAAAGAATCAAAATATTCATTTTGAAAGATTTACAAAATGGATTTCTTGTAAACTATAGTTTTCTAAATCTTAATTGACATTGCTTTACTCAAGAAACATGATTGGACAATAAACACTTGAGCATGAATAAAATATAAGCTACGTAGCTATAAAAAGAGAATTTTTTAACTATATAGATAACTAAGTATTTATCAAACAAATTTTGAATGATTGAAGCAAATTGTTTTTGGGTGAGAAAAATTCGTAGTGAATCTGATCACCATTGTTTCGGAGCCTATATCATCTAGTTTGATAAAAATAGTTTTACAAATGGGTAGATCTTTTGAGTAGGTAGAAATCGATATATTATATGCGCGATTCCGACTTAAAATGACCAAGTTATGGCCATTTTAAATTGAAATTCTTCTTTATATGAACTTTAACGTTCTTATGACATTGTTTTGTTAAAATTCAAGAAAATCGTCAAGAAATACTCATTTTGGGTATTTCCTTTGACTAGGTGATTCCGAAGAAGGATACCTATACCCCGATGACTATTTCGACTAAGTGGATTGTGTGAACGATTCATCCGTTTAGAGAATTGTCAACATGGCATCGTGAGTTTATTTCCTTAAAATGCTTTACTTGATTGGTCTTGTAATCTAGCCGCATTATAATTAAGAAAAGACAAATGCATATGTATGCAAGATAATTTGTTGAAAGGATCCTAAGCATATTAAGGCCGGAATTGATTTAATGTTTGTTTTAGTATAACACTTGATTTATGTGAGATTCTATTATCACCTTAAATTTGATGATAATGATGCTATGATATCATAAATAAACTGATTCATACATACCACGAAATAAGTCATATTGCATTGGGTTATTATCTTTGGGAGAAGGATTGTAGCTCAAGTCGAAAGCAACATTTAGTAGAGTGACCGAAAGTGATTGCTTGGCGACATGAAGGAAATGCTTGCCGAAAAATCCGGAAGCAAGGCTCAATTTAAGTAGACTTAATACGCTTGGAGATATTGATTGAAGGCATAATTTTTTTTTTTTTTTTTTTTTACTAAAGCTACTTGCTTTGAGGTTACGTATCATCAAACCCCGAATGGAGAGCGTAAATCCATTCAACATGTCGTTCCCGAAAAACTATATGCCTTGTTTGCCCACGTGTATGTTGCATCTCATTTGTTTGCCTAAATAACTTGTTTAAATTTCGTTTCAAGAAGTCATTTATGGAAATAGTTCTCACTAAGCCTATTAACTTATACTTCTATAGATATCTTTTGCAGTTCACCTATTTATGGTTGAAGCCACGTGGACCCTACAGCCAGGTATTTTTCTTTTGGTTAAGGAATCTCTAGACGTAGCTTAGTGATGGATAAGATGAAGAAGTATTCTTGTAATAGATTTGTGACTGGGGAATGCCCCTAAGTTTTGTAAGATTATTGATATGAACAAATAAATATTATGAATCCTCTTTTCTTAATTTGTTATTATATCTTCTTAAGCTTCATAATTCCATGTATGGTCCTCTAAATTTGTGAGAGCACGCCTTACACTTAATGTCAAAGCTTCTCGGAATGACTAAGAGTATCATACTTAAGCTTTAATATTGAGTGTGGCGGACTGTTACGTTTAGGATACCCCTTGGGGCGTGACAGCTAATCCCTGAGCATTCTGTTCTCAGCGATTGAGCGGCGTGACTTATCCTTGGAATCCATCCTCGGTACTTCTTAGTTTCTTAAGAATGAGCATGGCTTTAGGCTATCTTAGCCTCGGACCTTCCGATTCTTTGCATAGGAGTAGCAGATTTCAACATGTGACTTGACGGATGCAATGCATGTCCATTTAATTTATATTGAAGTAGGGTATGATTAAAGTAACTTAAGGGCGATCAAACAATCATCATACACATAAGCAACATGTAATATTAGTAATATACTTACACAATCAGTTGTGGGTTCCATATCTTAGCATTCATTGTCATACACACATAAAGAGCATATACATATAAACCTATACCCCATACATGTTCATTTTATCTTGTACCTATAGATTTAGTGCAACTATCTACAAGCACAAGCAAGGTAACGAAATTAAGAGGGAAAAGTTACTCGTCTCTATCGCAATC
This sequence comes from Combretum micranthum, assembly GCA_024138025.1. Lineage (NCBI taxonomy): Eukaryota > Viridiplantae > Streptophyta > Magnoliopsida > Myrtales > Combretaceae > Combretum > Combretum micranthum. Next base: position 660,790 of record JAMXBD010000709.1, read on the forward strand.
TTCTTAGTCATAATAATCTTTAGGAAGGAAAATCTCGTATTCTTCATCACCTAAACAAAAGAAGTACACAAGATGAGTATTTCATAAAATTTCTACTTAAACTATCTAATTTTATTTGCTTATTTTCATCAAAATTTGAATTATGTGAAATCCTAACTTAAAATGGCCATAATTTGCTTATTTTAAGTTAGAATTTCACTTATAAGATGTCGTTTTCTACCTACTCGAAAAGATTTATCTATTTCTATGGTTATTTTGATCATTTGAAGTCATTTGGGTTCGAAAACGGGTTGGTATAGCTCTAGCTCGAAAATTCTAGCTTCAACTTGTAATTTTTCTCAATTATATTTCATCTAAAAATTCATAGCAAACACATAAATATATATATAATATATGTTTTGAAAAATCCTTTTTAATATATACGTAGGTTCATATTATATGCATGATTTTAGTGATGTTGTCTTAAAAATAAAATATGTACACAATCTTTGTGAAAGATATAATTTGAAAATTCATTCCTTGACTTGTGGTTAAATTTGCTAGTTTATAAATATGTGACTCAATCAATAAGGAAATCATGATTCACTATATTTTGAAACCGTAAGGGTCTCATTTTTTAAAAGAATTCTATTTAATAATTTATTTTACAGGACACGGTTTTACTTGTTGGTGGTATGAATCTCTAAATATATTTCCTTATAGAAATTTGCTTAAGTTGATTCATATTTGAAAATCTAAATTCTTAGATATAGAAAAATCATGGTTTTATACTTGTTTTGAGCTTTTGAATATTTCATCATTATATTAAACTTCTTTTAGCTAGTTATTTTCCAAAAAATGAAACTTAATGTGGTTATGAGGAAAAATCATCCTAAGTTGTATAAAATAATTTTAGGTTTTAGCTTATGAAGAAAATTTAAGGAATAGCTTGTTTTAAATTCTTATTCTCACAGTAGCTCTTTTCTAAATCCATAAATTTTCAATACATGGACCTTCTTAGAAAAATCTTTAGTTTGTTATAAGTAAGTGTCTATTTGTTATAGCTATTATTTGTATTTCCTTAATTTCTTAAAAGAAATGGATTTTACTTCTTAAAACTTAGTTCCTTGAGTCGTATACGGACTTTATTTCTAAGTAGATTTTAATTAATAAGTTGATTTTAGCTTAACTTGGAATACTTGTCTAGTTCTTATTTTTTATTAAAGTATTGGTGATAATCTTATAAATAAGTTTTTAAGAAAAATTTGCATAATAAAGAATCATCAACATTAGATTTTAAACAATAATTTTTATTTTATTAGTTTTAAAAGAATGTGTGCAATGAGACTACTTAGTTAAATATTTGAAGAACTCTGGCACAATAATATCACCAAAATTTTATGATGCACTTGTTTAACTTTTAAAAAATTTAGTGAAACAAAATTCTAAGTCTTTGATGATCACTAAAATTTTATGATGCACTTGTTTAACTTTTAAAAAGGATTTATGAAACAAAATTCTAAGTCTTTGATGGGAAATCTTTTCTACGTGACAAAAATTTATTTTCAAAGAGAGTTTAGTCTTTTTTTCTTTATCAAAGAAAGAACTCATCTTTTATTTTTATGGAGATAGCAACAATATGATCATGTATGAATATGAACTTGTAGTTAAGTACCATAAACATAAATAATTCATATAAAAGATAAAAAACATAGAAATTAAATAAGCACATAATAAAAGTTAAGTATAAGGAAGTCTTACCTTGTATGCAGACTTTCTAGACTCAGACATGGAAGAAGAAAAAAAAAAAGAAAATCATGAGAGTTTTAGATTTATTTTAAGCACGCGCACCCCTCTCCCCCTCCCCCCCCTGACTTAGATTATGGACAACCCTAAAAAGAAAGAAGAAAAATTGTTTGACTTGGTGAGGACAAGTCTAAGACTAGAAAGACTAGTCTTAATAAAATTATATGAAATAAATAAATAAATTGCAAGAAATATATAAGAGTATAATTAAATAAAAGTGTTAGTGGATTATAGGCTCTAAGAAATATATGTATACATAAATATATTTACTATCATATAGGTGTTAGATTAGAAATGAGAATAAGTTAACAAAACATAATAGCAATAAAAATGTTTGCATGAATAAGAAAAAAAACATAAACATAATATTACTTCCATAACACTTATAGGTTTAGGAAATATACACCATGATCATATTAAGTTACATGACATGAAGAAGAAATTTTGGGAATTTTTACCTAAGGTTAATGGAGGATTTGAAGGTAGACGAAACAAATGGGTTGTATATTTGATATTTTCTTAAAGAAAGTGAATGGTAGAGTGTGTGAGAGAGAAATTTTATAGAGAAAAGCTGAGAGGAGAATTTGATAGAGTTTTGTTATGGTAAAAGAAAATGGTGTAAGAAGTGAAGTTACATAACAAGTAATATTAGAAAATAAATATAAAAAATAGGTTTATAGGTTGTAAGAAGTAGGTGGTAAGATAAAGTAGAGATAGATGAATAGTAATGAATAGTAGAAATAGTATAATGAATAGTAACAAGACAAATAAATTACCGGTAGTAAGAAAAATACATGTAAGTACGCTATATCTGATATTTTTAGTTATCGAAAAATTCTAAAACTGACATTTTTGGAATCCTTATATTATTACGAGTTTAACGGTGTTATCAAAATATTCTTACTGTTCGGTACACACGGGCACGGTTTTTCAAAATCTAATCTCATTTGGGTTAGAAATGAGCTAAATTTTGACAAATCTGATATTTTTAAGCCTTATTATATTGTTACGGACTATAATCTACGATTAATTCAATTTTATTGCTATAGGGCTAAGAGTACGGGATTGTTGAATTTAGTCTCATTAGGGCTTGTTGTAGCCTAGTTGACTTTTAGGGATCCAGTTTTAATTCTAGCTTTAAGATTTAATTGGAAGATTATAAAATTTTGGGATTCATGACTATTTTATATTTTTGGATCAAAATTTAAGTTTTTACTTATTTTTATGATCTATTTAGTATTTAACAATTCTTGGGATTGTTTATCTGAGTCTAGGGTTATGGGTTTACTTTGTTTGACTTTTGGTGGTAATTGAAATTTTTTATTCTAAAATTCACTGAAGGATTTAAGGCTTTTATTTTATCGTTGAGTGTTTATTTGGATATACCATATTGATTTACGTGTTAGGAATCAGATAGATGATTTGTTTCACGTACGAATTTTGAATCAAATGATTATTAAATTTCTATTTTTATTTGTAAAGGTTCTCTTTTCTCAAGGTTTTGAAAATTTTATATTTTGACCTTGTTTAGGATTCGGTTTTAACTTAGGTCAGTTTTCAGGGTCTTGGTTTCAGTATTTAATCCTATGATTATTTTCTAAGAATTTTGAAAAATTCAGGGATTTACAAATGTACCACAATTTGCATGTTAGAGATCAAATGGATGAATTGTTTAACGTATTGTTTTTGGATAGATTGATTTATTGGATTATTTATTTTATTTTATTTTATTTTTTCTTTAGGGCTTTAGACTTTATCTAACTCATTGGATATCTTAGGATTATTGAATCTTTATATGATCTTGTTTGGGCTTACTAAGGTTTCGAATTTTTAGGAATCCAAGTTTAATTTACTTTATATGATATTATAGGGTTATAAGATCTATTGGATTTGATCTAATGTTTATGAGATTTTTTGGATCCGATATGGTTTAGGATTTTGATTCTGATTCGAATTTTAAGGTTCACAATGTGTTTTAGTTATTTTACTAAAATTCCATTTAATTTTCTAGTATAGTTTTAATTTCTATAATATTATCATATTTGTTGATTTGTGTGCTTGCATGTTTTCTATTATAATTATCTTGATATATTATTTGTCATACAAATGATTTGTCATATACGTAGTTCATGCCAATAATTGTAAACTTTCCTTGGTAACTAGACTTATGATGTTGTTATATTATAGGTTGTATTAATATTATGATTATGTATATATTATTTCTATAATTATTAAATTATAACGGTATTTATCACATTTGCAGTGTTGGATAAGAATCATATATCATTGTTATAAGTTGATAAGTTATCATGATTGTTGCAATATTAGTTCTAAAATAATTATGGTCTTATATAATTAATATTGTTAACTTATCAAAATTATTTTAATATATGGATCAAGTATAGTATTATTATTTATCACATGAAAAAATGATCTTTTTTATTTTTACTACAATATATGTTTTTAATTACAATATACTTTTGATATTATTAATACTACTATTATAAATTGTAATAATAGTTTTTCATATACTTATTTTGTATCATGTGCCCAAGATAACCATATGATTAAATTAGTAATGTAGAATATTTTATGGATATTAATTTTGGAGCTTTTCTATTTTATTACCATTACTTGTTTTATATTTTGGATAATTTCCTATGTAATAAATTGTTTATATAATATGAGTAACTTCCAAGGGTTTTACTTACTAATGAAGATGGTGTTATTACCTTCTTTAAGGGGCTACAATTATCTTTAATGATAAATCTATAAAATAATAATTTATGATTATTTTGGAAATTTACTTGTTTAAACCTTATGTAAATTTACCTGCTTGATGAATTTAGAGATATATCTATCTTTATTTGTTGAAGTTAAGGTTTTGCTTAGTGATTTATTATGCTATTCTTATTTAAGAAGTTTTGGAGCATATTTATTGTTTTTCTAATTATTTTTTGAAATTGGTTGATAGTTCTTTTAAGTTTTACTAGAGCCTTAATAATCACTTCATTAATTCCTTAACTTATCAACGCTCATTGATTGTAAAAACTCGAGGAAAATTTTTGTTAATGACGATCCAAATTTCTTAAACTATAAATGGAAACATTTCATATTTTAATATTCTTAAATAGTGAAAAATCGAGGGTGATTTTTGTGACTTTTCCAAAAACTTTTCAAAACTTTATATCATATTCCTACCAATTATCAAAGTCAGGTTGTGTAAATTTAGGGAGTTTACATCCATTATTTTGATTGTCTTAAAAAAGTAAAGGAAATAAAGTTAAATCACCCATATTATTATTATTTTTTTTCATGAACATTATTCAAAAGGATAATAATTTTATAATTTTTCTCTTATTTCCACTCCTTCCTATTCGGTTTCAATGAGAAAAGAATTGGGCTATAAATTAGAAATATTTCCAATAGTTTCCTTTCTATTTAAAGGTCATCACAGGGTAGGTATGAACTGTGACCCACCCCAAACCTTCCCCACCAATTCTATACCTACAATCGACCTGTGTAAGACGGTCACGATCCATCGGATGATCTGCCGACGGTTCTTCATTGAGAATCGGGGGTTAGTCCTGGTTGAGGAATCGCCCCTCTTGAACTGGGAATTGACAGTTTCGACTCAAATTCCCAAGCCTTAAAAAAAGTGTTAAAAAACAAAACCCAGCTGTCTTCATGGTAGTATGCAAATTGAAGAGGGGGGTCCTGAATGCATGGGGAAGTGGGATTTTCTGGGGAGGGAGTGGTCCATCCTTAAAAATAAGGTCAAAAGCTACACATCAAAGACTTTTGGAAATATGAAATATCATTACATGCATGAAATATGAATTTGTTAGTGTAAATAATCTGCACACATTACCTTGCAAAAAATTTGAACCGTGCAAAATATTAGATTCAACCAAAATTTAATACAACGTGTTGAAAAGTGTTGCAATGTCAGGAATCTTACAAGTTGGTTTGGAACAATAAACAAGTTGCCCAAAAATTTTATGCATGTAATAAAGGCTATAAATTAGGAGCTCGTTTGAAAGAAAAAAAAGTATATGAAACATTCTTGTGTTGGAACCACTTTCAAAGAGTTAGTTTTGGAAATATCAATTATTCATTTGAAAAAATATCAAACATTCCTGCATTTGAAAAATATCAAGCATTCTTGTGTTTGATATTGTTTCTTATTTTCAAGACTATCTTCTACGAGAGAGTTACCAACTCACACTTATTTCTCATTTTTATTCTTAAATTTTTTATTCTTGTATTATGACCCCCACAATACTACCTATTCATTATAGAAATAATTAGTGACTTCTTATTTCTTTGGTGGTTCATTGAAAGAATCTAAAAGGAAAAACAAATTGAAGGAGAAGCTACCTGAGTGTTTGCAAGAGGCTAATATTAATATAGATGAGGATGTTGGCTATTATGACTTTAATGAGCCCCGAATGTCTGACCTTGAATTCGCACTTGACCAAATCTCTTTGGTTCCACCGGGTTTTGAGACATTCAATCTTGTTCACTATCAACAAGGGATGATGACTACAACTCCCAAGATCCATAAGAAGAACCATTACCACAACATGAAGCCAAGGATTATGGTAATTTAGGAAGAAATACCCCCTTTCATCACAGGACAAACCCATCCACCAAGCTACATGGACCATAAAACTAATATGTTTACTGAACATTTTAGGAAGGTTGAAGGATCGATGGGAAGGCTAGGGCACATTGTAATTATTGTAATGCAAACTATGCCTTTTCCAATAGAATGGATATGGTAATCTTTCCAAATATCTCAAGTCGAAACATCCTAAGGAGTATGGTATGGACTTATTGCAGTAGCAAATATCACTGTTCGGTTTGAAGAAAGAAGTAAGGCTATGGCAATTCAAAGAGGAACTGTATCGTGATGCTTTGGTGCAAATGATAAGCGGGTTGCATTTGGTTTTAATGCCAGCTAAAAGCAGATCTTGTCTATTGCCATCAAGAAATTCTATAACTACAAGGTCCTAAATAGAGTGCTTCGACAATGAAATGGCATTGTCTAAAAATATACCAGAGGTAAGCACAACTACAACTTATTTTCACTGATCTCAAATACATATGTCTTCATCTGTTCTGACATTTGGATTGATAGATAGATGAAAGTTCCTACATGAGGATTACATCCCATTGGATTGATTGACACTGGGTAATGCATAAGAATTGATTGCATTATGGAGAATAGATGGAACCCATACAAAAAAAAAAAAAAAAAACATATATATGACAATACGAACAATTCTTGATGAATACGGGTTGACCCAAAAAAAAAATTTTCGATAGGTTTCGACAATGCTGCAACAAATACAGCCAGTATTTCTGATCTACAATCATTATGCTAGCCAATGCTTAGGGAAATCTTTTTTCATATATCATGTGCATGTCATATCTTAAATTTATGTGTGAAGGATGAAATAGGGTCTTTAAAATTCGTATGTCTTCGATAAAAGTTGTGGCTAATTACATTACAGACTATCCATCGATTAACAAAATAGTAGAAATGGTGTGTGTGCATGGTCAAAAACAAAAAAAAAAATTAAAAAATGATGTGCAATACCTGTGGAATTCAATCTACGAGCCTTAGCTAGCATGATACCATAAAAGGGACTGCTTTATAGCTTCGCTATTGTACATGTACCAAACATACCACTACATCCAATGAATGAAATGTTTGTACTAACCTTTTGGAACTGTTGAAGGTCTTTTATGACCGCACAAATGTTTTCTCTCATGTGTACAACCACAATGTACATCTCTTTTTAATGGAGGCCTGAAACATCATCAGGATGCTCCAACATGTAAGATTTAATCCAATTTTATAAATGTGTATTAACGATATGGCTCGTAAGGGGTTAAAGTGTTATAGGGAAATTCTTATGATATACAACGTGGCATGGTTGTTGGACCCACACAACAAAGTGGGGGACTTCTGGAAGTCCTAGATTATTATTATAAACATGTGACCAAATTGTCAGATACTGAAGATATTTATGAAATTTTACTAGTAATGTCGTCAAAGAACAATTAATATGCTATTGAACTTATATTCCCAATTTAGTACCATATATGGTGGACAGATATCCACAAGTCTAGCAACCCTTGCTAATGCTCCAACATCAACCATCGTAGAGAAGCTTAGAGTGGTGCTCTAGCACTATCGGCTCGAAAAGCACCGTTGTAAATCCTCGAAAATTTTGGATTCGAATTATAGTTTAAACCCTAATCAGAAGTCAATCAGATTTTCCAGAGTCAACAAAACCCTAGTTTACTATAACCGCTTAAGTCCGGCATTACCGTTTTCTTTAGCCTTAGAAAACGAAGTTGGAATAATTAGCTACAGTAGTTCGTAATAACTATAGGTTTTATAAAAATATCAGTTTTACGAAATTCGGGTGTCTTTTGAACCCGATCGGACACAGTTCTTGAAAAACGTGTCCGAGAGCTCAGAATAGGAAAAATATTCCGAATATACTGTTAAACTCGTAAAAATATAAGATTTTCAAAAATATCAATTTCGTAATTTTTCGGCAGCTAAAAATATCAGATATCGCTTTTATACGCGTATTTCTTACTACCGGTAATCTAATTGTCATCTACTTTTACATTACACTATTTTTCTACTATTCTATACTATCATCTATCTCTACTTTCTTACAAACCCATACACCTATTTCTTACACATTTCATTTCCAATACAATTTCACATCTTTCATTTCTTACTTTAATTAACAAAATAACAAAAAATAAATTTTCCTCCCTCTTTCCCCCAAAAGTACCGCCGACAAACACCCCCCCCCCCCCCCTCCCCCTCATGATGCCTCAATTTGTTTATTTTTCACTTATTTAATTAACACAAATTATCTCCCACATTTTCCTATAAAATACCCCCTCATACCTTCACTTCTTTCACACCACTTCTTCTCTAAAGTTATTATACCAAATCTCTCAAGATTCTTTCAAAAGTTCTTCCTAGTTAGCTTCTTTTAGGTAAAAATTTCCTTCAAGTTTCTTTATATTCATCTAATTAGTATGAACTTAGTGTGTGTTTTCTAAAACCGTTAAGGTTAAGAAAGCAACAATAGGTTCATACTTTGTTTTTGTTCAAAATCTCTAACTCCTTTGTGTTCTTTTATGTTCATTACTATCTAAATATCTATATAGCTATATACATTATTTAGAGCTTATAAGCTCAATGTTTTGCAATTTATTTACCTTTCATGCAATTTATTTACTTCATTGCAATTTATTTATTTCAAGTTGTTTTTAAGACTAGTCATTCTAGTCTTAGACTTGTCCTCATCAAGTCAAAACAATTCTTTTTCTTTTTCTTTTTCTTTTTGGGACTAGTCTTTTCTTAGTCCCGGGGTACCTTGATGAAGCTAAGGTCCTAATACTTGATTTACTTTCTTATTTGTTTTATCTTTCAAGTTATTATGTTCCTTTATAAGTTTATGATTCATATTCATGCATGAACATAATGTTTTTGTCTCAACAAAAATAAATGAGAAAGTATTTTTCTAAAACTAAAGGTTCTTTTTAAATAAATGTAGAAAATAGATTTAAGAACTCATGAACATGTTTAGAAATGATTTTTCTTAAATAAACAAAAAGTTTTATAAAAACTTATTTTTCATCAAGTATTAGGAATTCTTTTGGAATCATTACAAGAAATAAAAGTATCATTTTATTACTTTTAAAAGTTGTTAGAATCTAAGTTTAGAAAATAAAACCACTTCTTATGAATTTAAAGTAATCACAAGAGATTAAATTTAGAAAAAGGAATATTCATCTCAAATAACTCAAGTTCTTTTCAAAAGTAAAATGAATATTCCAACAAATCTCAAGTTCAACATCTTTTAAACTTTACTTTTTCAAGTTGAGACAACTTCATTTACTTCATCCAATTGTTATGAGTCATTACATATATGTATATACCTTTCAAAAAGTTTACAAAATACTTGAGATATTTATCTTTTCAAATGAGCTTTGTTTACAAGAAGGAAAACAAGTGTTTGCAAATTCGTGGCAAATTTGGTCACTGTCTTTTCGGAACCCAAACGACTTATTTTTATGAAAATAAGCTTAGAAATGCATAGATCTTTTCGAGTAGGTAGAAAACGATATATTATTTGCAAAATTCCGAGTTAAAATGAGCAAGTTATGGCCCTTTTAAGTTGGAATTTCCCCTTATACGATTTTACCGCGATTTTAAGAAAAGATTAGAATCTTCAAGAATAAAAGTTCATGAAATACTCATCTTAGGTATTCTTCTTTCTTTTAGATAATCTCGAGGAGGATTGTTCATATCCCGAAGATTACTACGATTAGTGGAAATCCCGAACGACTCATCCATTTCAAGAAAGGTGTCATCATAGCTGAGTGAGTTTACTTCCCGTTATTTTTCTCATACTCTTGATTGTGCTTGTGAAATTAGTTGCACTAGAATTTAGACAAAAAAAAAAGAAGTGTATAATAATATGTTGAAAGAATAATAAGTATATCGAAACCCGATTTGTTTGTAATAAAGTTGTATGTGCATTAATATCTTAAAGTGTTTGAAATTGGTTGATCACTTGAAAGAAGTTAAATGTAACTACTAGACTTTAATTAAGAAATTATTCATACACTTCATATGTTGAGTCACATTTCATTTACTACTATACAATTGGTGGGACAAGTGTATAATAGTGGTAGTAGGCAGAATCGGTATATCATGTAAGTGGCGAGTAGGAGCCGGTAAAAACTACAAAATTGATGGCTAGTAGGAGCCTGTAATAACTACAAGTTTTTGATGGCGTATAGGAGCCGGTAAGATCTATAAAAGTGTTTTTAAAAGTTGTGACTATAATTGGCCTGAATACCTAACCCTGAATGAAGGGCATAATTCATTCAACATATGATTCCCGGAAAGTCATATGTCTTGTATGCTCACGTGGTTGTTGCATTCCATATGTTTGAATAATAAACTTGGTTGATAATTTACTTTGAGTATGAATTTTGGAGTTTACTCACTAAGCCCATAAGCTTACACCTTTATAGGTATTTGTATTCTCAGGGACACCTATTTTTGTGCCCGAAGCGTCCCGTATCCGTGTAAGTTTTATATATTGAATCTTTTAGAGGAAATCTACTCGAAGACTTAGATTAGAATTCCTTTGAAATCTTTAATGTAGTATTTTGGATGTTGTAAAGAGAATCACGATCTTTAGGATTAGCGGGGGTATGCCCCTAAGGAATCATGTAATAGACCTTTAGTTATTAATGATATAATTATGTTTTATTTCTGGATTCATGTATGTTCATTTTTACTTGCTTAAACTATGCTTCCCAAAAGCGTCTCCTATTACCGTGCTAGATGCCTTACATATAATACTAAGGCTTTTACATGACTAAGGTAGCCATTCTTAAGCCTTCATATTATATGTGGCGGGCTGCCACGTTTAGGGTACCCTTTGGGCGTGACAACCATGACATTAATAGAAGTAGATCAGGTTCAGAGATTGACAAGTGCTTAAACATGGCATTCGAGCTTGGTGACATGGTGGATGCATATAACTTTGACATCCTAGATTGGCAGAAACATCAAAGGGAGACATTTCCAATACTATTTCAAATCACTCGACAAGTACTGGCTGTAGCTGCTTCAATTGTGGTAGTTGAGCAAGCTTTTAGCATTATAAGGTAGTAGCTGGATAAGCATAGGTCTTGGTATGGACCAGCGACGATTGAGACACTAGCTTGCAACCATGATTGGACTCATGTGGAGCAATGATAACAAGACTTGAAGGACTCCTTGAGTGAGGAGGATGGTTATTTCAATGACTTTAACTCCTCCGTAGGGAGCACAACTACCATCTCACCAAGAACTAGTCCAGCCCAAGGAGCATTGAGTTTACATTTAATTGCTTGCTATTATTCTAACATGAGTGTTAGTATTGCGGTCTGGGTTAATGAACTGTCATTATGGTTAGTTAATTGTTGTTGTACTAGTTTGTGTGTTAATTTTGTAATGGAGATAAGATGTAATGCCCCTCCACTGGAATGTAGTCGTCAACGTTCGAATGTATGTTAACGTATTAATATGCGTTTGTTAATAATGTTGCTTATGTGCTAACCATTATTTTTAATTGAAATAATTATGAATATAGATTTACAATACAACTAACATGAATTTCACTTTGGAACTTCTAAATAAAAAAGTATTTGTAAATTTTTAAATTGTAAAAAAAAAGTTTACGTTTATTAGTTCTCGTGGAACCGGAACCTTAGAACCAGTGGTTCCATAGAACCGTAAACTACCTCGGCTTTGGTGGTTTCGGTTTAGGTCCAGAACCGACCCGAACCATGCAGACCTCTATATCTATTTTACCCATTTTCACTTCATACTTAAGTTGCTAAACACATGATGTCCTTCCATTTCCTTTCATATCTTTCTATTATATTTGATTTTCGTCCATCCAATTATGATGCTAGATTGGGGATTTAACACCATAAACAAATCTCATTTTTCTCTATTACTTAAGAATTGAGCATTTATGGCTATTGAGCTTGAAATTTAACCTTTTTTCCTTGTTTCAACTTGTATTAGACATGACCTATCTACAACCTATTTACTTAAGGTGAATGATTATTCTATCCCTCCCTTATTTTATTCAATACGGAAGAATTATTATTATTTTAAAGTCTTATTTTTTAGAAAAAGATTTTTTTCTATTTTCATTCTTTTGCTAAGAGAAAATTGTTTTTTTTTAATTAAGCGGAACACATTTTTCTTCATTTCCATATAAGAGAAAATTGTTTTCTCTTTTATAAGAAAACATAAACATGTATTTGGTAAACAACTTATGTTTTTTAAAATGGGAATTTGTTTCTCAAACTACTTTCAACATTTAATAATGGGATAATATAAAAAATGATACTTGAACTTTCACAAAAAGTTCAATTACATACTTGAACTTTGGTTTTGAATAATTGGATGCCTAAAATAAGTTTCCACGCACATTTTTCTAATATGAAGTTTGGTTTTGAATAAACTGGATTATGAAGCAAGTTTTCGCATACATTTTTCCTACTTGATGCAAGTTCAATTAAGTAGAAAAAATGTACTCAAAAAACTTGCTTTAGGAACCAAATTGTTCAAAACCAAATTTCAGATACACATAATTGTTAAAATCGTAATTTTACCTATATGATTCTATGAGTTTATAATTTTATGAGGCTCTTCCAAGTTGACTCATGCATAGAATCGTTTTCTTGTAAAATCTTATGATTCCAATCAAGTTTACAAGTAAACTAAATAGAGTCTTATGTTTTTAACTAATTCCACCAATTTGAGTCAAACAAGCTAAAATGTAAAAAATACAATGTGCTTTTACAAGCTCATCAATTATTAGTTTGATAATCTTTTTTAATGCATTTCAATTTTCTTTTCACACACTCTCCATATCTCTTTCCCTCCCTTCCCCTAGCTCCTCACGTTATACATACGTAAAATTTATTAAAGTCGAGTTATAACAATAAAGTTTATAAGAAACTTATTTATTTCATATATATATATATATAAACTTAATATAAATTGAAATGTTTGATTTCCCTTTAGTTCATAACTTCTTTTAAATAAAATAATAGAAGAGAACTTAATTTTGACTTTACTTGCTCTTTTTTTTATGAATTTTATATTATAGATTAAGAGTTATTATGGAAAATAGAACTTAATTCTTTATTTTCTTGTTTCACCCATTATGTATTTCAAGTTTTTCATGACTATTGTAAGCATATCTATAGTTTTTTCAAAGCTATTTTGTATAGGTTGCAGAAACTTACGATTTTACATTTTGAGTCTACAGATCCTCTCACAATTCTACATAGAATAGCAAGTTTGACAACCTTATAGATACTTGATTAAACTTTTTGCAAAAGTTTATGTACTTGATTTAACTTTTTGTGAAAGTTCAAGTACTATTTTTGACATTACCTCATAAATAATACTTTAGTTGTATGTTGTATTGCATTTTACATAAAATTAAAGTTTAAATACAAAAAATTCTTTTCAACACAATTTTGCAACACACAACTAAACAAAAGTAAACAAATTATTTTCAAGAAAATGGAAAATTTTTTAATGATAAATATTTTCTATTAACAAAAGATTTTCCTTAAAAAAAATGATACCTTAGTTATATACAAATACACTTATATATATATATATATAAACATATGTATTTAGTATGGGAAAGTTACCCAACCACTCTTGAAGACTTTAGAAAGTGCATAGGCTTCTTGTTTTCTCAAAAGTGAACACTTATACACTTGAATAGAGTGTGAGTTAGTTAACGTGTAAATTTTGTTGACTTGGTGTGATGTGGCACATAATCTAATATATTTAAATAAAAAATTGAAAAATTATGGGGAGAAAAAGAAAAATCATATTAGAATGGGAAAAAAGCAAATAAGCTTTGGAAAAAAATTTGCCACTTCCCAATTCAACTCATCGATTAGGGTTTTTCTCTTTAAGATTTTTTTTTATATCTTCAATTGGATGCCAACAAAATTAATAATCAATATTTTAGAAACACTCAACGAAAAACAATGACTTGACATTCTTCACTTACGATGAAAAATGGAAACTCTATTATAAAACATAGAAGGGGTGGTTTGGTAAAGACTCAAACAATTTATTTGATCCTTATTGTCTTTATCTGATATCCTTTATAAAACCCTTATGTTGCATAAAAGGTCGTTTTTGTCATTAACATTCACCCTTTAATAGCAACCATGACTTGTCAAGAAAGGCATTGGGAGGCAATATACATTTGCCTAAGGTACTTGAAACACTTGATTAGTCTATATTTCCACTCTAAACTTTCTAAGATATCTCTATCCTTTAGGTTTAGTTATAGTAGTAGTGGCTTTACACTTTTCATCAATAACCCTCTTAATTTGCTTAATAGTGCCTATATCCCCTCTTTCATTGTGTTTACTAGATGACTCCTATCAACCTTCTTACTATAGATAGTGAAGCCCTAGGAAGGAATATGAAATATTCCAAATTTTAATGTTTGTTAATTATATACTATTAGACAGTTAGTATGAAAATAAGGATAATTTTGAATTTTAATTTAAATTTGGCTTAGAGATTTATTTTAAATGATTTAACTAGTGGAATTTTGCAAACTATAAGATATAATTAGATAGTTTAGCATAATAGAACTAGTGTAATATATGAATAAATAATTTATAATGAAGCGCAAAAGTGTCATTTGTAGATTAGTAAGAGAGTTTTATGGTCCACCCTAATATAGATAATAATTTGTTGACATATAACAAACACATTTGATCAAGTGGGAGTTATTTAAGAAAAACATGAGAAGACAGCCCAAAGCCCACCGCAAGCTACTGGTCTAAGAATTTATGCCATCGATCTTGGACTTGTACGCTGTTGGCTTTGGTGCCGGCCTTCATGGCTTCAAATTCGTCTTTGAGTTCTAAACCGCTAGTGTAAATTATAGGCCGTCATCCTATGTTCCTACACCACTATGTGCCAGCCTTTATACACAAAACTTGTAAAGATTTCCAAGTTCTGTATATAAACCTAGCCCTATTCCTTCTTCTCCGTAACCTTTCCTAAGTTATAGAAAACCTCTTTAACATGTGATCTTGCTTCAAGGAGGATCAAAATTCAAGAACTGGGTAAGATTGGTCCTTTTCAATTCTTTATTGGTTTCAAAGGAAGTTAATCTTGGATGAGTTTTAGAGAAAACCCTAGGTTTCTTGTTGGAATTTCGTGTTCTATAATCAAAGAGGAAGACAAATCAAGAAATAGGTGAGTTGATCCTTTTAATCTTTTTGTGATTGAAAAGTGTGATGCTTTCTAAATTTCTTATTGATGTAGAAGGGAATCATAGTTATTATGGAATTTGTGAAGAAATCCTATTTTCTTGGAGATTCTGTGGTTCTACAATCAAAAGGAGAAAGGTATGTATGAACCTAGGTTTGTAATTCTTTTGAGTTTAGGGTTTAGATAATAGTAGGAGTATGATTATCTTGTGAAATCGAGTTTTGAGATAGTTTTGCCTATGAGATAAGGTGTTTTTGTGAAATTAGGTTTTTTGTTTCAAGAGTTGTTATAGGCACATCCTTACCTTATTTGCTATTTGTGATTTTAGGCATAAAATCTATAAACAGACTTAATGATATCCAACTTTAATTGGTTTGCAACTTGTCTTTGGTTTGGTATAGTAGATCGGGGGTACCGTTGCTACTAGGATGACGCTCCAATGATCTATGTATCGTATTGTGATATGAACCACACTAACCTGTGATGAAACCCATAATCCAAATTGGATATTAATCCTGGATTGTTCTAAAAATTGGTGGAAACCGTAACCCATTGTCTATATGGAAGTAAGAACGTTAGTCTAGTGAAGACGCCACAATCGAAGATAGAAAACCGATTGGTAAGTCATGATTGAATGCCATAGGATTCCCTAATAAATTCAAAGGGTTCTTTCCAGAACCAAAGAGAAATCAATTCTCAAGATATATTTTCATTCCACTATTGTTTACTAGCCTTCATATATAGGCTATTACAAAGCAATTATGTAACTGAAAAAAAAAAAACATAATTGTGGCAGTTATGTAACTGATATTGCAACTAAAAAACATAATTGTAATTAATCCCTACATCAATACAAACAAAGACATGTGAAAAGATATCTAACCTAATGAAGGCTCGTGGTGATTAATTTAAAGGTCGATGGCTTTTATGGCTGTTTTTCAACATGTAATCTTTAGTCTTTTGTGTTTAGGCCACTTGATCCACTTCATTCCCTCTTTCTTTGGAAAGATTTGTCTTCGAATCTTAGCATCAAACTTGGATGGATCATCTCTTGATTACAACTTCCTTTGAAGGGTTGATTTTTTCTAGACTTTCCTCAAGCTCTTACAACAAAGAAACTTCTATATTAAGTAGAGTACTGTTAAGATCATTATTATAAAAAGTAGCCTCCTTGTAATCCAAATTGAATATTAATCCTGCGATGAAACACGTAATCCATATTGGATATTAATCTTAAATCGTTTTAAGAATTGGTGAAAATTGCGATCCGTTGCCTATATAGAGGCAAGAATCTTAGTATAGTGAATACGCCACAATCGGGGATGGAAAACCGATTGATAAGTCATGATTGAATGCCACAGGATTCCCCAATAAGTTCAAAAGGTTCTTTCTAGAACCAAAGAGAAATCAATTCTCAAGACATATAGGCTATTATAAGATAGTTACGTAACTGAAAAAAAAAAAACATAATTATGGTAGTTACATAACTAACAACGTAACTGAAAAACGTGATTGTGGTAGTTACATAACTGATATTGTAACTGAAAAATATAATTGCAATTAATCCCTACATTAATAAAAACAAAGAAATTCGAAAAGATATCCCAATGTAATGAAGGTCGGTGGTGATTAAGTTAAAGGCCAGTAGCTTTTATGGTTGTTTTCCAACATGTAATCTTTAGTCTTTTGTGTTTATATCACTTGATCCACATCACATTATGCCGAGTGGAGTTGTGCACAGAGTTGATTCTAGTAGTTAGGAGTGGTATGAGTACAGTACCGAAGGTCTATGTGGAGTACTGAAATTGGCAGTAATTACACACTAATAATTTTCAATTTCAAACAACAGTGTAATACTTAACTGGTCAAAAAAATCACCGGGTGCAATGTAGTATTTTCTGGAAAGTCTAGGTCGTATCCACAGAGAGCTAATAGCTAATTACTAGAAATTGAATTTTACCTTAATCTAAGCAATTGGAAGTTCAGCTTTTTGATTAATCTATGCTAATTTAACTAAAAGTGACTACAAATGATTGTAATGAACTAAAACCATATGTTCTAACAACAACAACGAGAGATATGGGTTTAGGAGATGTAGATAATATATGAATAATGCATTTATATTCTCATTTGAAATGATTCATGCTTCAAATTGATAAATAAAATTGATTACTTTTGATTTAATCAAATTCACTAAGAATTGCTCACCTCTCAAAGTAGCAAAATCTTTCATGGCATAGATTATCCTACCAAGGTAATTTATTTATGATTAACAGTTTAATAGCAATTTGCTCTCACCAAAATTACTATTCTAGTTAAAACTACAAAATAAGCACCACCAAGTGACCTAAATTTGCAATCCTAACCGCATAAAGATCAGTGAAATTTTAAGTTTCATCACATCCCTATGACAAATCTCATTCAAAAACCTAAGTTTTAATTGTGTGGATCATTGAATCTCTCCCGGGTATCTGTAACCCTATCTATCTAATCTATGTTGATCAGGCATAAATTAAATAGATTACAAGTAGAAATAATTAAATTCCCAATTAATCAATTTCAATATCAATATAATTCATATATCATTCTATCAAATCCATTCATACATATTCATAATAATCAATGAAGAACAATAGCTCAATATACAATCAAGCAACAAAAATGATAAATAGAGATTGAAAACACCTTAACAATAGTTTCATTCCATAAGCTGGAGTCTTCAAATCCATAATCCCATATATATGGGCATTGCTTGACTGTAGCTAAACCCTAATCGCCTCTAAGTTGCTAGAACATTAGGGTGTTTTTACCCTAAGGGAAAAACAATCTCAAACATTTGTGAAACTCTCTTTTTCTTACTTTCTAATGATTTTTGAATGTATCTCTAACAAGGAAACCTTAGATTATATAAGCAAAACATTCAAGCGTTTCATCTAACACACACCGGCAGTTACAACTTCTACACCGGCAGCTTACAGGCGGTGTTCATTGCTAAAACGCTTGTATACTGGTAGCTTTGGCTTTGGCGTTAACGGTTTGCATTATGGAGGTGATCTACGCTGCTTCAATGCCGGCAGCGTAGGGTTTGAAATGCTGGCATACAAATGAAACTTCAAAGGCTGGCCAGATTCAATGCTAGGCTGTCTGTGCAAGTGACAACCTTTAAAAATTCAATACCGTGGACACTTTAAGCCGTCTCAATGCCGGCAGCTTTGATTCCCAAAAAGCCAGCATGAATCAAATTGCAAAAGCTGGCTTTGAATCCCTCTACACTGGCAGTGTTAAGTCAGTGCTAGATTCTTGGCTTCTGATCTTCGGCATACACCGCCTCAAAGTCGACGACGTGTAAGATCAGATTTGCTGGCCTTTGATATCTTGATTCTGTTCCATGTCAAGGCTGGTTGAACACCGATAGTGTAGAGGCAGTGTTGAAGCTTTAATATGCTGATCATCCTCTAAGCCAGATATACGCCGGCGATGTATAATCCAGAAAACCCGACGTATCCCCTGAGATTCTTCAATTTTAAATCAAATTGCCTTATAATGCTTTCCTTTGATAACTTTGGACCTGAAACATAAACCTAAACAATCCGAGTTGTGTAAATTACTCACTAATTGCTTGTTAAAGTTGTGTAAAATATGATCTTATCAAGTACCCAAGGTGTGTGAGGAGTACCTTACACCAATATATGTATATATTATTATTTTCTATATTGATTATTTTTACGGAGTCAATTGTTACTCCAAGTTTAGGATTAGTGGCTAATGGTTCTAAAATATGTTGTTTGCCCAACTAATTAAAGGTAATAATCTGTGATTGTTGCATATGATAGCACATGTGAATTTATATGTTGTTTGCTCATGTGTATGTGTTTGTGATATGGCGTACTGGGCCTTTGTGCTCACTCTTTTATTTTTAAGGAACAGGTGATGATCCCATATTATTCAATTTATCTGGATATGATATTTATGTGGACTACGGGGAGGAAGATAGTGGAGCCGACTTTCCTGCTAATTTATAGATATTTTAGATTGTAGGAAATTAGAGTTGAAGACTGTATTCATATTATAAATGGTTTATGATTCTAAAATATTTTATGAGACTTTTCTTATGCTGCTTTAAATTTAATCTAGGTTGGCTTTTGGTGTATGCCAACTAAGTTGTTACGAAGTTTTATTATTATGAGATGTTTTTAAACAGGAACCCTTATAAGTGATAACAATATTCTTAGCATGTTTATCTCAAGTGAGGACACGTAACAGGCTAATAATGCCTTTTGTTTAAGGCGTTATAGCTTAAGTGGTATCAGAGCATAGGTTGTGAATCTTACTAGATCTAAGTTATGAACTCCTTAGAATGGTGAGTATGATAAGAGGGGTAACAAATAGTTGAGGTATCTAGACTAGTATTGTCTTTTTCTAGTAGTTTAATATAATATTTTGATCCTTATAGTTTGCTTTGCCTCTTCTCTCATGTTTTATGTACTTATCCTTATTAAAATGCCACCTAGAAGAAGAGCACTTAATGCTTGTTCCTCTAGGTCTGTTGAAGAGGAAGTTAATGGAGGATAGCCACCTTTGAATCAACAACCTCTAAATGGGTTACCTCATGATTTACCACCACCATCATCCCTACCTGTAGGTCAACAAGTACTAGTCGATGTTATTCATCTTATGCAAGTAGTGAAAAATCTTTTGGGGGTAGTTGCACAACAGCATCAGACCATGCGTCAGGATGTGTAGGTGATATTGTCATGCCCCAAGCCTTTTGGGAGTCTTGTATAGATGTAAGGCGTCCATTTACGTCAATAGAATACTCTATTCAATGGAGTTAAAGAGTTTAATTCGACATTCAATAGCATTAGATAATAAATCAAAACGCATAGGCAATATGTTACAATTTCTAAGGGGCATTCCCCCGCCAAAGGATATTTAAAGGTTCATTACAGTCATCCAGAGTCTCTTGGTTTCCTATCGAAATCTAAACAAATCTGAATACAACTTCTATAGAAAACGCCTAGCTCCTGTACCTGAGCTGTAGCCTGTCTCGATCTAAGCCATATAAACTCGTGCTACAATAGATAGATACTATAGAGGTGTAAGCTATACTAGCTTAGTGAGTGAAAACTTCCATGATCACAATTATAACATATCAATCAGACAAGTAATTAATCAGACAAATGATATGCATCAAACACGTGAATTCATCAAACATATGACTAGTCGAAAATCATATGTAGATGGACTTGCGCCCTCCATCCTGGGTTAGCAGATTAACGAATCCTGCGGTACGACGCCGTTTAGGCTCATGGTCAACTAACTTATAATTCGTTTTATGGATCACGATTAACCAACTTATACACCATTTAGGATCACGGAAAACTAATAAATGCTAATGCTCCATCCCCATCTTGATATGAATGAGTTCAAATTCATCTTCAATTCCGAATAATCAATTATACCAATTCTTTTAAGTGACCAATCAATATCCACACATAGTCAATCCTAATTCATCTATACAAGCAATGATTAATCACTTGGTTTCAATATTCTTTAAATTCAAGTTCTCACAACAACATCAACATATATAATTCCCGTTCAACCCCATCATGCATACTCATTTTATCTTTGCCAAGTATCTAGTGCAACTACCATTATAATCACAAGCAATAATTGAAATCGGAACTGATACTCACTCGACCATGGTTCACTGGTCTTTTAGTAGTAGTAGTAGTCCGGTAGTAAGAATTCCTCGGTTTCGAGATCACCTAATAAGGAAGAAATACCCTAATAAGTATTTCACCACTTAACTAATCCAAACTATATATCAAAACTAATCAAAATCGTAATTCTTACTATTTACGGAAGTCCCGACTTAAAATGGCCATATCTTGGTCATTTTAACTCGGAATTTCACAAATTATATATTGATTTCTATCTACTACGAAAGATCTATCTAATTCAAATATTATTTTCAAGTTTTGAAAATATTTATTTCACGAAACAGAGAGATCAGATCTGAGCAGTAACGATCTCCATTTCCAAAAAATAGTTTTGTAATTGTTTGAAATGTATCTATTTGATAATTCAAGTATACATGAAATATGAATGATTTCCTAACATGAATGACATGTAATGAGTTTAATGTATGCATGATCTTGATGATTTTTGCTAGAAGAAAATTTTATAACTTTTATTTTGCAAGACCACAATAACAACTACTTATGAAAAACTAGTTTTCCAACTTTGACAACACACTTGTGTTTTGGAATTCATTCTTAGGAATTTCTAGTTATCTTAGTCAAAATTGAGTCTTCATAACATACACTACCTAATACCTTCATTTTTACATAAAAATTTGTTTTTTACACTTTGCAAATATGTTTTCAAATAGGATTTACTCAAAAATCCGAATTTTTAGAAATCCACTTTTTGAATGATTCCTTTGGGAAAAACTTGTTTAATGCATTAAAATTTAAAACTTTACTATACCTACTACTTAATGACTTCATTTAATACATAAAACTTTTATTTTGAGCTTGGATAATAGGTGTTTTCATGGGTATCATCCAAACTTACGAATTTCACAAGTTGACTAATAACTCAAAATTTTTTATCTTGTTTCTACTTTTTGTTTTACATATTAATCTCATCAAAACCCATTTAAACTTATGAAAATCACTACTTAATGATACCTATTACCTATACCCTTCATTTTTCACATAAAACATGAGTTTTGAAGTTGATACAAGGGTTTTCAAAATATAGCTTTGAAGTCATACGAATTTTCTTTTGATCATTTCTAACAAAATCTTTTCCTTTTTAAGTTCTTTGTCTTAACTACATAAAGATCTACTAACTACAACATTTATATATACAAGATTAAGTCTTTATGAGCATTAATGCATGAAGATACAAAATATTTAAGTGAACATGAATGTCAAGCATAATATGAGTGTCTAAGTGCTAGATCTACCACTTATAATTTATGAAAAGGAGTTTAAGAGTATGAACATATATTTTTATGCAAGATCTCTACTTTTATATGCATGAACATGATAATATCTCAACAAAAGCTCATCAAACACAAGATCTATTGTTGTGATGGCTTGATATTCATGTATTAGCATTTTCTTATCCCTAGCAAATGCTCATGGGGATTTAAGATGAAAATACACATGAATAATCTTGCCATCACAAGATTAAATGGTAGGGAAGCTTAAGAATCATCACCTAAGGTTGGATTTAATGAAGAAATGAAGAAGAAAGAAGCTTGTTTTGTGTGTGTGTGTGGAGGGGTAGAGGCTCACGGCAACAAGGAGAAATGGAGAGGGATTTTTGTGTTTTTTTGAACAAATGAAATAAAGTGAAGGAGAGAGAAAGTTAAGGATTATTTATATTAAGTGAATTAGGGTTTGTTTTATTTATAAAAATGAGATAAAATAAATCAAATTGGAGGCAAATTGGGAGGGGTGTGCGCCAGCCATCCATTGCGTGAGAGAGAGGGAGAGATTTGAATTTGTTGAATTGGTAATTTATGTAATAAAAGTGTTAAATATAATAATTTATTTAAGAGACAAAAATTTCTTGGAAAAGAAAATATAATGAGTGTTTTTAAGGATGTAAGACTAGGGTATGGGTTGTGTGTGTAATAGGTTGTACTTGTGAATAGTAATAGTGTTTGTAAGGATGTAAGACTAGGGTATGGGTTGTGTGTGTAATAGGTTGTACTTGTGAATAGTAATAAATAGTAGATAAGACATTTACTTTATCGGTAGTAAAGAAAATATAAGAAAAATACTATAACTGTAATTTTTATAATCCGAACAATTATAAAACTTATATTTTTGAAATCCTTATAAAATTTCGGTTCTAAAGAGTATTCCGGAATATTTTTTGAGTTTCTTGTTCTGGGGCTAGCTTTCCTATAATGGAGCTTGGGAAGGCTCGGAATAGAAAATTTTTTGAAATCAAAACTTTCTGTGGTTTAATATACACTTTAAAATAATATTCTACATTAAATTATTTTATATAAGTTCTTTTTATATGAAACCGAAGCAAAAGTTGGATCTAGGGTTTCTAGGTTTCTCTCACAAAGCTTGAACTAATCCGATTTAGGGATTCGTTTTCCGATTTCTGAAGTTTACTTGACTACTAGGAAAACCGGGGTTTACAGATATAGGCTAATACAGAGTCCTAGAGACAAGAGACGCATAGACAAAATGGTAATGGTGCTAGACATGCTAATGTGTTGAGTTTGAATAAATTTGTGAATTTGGTGTATGTTACACCCTAAAAGGTGCCCCAAACGCAATAGCCCACCACACTCAATATTATGACTTAAGTATAACAACCTTAGTCATTCCGAAAGTCTCAATATCGGGTGTAAGGCATAATTTCACGATCGTAGCGGACTAAACTTTGGATTAAGTCGTTTAAGCAGTTACACATAATAGCAATTAAAGAAGTAAATCATAACAATAAAATCAAGGTCCTTAAAAGATATATAAAGAGTCTTACAAACTTTAAAGGGCTTTCCCTTATGAAACAACTAATTCTATCAAAGTCTGTTTACATTTTGAATTTTTGCTTGGAAATCTATTTCTACTTCTAATTCTTGAATTCTAACCAAAATCTCTTGGCTCCAAAAGGTATTACCTGGGTGAAGTATCCCCTAAGCTCCAACCAAAGATATGAGTACTATAAGAGATATCTAAGAGGATATAAGCTATGCGCTTAGTGTAATCCCCTAAAGTTTTGTAACCGGTTTAGCTTAAATCCTAATCAGAGAGTCAACCGGAAACCCCAAAGTCAACAAAACCCTAGTTAGACGAAATGGTTTAAGTCCGGCAATCCCGTATAAGCAACCCTGAGAAAGTAAGTAAGAGATTATCATATAGAATAGTTTGTAATTACATAAAGAAGCTTAAAAATATCATATTAGTAAAACCGCAAATCGTTTTAAACTCGAATAGATACAATTATTAAAAAACGTGTCCTAAGGCTCGGAATAGTAAAAATATTCTGGATATACCATTGACTCGTAAAAATGTAAGGTTTTCAAAAATATCAGTTTTATAATTTTTCGATAAATAAAAATAGCAGATTTCGCAATTATACACGTGTTTTCTTATTAGCAGTATTTTATTAGTCATATTTACTTTACATTACACTATTCATTACTATTCTATACTATTCTTTTATCTATACTTTTTCTAACACCTACTCTTACAACACCATAACCTATTACCTTTACTTTTCACCTTTTCCATAACTTTATTTAACATCTACCTTATTACTTCATTTAATCAACAAAAATACAAAATAAAATCTCTCCTTCCCTCTCTCATATAATGGTCGGCGCCCCCTTGTCCCTCTCTCTCTCATTCTATTTCAATTTTTCTTTATTTAAATCACACAAAAATTCACTTCTCATTTCCTATAAATACCCATTCCTCTTTCACTTCTTTCACACAATTACTACCCACAAATTTACTACCAAATCTCTCTCAAATTTTCCTCTCAACACTCTCTCAAAACTCTCTCAAAATAAGCTCAAACCACCTTCTACATACATAAAACCCATTACCACATAATACTACAAAAACCCTCTTTAGATAAACTTTTCTTTACAAGTTCTTTCTTCTCATGTTATGTAACTTTACATGACCATGGTGTGTGTTTTCAAAAACTAAATGTTATGGAAGCTACACTATGTTCATGTATTATTCTTGTTCATAAATATCTATTTATGTTTATGTTGTTATTTTACTTTGTTCATTTATTGTTGTTATTATATCTAACTAAGTATTATTATATATCTACATATATATATATATATATATTCTTTAGAGCATATAAGCTCACTTGCAATTTATTTATTTTCATACAAAGTAATTTATTTATTTCTTTCATTAAAATTTATTTATTTCTTGTTGTTTTAAGACTAGTATCTAGTCTTGGACTTGTCCTCATCAAGTCAAAACAATTTTTCCTTCTTTTATTTTATTTCTTTCTTTTGGGACTAGTCTACTTCTTAGTCCCGGGAGCCTTGAAGAAGCTAAGACTCCCAATACTTGACTTTATTTATTATTTTTGCTTGTTATTATTTCTCATAATCATGTTCATTAAGATTGTTGTCCAAATTTTCCAAGCTCCAATTATATTTGATAAACATGAGATTTTATCACCTAAGAATAGTGTTACATAAACTATAAAATCTATGGTTTAACCAAAGCAAAATTCTTTTCCAAGTTTTAGGAAGAACTCACTACTATTTTAAAAGCTACTTTTTTTTTTTTTGAAAAAAGCTTTTTAAATCCTTTCTATATTACTTGTTTTCTTAAAAGAAGATGACTTTGATACTAAAATAATTTTCATAATATAAGGAAACCTCTTGAAACAAAAATAAGAGTTTCCAAAATCAAGATTTTTTTAAAAAATAAATAGTCAAAGAAAACAAAGAGAAAAAGTAGCACTAATGTTGAGAATTTAGAAAAGAAGAAATTTATTTTATCAAAAATCATTTAGAAAAATATTAAGATAAACATAAAGTGAATCTTTGAAAACAAATGAATCAAAATATTCATTTTAAAGGATTTACAAAATGAATTTCTTATAAACTATAGTTTTCTAAACTTTTAATTAACATTGTTTTTCCCAAGAAATATAGTTGGACAACAAACACTTGAGAATGGATAAAATATGAGCTAAGTATCTATAAAAAAGGACTTTTTCATCTATATAAATAACTAAGTATTTATCAAAGCAATTTTTGAATGATTTAATGTTTGAATCAATTTGCTTTTGGGTTAAGGAAAATTTGTGGTGAATTTGATCACCACTGTTTCGGAGCCTAAATGATCTAGTTTGATAAAAATAGTTTTAGAAATGGATAGATATTTTCAAGTTGGTAAAAATCGGTATATTATATGCGCAATTTCGAGTTAAAATGACTAAGTTATGGCCATTTTAAATTGGAATTCTTTCTTATACGAACTTTGATGCTCTTATGACATTGTTTTGTCCAAATTCAAGAAAGTCATCAATAAATACTCATTTTGGGTATTTTCCTTGATTAGGTAATTTCGAGGAAGGATACCTATATCCTGAGGATTATTTCGACTAAGTGGAGTGTGTGAACGACTCATCCGTTTAGAGAAGTGTCGACATGGCATCGTGAGTTTATTTCCTTAAATTGCTTTACTCGATTGTGCTTGTAGTTTAGTCGCATAAGAATTAAGAAAAGACAAATTGATATGTATGCGAAAAATGTTTGTTTCAGAATAGTCCTTGATTTGTATGAAATGCTATGATCACCATAAATTTGATAATAATGTTGCTACAATATCATAAATAAATTGATTCATGCATATCACGAAATAAGTCACATTGCATTGGGTTATTATCCTTGGGTAAGAAGGATAGTAGCTCAGGTCGAAAGCAACACTTGACGTTTATGATAAAAAACGATTGCTTGACGACATGGAAATAAATGCTTGGCGGAAGTCCAGAAGAATGGCTCAATTCAAGTAGACTTAATATGCTTAGCGGTATTGATTGAAATCATAAATTTTTTTAACTAAAACTACTTGTCTTGAGGTTAAGTCACCAAACCCCAAATGGAGGGCGTAAATCCATTCAACATATAGTTCATGGAAAACTATATGCCTTGTTTGCCCACGTGTATGTTGCATTTCATTTGTCTGCTTAAATAACTTGTTTGAAGTTTATTACATAAGAAGCTTATTTATGGAAATAGTTCTCACTAAGCCTATTAGCTTATACCCCTATAGATATCTTTTGTAGTTTACCTATTTGTGGTTGAGGCCACGTGGACCCTGTAGCCAGGTATTTTCCTTTTTGGTCAAGGAATTTCTAGATAAAGTTTAGTGCTGGATACGATATAAACTTCATAGAAATATTTTTGTAATAGATTTGTGGCTGGGGAATGACCTTAAGATTTGTAAGACTGTTGTTTTGAATAAATGAATATTATAAATCATCTTTTCTTAATTTGTTATTATATCTTCTTAAGCTTCATAATTCCATGTATAGTCCTTTAAAATTGTGAGAGTACGCCTTATATTTAATATCAAAGCTTTCGGGAATGACTAAGGTTGTCATACTTAAGCTTTAATGTTGAGTGTGGTAGACTGTTACGTTTAGGATACCCCTTAGGGAGTGACACTTAGTGAGCATTATTTCTGCAATTAAACACTCAACGACCAATTTTCTAAGCAAGTTACTTTAAACAACCATATGAGATGCACAAGCATGTGAGCAAATAATATATATGATTTTCCGAGAATCATATGTTGAATGAATTTACCCCTCCATTCGGGGTTAGGGGTTCCGAGCCGAATAGACCGATTTTTATAAATATAATTTCTTTGTAGTTTGGTTCGAGCCACTACCCAGCTATAAACATAATTTCTTTTGGGTGTTTATGAACCACAACTTAATTCGGGTGATCCCTCGCCGTTATATATATCTTACGGGCTTATGAACGTCCTTACTATGTCTTGTCCCACCAAAGGTATAGTAATAAATGCAATGAACTCACCCAATGACATGTTGGATTAATTTAATTAGATACTCATTTCATGATTATATATTTTATGGGTAGTCATAGAATTTGCAGACAATCATTCCTATACTATATTAAACATTCATTACGAACAATTCTTGCGTCGATATACTTAAATCTAATTTCAACCATATATGTAAAGCACATGCACCTTTCCACTTTATCTTTTTCTAATTCTAGTGCAACTAATTTTTACAGGTAAGAACATAGGTACAAAATGTAAGAAATAAACTCACTTGATTATTTGTGTGGAAACTTCTAGTCAAAGTAATCATCAGAGTATAGGAACTCCGTCTTCACGTCACCTATACAAGAGAAATACCAAAAATGAGTACTTCTTGGAAGTTCTACTTAAACTTGCTAATTTTATTAAACTAAGTTCATAAAAAATCGTATAGAGTGAAATTTCAACTTAAAATGACCATAACTTGCTCATTTTAACTCAAATTTTGCATATTATATATTGTTTTCTACTTACTCGAAAAGATATATCTATTTCTAAGGTTAGTTTATCATAAAAAGTTTTTTAGGTCGTGAAAAGATTGTTACAGAATAACCACGAAAATCCCAACCCTTGAAATACAATTTTCCAAACTTTTCTTTGTCAAAAAATTCTTATACAAAAATATAAATATTTGTATGGTTGAATATATATATATATATATATAGACTCATATTGTTTGCGAAATTTTTAATGGTATTGTCTCAACAATTATTTTTCATAAAACAACTTGAAAACTTGAATCTTAACAATTTCTTCTTTAAGTAGTTTCAAGAACTTACGAATTCTTGGTTATAAAAATGAGTATATTTTTATTATGTATTCCAATTTCCTTTTTAAAATAAATTAATTTTCTCTTGACTTTGGTCTTCTACAGATTTCACTCTAGTGGTAAAACGAGCTTTCCAAAATTTTTATTAAGTTGTTGATAGCCTATAATAATTTGAGTTGTATATATATTTTCTTTTAAAATTGGTTTTGATAAATAAATCTTTTTCCTCTTTTATTTGTATTTTCTAACTTCTTTAAAGATAAATTTTATTTCTAAAACTTGGTCTTTTAAGTTCTTTACCAATTTTACTTGGAATGAAATCATGTTTCAACATTTTCTCAAGTTGTTGATCATATCTATTGTTTTTGAGCTTAACATGTTTATATTCTTTTATTTCTTCACAAAATGGGTTTATTAGTTAGCAAATTAGCAATATTTTATTTTCTAAGTGGGTTTATAAACTAGTGAGTTGACTTTATCTTAACTTTGAAAATTAGTTTAGCTCTTGGTTTTTACCATGAGATTGGAAAAATCCTAATTTAGGCCTTTTTTTTTTAAATTACATATCAAGGAATTATCAACACTAAGTTTTATTAAGCTTTATGTTGCTTATCATGAAAAGAAGTGTGATTTTCTAAGTTAATTTTTTTTTTTTTGAAAAATTATCCTCGTTAACATCTAAGAAAATTCATGGTGTTAAAAAGGAGTTGTAAAAATAATTTTCCTATGTGTTTGATGACAAAATCTTCATTTAGAGACAAAGTTTATATTAAAGAATTTATTCCATTCTCCTTTATAAAGAAAATTTCTCTTTATTTTTGTTGAGACAATACATTATAATGATGCATGTACATGAGTAGTAGTATGAAAAAGATGAAAATATAGGAAAAATATAAGAAGCAAAATAATAAGCAAGATAATAAGATCAAGAATTGAGAATTAGCTTCATTAAGGTATCTTGGTCAAGTATTATGAGCTTTAGCTTCATCAAAGCAACCCCGACTAAGAATAACTAGTCCCAAAAGAAATAAATGAAGAAAATAAAAGCAATAATAATAGTAAGAACATGTTAGTAAAAGTTAATGAGCATTTAGACTCTAAGAAATATATATATATATATATATATATACACACAAGGTTAAGTTAGGAGCATAATAATAATAACATAATATAATCATAATAAAAATAATAAAATGAATTCTTGGCATGTGTAAGAACAAAACATGAACATTGTTATCTTCTACAACTCACATGAGTTTTAAGAAACAATACCATGATCATGCAAGTTACATGACACAGATAATAATGATAGAAAGTTTTACATAAGTGTATTTATGTTGAAAGAAGAGATGATGAGAGTAGGATTATATGGTAGTGATATGTGGTAGATGGTTTATGTATAGAGAAGGATTTGAAGGAATTGGTTGAAGAGGGTTTTGGGAGAGGAATTGTGTAGAAAGGATTTGTGGAGAAATTTTAAGAGAGTTTTGTTATATAAAATGAGTGTATAAAAGAATTGAGGAAAATGGCATCGTTCAAGATGGTGGGAAGTTGTGTGTAATAAAATAAATTGAAAAAGAAAGATAGAGCGAGAAGAGGACAATGAGGAGGCACCGGCCATGCATAGAATAGGGGAAGAAAATAATTCAATTTGTATTTTATAAGGAAAAATAAGTAACATGTAAGTTATGATGTGATATAAGATGTATTGGAAATGTAAAAAGTAAGAAAATAGGTATATAGGTAGTAAGAATAGATAGTAAAAAAAAAGTAGAAATAGATGAATAGTAATGTATAATAAGATAGGATAATGAATAGTAAACAAGACTAATAATTTATCTGTACTAATGAAAATACATGTATAAATGTGATATTTTAATTTTTAACACCGAAAAATTATGAAATTGATATTTTTGATTCCTCACATTATTATGAATCTAACAGTATCATCAGAATATTTTTACCATCCGTGTACAAGCATATGGCTTTCAAAAATGATCCCGTTTGGATTCGAAATACACTAGAAGTTAATGGATCTAATATTTTAGTTTCTCTATATTATTACGAACTATTATCAACCATTATCCAATTTTGTTGTTTAAGGCTTATGAGCATGGATTGCGAATCTAAATTCTAGGGTTTGGTATAGGTTTCGTTGACATTAGAGTTTCTAGTTATCTTTCCGATTCTAGGGTTTGAGCTTAAACTCGGTATAAAAAAAATCTAGAGGTTTACAATGTATAAGTTTGAGCTAAAGCTAGGCAGGTTGCTTGATGCTTAATTATGGATGGAAGAGGTAAAGAAGACTTTTGCTGCCTAAAATCCTTAAGAATAAGAAGGTAAAGTGTGCTTCCTTTTTGCTCATTAGGAGAGCAAACAATTGGTGATTGAGCACCAATAGAAATAGGCTAGAGTGATTACCTGGGATAGATTCCAACAGGCTTTCTATAGGGAGTTTTTCATTGAAAGTGTCAAATAACAGATGTTGCAAGAGTACTATACTCTACAACAGAGCATAATGACCATTAAGGAGTGTGATAATGAACTGAATAGGTTGATTAGGTTTCTTCCATATCCTCTAAAGGAGAGTGAAAATGCTAAGGTAAGCAAATTTATCACATGATTAGAGCCTAAGAATCAACACCATGAGAATTTGATTGATTTGGCCAATTACCCAGCTATGGTCAACAAAGCAAAGACTGTTGAGCAAGGCTTGAATAAGATAAAAGGTTATGAGATTCAGTGAAGTTGGGTATATTTGGGAAAGAGACCAGCCACTAGTGTTCTTACCTAAGATAAGGGGAAGAGGCCTATCACTTATTAGATCAGATCAACAATTTAGGGTATAGAGAGAAAGTGTATCAGTTGCCATGGACTCCATGATATTAAAGATTGTAAATGGCCTGAGAATGCTTGCTTTTCATGTAATAAGGTTAAGCACAACCATAGATTATGTACAGATAAAGTTATCCCACAAGTATTTTGTTTCAAATGTAGGCAACATGGACATAGGGCCATAGAATGCAAGGAGCTTAAAAGACAAGTGGTTCTAGGGTTTCAGATAGATCGATCTTAGAGTGGTCAAGGACAAAGAGCACCAGTTAAAGTTTATGCGCTTCAACATAGGGATACATCTAGTGTGAACATTATTATAGGTACATTCCCTATACTCCTACATAGTGCTTATGGTCTCTTTGATACTGGTGTAAGTTTTTCATGTATCTCTAAGTCATTTATATATGTATGGGGTATGTGTATTGAATGTATATCTGAATGCTTATCTGTAAACACACCTTTAGGGAGTGGAGTTATGCTGAACCAGATTTATAGAGATGTGGATATAGAGAAAGAGGGTAGACATCTACCTGCAGATCTAGTAGTCTTGGATATGGTGGACATTGATATAATATTGGAAGTAGATTGGTTAGTGAAGTATCATACTGTGATTGATTATTATAAACTGGTAATGGAGTTTAGACTTGAGGGCTCGAGTCCAGCATTAAGGATAGGGCTCGACTTGAGTTAATGAAATGCTATCGTTTCTATCCATTCTTCAATTGAGGGTTAACTTAAGTGCTGTCGAGGGCTTGCTTGCTCTGATGATTTGAGGCACAACAAAAGTACAACAAAGGTATGTACATCACTTTAGCAATTTTCGTGGATCATATTTTGGGTGTGAGACATTGAGGTGTGACAGAAGCTTTTCTTCAAGTTTAGGCTCGCTCTCCTCAAAAGCATTATTGAGGGTCACATCAAGCGCTAAATTTGAGGTGTGGTAGACCAATTTATGCTTGTTTTGCCTTAAATTTTGGCCTCGATCATATTTGTTCAAGGAACAACAGATTTGTTCTTTATTTTTGCTATTGTTTTGCTCCAAATCTGATGGCAAACACTTTAATTCTTCTTATTTTGATTCAATGAGCAGGAAAACAACAATTTATCATTAAAAACAAAGCATGAATAGGGTTAAATTGATCAATTGAAACCATCAATTGAAGAACCTTCATATTTGGAATTGAAACAACTTCCAAGTTTCTTGGAATATACTTTTCTTGAAGTAAACTCAAAACTTTCCATGATAATTTCCACTAAACTTGACAAAGAAGAGGAGGAAAAACTTTTGAAAGTTTTGAAAAAGCACAATCAAGCTATAGCTTGGAAAATTGCAAATATTAAGTGTATTAGTCCTTCATTTTACACCCACAAAACCTCATGGGAGATGATTATAAAGCCATGGTTCAACTTCAAAGAAGATTAAATTCTGATATAAAGCTAGTTGTGAAGAAAGAAGTAGTACAACAACAAGATGTGAATTTGATTTACCCAATTTCTTACTGCACTTAGGTAAGCCCTATTCAAGTTGTAAAAAAGAAATGGGAAATGATAGTCATTTCCAATGAGAAAAATGAGTTGATCCAGATGAGAGCAGTTACTGGTTGGGTGGTTTGCATTGATTATCTGTAAGGACCCGCCATTTTTACCCCTATACTTGATATAGGAGATAACGGATCCCCAACCACATATAACCCTAAGATTATATGTAAGGTTGCCTAAAGAGATAGTTTGAGTAATTGTTTATCTAATTCTATAAGATAATATATAACAATCAACATAGATATTAGCAGCGGAAATAACTCTACTTCTAAATAGCTACATACAAACATATATACATATTACATCCAAGGGCTTTTTATAAGCCTTAATCAAAATTTCTCAAAACACAACTCTACTAACACATTTTACACCATCAACCAAAAATGAATCTCATCTAATCTATTACATTTATAGGGTCCATTGAGTCCATGGTCATCTCTAATTCTCCAACCCATCAAGAAAATCCTCGAAGTCAGTTCCATACCCCATACTCGCATAGAACTCATCGGGATCATCACCTGAAATAGATAAAATATGAGCCAAAGGCCCAGTACACAAGTAACGAATACAAATGCGAAGTGAATCACACAATCTTAGGCTAGATGCATTAGGCAAACAATCGCTTATTCATTAATAAGTCTTTACTTGATAAGACAACACGGGAGTATTCAAACTCCGGACAACAAGGTTCTAGTATTACATCCGCTTCCCTGAGTGGTCCCTACTGTTCATACAGACTAGGTAGCCCCACCTTCCGGCGTAGCCCGTAATACTAGGGGTTCCTGAGTAACACATCACGACGCTCAGGGGATTGATATGAGCAGCTCGGATACTCATATCTCCTAAACCATTCTAACCGTTAACGAGAAAGTTCCCTGCCCCCAATCTGAGCAGGGTGCCGCTCTCCGAACTAGATTCAACGGCAAACAACGACAATCAACATTCAGATATCAATAAGATTTTATTAATTTAAGGTAGTTTGATTCGGATACCTATCCTAACAAGAGACAAGCAAGTTACTGCGTACCTGATAAAGCTCGGGAATTAACGGAGTCGACTGGGCGAGGATATCACTGTTTAATCAATATTAAAATTCACTCTTAGCTTAAACTATAATTGACTAGTTTAAAAATATAAATTCATCCAAGAATCCAAATAAATTGATTCAAAGTCAAAATAAGGCATTTAAGCACCCTATCATACCCTAGATCGCTTAATAAATACATAATTACTTGAATAACAAACTTCGGAAAATTTTAGAAAAAGCTTTTAAAAATTCAAAAGCTCAGGGGATACGCCGACACTCAACACCGGCGGCGTTGAGCCGGTGTTCAATGTCCTGAAAATTCACACTGCCAACGCTGGCAGTGTTCAAGGGTACGCCGTCAGCCTTTGTTTCTTACGCCGACGGCCTTTAGCCGGCGTTGAATCCAAAACCCAAAGTTCCAAAGCTGCATACGCGGGCGGCGTTGATTCCAAACAGCCGGCGTACAATATGGGTGAAAGAGCGCCGGCTCACATGTATAGCGAAAGCTGGCGGCATTCGGTCGGCCTTAAGAAATTTGGTTATGTGGCCTTTCAACGCCGCCTCTACGCTGGCAGCGTAGAGACTCGAATTGCCGGCGTATGTTTTGAAGAACAAACGCTGGCAAATCTTCAACATAAAAGCCGGCGGCGTAATAGACGGCGTTAAGAAAATTGGTTCTGTGGGGTTTCTACACCGCCTCTACGCCAGCGGCGTAAAATCCCCAGATGCCGGCGTACGTTCAAATTTTAACATATACGAAAATGGTTTTTAAAATCCCCTGTTTTTATACATTTTGATCAATTCTCAAAACTTTTCCAAACTTAGTCCAAACTTCCTAAAGCTTGTTATATGATTCAAATACTATCCTAACAACATGAATTCCACCTTTAATCATCAAATCACTAATCATACTTCAAATTCACATATCAACTACTCATTTCTTCAATTTTTCTATAACACTCATACCCACACTTCCATACTCCTATGAGATGCAAACTATCACTCCATTAATCATATAATCCCATTCAAACTATCATTCATGCACCAATTAAATCCCATACCAAACATCACCTCAAAATCACATCTATTCTAACATTTATAAATAACATATTATAAAACATGAAATGCAAGATAAAAGTTGCATTAAACTTACATGGGTGAATCTTGGCTTAGAATGTTATTCAACTCCTTAAGCTTGTAGTAAACCTTGGCTTAGGGTTTAGAATTTTGGGTTAAGAAAAGGAAGAAAGAAAGAAGGAAAGAAAGGAAATGAAATTCGTATGGAAATTGTGGCTGCCAAAAAGGAGGGCTTATCTTGTCCAAATAGAGTAATTTGTTATCCAAATCTTACCTTTAAGGGGTATATTTGTCCTAGGTTTAATTTGGGAGAATTTCAAATGCATTTGAGTTAAATTTGAGCTCAAAATGTGGGTTTAAAATTCACAAAATTTCTGTCATGGTTTAAGCCTCTTCAAAACAATTTAATTACATTTTAAACATAATGCATGCATATTAATTTACAAAAAGACACACACATTTATTAAGCTATTCACACATTTATTATACTATACAAACACTTATAAACATCCAACAATAATATTAATTCATAATACTAGTCATATATAAAATAACACATTCCTTAATTATATTACTAAGCATACACACACACACATATATATATATATATATATATCATTCCAATAACACATTAGCATACATTATAAGGAATTCATGGCTATTTCATTATCAAAAGCTCAACAATGCTACAAGAAAGGATAATTTCCTGTTACCTGTCACTGATCGGACGCTTGAGAGATTAATTGATCATGACTATTATTACTTTCTTGATGGAATGTCCGATTATTTCGAAATCCCTATAGCCCTCGAAGACTAAGAAAAGATTACTTTCACTTGTCCATATGGCACATTTTCTCATAGGAGGATGCCTTTTAGTTTTTGCAACTTTATAATGACATTTCAAAGATGTATGATGGCTATTTTAATGATTTTATTGAAGATATTATGGAAGAATTCATGGACGACTTGTTTGTTTTTGGGGATTCTTTTGATATATGTCTCCAAAATCTTGATAAGGTTCTTTAGAGATGTGAAGAAACAAATCTAGTTTTGAGTTCATTGAAAGGTCACTTTATGGTGAGGGAAGGAATAGTTCTTGGTCCCAAAATTTCTAAGAAAGAATAGAAGTGGATGCTACCAAGATTGATGTTATTGCAAAACTCCCTCTACTAACATCAGTTAAAGCAATCAAAAGTTTCATTGGTTATGCTGGTTTTTACCAAAGATTTATAAGGGACTTTCTAAAATAGCTCATCCCTTGACTAAGCTTTTGGAGAAAGATGCATTTTTTGAATTTATAAAGGATTGCCTGGATGCTTTTAATCTATTGAAGGATAAACTCACAAACGCCCCAATTATGGTTGTACCTAACTGGAGTCTACCCTTTGAATTGATAATTGATGTACGACACTAGTGATTCAGCTTTTGGAGCTATTTTGGGATAAAGAAAAGACTGACATTTCCAACCTATTCATTATGCCAGTGAGACCTTGACTCTAGCACAAGCAAATTACACCGCCACTGAGGAGGAACTCTTAGTTGTCATTTTTACCTTTGACAAATTAAGGTGATATCTTATCCTTTCTAAAGTCATTGTCCATTAGATTTTATTGCTTTAAGAATTTCACTTAGAAATTCATGATAAGAAAGCATGTGAAAATCTTGCCATTAATCATTTGTGTAGGCTTGATAACCCATTTTTATACCAATAAAGGGAGGAAGAGATTAATGATGAATTCCATAGGAGAGGTTGTATTCTATTTGTACTATAGATAATGACCCCAAGCCTTGGTTTGCTAATATCGCTAGTATTTGCTTGATATGGAGCTTCCCATGAAATTAGATTACAACCAAAGGAAATAGTTCTTTTTAGAGTGAAAACATTACTTTTGGGGGGACCTATTTCTTTTTCATGTTTACTTCAACTAAATAATTAAGCAATGTGTTTTACATGAGGAAGGTCAAAAAATTCTAAACTACTGTCATGATAGGCTGACAGATGGTCACTATTATGCAAATAGTACGGCTCGCAAAGTTCTAAAGGTAGGGTTTTATTGGCCATCAATCTTTAAAGATGCCGAGTTATTAGTTGCAAATTTCAAAAAGAGATGCGACGCCTCAAAATTCATTTATTTTAGAATGTGAGATCTTTGATGTTTGGGGTATGAATTTCATGGGACCATTTTGTAACTTCTTTGGCAACAAATACATCTTAGTAGCAGTTATAGTGGATTATGTTTCAAAGTGGGTAGAAGGTCAAGCACTACATACTAACAATGCCAGAGCTATCACAAGTTTTTTGAAAAAGTTACTTTCAAGATTCGATTGTCTATGAGCTTTAGTTCGTGACTAAGCTACTCACTTTTTGCCATGCAAAAATTAAAAGAGTTTTAAAACAATATGGAGTGCATCACGAAGTGTCTACCTTATCACACTCAAACTAGTGGGCAAGCTGTCTCTTACAGAAAACTCAAGCGAATATGAAAAAAAAAAAAGGTTACAAGCAATAGAAAGCATTAGGCCAAAAAGTTAGATGATGCATTGTAGGCCTATAGAAACGCCTTCAAAACTTCTCTATTAATGACACCTTATTGTTTGGTCTATGGAAAGGCATGCCACTTACTGTAAAGATTGAGCATAGAGCATATGGTGCTATTAAGTTGTTAAATTATGATCTTTACTACTGGTGGTAATGTTACACCCCAAAGGGTGCCCTAAACGTAAAGTCCGCCACACTTAATATTAAAGCTTAAGTCTGACAATCTTAGTCATTCTCAGAAGCTTCGATATTAAGTGTAAGGCATGCTTTCACAAATTTAGAGGACCATACATGAAATTATGAAGCTTAAGAAGATATAATAACAAATTAAGAAAAGATGATTCATAATATTCATTTGTTCATAACAACAGTCTTACAAATCTTAGGGGCATTCCCCAGTCACAAATAATTATTATCTATTACAAGAATATTTCTATAAAGTCTATATCTTATCCAATACTAAACTTCATCTAGAAATTTCTTAATCAAAAAGAAAGTACCTGGCTGCAGGGTCTACGTGGCCTTAGCCACAAATAGGTAAACTGTAAAAGATATCTATAGGGATATAAGCTAATAGGCTTAGTGAGAACTATTTCCATAAATAACTTCTTATGTAATGAAATTCA
Source organism: Combretum micranthum (assembly GCA_024138025.1). Taxonomy (NCBI): domain Eukaryota; kingdom Viridiplantae; phylum Streptophyta; class Magnoliopsida; order Myrtales; family Combretaceae; genus Combretum; species Combretum micranthum. The sequence goes on from JAMXBD010000709.1 coordinate 699,465, forward strand.
AACAAGTTATTTAAGCAGATAAATGAAATGCATCATACACGTAGGCAAACAAGGCATATAGTTTTCCAGGAACTATATGTTGAATGGATTTACGCTCTCCATTCAGGGTTTGGTGATACGTAACCTCAAAACAAGTAGTTTTAGTTAAAAATTTATGCTTTCGATCAATACAGCCAAGCATATTTAGTCTACTTCAATTGAGCCATGCTTCCGACTTTCCGCCAAGCATTTAATTTCATGTCGCCAAGCAATCGCTTTCGGTCAATTCGCCAAGTGTTGCTTTCGACCTGAGCTACCATCCTTCTCACCCAAGGAAAATAACCTAATGCAACGTGACTCACTTCGTGGTAAGCATGGATAAATTTATTTATGATATCATAGCATCATTATTATCAAATTAAGGTGATCATAGAATTTCATATAAATCAAGTGCAATACTAAAACAAACATTTAATCAATCCCAGCCTCAATATTCTTAGGATCCTTTTAACAAATTTTCTGGCATACATATCCATTTGTCTTTTCTTAATTCTAATGCAACTAAACTACAAGCACAATCAAGTAAAGTATTTTAAGGAAATAAACTCACGATGTCATGTCGACATTTCTCTAAACGGATGAGTCGTTCATACAATCCACTTAGTCGAAATAGTCATCGGGGTATGGGTATCCTTCCTTAGGATCACCTGGTCAAGGAAAATACCCAAAATGGGTATTTCTTGATGAATTTATTGAATTTTAACAAAACAATGTCATGAGAACGTCAAAGTTCGTATAAAGGAAGACTCCAATTTAAAATGGCCATAAGTTGGTCATTTTAACTCGAATTTGCGCTTATAATATGTCGATTTCTACCTACTCGAAAAGATTTATCCACTTCTAAAACTATTTTTATCAAACTAGATCATTTAGGCCCTAAAAAAATGGTGATTGGATTCACAACGAATTTTTCTATCCCAAAATTCAATTTATTTCGAACTTTAAATTATTCAAAATTTGTTTGATAAATATTTAGTTATCTATATGGTTGAAAAATTCCTTTTTCATAGATACTTAGCTCATATTTTATCTATGCTCAAGTGTTTGTTATCCAACCATGTTTCTTGGTAAAACAATGTTTAATTAAGAGTTTAGAAAACTATAGTTTACAAGAAATCCATTTTGTAAATGAATATTTTGATTCCTTTGCTTTTCAAAGAATTACTTTATGTTTGTCTTATTGTTTTTCTAAATGACTTTTTGATAAAAATAAATGTCTTCTTTTCTAATTCCTCAACATTAGTGCTACTTTTCCTATTTGTTTTATTTGACTATTTACTTGAAAAATCTTGGTTTTGGAAACTCTTATTTTTGTTTTAAGGGATTTCCTTATATTATGAAAATTATTCTACTATCAAAGTCATCTTCTTTTAAGAAAACAAGAAATATAGAAAGGATTCAAAAAGCTTTTTTAAAACAAAAGTAGTTTTTTTTAAAGTTTCAGTGAATTCTTCTTAAAGCTTGGAAAAGAATTTTTACTTTGGTTTAACCATAGATTTTATATTTCATGTGAAACTATTCTTTAGGTGATAAAATCTCATTTTTATCAAATATAATTGGAGCTTTGAAAATTTGGACAACAATCTCAATGGGCATAATTATGAGAAATAATAGCAATAAAAAATAGCATAGATGATAAATAAAGTCAAGTATTGGGAGTCGTAGCTTCTTCAAAGCTCTTGGGACTAAGAAGTAGGCTAGTCCCAAAAGAAAGAAATAAAAGAAAAGAAAGAAAAAAATTGTTTTGACTTGATGACGACAAGTCTAAGACTAGAGACTAGTCTTAAAACAACAAGAAACAAATAAATTGTAATGGAAGAAATAAATAAATTACTTTGAATGAAAATAAATAAATTGCAAGTGAGCTTATATGCTCTAAAGAATATAGATATATATATAGATACATAATAATGCTTAGATATAATAACAATAATAATATGAACAAAGTAAAATAACAACATAAACATAAATAGATATTCATGAACAAGAACAATACATGAACATGGTGTAGCTTCCATGACATTTAATTTTTGAAAACTCACACCATGGTCATGTAAAGTTACATGACATGAGAAAAAGAATATGTACAGAAAAGTTGACCTAAAAAGGGTTTTTGAAGTATTATGTGGTCATGGGTTTTGTGTATGTAGAAGGTGGTTTGAGCTTATTTTGAGAGAGTTTTGAGAGAGTGTTGAGAGGAAAATTTGAGAGAGATTTGGTAGTAAATTTGTGGGTAGTAATTGTATGAAAGAAGTGAAAGAGGAGGGGGATATTTATAGGAAAATGTGGATTGATTTTTGAGTGATTAAAATAAAAGAAAAATAAAACAAAAATGAGAGAAATGAAGGGGGGAGGGGGGTGTGGTGCGCCGGCCACAATATGGAGGGAGGAGAGAGGAGATTTGTTTTGTATTTTTGTTAAATAAAATGTAATATTAAGTAAGGTAGATGTGAAATAAAGTTATGGAAAAGGTAAAAAGTAAATGTTATAGGTTATTGTGTTGTAAGAGTAGGTGTTAGAAAAAGTAGAGAGAAAAGAATAGTGTAGAATGGTAATGAATAGTGTAATGTAAAGTAGATATGACTAATATAGTACTGGTAGTAAGAAAATACGCATATAATTGCAATATCTATTATTTTTACTTACCGAAAAATTATAAAACTGATATTTTTAAAAACCTTATATTTTTACGAGTCTAACAGTATATTCAGAATATTTTTACTATTCCGAGCTTCGGGTTACATTTTTCAAGAAATGAAGGGGGGTATGCCGGCCACAATATAGAGGGAGGAGATAGGAGATTTGTTTTATATTTTTGTTAAATAAAATGTAATATTAAGTAAGGTAGATGTGAAATAAAGTTATGGAAAAGGTAAAAAGTAAATGTTATAGGTTATTGTGTTGTAAGAGTAGGTGTTAGAAAAAGTAGAGAGAAAAGAATAGTGTAGAATGGTAATGAATAGTGTAATGTAAAGTAGATATGACTAATACAGTACTGGTAGTAAGAAAATACGCATATAATTGCAATATCTATTATTTTTACTTACCGAAAAATTATAAAACTGATATTTTTGAAAACCTTACATTTTTACAAGTCTAACAGTATATTTAGAATGTTTTTACTATTCCGAGCTCCGGGTCACATTTTTTAAGAACTGTATCCGTTCGGGTTCAAAACGATTCACGGTTTTATTAATATGATCTTTTTAAGCTTTTTTATGTAATTACGAACTATTCTACATACTAATCTCCTACTTACTTTCTTAGGGTTGCTTATTCGAGATTATCGGACTTAAACCATTACATATAACTAGGGTTTTGTTGACTTTAGGGTTTCCTGTTGACTTTTGTCACGTCCCGGAGGATACCCTAAACGTAGCAGTCCACCGCATATAATATTAAAGTTAATGAATGACAACTTTAGTTATGCAGGAGCTTCGATATCACATGCAAGGCGTGCTTCCAAGATAATAGGAGACTCACAGGGGTATTACATTTAAGTAGATAATAAAAGCAAGCAAGAACTTATATAAATAAACATAAGATTTTTATAATAATATCCTTACATCATCTTAGGGGCATTCTCCCGCTTTAGAAGTCTTTCAACAAAATAATAGCCACTATAATACAAGCCTACTATAGAGATTTTCCTAGAAGCCTATGTTCAAAACTTAAATACATAAAGCTTCTCCTAAAAACTCCTAATAGCTTAAACTCGTACCTGGCATACGAGACTCCTTGGGGCCAACCAAAGGTAATCGTACTGTAACAAAAAGCTATAAGGGTATAAGCAAATCTAGCTTAGTGAGATAATTCCATCCACAAGACATTTCCATAATTCATACAAGTATTTAATTAAGCATATGAGAATGCACCAATCATATGAACAAACAAAATACACATGATTAATCGGAAATCAAGTGTAGCATGGATTTTACGCCTACCATGTCGAGGGTTGGGAGGTTACAAGCCCATATGACCATCAATATTTGCATATTTACCGGCTCCTACTCGCCCTGTATACTTTTTGGCTCCTACTACCCCATGTAGACTTTCCGGCTCCTACCAGTCACCACTACCATTTCCTCGTTTCCCCACACGAAGAATAGTAGTGAAACAAATGTGATTCACAAGTATGATATGCATGAATTGATTTTAATATATATTTAACCAAATAATGTTTAGTTCAAGTTGAAGGCGATCAACACAATTTTCGGCATATCAATACAAGAATCACAATTTATTTATCAAACCTTCTTTCGATATTCTTAACTTATATTCAATCAATCATAATTCCAAATCACACAACAATTATTCATTTTATCTTTTCTTAATTGCTAGTGCTCCTACTTACAAACACAAAATAAGGAAATGTAACTTAGTAAAGGATTCACTCACTCCATGTCGGTAGATCCTAATCGAAGTAATCCTCCGGAAAAGTGATCTTGGGTCCTTTTCCACCTAAACAAGATGAAATACCCAAAATGAGTCTTTCATGAAATCTCTATTCTTTTAAGATTCTAAACTTTCTCAAAATAGCGGTAAAATCGTATAAGAGGAAATTCTAACTTAAAAAGGCCATAACTTGCTCATTTTAACTCGAAATTTCGCATATAATATAGCGTTTTCTACCTATTCGAAAAGATCTATCTATTTCTAAACTTATTTTCATCAAACTAAGTCATTTGGGTTCCGAAAAAGTGGCGAACAGATTCACCACGAATTTTTATAAACTTGTTTTCCTTCTTTTATCCAAAGCTCATCTTGAAGAGATAGGTAATATAATAGCTTATAAAACCTTTGGAATGTATATTCATATATTTATTGAATCATAACAAATGTATGAAGTTAATGAAATTATCTCAAATTATGAAAAAGTAAAGTCTTTAAAGATTTTGAAACTTGAGAACTTTTGAAATATTGATTTTGCTTTGAAAATATCTTAAGTTATTTATAATGAGTATTTCTTTTCTTTTCCTAAATTTTATTTTCGTAATCTCTTTAAATTCTTAAGGAATGATTTTTATTTCCTAAACTTAGCTTCCAACACTTTTTGAAAATAATAACACTTCTATATTTAGAGAAATAATTTCTTGATTTCTTGAGATCATTTTATTTTAATGAAAAGAATTTCTATCATTTGAAGAAAAAGTGAAGTTGTTGTAAAATCTTTGTTTACTTCAAAAAGCCCTTTCTATGTCATGTATGTTTATAAAATTTCTTATGAACTCCTCTAAGTTTGTTAAGATGACTTAGTTTTAGAAAAGTTTACTTCATACTTTCATTTCTAGAAAAGAATCTTTATTTTAAGAAAATATTTCCTTATTATTTTTTTTTTTGTTTGAGACAAAAATCATTATGTTCATGCATGAATATGAATCATAAAGTTATGGAAACATAAAGAAACATAATAACTTGAAAGAATAAGCTAATAAGAAAATAAATCAAGTATTGGAACCTTAGCTTCATCAATGCATCTCGGGACTAAGAAAAGACTAGTCCCAAAAGAAAAAGAAGATGTTTTGACTTGATGAGGACAAGTCTAAGACTAGAAAGACTAGTCTTAAAAATAACATGAAATTAAATAAATTGCAAGGAAGTAAATAAATTGCAAGGAAAGTAAATAAATTACAAAACAATGAGCTTATATGCTCTAAATAATACATATAGCTATATAGATATTTAGATAGTTATAAACATAAAAACAACATAAAGGAATTTGATGATGAACAAAAAACAAAGTATGAACCTATTGTTGCTTTCTTTAACCTTCATAGTTTAGAAACACACACTAAGCTCATACTAAGTAGATGAACATAAAGAAAACTTGAAGAAAATTTTATCTAAAGGAATTAAACTAGAGAGAACTTCTTGAGAGGAAATTCTTGTAGAAATTTGAGAGAGTAACTTTAGTAGAAGAAAGGTGTGAAAGAAGTGGAAGTAAGAGGGGGTATTTATAGAAAAATGTGGGAGATAATTTGTGCTAATTAAATAAATGAAAAATAAAACAAATTGGGAAGAAAGAGGGAGGGGCCAGCGCTACTTTAGTGAAGAGAGGGAGAGAAAACTTATTTTTTTGTATTTTTGTTAATTAAAAGTAAGATATGAAAGATGTGAAGTTGTATTGGAAAAGAAAATGTGTAAGAAATAGAGGTGTGGGTTGTAAGAGTTGGTTGTAAGAAAAAGTAGAGATAGATAAATAGTGTAGAATAGTAGTAAATAGTGTAATGTAAAGTAGACATGATAATTAAGTACCGGTAGTAAGAAAATACGTGTTTAAATGCAATATCTGATATTTTTAGCTAATGAAAAATTAAGAAATTGATATTTTTGAAAATCTTATATTTTTACGAGTCTAACGGTATATTCAGAATATTTTTACTATTCTGAGCTCCGAGACACGTTTTTCAAGAACTGTGTCCGATCGGGTTTAAAACGAGTTGCGGTTTTAGTAAACTGATCTTTTTAAGCTTCCTTGGATAATTATGAACTATTCTACTCACTAAACTCTTTCTTACTCTCTTAGGGTTTCTTAAACAGGAATGCCGGACTTAAGCGGTTACGGTAAACTAGGATTTTGTTGACCTTAGAAATCCGGTTGACTTCTAATTAGGGTTTAAGCTTTAATTTGAATTCAAAACTTCGGGGGTTTACAACCTACCTCCTTAAAGAAAGTTTTGTCCTCAAAACTTGAAGTTCATACCTGATTCTTCAAACAAACTCGGATACTTTTGGCGTATGTCTCTTTCAGCCTCCCAGGTTGCTTCCTCATGCGAGTGGTTTCTCCATAGAACCTTCACATACTTGATTTCCTTGTTCCGAAGCTTGTGCACCTTGTGATCTAGGATCTAAATCGGGTGCTCCTCATATGTGAGATTTTCTTTCAACGGAACTCGTTCCAGTTTTGCAATCCTGGTAGGATCCGACACAAGTTTTCGTAGAACCGATATGTGGAATACATTGTGAATTCCAGATAGGTTAGGAGGGAGTGTCAGACGGTAAGCAAGATCTCCTACTCTTTCGAGCACTTCAAAAGGTCCAACATATCATGGGCTCAACTTTTCTTGTGCCCGAACTCGGTGAATACTCTTGATGGGGTTTACTTTCAAGTACACATGGTCCCCAACTTCAAACTCAAGCGTACATCTCTTCATATCCACCCAGCTTTTTTGTCTATCTTGTGCTTCCTTCATCTTTTATTGGATGATCGGTACCTTGTCAGTCGCATCTTATACTAAGTCAGGTTCGATGCTCAACTTCTCTACATCGTCCAAGAACAATGGTGATCGATGCTGTCTTCCATACAATGCTTCATAAGGTGGCATCTGGATTGTAGAGTGGTAACTGTTGTTGTAGGCGAACTCTACTAGAGGTAGGTGTGCGTCCCAACTACCTTTAAACTCTATCACACAAGCTTGCAACATATCCTCCAAAGTTTGTATCGTCCTCTCTGATTGACCGTCTGTTTGAAGGTGATAAGCAGTACTGAAGTGTAGCTTTGTTCCCATACATCTTTGTAAGCTTGTCCAAAATTTTGACACAAACCTTGGGTCTCGGTTGGAAACTATTCCCGCGGGCACTCCATGCAATCGCACTATTTTCCTTACGTATATCCTTGCCAACTTATCCATGGAGTATGTCATGTTGATTGGAAGGAAGTATGCTGTCTTTGTCAATCGATCCACTATGACCCAAATAGCATCATATCCTGCAGAAGTTCTTAGCAATCTGCACATAAAATCCATTGTGGTTTGATCCCATTTCCATTCGGGTATCGGCAGGGGTTTCAAAAGTCCTCTAGGTCTTTGGTGCTCCACCTTCACTTGTTGGCATGTGGGACACTTTAGCACAAAATCAGCCACGTCTCTCTTCATTCCGTTCCACCAGTAGTGGCTCTTCAGGTCCTGGTACATTTTAGTTCCTCCTGGATGCATGGTATATCCTGAATGATGTGCTTCATTCATGATTTCCTTCCTCATATCCTCATCATCTGGGACACATAACCTTCCTTTCATTCTTACCACTTCATCCTCATCTATGGTAAAGTCGGTGTATTTTCCTTCTTGTACCTCTCTCTTAATCTTTTGAATCGTCTCGTCATATCATTGGGCCTCCTTGATTCTCTCCACTAAGGTAGGTTCCATGACCAAACTGGCGATTTTCGCTTCCACACTTTGCCCTATGAATTCGATACTCATTCTTTCAAATTCTTTTATTAGCTCCTTCTTATCCGTGAGTAAGGTAGCTACTTCTGCATAATTCTTTCTGCTCAGGGCATCTGCGACTGCGTTCACTCTCCCTGGATAGTAATTTATCCCAAGGTCATAATCTTTGATGAGTTCCAACCATCTTCGTTGCCTCATATTCAACTCCTTTTGCATAAATAGATACTTGAGACTCTTATGGTCGGTGTAGATTTCGCATCTTTGTCCATACAAGTAATGTCTCCATAACTTAAGTGCAAACACAACGGCGGCTAACTCCAGATCATGAGTGGGTAATTCTGTTCATGAGGCCTAAGCTGTCATGATGCATAAGCGATCACTTTTCCATCTTGCATCAATACGCATCCAAGACCATTTTTAGAGGCATCACTATGTACCTTATACGGCTTTTCAGGATCTGGTAGAATCAAGATTAGGGTAGATACAAGCCTTCTCTTTAATTCTTGAAAACCTTGTTCTCTCTTATCCGTCCAAACGAACTTCTCATCCTTTTGCGTTAACTGTGTGAGGGGTTTGGCGATGGTAGAGAAATTCTTTACAAACTTTCTATAATACCCAGCCAATCCGAGAAAACTTCTCACTTTAGTCACAGTCTTAGGTTGCTTCCAATCCATCACTGCCTTGATCTTTTAAGGGTCCACCGATATTCCTTCTCCAGATATGACATGTCCTAGGAAGGATATCCGATCCAACCAGAAGTCACACTTAGACAGCTTGCCGTACAACTTATGCTCACGCAAGGTCTGTAATGCCATTCTTAAGTGTTCCTCATGTTTGTCTTGGAGTAGATTAGAATATCATCAATGAAGACGATCACGCACTTATCCAACAGGGGTTATATACTCGATTCATGAGATCCATGAAAGCTGCTGGTGCGTTAGTTAATCCAAAACGCATTACCAGGAACTCGTAATGTCCGTAGCGAGTTCTGAAAGCTGTCTTAGGTACATCCTCAGGTTTAATTCTTAACTGGCGGTATCCTGATCGTAGGTCAATCCTTGAAAAGATGCTAGCTCCTTGAAGCTGATCAAAAAGGTCATCTATCCTTGGGAGTGGATACTTGTTCTTGATGGTGACTTTGTTAAGTTCCCGATAATCGATGCATAAGCGCATGGAACCATCCTTCTTCTTCACAAATAATACCGGTGCTCCTCAGGATGATACACTTGGTCGGATAAAACCTTGATTTAACAAGTCTTGCAACTGAGTTTTAGCTCCTTAAGCTCTACTGGTGCCATCGTAGGGTGCCTTTGATATTGGCTCTGTGTTTACCAATAAGTCGATTTCGAAATCGATTTCCCTCTTGGGTGGTAATCCAGGCAATCCATCAGGGAACACATCTGGAAATTCCTTAACCACTTGTATGGATTCTAACTCAGGTTTCTCTTTTCTTCTTCGTCCATGTTACTTAAGTTGATCTCTTCATCATCCATTAACTCAAATGAGTTCAACTTCACCGTGGATTCTCCCTGAACACTATTTCACATCCATCTTGATCCTTAAACTTCACCTCTTTGCGTCTACAATCCACTAGGCTTTAACGGATGTTAACCAACTCATTCCTAAGATTACTTCGTACTTGCTCATTTCCAAGATTATCAGGTCACATTTAGAGTAACTTCCTTGTATCTCCATGGGACAATCCTTAAGCACTTCCTTAGTTGTTACTATGCTTCCGTGGGGGTCTTAACTCGAAAACCGGTAGCGATAGTATCTATGGGTAAACCAGTTTGTTTAGCCAGGCTAACGGTGATAAAGGAATGGTAGCTCCCGTGTCGAACAAAGCATAAGCGGTTTGACTAGCTATGCGTACATGTCCTGCACTCGAATTTTATACTAATCATGAAGCTGGTATACTTAAGCTATTTGCGGTATAAAACTTTATACTTCTAGCATAAGATTTGAACATAGGATACTTTAACTTGCATCAAAGGTAGAGGAGTTTTGATTCTAACCTGTCACCAGTCCAAAATCTGGCCACAATCTCCATCCATGGCTGCTAACTCCGCTCCTTCCTCATCCGACTCTTCACACACCTACTATCGTTCCAAGTTATATATTCTCATTCCGTGGATAGCTGCTCCAGAATGGTTCGAGTTGTTCCCTCCACTTCCATTCTTCGCCGATGTAGCTCCTCCCATTGAACCAAACGGTCTTGCTGGGGCATTCTTTCTCTATGGACATTCATTGGCGAAGTGTCCAGTTTGCTTACATACAAAGCAAACGGTGGAAGCCTTCTTCGGGCAGTCATCGATCTTGTGGCTAGGGTCTCCACAAAAATAGCATTTGTGTTGAAGTAAGGGGTACCTCTTCGGATAATGTTCCTTCTTACATTTCCAGCATGTCACTTTAACCTCGGATGCCTCCTCGTTACCACTAGCACTTACTCTGTAACTGTTGAAGGGTTTAAACTTCTTGTTCTAGAAGCTGGGGCTGTAGCTATCTTGAGCCCTTTTTCCGAACACAAAGGTTCACCTCTCAGGTGCTTTGCTTTTCCTCTTCTTGGCTCCCTCTATAATACGAGCCCTTTCAACCAACTCACGGAAGGTCCTTAGATCCAACTCCTCCTGACGCATCCTCAAATCTTCGTCTAGGCCACTCAAAAAGACCTGCCTCTTCAATTCTTCACTATGCCTAAAGGATTCCGACGCATATTGAAGTAGACGACTGAACTCCGTCTCGTATTGTTCCACCGTCCTTCCTTTCTGAGATATGTGAAGGAAATCTCCACTGTATTGTACCCTCAAACTTCCAGGAAAGTAATTTTCCAGGAATTCTCTCCGGAAGGTCGCCCAGGTCACCGGTAGCAGCAATTCTCTACTTTTTGATTCCCACCATATTCTGGCATTGAACGTTAACATATATGTGCCATAATCCAAGCGAAGATGATGGGGTACTTCACATGCGGCAAACGACCTTTCAATCCGTGCTAGCCAGTCCTTCGCTTCATCTAGCTTTCCGAAACTCCCATCAAAGTATCTATTGCTCTTGATGAAGTCTGGTAGGGAACTTCGGTAAGGTCGAGGTGGCGATGGTGCTAGTAAAGGAACAGTTTGAGACTCGGCTTCTGGTGGTGCAGGTGCCTCAACTGTCGCTTCAGATGCATTGGTAGCCGGAGGTGGCATGTTCTGTGCATACTGCATGAAGTTGTTGACTAGTCCAGCCAGTTGATTAATTGCAGCCAAACATCACCTTGTTGGTTTTGTGGGGGATTTGGTGGTGCTGCTTGTTGTCCTGATGGGGATTTTCCTGTTCAGCTGGAACATTATTAGAGGTGCGTCGTTCACGTCTTCTACCTCTCCTACCTCGTCTGTTAATTACTCTAGTTTTAGACTTCTTAAATCTTTGGAAAGAGATCGGAAATATCGTATTTGCATAGAAAATATTCAAGGCAATCAAATCCAAAAAATCATAAATCAAACATAGAATACCTTGCATTAAAACAAAAGAGGGTGATAACCCTTACATATTTGAGAAGGTTAGAACCATTCTCAACAAAAGATAATTGTTCAAAATAGGAAATATTTAAAACACACATTAAAAGTAAGAACATTCATGCACTATAACAAAGATATGCCTATCGGTTCTAGGAAAAGGCTTGGTTGGACTTGTTGGATTGTGCTCATCTTCCTTCACTTCTTCCTTCTTCAATCTTCTCTCCTACGGGATGGCCTGGGTTCATGCTTGACTAGTGGAACCTCTATGCTTCTTGACAAACTGTCGAAATACTGACTACGGACATCCTTTTTCCTCTATACCTTGAGGTGATTTCTGCCTGAGCCATACTTCTTCATGCATGGAAGTCCTTTCTCCTTGAGTGGTGTCGTTTGTTGTCTCTTGTTCTTCTTGATCTCCTCCTTCAGGTGCCATTGCTATGGTAGGGGTTTGAGATCGGCTTCTCAAAAATCCACTTGGATCGAAAGCATTCCTCCATTGCTGGTCATCTCTCCTTCCTTTTCCTTGAGTCGGAAATCATACCGGGTTATTTCTTGCTACTGTCTCCATGGGAATGTCTGACTCAACCTTCGAGGGGGTACCGGACTGGGAATCAGGGGACTATGTTTCTAAGGAGTTGCGGATGGATTTTCCTCAGGTTCTGGGTCTTCGCTAGGGTCTTGATCACCTTCTGTCCCTCCATTTCCTTCATTCCTTTGGGCATCTTCCATGATGAAATCCTCGTCTGGGATTACTTCCAACTGCATTCCGATGGAGTTTGGTTGGATGCTACATTCTGATGGCATGGGGACAATACGTCTGTAGGTGGCATACCAGTAGAATCGTTCTTCTGCGTTCGCTTTTAGCCAATCGTTGTGGTCTGTCAGTTAATCATGTGCATAGATATAAAGGGGCCCTAACTTGTTCCAAGTTCGGAAGTCTGGGTCCTGCCGAGTTCCTTCCGCCTTTAAAATGAAGGTCATCTCTTGTAGCATGGTTTCTCTATACAAAAAAACCATCATTCTTTCTACCACGTATATAACCTCTACGTCACTCCACCTTCGTTTGCTTACGTCATCAAATCTTAGTTCTTTGGGCAAGTTTCTCCATAAAGAATGTTTCAAACCTTTCCTCCATAACTTAAACATTTCTTGGGTGGTTCTGGGTCTTCCAACTAATGCAAATTATTCACATAGGACTCTCAACCTAAAACAGTAGTTCACAAAGGTCTCATCTGGGTCCTTAAGGAAATTTTGGGATTTTTCCTTAACTTTGGGGAAGGTTAGCTATCAGAATAGAATAAGAAGAGGATTAGACCTTAAGCTTAAGTTCTAACTTCTTACTATCTAACTTAAAGTATATTTCTACTATCTTTTATCTAAAACTTGCACTCTGATACCAACTTAAACCATCACGCCCCGGAGGGTACCCTAAACGTGGCAGTCTGCCGCATAAAATATTAAATCTAATGAATGACAACCTTAGTCATGCAGGAGCTTCGATATCACATGCAAGGCATGCTTCCAAGATAGTAGGAGACTCACAGAGGTATTACATTTAAGTAGATAATAAAAGCAAGCAAGAACTTATATAAATAAACATAAGATTTTTATAATAATATCCTTACATCATCTTAGGGGCATTCCCCCGCTTTAGAAGTCTTTCGACAAAATAATAGCCACTACAATACAAGCCTACTATAGAGATTTTCCTAAAAGCCTATGTTCAAAACTTAAATACATAAAGCTTCTCCCAAAAACTCCTAATAGCTTAAACTCGTACCTGGCATACGGGACTCCTTGGGGCCAACCAAAGATAATCGTACTGTAACAAAAAGCTAAAAGCAAATCTAGCTTAGTAAGATAATTCCATTTACAAGATATTTCCATAATTCAGACAAGTATTTAATCAAGCATATGAGAATGCACCAACCATATGAACAAACAAAATACACATGATTAACCGGAAATCAAGTATACCATGGATTTTACGCCTACCATGTCGAGGGTTGGGAGGTTACATGTCACGCCCCATAGGGTATCCTAAACATAACAGCCCGCTACATACTATATAAGACTCTCGAATTTCCTATCCGGACCCTTTAGGAGTCTTGTATAGATGTAAAGCGTCACTTTACGACAATAGATTACAACCAATGGAGTTAAGTAGTTTAATGTGGCATTCATTAGCCATAGATAATAAACCAAAACGCATAAATATACTTTACAAAATCTAAGGGGCATTCCCCGCAAAATAATATCAAGTCCATTACAGTCATCCAGAGTCCTTTAGTTTCCAACGGATGTTTATACAAAAATGGAGTAAACTTCTATAAGAAACTCCTATCTC